>CM065732.1:44118809-44136309 GCA_033310375.1 Conus canariensis | reverse complement strand
TGACTGTGTTTGGAACTCCCAGGCATTACACCACAGAGAATTCTTTGGAGGAACATCACGCATCTTCAGAGATAACTATGTCCATTCGTGAACACAAGTTACTACAGGAAAGCGATAAATATTTGTTTTTCACACACACACACACACACACACACACACACACACACACACACACACACACACACAACACACACACACACACACACACAACGTTTTACATGAAAAAGTGAATCTATCATCCTTCAGACACATACTTACTAAATGAATTCTGTTGATGCAGTCATAGTTTACAGACTGAATTTGGAAGGACAGAAAGAACATATAGGGAGAAGAGAATTTGCAAAAATGTGACGTGGGAAGCACTGACAATAAATTTCATTTTTTTTTTTTTTTTAAAGAATGTCCAAAATTAGCGTACTTCAAAATACACGGATACCCAGAAAATACCACTCTCCATTGTCAATGTTTAATTGGTCATTTGTTTCAGGCTGGAATAAAAAGTGCTACTTTACATTTAGCAACTGTACAAAACTTGATAAGGACGCTTAAGCTGTTCCTCAATTTGAAGATACTTGAGTCTGTATTTAATCCTGAATGTGTCCATTATGGATCAAGGCAAAAATGAGGAATTCGTTTATTTTCTGAAAAAAAAATGTTCTACATTACTTTGTTTCTTAATATTAAAAAGACATTAAAAAATTGTTTTTCCAATAATAACAGCAAACAAATACAAATATCAACAAAACGCATATGAAAGAATATGCAAAATCAAGAAGGAGGAGGGAGGGGAGGGGGGGGGGGGTTAGAGAAATAATGACATACACACATAAAGACATACTAGACAAAAAGCATTCTACCAGTTCAATTGGAAAAGAAAAAACAAACAAACAAAACAAACACACACACACACACACACACATACACACACACACACACACACACACACACACACAAACCCAGTAAGGAACGAGTCACAAATGTTTCTTAATACCAGTCAATGTTCTTTCTCTTGTATCCTCTACACCTCCACAGGAACACCTGAATCAAACCTGCTTAGAAGCCTGAATCTGAAGAAGTCACATTTTGTCGACAATTCACTTGTCTGTTTTGTGTTTGTAATAAACAAGTGTGATTTCACGTCATTTTGTATGTTTCTTCATATTTTGGTTTGCTTTAATGGACTTATGTTTTGGCTTGTTTTCGCTGATTCATATTTTGGCTTGTTTTCACTGATTTATATTCTGGCTTGTTTTCGCTGATTCTCATTTTGGCTTGTTTTCACTGATTTATATTTTGGCTTATTTTCGCTGATTCACATTTTGGCTTGTTTTCACTGATTTATGTTTTGGCTTGTTTTCACTGATTTATATTTTGGCTTGTTTTCACTGATTTATATTTTGCCTTGTTTTTACTGATCTACGATTTTGGCTTGTTTTCACTGATTTATGTTTTGGCTTGTTTTCACTGATTTTTAATTTTGGCTTGTTTTCACTGATTTATATTTTGGTTTGTTTTCGTTGATTTATAATTTTGGCTTGTTTTCACTGATTTACATTTTGGCTTATTTTCATTGATGCTGCGGTCTTCTTCAATCTTCTTTGCTGAGACCAGCCGTCACGTAATCAGAAATCTACTTACTTCACCATAAATCAAATCACGCTAACAATACCTCTTAATAGCGAAGGAATGAAATGACTCACGATGACCAGCCGCTTCTTCTGACCCCCCAAATCTCTGATCCCTATTTCAAAGCAGGCTGGTCTCATGTATCCAAATGTTTTATGAGCAGTTCTTAGGAAAGAGTTCTTTACAACATGTAGCTTGTGTATTATACACAACAATGCATTCTTGGCCTTACTGGCAGGATCTTTACAAGCTGTAAGCCTTAAGTGAAACTCAGACGAATGGAGGTGAATAGTCCCAAACTCTTTTAAAGATTAACAAGCACCGTAGACCCAAAGTTCTCATACGTTTTAGAATCCCCCTCTTCCGAAATATAAGTAGGCTACATTACTGTTACTCATGTAGGCTCTCAACCGAAGTGAAGAAGCAGCAAGGAGAGAGAGAGAGAGAGAGAGAGAGAGAGAGAGAGAGAGAGAGAGAGAGAGAGACAGAGAGAGAGAGAGACAGACAGACAGAGACAGAGAGAGACAGACAGACACACATACACAGAGCGAGAGAGAGAGAGAGAGAGAGAGAGAGAGAGAGAGAGAGTACAAACTATTTCTTTAGATTAAAACCAGAGAGAGAGAGAGAGAGAGAGAGAGAGAGAGAGAGAGAGAGAGAGAGAACAAACACAAACATTTCTTTAGCCAAGACCTCATACTGAAGTGGACTGCATAAACTCTATAAACAGCTCTTAGGCTATGTCAAAATTGAAAAAAAAAAAAAAAAGAAACAGTTTACAAATACACAACACAAGATAATAAATAAGGATGTTACTGTCTGTCTTTCTTTTGGAATGCATCACTTAAAATTATACTTGGCTGAATTCAAAACCTTTTTTTTTTTTTTTTTCATTTCTTGCTAATAGCAAGAGAATTGACCTGAGGGTTCGCTGCTATAAATATACATTCTGAGAGAGAGAGAGAGAGAGTGAGAGAGAGAGAGAGTCACCTGTAAACGGCATTTCGCTGGGGAAGTGTCCACTGCAAGCGGTGAAATTTCTGGCGCACACACAGTAGTATTCTCACTCCGATAGTCCCGCCCGCGGTATCGCCACAAAAACACAGCCGGCGAACTAATCCCCCCCCCCCCCCCCCCACCCCCCTTCCTCCTCTACACCCTGCCCCAACAACATCGAGCAGACGTTACAAGGTTCTCCCAGCGCATGCGTGCGCGTGTAACACCACTTGTCTGCTTGTCACACGGACTAACAGAAGTCAGCTGGTGGAAGGGAAGAGGCTTGTTATCACACATTGGAACACGTTTACACTCCCAAGTGTCTTGAGCGAGTAGAGTTATTACTCCGGTCACTCAGCTAACTAACATCTCTGCCCTCTCTCTTTTTAATTAACTGGTCTGATCACGCGCACTAACATCTCTGCACCCTCGATCTAGAAGTAGAAGCGAGACTCAAGTTTTGGTACATTCGTGGCAGAGCGTTGTATGTGATTCACGCATCATCGTTGCTAGCGGGCGGTTTGGGCTTGCGGTCGTTCAACCTCATGGCTTAGATCCACTGAGTGATATATGTGTTGACCGTGCAAGACTTCCACGTCGGAATAATAGCACAATCTTTGACAAAAAGTACGCGGAGATGGATATCTTATTGGTGGTCGTCGGTCTTTTCGAAAGAGAAATAACATTATATATGAGGTCAGTTGGGTTCAAAAAGGCAATGCTCGTGGCGGGAGTTAAAAATAGAAGTGAAAAAGAAAAAAACCTGTGGCCTTGACCGTCACCGCTATGAGCAAGTCAAACGGGTTATGCCAGGAGAATACTCATTCCTCCTCGTCTCTCAGTGGTTCCAGTCAAGCATGACAAGGTCCAGACAACGTGTTGACCACTGCCGGCCAAAACGGTCGAATAGGCTGAAACGTAGTTTGACGAACTTGAAAGCGAGCGAGCACTTCTAGCCACACCTGGCGGTTCAGCCTCTTTACCCTCTCCTCCCGCGCGCCCCGTCCGACTACCTCGTGTATTGCGGCAACACCCAGGATTAAAATACCAGCGGCTGTCTCCACCAATCAGAGGATGTTATGTATTTTTCGGTGCATGGGGTGGAATGGGGTGGCGGTTGGAAAGGGGATTACGGCTGAAAAAGATGTCTTTGTTCGTCTGAAGTCGCACAGGACAGCAATCGTCTTTATCTGCATCTATAGGCTACATATATAAACACACACAGGCACACACACATACATACAGACACACACACACGCACACATACACACACACACCAAACACATGCACACACGTACAGAGAGAGAGAGAGAGAGAGAGAGAGAGAGATTGTCTTTGATTTCTTTCTCTTTTTGTTTACACACACACACACACACACACACACACACACCGCGCGCGCGCGCGCGCGCACGCAGAGGCACACTCACACGTAGAGAGAGAGAGAGAGAGAGAGATTGTCTTTGATTTCTTTCTCTTCTGTTTACACACACGCACAGCTCTCTCTCTCTCTCTCTCTCTCTCTCTCTCTCTCTGGGAGAGAGAGACACTTTGACACTTTTTTGACACTTTGATATTTTATTGTCATTATGAAAGAGGTCTTTTGACAAGGGGGGAGGGGGTAACAGAACAATAACATTTCCCTCTTCCTTTCCTGCAAACAAATAGTACACATTCATTCCCAGTGTGTATCCAATCAAAGGTCAACAAAAACAAATAAAATCGTAACATTTCCTTATGTCCTCACGCACAGGAGAAAGGCAGTAATGTTTAAAAAGAAAGTCGAAAGACTGACTCGACCATCCACTCAATCAAATGATGACATTGTATCTTACTGATCTTTTCCACATGCGATGAATGATATTATTCATTCATATATATTCATGTATTATCTTAAATTTCACTGTCCTTCATCTGTCTAATTTTCAGTGCGTCCGCAATGAATTTCGCAACTGATCGCAACATAAGCCCTAATACATTTCACAAATGTACTTATATACAAAGGGTATCTGCCCATCTCTCCATGTAAAATAGTGTTGATGAATGAATAAGTACTTGAAGGAAACGTTTCAGAGAGAGAGAGAGAGAGAGAGAGAGAGAGAGAGAGAGAGAGAGAGAGAGAGAGAAAGATGCTATGCTAGGCAATGCTGTTACCGAATTTTGTCAAGTTCCTTGCCATTGGTAGAGAGAGCCATCGGTATTCACCTGTCTGGACCGACACAGGGGTCAACAGTTGCCAGAGCCAGGCTCCCTCAGCCCCCCCCCCCCCCCCTCCTCCCATCCCTCCCTCTCCCTCCAGTGTCGAGTGCTTTGAAACACGCGAGTACATGGAATGCGGGTCACTATGTATGAGGCCATACTGGCGTCTAAAGGTGATTTTGGCTGGTTTTTTTTTCCTCAGGGGGGAAAAAGCTATTATCATTTAAGGAAAATAGCGAACAGTGGAAAAATAGTATAACAAGAATAACAATGATTATTTATGGCGCTTAATCTTACATAAGCCCTAAGTGCTTACAAATACAGAAAAGATGAAAGAAAGCATAAATGAAACCAGTAAAAAGATAAAATTGCAATAAGTGCCATGCACCAACAAACAAGAGTGCATATTCACACACACACACACACACACACACACACACACACACACAACAAACACAACACACACACACACACACACACACACACACAGGTATTATCCTGAAAATTAGACCTATTTTGCTTGGATCACATATAACGGTCTCCTTAGGATCACAGCTGTTTTCCCTGAGGATCAGAATAGGTTAACGTCTTGATCAGGGTCACTCCCGTGCCAAATAGGTTAACGTCTTTTTCTGTACGATAATAACTGCTATCCTTGTTTTCCTTCGGAAAACGGGTTCTTTCGCAAAGAAACCGTCATTAACAGGGAAAAAACCACCATGATCATTGGTTATCATCATCACAAGCGGAAGTAGTGACAGCAAAACAAGGAAAAAAGTTGTGATCCAGAGGATCCAAATTGTTTCCCTTTTTGGGGCCGGAACAGCTCAGTTGGTAGAGCGCCGGACACGTAATCTAAGGGTTGCGGGTTCGAATCTCCGCCGGGTCGTTTCGGTACAAGGAGATTTTTCCGTCGGAGTTAACATTGGTTCTGACTCCATTTCCCATACAGTCCTTCGAATGAGACTATAAACCGAGGCTCCGTGTGTGAACGCACGCATAACATCTTGCACACACGTAAAATCCCATCACCAAGTTTCGGAAGAGAAGGCCAGTTTGGCCGTTGGTATGGATGACACGTTACACATAGCATGCACCTTCCCTGAAGTTTGAGTATGGCTGCCTTAATGGCGGGAGAAAAAAATGGTCATACACACAAAACTCCACTCCCTTTGTTGGGCAGATGTCTATACAGGGAGTGTCCGCAGGAGTATCAGCCTGCGTACGCAGAAGAATAAGGAGAAGTTTCCCTTTTTGTTGTTGTTTTACATGAGGGATAATAACTGTTTCCCCACGATGACAGGAAAAACAGTTGTGATGCTTATGCATGACAGCAATGACAACTGTTTTCCTCGGGAAAATAGGAAAACACCCGTGAGCCTTTGTGAAAACAGGGAAAATTGTTATTATCTCAGGGAAAACAGCTTCACCCCGTTTTCCTGGAGGAAACCAGCTATTGTCGGCTTTTGAAGCTAGCATACTTTCATACAATGTTGGGGGGGGGGGGGGGGGGCGGAGGGGGGGAAGGGGGGGGGGATGACGTTTGCTCTCTTACTGGTCTGCCGCCAGTCCAGGTCATGTTGACCTACTGTGACTGGAAGGCAGGGGAAGAGGAGGAAAGGGAGAGGGGACGGGTTGAAGGAGGAGACCGGGGCGGTGTGTGTGTGTGTGTGTGTGTGTGTGTGTGTGTGTGTGTGTGTGTGAGTGTGTGTGTGTGTGTGTGTGTGTGTGAGTGTGTGTGTGTGTGTGTGTGTGTGTGAGTGTGTGTGTGTGTGTGTGTGTGTGTGTGTGTGTTGTGTGTTTGGAGGGTGAGGGTAGGAGCGGAGGGGAAGGGGACGTCGTGTGTATCTTCATAGTGCTCGACCGGGGTAGCTGGACAGTGGGCAGTTGAAGCTAGCAGATCAGGTGCTGTTCGGAATGTTGTGAGTTCGATCCCCGGCTACAGAGGGCGGTTGAATGCTCTGTGGCCACCTACCTGGGGTACAGGTGGACCACTCTAGTGTTCGAGTCCCTCCCTCATCAGTGATATGACTGATCACCTTGTCATCTCACCGTTCCTTCTCTCGAATCCATTCTTATCTTTTCAAAGGTGAAGAAGCTCCGTGGTGCGTTCCATGTCATGTATCACTCACAGTGAAACATATTCTGTTAGAGTGTTGGGACCTGCATGATTTGAGACATAAACACTTGACAACAGGCTCCATGAAAACCTTGTTCAGATGTGATCTTTGGGTTTCTGAGGGAGATTAACATTTTTCATCTGGTATGAGATTTTACAGAAGAAAGATAAAAGGTTTTTAAAATTTCTGGTGTGTTTTTAGGTGCATTTGAAGGGTTGTATGAATGAGTACTTAAAAAAAAAAAAAAACTTGTGAGTTGACTTCAACACGGTGACAGCCCCGATGTGGCCCTTTGCGGTAGGCTGGGTTATAAGCAACAGTATCTAGCTTACCTCTCTTCAAACGAGTTTCTTAGAAGAACTTCGGAAGATTGAAAACTTGATAATTGCAGTTGCTTAATTGACACGTGTGATGCCATACAATGTTCGGTCCTGAATAGTGCAGCCAGGTTCTGTAGCCACGATAGTTTGACTAATGCAACATCTCTAGGATCAAGTACAATAGGTCATTCTGTGTTACCATGTAATTCGTGTACAAAAAATGCTCTGGACTCCTTGACTTTTGAAACTGAACGTGCTGAATCCGATCACGTGCTTGTGACATTGATTTTTTAAACTCACGCTGTCATTTACCACTATCAGTGATCATGACGTGAATGTTCTGAGAGTCAATACACAATATGTGTGGAATAAGCAGGAAACTGATTCGTTCCTTAACTGCTTTCTTAGCAAGATCTAGTTGCGTTGAATCACCTATCTTGCGCTGAAGTGAATGAAGATAAGTGATTGCTCGTTCATCTTCGTTGTCCTAATTGTTTTGCATCTTGCCTGAAGAAGACCTAAGAGGTCGAAACGCGTCGTGTTTTGCCTTGTGATTCGTTTGTCCAGGGTTTTTGTTTTTGGCGGTTTGCTAACATTTATTTAAAATTTGCTTTCTTTGAGTTGACACACAAACTAAACCATTGGCCACATGTGCACACGTGGTGATTTTACAGTCGACTAATCTCGGGTGGCCGGTTCTTGGTCCACAGAGGGTGTGGGTTACATCAAAGGAATTCCAAGACTAATCTGGGCAGACTTCTGCATTCAGCTCAGGGGAGTGAGCAAAGACAGAAATACTGTACTTCCTTCGTTTTCGTTGTCTTGAATTTCAGTACAGTATTTCTGACTTTTATGGTATTCTCTTCTGTGTAGATTCCAAGTCAGTTCTTCAAGCTTTAGAATCTACAAATTCAAAAAATCGTGCTGAAATCATATCAGAAATTAAACTACTTATTCACAACCTTATGTCAAGAGGTATAACAGTTAACTTTTGTTGGGTTCCTTCCCATTGCTTCATATCCGGAAATGAATGGGCTGACAGGATTGCTCGAGCAGGTGCAAACAATTCTGACAATACGGCTACTATTCATATTCCCTTGAGCTTACATGAAGGATGTTCTCTCTTACAAAGAGCCTCTTTTGAAAAATTTGAGGAATACTACAAAGAAAGTGTCAGGAAACAAAAAGTTTAATACATAAAAGTTTAAGGGATAATATGTGTGTGTGTGTGTGTGTGTGTGTGTGTTGTGTGTGTGTGTGTGTGTGTGTGTGTGTGATAAAAGATGATGCAATAAAAAAAATCATTTGTTGTGCTCCACCAATCATTGCCAAATGGCGTACAGTGAACTCGGCAGATACTCTCTCATTACAAACAGTCATACTCTGAAATTGTGGTTGAGATAATTAAACATGTTTGACAGATACTTACCTGAGCATGCAAACCGAATGATAATGAATATAGACAAAACGATAAATGGAAGTGGGTGACTAACTTGAGATTTCTGTCGAACAGACCATGATTCGGATTTGTGTGGCTTGCTCAGGGATAATGTGGTGATACGTGTCAGTTTTGCAGGGCATTGAAACAGAGAGGTGCTTCATATGATGAATTTCAAAGACCGGGAGAACACCCCCAGTACCAGAAATTGTTATGCTCCTCAAAAGGACTGCAAATCTGAATTGTATTGGCAAGTTTATTTGGTACGTTTAGGCAGGAATGTTTCACTGGCGCTTTGATTACATTTCGATGGGCATGAGCGACTTAAAGGTGCATATTAACAGGTGTGTAAAACCTGTCATAACACCAGTCGTTGTGGCGCGGTGGTTAGCGTCGAGGTTTCCCGGATGGGGGGTCGTGGTTCGATTCCCATCAGTGCCATGATTTGCGGGATTTTTCTGCCCTAAGCGCTTCCTACTCGGAGCTGATTTTGTTCTGGACTCAGTTGGGAACACGGTAAACACATAGTCGAGTTTCATTCACCTAATAGCTGCGTTTCTGAGAAAACATTTCTCAATTTTCCCGACCAACACTTCAGGTGTCTGTATCTCTCGAGCCTGGTTGATGCTGAGATATCTTATGAAAGTAAGCGTAGAGTTCAGCCCTGTAATGCTGTCTTAGATCGGAATGGAATTCCCACTTGGGCCAGTGATGTACAGAAAACGGGTTCAACCGCCTCACCGGCACTGCTGCCTCACTCCCGCTTGTATGTGCCAGTGTGCTGCCTACAAGGAAAAAGAGAGAGTGCACAATAGTGCATGAATCTATTGAATTGTCATATATTGGCGACATGTGCAAGCTGGAAAAAATAAAAGAAAACAAAAGAAAAAAAGGAGAGATGGTGGAAAAGGGAATCAAATAATAAGATGTAAACATGATATAAAGTGAAGAATGATTGATTTATGGGAAAGTAAGCCCTTGCCACAGGAGATCGCAGGAGACAACTACAGGCTGCACACCAAAAAAGTTAATGCGCCAAGGCCTTGCTTAAGGAGCCGAGTATCTATAGACTGGTGCAATTAGATTGTTTTGAGAATGTTTCTTGCGTCTGAAAATTGATTTACCTTCATTTCTTTCATATGCCAATCAAGGTACATTCCAGTTGGTTCCAAGCAGACAGGTTAAAATAAAAAGGAATGGGACTATTTGGGAGGTACCAGGTGGCGCAAATACGAGGGCCACCCCATAAGTTCTCGGATGCCCAGAAACCACTGACGTCATAATTTCAATTTTTATATCATCATCACAAGCGATGTCATAATAGCTATGACACAAAAAATGATAAAAATCGTCAGAGCCAAATTTGTTCTAGACAGCAAAATGGATGACAAGGGGGACGGTTTTCAAAGTGTTGCAGAGAGCCTGTCTTGGAGAGATTTTCGTGCCATGATTTGTTATGACTATCTTCAAAGGAAGTCTTTCAAGGAAAGTTTTATAAGTTTGACAAACTGCTTTGGCGACAAGGCTCCATCATTATCCACAGCCCATAGATGGTTCAAAGAATTTCAGTTTGGTACAATGTCGTTGGAAGATCGTGACCGTTGTGGACGTCCAGTTTCAGTTACTACCGATGGGAACGTGAGCACAGTGAAGGCCATGATTACAGAAAATCCTCGAATTACGGAGGATGAACTCAAGGATACTCTAAACCTTTCATCAGGAAGCTTAGACCGCATTCTTCGGCACAATCTCTCTGTACGGAAGCGTTGCGCCCGTTGGGTGCCCCACCAGCTGACTGGGGAGCAGATGAGGGCTAGGGTTGAATGGTGCCAGTTTATGCTGCAAAAATTTGACGGAGGAAGATCAGATAGGGTCTCCAATATCGTCACAGGTGACGAAACCTATGTTTACCAGTATGACCCCGAAACAAAGCAGCAGTCGTCAGTTTGGCTGTTTCCTGGGGAAACCCCACCTGTGAAATTTAAGAGATCAAGAAGCTGCACAAAGCAAATGATTGCAGTTTTCTTCGCAAAATCCGGCCATGTGACTACTGTACCGCTTCTGAAAAGAAAGACAGTGAACGCTGAATGGTACATCAACACCTGCCTGCCAAAAGTGTTCGAGGCTTGGAGTGCACGGCGACCACAGACCGGTATCCGCCACCTACTCCTCCACCACGACAACGCCAGCGCCCACACGGCAGCTGCAACTTTAGACTTCTTGCAAGAGAACAGCGTGCAGCTCGTCACTCATCCTCCGTATTCTCCTGACCTAGCCCCTTGTGACTTCGTTTTGTTCCCTCGTTTGAAAAAACAACTGAAAGGAAAGCCGTTTGAGAGCCCTGAAGACGCCCGAGCGTTTGCCGAGGGGTTGATTTCTGGTATACCTAAGTCGGAGTGGGCTGGGGTGATGGATTCGTGGTTTAGAAGGATGGAAAAGTGCATACACGCTGATGGAGGATACTTTGAAAAGATGGGCTAGGTAAGAAATGCCAGTGTACTTCCATCTTTTCCCATCCGAGAACTTATGGGGTGGCCCTCGTATAAGGTCGCGGGTGAGTGAGAAGGCCTGAGATGTGACGTCAGCCAAGTGGAAGGTCATGTATTTGAAGATTGTGAATGATGTCATCTGTGGAAATCCCCCCCCCCCCCCCCCCCCCCAAGCAAGTGAAATGATTGTTGTGGGTTGTTCTTTTGATCAATTTATCAGTTTGATATTAAAAAAAAAAAAAAAAAAAAAAAAAAAACTGGCTCAAACTTCAGCTAGCCTTCAAAATACTTACATGGCTTATGTAGTGATTAAAAGCAAAATCCTAATTGTGGCGTGTTGCCAAAGCATGGAAGAACAGGCGAAAGAAAAATGGCAGCGAGCGAAACAGCAGCCACGAGTGGAAAGGAAATCACCTCACTTGGTAACGCAACCACGTGCAGTCACACCTTTGAACAGTCAGCCCATGCCTTTGCTGGAAAGAGAACGAAAGAAATTTGACCTTCGGACCGAAGCAACCCCCCCCCCTCACCCCCCCCCCCCCCCCCCCCCCCCCCACACACACATCATTTCATTCGTTCAGTCGGTTAGTCGGCTGTTCTTGTCATTCATTCGTTCAGTCGCTTGTTCTTGTCATTCATTCGTTCAGGCGGTTAGTAGGTTGTTCTTGTCATTCATTCGTTCAGTCGGTTAGTCGGTTGTTCTTGTCATTCATTCGTTCAGTCGGTCGTTCAGTCAGTCATTCGGTCAGTCTGTCGTTCAGTCATTCAGTCGGTTAGTCGGCTGTTCTTATCCTTCATTCATTTAGTTGGTTAGTCGGTTGTTCTTGTCATCCATTCGTTCAGTCGATGGGCGTACGGCGTGACACAAGTGGGGGTACACGAGGCGAGGATGCTGGTCGTGACAAGGATGGGCATACGTGGAGGGGGTGGGGGTGGGCGGGGTGAGGGGGGGCTGAGGGGGGGGGGGGGGCGGGGAGAAGGAAATACAGGGTATGGCGTTTGGGGATGCGTGGGACGAGGATACATGGTATGCCATGGGTACGGGGTCGCGGATGCAGCGTACAACATAGTTATGGGTATAAAGGACGGGAATACAGCGTGTGACATGGGTGGGGGTACAGTGGTCGCTGTTGCTGGGCGTGACATGGGTGGAGGTACTGGGAGCGCGGATTTCAGGGTTTGACGTGGGGCAGGGGCAGGGAGGCAGGGGTGGGGGTGGGGTGGGGAAGAATGAAGATGCAAGGCTTAACAAGGGTGAGGGGCAGTGGATGTGGATGCAGGGTGTAACATCGGTAGGAGAACAGGGAGAGCAGATTTCAGGGTTTGACATGGGTGGGAGCAAGGGAAGATGGGAGAGGGGAGAATACAGATGCAAGGCTTAACATGGGTGAGGGTACAGGGGGTGTGGATACAGGACGTAACATGGGTGAAGGTACAGGAGGTGTGGATGCAAGGCTTAACATGGGTGAGGGTACAGGGGGTGTGGATACAGGACGTAACATGGGTGAGGGTACAGGGGGTGTGAACACAGGGTGTAACATGGGTGGGGGTACAGGGGTGTGGATGCAGGGTGTAACATGGGTGAGAGTACAGGAGGTGTGAATACAGGACGTAACATGGGTGAGGGTACAGGAGGTGTGGATACATGGTGTAACATGGGTGAGGGTACAGGAGGTGTGGATACAGGACGTAACATGGGTGAGGGTACAGGAGGTGTGAATACATGGTGTAACATGGGTGAAGGTACAGGAGGTGTGAATACATGGTGTAACATGGGTGAAGGTACAGGAGGTGTGAATACATGGTGTAACATGGGTGAAGGTACAGGAGGTGTGAATACATGGTGTAACATGGGTGAGGTACAGGAGGTGTGAATACATGACGTAACATGGGTGAGGGTACAGGAGGTGTGGATACATGGTGTAACATGGGTGAAGGTACAGGGGTGTGGATACAGGGTGTAACATGGGTGAGGGTACAGGAGGTGTGGATACAGGGTGTAACATGGGTGAAGGTACAGGAGGTGTGAATACATGGTGTAACATGGGTGAGGTACAGGAGGTGTGAATACATGACGTAACATGGTGAGGGTACAGGAGGTGTGGATACATGGTGTAACATGGGTGAAGGTACAGGGGTGTGGATACAGGGTGTAACATGGTGAGGGTACAGGAGGTGTGGATACAGGGTGTAACATGGGTGAGAGTACAGGTGTGAATACAGGACGTAACATGGGTGAGGGTACAGGGGGTGTGGATACAGGCGTAACATGGGTGAGGGTACAGGAGGTGTGGATACAGGGTGTAACATGGGTGAGGGTACAGGAGGTGTGGATACATGGTGTAACATGGGTGAGGGTACAGGAGGTGTGGATACAGGGCGTAACATGGGTGAGGGTACAGGAGGTGTGGATACAGGGTGTAACATGGGTGAGGGTACAGGAGGTGTGGATACAGGGTGTAACATGGGTGAGGGTACAGGAGGTGTGAATACAGGGTGTAACATGGGTGAGGGTACAGGAGGTGTGGATACTGGGTGTAACATGGGTGAGGGTACAGGGGTGGTGGAATACAGGACGTAACATGGGTGAGGGTACAGGAGGTGTGGATACAGGGCGTAACATGGGTGAGGGTACAGGAGGTGTGGATACAGGGTGTAACATGGGTGAGGGTACAGGAGGTGTGGATACAGGGTGTAACATGGGTGAGGGTACAGGAGGTGTGAATACATGACGTAACATGGGTGAGGGTACAGGAGGTGTGGATACATGGTGTAACATGGGTGAGGGTACAGGAGGTGTGGATACAGGGTGTAACATGGGTGAGGGTACAGGAGGTGTGGATACAGGACGTAACATGGGTGAGGGTACAGGAGGTGTGAATACAGGGTGTAACATGGGTGAGGGTACAGGAGGTGTGAATACAGGACGTAACATGGGTGAGGGTACAGGAGGTGTGGATACAGGGTGTAACATGGGTGAGGGTACAGGAGGTGTGAATACAGGGTGTAACATGGTGAGGGTACAGGAGGTGTGGATACAGGGTGTAACATGGGTGAGGGTACAGGAGGTGTGAATACAGGGTGTAACATGGGTGAGGGTACAGGAGGTGTGGATACAGGGTGTAACATGGGTGAGGGTACAGGAGGTGTGGATACAGGGTGTAACATGGGTGAGGGTACAGGGGTGTGGATACAGGGTGTAACATGGTGAGGGTACAGGAGGTGTGGATACAGGGTGTAACATGGGTGAGGGTACAGGAGGTGTGGATACAGGGTGTAACATGGGTGAGGGTACAGGGGGTGTGGATACAGGGCGTAACATGGGTGAGGGTACAGGAGGTGTGGATACATGGTGTAACATGGGTGAGGGTACAGGAGGTGTGGATACATGGTGTAACATGGGTGAGGGTACAGGAGGTGTGGATACAGGGTGTAACATGGGTGAGGGTACAGGAGGTGTGGATACATGGTGTAACAAGGGTGAGGGTACAGGAGGTGTGGATACAGGTGTAACATGGGTGAGGGTACAGGAGGTGTGGATACAGGGTGTAACATGGGTGAGGGTACAGGAGGTGTGAATACAGGTGTAACATGGGTGAGGGTACAGGAGGTGTGGATACAGGGTGTAACATGGGTGAGGGTACAGGAGGTGTGGATACATGGTGTAACATGGGTGAGGGTACAGGGGGTGTGGATACAGGGTGTAACATGGGTGAGGGTACAGGAGGTGTGGATACAGGGTGTAACATGGGTGAGAGTACAGGTGTGAATACAGGACGTAACATGGGTGAGGGTACAGGGGTGTGAATACAGGGCGTAACATGGGTGAGGTACAGGAGGTGTGAGATACAGGGTGTAACATGGGTGAGGGTACAGGAGGTGTGGATACAGGGCGTAACATGGGTGAGGGTACAGGAGGTGTGGATAAGGGCGTAACATGGGTGAGGGTACAGGAGGTGTGGATACAGGGTGTAACATGGGTGAGGGTACAGGAGGTGTGGATACAGGGCGTAACATGGGTGAGGGTACAGGAGGTGTGGATACAGGGGTAACATGGGTGAGGGTACAGGAGGTGTGGATACAGGGTGTAACATGGGTGAGGGTACAGGAGGTGTGGATACAGGGTGTAACATGGGTGAGGGTACAGGAGGTGTGAATACAGGGTGTAACATGGGTGAGGGTACAGGAGGTGTGATACTGGGTGTAACATGGGTGAGGGTACAGGGGTGTGAATACAGGACGTAACATGGGTGAGGGTACAGGAGGTGTGAATACAGGGTGTAACATGGGTGAGGGTACAGGGGGTGTGAATACAGGGTGTAACATGGGTGAGGGTACAGGGGTGTGAATACAGGACGTAACATGGGTGAGGGTACAGGGGTGTGAATACAGGGTGTAACATGGGTGAGGGTACAGGGGTGTGGATACATGGTGTAACATGGGTGAGGGTACAGGAGGTGTGGATGCAGGGTGTAACATGGGTGAGGGTACAGGAGGTGTGGATACAGGGTGTAACATGGGTGAGGGTACAGGAGGTGTGGATGCAGGGTGTAACATGGGTGAGGGTACAGGAGGTGTGGATACATGGTGTAAGATGGGTGAGGGTACAGGAGGTGTGGATACAGGGTTTGTAACATGGGTGAGGGTACAGGAGGTGTGGATGCAGGGTGTAACATGGGTGAGGGTACAGGAGGTGTGGATACATGGTGTAAGATGGGTGAAGGCCAGAAACTGTGTCCCGGGTGAACTCAAAACTGATTCAGGACGCTGTTGTTCCTACCGAGTGACAGTCTGTTGATCATCTTTTGTGTACATATTGTTTCGTCGCCCTGACCAGTGAGTACATAGAATGCATGTATGTATGAGTGCTCGTACAAATATTCTGCATATATTAATGAATGAATATAAAGTCTGCACATATGCCTTATCGACTCAAAGTTTCGGTTGTGCACATGAATGGTGCACTGTGGCTATTGTTGCCCTATTTCACTGTTTCCTCTCCTCTCATGGATAAAATATGCGACAATAAAACAGTCACTCATAAGCGTAAACCAGTGCACTCACATGGTGCAGAAACTGATCCATTTTAGAGTGTAACGATATAAAACTAGAATTTCTGCACTATTATGCAGTGGCTTACACAATGATGGTCGCATAGTTTCCTCTGATTTTCACTGTGGTTTTTATTGTCGTTTTCCAAAAAAGCGGTCAAACTCAGCCGGACGACTAGTTATATGCAGGACCGTGGGGGACCCTGGGGCCTAGTCGGCCAATGGCATGGTGCCACCCGACTTGACCAAGCCTCGCTTCAGCATCCCCCGCGCGCAGAGCCACGCACAGAAAGATTTCCCTTAGTCATACAGGGCTCGGCAGAAGAGTGTAAGCCATTGCACAATAGTGCAGAAATTCTAATTTTGTATCGTTACACTCTGAAATTGATCGATTTCTCTTCCTCTTTATGATACGTTGTTGTCCCCCTTTGTTTCCATCTATCATCCATTGTTCTCACGTCATCCCTCCATCTGTGCTTCCTAATCCTCATTTTTTTTTCTCACCCTGTCAAAACATATTTCTCACAAATCTTAAATAAATGTTAGCGAACCGCCCAGAGAACGTGGACAAACGAGTCACAAGACGAAACACAATGCGTTTCGACCTCTTAGGTCTTCATCAGGTGAGACATAAACGAATAAAACAACGAAAATTCACTTAGCTTTGATCGCTTCAGATCACTTCACAGGGTTCAGCGCAAGGAAGAAGGCCACTTAGCTTTGATCGCTTCAGATCACTTCACAGGGTTCAGCGCAAGAAAGAAGGCCACTCTCACGTTTTCCTACGTCCATCATTATCATTCACATTGATCATGCTGATCCGGTCCATCTTTCATCAACGTGGCCATGTCCCCCCCCCCCCCCCCCCCCCCCCCCCACTCGTTCATCATTTACTTTTTTTTTGAGGTTTTCACTCCACATTATTTTTTTCGTCGTTCTCACGTTCTATGTTCATGTTCTCGATTATTCATCGTTTTCACCTTGTGCTCCCGTTAGTCATTTATTATTTTTACGTTCTTCTCTTTTTCACGTTTACCAAGCGTCATTTTCAATTTTCATCTTTCCGTCTGGTTGACCATGTCATTCTAACGTTACCTTCTCAACCCCTTCGTTATACAATATCCTCACCTTTTTTTTTCCTAGCCATCCATTATCTTTTTCATCCTCTTCTCTAGTCCATTATTCATCCTCATGTTCTGCTCTTCTCCTCCTGTCTATCATTCATTATTGTCGCCTTCAGTTCTTCAGAAAGAGGGAGGGAGAG
>CM065732.1:44001309-44113809 GCA_033310375.1 Conus canariensis | reverse complement strand
ATGTTTGCAGAATTTGTGCAGGACAGAACTGAAACCCGTTCCAAACCCTTGTCTGATGTTATCCCAAGGGCCAATTTGTACACCTTCAGCAATCAGCCACCTGTGGACTTGAAGAAGGGAGCTGACAAGTTGGGATCAGCAAAGGTAAATGCAGCACTCATCACAAGGTTGTTTCTGTCCCTCCAAGGACGACCAGATGGGGATATAGATGACTTTTTCAGGCATGAGAATCAGCGTGAGCCTCCTTCCTTGAGTGACAGGGGAAAACTGATGACAGGTACCAAATCAGTTCTTCTTGGCTGTCTTCCTGGTATGCCTGATCCTGGACATTCCCCTGCAGCCAAAGAAGCCTCTGTGGTTGTGCTGGATATGTCAGCCATCATTCACATCGTCAAGCCCCAGCGTGCCACTGTGTTTGGATACTATACACACATGCACTTGCTACCCTTCTTAGAAAGCCAGATGACCAACAAGACCACCAGAATAGATGCTGTCTGGGACACATATCAGGATGCAAGTATCAAATCACAAACTCGTGCAAAACGGGGCGAATGTGAAGGGTGACGAACAAGAGTCTCTGCAAAGATACCTATTCCAAAGGGAGCTGGCTGGCAGAAATTTATCAAAGAGTCTGAAAACAAGAATAAACTGTTTCAGTTCCTCAGCGAGCAACTGGCGCAAAGGACCACTGACACAAAATATCATCTCTTCACCACGAAAGATGACCTTGTCTTCAGTAACAACCAGCTGATGTATCGGCCTTGTCTCCCTGCTCTCAAGAAGAAGCTGACACCCAGATGATGCTGCACCTGCACCACGCTGTTGAGCAAGGACACACTAGGGCCTTCCTCAGGACAGTGGACACTGATGTGGTGGTTCTTGCCATCTATCATTTCCCTGAACTGAACTTGTCAGAGCTGTGGATCGGATTTGGGTCTGGAAAAACATTCAGAGACATTCCCATTCATCACATCTCTAAACAGCTTGGACCTCAGCGATCTGAGGCTCTCCTCTTCATCCATTCATTCACGGGGTGTGATGTAACATCGGAAATGTTTGGGATTGGGAAAAAGACAGCATGGAATGCGTGGGCTGCTCTTCCTGAGGTCACTGACACCTTCATCGCTGTCACCCAGGATCCAGCCAGCTTCACATTTGACTCACTGCACATGCAACGTCTGGAGCATCTGACTGTGCTGATGTACAGCAAAAACTGCCGATCCACTTCTGTCAATGAAGCCAGAAAGCTGTTGTTCACCACTGGCCTCAAACCTCTTGAGTCCGTCCCACCAACTCAGCATGCCTTGTTCCAGCATGTGAGGCGAGCACTACTCGTTGCGGCTTTCATCTGGAAAGAGTCTCTCTCCAAAATTCCCAGCGTCCCAAGCCCGAGTGAATGGGGATGGCAGTGGGATGACAGAACCAAGGCATGGGCACCACACTGGACTGATCTGCCAGATGCCAGCAAAGGATGCTCATTGTTGCTCCACTGTGGCTGCTTGGTTGCTTGCAAAGGAAACTGCAAGTGTCACCGAGCTGCACTTCGCTGTAGCCCACTGTGCAAGTGTGAAGGGGGTGCACAAACAGTGCTAGTCACTAGGTTTCAGAACTAGCAACCACATCCAGAACATTCAAAGTCATTTGAACACCATACTACATTTCTAACTTGGACTCATTGGACTCTTTGATAAACTGCTCAATCAGGAGTTCAAGAACGTGAAAAATTACATCACGAACAAGAAATGTAAACATTGGTAAAGAACCTAATGTCACATTTACCCAGGTTAAACGGTCTGGAATGTTTCTAAAATTTTCATTTAATATACTGGAATGTTCAAGAACATTTGTAGAATGTATGAATACTCTAGAAACACCCCAGTCGGTTTCACAGCGGTTGAAATCGATCAAGTCAAAAGTTGTTACTTTTCTGACTAATTTTACCTTGAAAATGACCTTTGACCCTGACATTACCTGTAGAATACCAAAGTGACTTCAGAAGTAGGTTGCTTGCACCATAAAACGTATAATAAGTGACATTTGACAATGCTGTGATGGTAATGGGGGCTGTGATTGGCATGAACAGTTTCTGTCGGTAGACATATTGGATTTTGCGCGAACAGGGTGAAATAGGCCAAGCTCAATTTGTTTGCGGTGGTTTTTGAAAACCTTATACCCATACTTAACACCGTGCCAAATTGCAAAAACTTGTCACCAAGTGCACGATGGTCCCAGTTTTGAGGAAATTCCTTTCCCGCTACATAAGATATGAACTTAATGTTGTGTACAAAACCCAGGTGCATCTGATTTTTCTTGAGGATGAACTGTTTTCAGCTCAGACCGTGAGACAGTCATTTCTTTCCTTCTGTTCAGTGTGTGGGTTAGTAGAGGCAAAGTGATCGTTTTAAGGACTGATAGACAAACTACCATGAATATTCTGCCTCTGACAGAACGCTTTTTATCACAGTGTAAATCCACCAGTTGCGATCGACTTTGACATACGTGGGGAATTACTGTGACATGTCTTTCAGCAAACAACACCAAGTGCTCTGACACTCAGTGTCAGTGTCAAGATAATGGCTATTGTCTCCCTGTCTTCGTCAGATGTAATGGAGTATATGACTGCCCGGGTCATGAGGACAAAAATTAACTGTCAGAATTACAAGACGTGCGCGTCGATGTCGTCACAGACATAAAACAATTTGTGTGCACGAGAATCACATGTGTGACGGTCTGCTACGGTGCCCACTGCACGATAATGAATGACGTGTAATTTTGTCTGTCCCGAGTTATGTGTTTGCTTCGGTTTTGCCTTCTCCTGCAACCAAACGGTTGTCAGCAGTCCCCCCCCCCCCCCCCCCCCCCCTGTTACGCTACCTGGAAGCCTTGGAAGGGAGGTGTGTGTGTGTGGGGTGGTGGTGTGTGTTGTGTGTGTGGGGGGGGGGGGGGGGGGGGCAGACTGCTTATGAGAGACGTGGCAAAGAACATCTTGCTGATCCACCTGGATGTACGGGAGTGTGGGTGGACGAACTGAACGACAATAATCTTATTCAACCTCCACAATTTGGATTTTAGAAACAATCTGTTTGTGTGTGTATGTGTGTGTGCGTGTGCGTGTGTGTGTGTGTGTGTGTGTGTGTGTGTGTGTGTGTGTGGTGTGTGTGTGTGTGTGTGTGTGTGTGTGTGTGTGTGTGTGAAATAAACACTGTAGGCTGAAAAAAATCAACAATTACACACACACTAAACTATAGAGCGAACAAGTTTTAGTTTTTTCTTTTTTTCTGTTCACAATTCTATTACAAAAAAAAAGTCACGGGCCAGATGAAATGTCTTCAGCTGCCTGTGAAATCGACTAGCTCAGTGCGTTATTAAATCATATTCCAGCTGCGCCTAGTTTCCTGAAAACATGCAGATGATAAAATGAGTTCATAATAATAAAAAAAAAAAAAGGCGACCCGCATTCTTCATAGTGTGTAAAACCGCGCGGTACACACTTGATCGTCCGTCGTCGCTGATGCGAAACTTAAAGGGATCCTCACCCATAAATAGCATGTTTGGGTTGTTCAAAAGTATGATCGAGCGTGTTTCGATATGCGTGTTACTTTTCTTATGGAACTCATTTCTATCCGTGTTTCGGGTCGTGCAAGTAGCCAAATCGTGACTCGCCACGACTCGAGCACAGTACGGAAAGAGATGAGAGTCGGGGATTCCGCAAGTGACGTATAAATGCCAACACCTCGAGGCGATAGCAATAGCAATAAGTGAAATTTTACACTACAAATGTGTAGTTTCTGCATCATTAGTCATAAATAAGAGTAGCATGGGTTCAAATGAGGAATATATTATGGTCAATGTGTAGTATATCTAACAGATCTGTGAAAGAGATCAATTGAAGTAGAAAGCGTTATCATATCACCAGGTACATAGTGAAGCATCACACAGACGCGAAGGCAACGTTTTAAATATTTAATAACAAAACTAAAACATTCTCTGATCAACTTCTTTGACACAGTCGTTGAACAACGTGGTCATAGCAACGCTTCCGGTTTCCAACTACAATTGACTAAAAACCCAAATCGCATGCGACGTTATGTCATTAGATAAGTGCTACATGGCTCCCCCCAGAACGGCGCAGTGCGATGAATGCAAACATACCAAAGTAAAAATAGTATCATCAATAAACTCATAACAACTGTCCAATATCATGTGGAAAGTATACGCTTGGTTGAGTCTTTGAAGTATCTGTTCTATGTTGTAATGCTCAGACTCGGCTGAGTGGTAAAATGTACGATATTTCTTTGGCTTCTGCACCAGTCTCCCAGTGCGAGTTGTAACTGGTGGTGTCGGAGCATTTGATAAAGGATACTGTGCAGGTGCTGGAGCGTTGCCTCGAGCATCATCGGATCTGGCAGCACGATCTGGTCTGGTAGCATCATCTTTTTGGCAGTGTGATCCTCCAGAGGAGCATGAGGGTCCTGTGGCTCAGACACACAAGGATTCTGACCAGGTCTGTGAAAAGTTTGTGGGAAATAAGCAGGCTTGAGTCAATCCAGTGACATGCGAACAGTCTTCCCATCTTTGAAAATGTCAAAGTATTTTTCGGCATGGGCTAACACAGGAAACGGTCCATCGTAAGGCCTCACTAAGGGGCCCTTGCGGGCGTCATGACAAAGGTACACCTGATATGCTGACTATAAGTTGTTGGGGATGTGCGATGCTGGTGATCCATGGTGGGAAGAGGGAAAAGGGGAAAGTTTTCTAAGTTTTTCTTGTAGTTCTTGGACGAAGGTACTGGAAGCGAACACCTTGTCTGCACATGGGGGTGGAAGGAAATCACCAGACACTCGGAGGTTTGTGCCATAGGTGAGGAGAACAGGAGCGACGTCAAGTTCTTCTTTCCACGTTGTCCAGATGCCAAGCATCACGATTGGTAGTTCGTCCATCCAGCGTGGTCCATTGAGGCGAGCCTTGAGAGCAGCTTTGAGACTGTGATGAAACCTTTCCACCATGCTGTTAGCCTGAGGGTGGTATGCTGTAGTAGTTTGAGGTTTAACTCCGAGCACCATGTTCAGCTCCTGCCACAGCGCACTGGTGAACTGACGGCCTTGGTCTGAAGTAATTGTGTCTGGAACTCCGAATCGTGCGATCCAAACACGCAATAAGGCCTTGGCACAGGTAACAGCTTCTGCGTTGGGAAGAGGAATAGCTTCTGGCCATCTTGTAAATCTGTCTACAATGGTAAGCAGATAAGTGCAGTCAAGGTCTATGTGTATGTTACTAAAGCGTCTATCAGGGGGGTCAAAAGGGGAGAGTGGAGCTTTGGTGTGGCGTCCAATTTTGCTAGCCTGACATTCGTGACAAGCCTTGACCATGTTCCTCACATCTTTTTTGAGTCCAGGCCAGATTTAGCGTGCTGAGATAGCGCAGATGGTGGGTTTGGGTCCAGGATGACACAGGTTGTGCAAAACATCAAATACAGTTTTTGTCCATGCTGGAGGTACCACTGGCCGGGGACGGCCCATAGAAACATCACACAGAATTTGGGTGCCATCCAGAATGACATTCTTCAGTTGTAGGGATCCTGGTTTGGAGCGTAAGTCTGCAACGTTGGGATTGGTTTCCTGTGCCGCTGCCATTTGAGCAAGATCTACAGCAGGGACTGGTGATGTACTAGCAATCAGTGGCTCTTGGTCAGGAACAGGTGCCCTGGAGAGTGTGTCAGGTACAATGTTGTCTGACCCACTGATGTGTCTGATGTCTGTTGTGAACTCGGCTATGTAGCAAAGCTGACGTTCCTGGCAAGGGGATCTGTCAGTGTTGCTTGTCAGGGCATGAGTGAGTGGTTTGTGATCTGTGAAAACCGTGAATGTTCTTCCTTCCAAGAAGTAGCAGAAATGCTGGATTGCACTGTAGATGGCCAACAGTTCACGATCAAACGTTGAGTAACGTTGTTGGGTTGGTGTGAGCTTTCTGGAGAAGAATGCAATGGGTTTCCAGGTACCATTCTACTGTTGTGACAGTTCGGCTCCCATGGCAGTGTCTGATGCGTCCACTGAAAGTTTTGTCTGAGATTGCGGGTCGGGGTGATGGAGCATGACAGCAGAAGCTAGTGCTGATTTGGCCTCCTAAAATGTAGCTTGACATTCAGGTGTCCATGTGAATTTCTTGGGTTTACCTTTGATAGCCTCAGTCAGAGGTGCAAGGCGCTTTGCGATGCCTGGGAGAAATCTGTGATAGAAAATCATCATACCCAAGAAACTTTCAAGAGCTTTCTTGTCAGAAGGAGTGGGAAGATCAACGATTGCGCGAACTTTCTCTGGCAGGGGTTCAATCCTGGCTGCTGAGACTAAATGTCCAAGGAAATGCAGGGAAGATTGACCAAAAACGCATTTCTTGATATTGACCACTAAACCGTTGAAGGTCAATAGGCTGAAAATGGTACGTAGATCGCCTCATGTTGTTCGGGTGAAGCGCTTGCAACAAGAATGTCATCAAGACACACAAAGCAGCTGTCCAGGTCCTTCAAAACACCGTCTATGAGGCGTTGAAATGCCTGAACTGCATTTTTCAGACCAAAAGGCATTTTCAGGAACTCATAGAGGCCGAATAGGGTGATGACTGCTGTTTTTGGAATATTTTCAGGCGCAACTGGGATTTGGTTGTAGCCTCGAACAAGATCAATTTTGGAAAAATCTTTTTTTCCAGCATGGTTGGTATTCAAGTCCTGGATGTGAGGAAGGGGGTAGCGGTCATCTCTGGTTATATCATTTAGTCGACAATAATCTCCACAAGGACGCCAGCTGCCATTGCTTTTCTTCACCATGTGCAGTGGTGATGACCAAGTGGAAGATGAACGGCGGACAATACCTAGCTGTTCCATTTCGTCAAACTCTGCTTTAGCAGCTGTCCATTTCTCGTGATCGAGGCGACGTGCACGTGCATGCACAGGGGAACCATTAGTGGGAATGTGGTGGAGTACACCATGCTTGTTTTCTGTGAAGGAAGGTACTAGGAGTTCAGGAAACTCCTCTACAATTGCTTCGTAGCAGGAATGAATCTTGTGTATGCTTCTTCCTGCTTGCGAGCGTGCTGGCTGTGTGGGGATTACCAAACCTCTATCCAAGGACACCAGACGTCTGTTGGTGAGATCAATAGCCAGTCTTTGGGTAGCAAAAAAAGTCTGCGCCTAGGATTGGTTGAGTCACATCGGCAATCCAAAACTTTTGAACAAAAGATGCACCCTGTCCTAGTTGCAATGGGATGTTTCTTCTTCCATAAGTAGGAATGGCTGAGCCGTTGGCAGCAACTAGACTGGGTCCTCAAGCCTTTTTGCGTTCTGTGACACTTGCAGAGAAAACAGATCCTTCAGCCCCCATGTCAGCTAGAAAACTGCGTGCTGACAAAACATCAGCTACCCTGATTGTGCTAATGTTGACTGAGGAAGTTGTATGAACATCATGAGATTCAGTGGAGTTAATGTTAGCGGTCTGTTTTTGATCCCATTTCCACCCAAGTTGTTGTGGGGCCATTGCACAGGGTCATCCACCTACTTTGTTTTCACAGCGTCTCGCTTCAGTTCCGAATCGTGCGTGATACTTGCACAAAGTGAAAGGATTTGAAGCACTGTTAAAGGAATTTTTTGATGGTCGATTTGACGCAGCTGCCACGAATGCAGGGGTTGGGAGATCCACTTCTAAGATGCGGTCAGCCTTTTCGGCTAGAACCTCAAGCTCTTCGTCTGAAAACTGGGCAAGAATCTTCCTGACTTCTGGTGGCAGTTGATTCAGAAAAAGAGCTTTGAAGAGGGTCTCTGGGTTGGAATTCATCGATTGCATGTACTGCAATAATTCTGACGGTCGTTTGTCCCCCAGACCCTGCATTTGCAGAAGGACAGTATCTTTCTGTAGTTGTGTGGACTCAAAAGCTTTGAGTAGAGCCGCCTTGAGTGTTTCATACTTTTGAGTGTCTGGGGGGCGTTCGACTACCGCTTGTACACGTCTGGATGTATCTGAGTCGAGAAGTTGTATTACATGATGAAATTTTGTCAAGTCATTCGTAACAGGAGGTGTGTGTGTAGCGAAAACAGCCTCCAAACGAACAAACCATGCTGATGCATTGGTTGTCCAAAAGGGGGGTGCTTTGAAGGCGACAGCTGCCACAGGTGGTTGAGGCGGAAATTTTTCCGTCTGAGATAAAGTTTGTTGCCGGATTGCGTCTGCAAGTTGTGCAATTGCTTCTGTTGTCACTGACATGATTAAATGAGTCTGTGAGCGTAGGAGTGGTCGTAGCTGGTATTAGCTGGTCACTACAAGGTCTACTCATGATTCAGGGTCACCAATGAAGCATCACACAGACGCGAAGGCAACGTTTTAAATATTTAATACAAAACTAAAACATTCTCTGATCAACTTCTTTGACACAGTCGTTGAACAACGTGGTCATAGCAACGCTTCCGGTTTCCAACTACAATTGACTAAAAACCCAAATCGCATGCGACGTTATGTCATTAGATAAGTGCTACATGGCTCCCCCCAGAACGGCGCAGTGCGATGAATGCAAACATACCAAAGTAAAAATAGTATCATCAATAAACTCATAACAACTGTCCAATATCATGTGGAAAGTATATGCTTGGTTGAGTCTTTGAAGTATCTGTTCTATGTTGTAATGCTCAGACTCGGCTGAGTTGGTAAAATGTACGATATTTCTTTGGCTTCTGCACCAGTCTCCCAGTGCGAGTTGTAACTGGTGGTGTCGGAGCATTTGATAAAGGATACTGTGCAGGTGCTGGAGCGTTGCCTCGAGCATCATCGGATCTGGCAGCACGATCTGGTCTGGTAGCATCATCTGTCTTGGCAGTGTGATCCTCCTGAGGAGCATGAGGGTCCTGTGGCTCAGACACACAAGGATTCTGACCAGGTCTGTGAAAAGTTTGTGGGAAATAAGCAGGCTTGAGTCAATCCAGTGACATGCGAACAGTCTTCCCATCTTTGAAAATGTCAAAGTATTTTTCGGCATGGGCTAACACAGGAAACGGTCCATCGTAAGGCCTCACTAAGGGGCCCTTGCGGGCGTCATGACAAAGGTACACCTGATATGCTGACTATAAGTTGTTGGGGATGTACGACGCTGGTGATCCATGGTGGGAAGAGGGAAAAGGGGAAAGTTTTCTAAGTTTTTCTTGTAGTTCTTGGACGAAGGTACTGGAAGCGAACACCTTGTCTGCACATGGCGGTGGAAGGAAATCACCAGACACTCGGAGGTTTGTGCCATAGGTGAGGAGAACAGGAGCGACGTCAAGTTCTTCTTTCCACGTTGTCCAGATGCCAAGCATCACGATTGGTAGTTCGTCCATCCAGCGTGGTCCATTGCGGCGAGCCTTGAGAGCAGCTTTGAGACTGCGATGAAACCTTTCCACCATGCTGTTAGCCTGAGGGTGGTATGCTGTAGTAGTTTGAGGTTTAACTCCGAGCACCATGTTCAGCTCCTGCCACAGCGCACTGGTGAACTGACGGCCTTGGTCTGAAGTAATTGTGTCTGGAACTCCGAATCGTGCGATCCAAACACGCAATAAGGCCTTGGCACAGGTAACAGCTTCTGCGTTGGGAAAAGGAATAGCTTCTGGCCATCTTGTAAATCTGTCTACAATGGTAAGCAGATAAGTGCAGTCAAGGTCTATGTGTATGTTACCAAAGCGTCTATCAGGGGGGTCAAAAGGGGAGAGTGGAGCTTTGGTGTGGCGTCCAATTTTGCTAGCCTGACATTCGTGACAAGCCTTGACCATGTTCCTCACATCTTTTTTGAGTCCAGGCCAGATTTAGCGTGCTGAGATAGCGCAGATGGTGGGTTTGGGTCCAGGATGACACAGGTTGTGCAAAACATCAAATACAGTTTTTGTCCATGCTGGAGGTACCACTGGCCGGGGACGGCCCATAGAAACATCACACAGAATTTGGGTGCCATCCAGAATGACATTCTTCAGTTGTAGGGATCCTGGTTTGGAGCATAAGTCTGCAACGTTGGGATTGGTTTCCTGTGCCACTGCCATTTGAGCAAGATCTACAGCAGGGACTGGTGATGTACTAGCAATCAGTGGCTCTTGGTCAGGAACAGGTGCCCTGGAGAGTGTGTCAGGTACAATGTTGTCTGACCCACTGATGTGTCTGATGTCTGTTGTGAACTCGGCTATGTAGCAAAGCTGACGTTCCTGGCAAGGGGATCTGTCAGTGTTGCTTGTCAGGGCATGAGTGAGTGGTTTGTGATCTGTGAAAACCGTGAATGTTCTTCCTTCCAAGAAGTAGCAGAAATGCTGGATTGCACTGTAGATGGCCAACAGTTCACGATCAAACGTTGAGTAACGTTGTTGGGTTGGTGTGAGCTTTCTGGAGAAGAATGCAATGGGTTTCCAGGTACCATTCTACTGTTGTGACAGTTCGGCTCCCATGGCAGTGTCTGATGCGTCCACTGAAAGTTTTGTCTGAGATTGCGGGTCGGGGTGATGGAGCATGACAGCAGAAGCTAGTGCTGATTTGGCCTCCTAAAATGTAGCTTGACATTCAGGTGTCCATGTGAATTTCTTGGGTTTACCTTTGATAGCCTCAGTCAGAGGTGCAAGGCGCTTTGCGATGCCTGGGAGAAATCTGTGATAGAAAATCATCATACCCAAGAAACTTTCAAGAGCTTTCTTGTCAGAAGGAGTGGGAAGATCAACGATTGCGCGAACTTTCTCTGGCAGGGGTTCAATCCTGGCTGCTGAGACTAAATGAGGACTCTCTGCTGCCACGCTCTCCACGAGTTTCTTTCTACCAAGGAAATGCAGGGAAGATTGACCAAAAACGCATTTCTTGATATTGACCACTAAACCGTTGGAGGTCAATAGGCTGAAAATGGTACGTAGATCGCCTCATGTTGTTCGGGTGAAGCGCTTGCAACAAGAATGTCATCAAGACACACAAAGCAGCTGTCCAGGTCCTTCAAAACACCGTCCATGAGGCGTTGAAATGCCTGAACTGCATTTTTTAGACCAAAAGGCATTTTCAGGAACTCATAGAGGCCGAATAGGGTGATGACTGCTGTTTTTGGAATATCTTCAGGCGCAACTGGGATTTGGTTGTAGCCTCGAACAAGATCAATTTTGGAAAAATCGTTTTTTCCAGCATGGTTGGTATTCAAGTCCTGGATGTGAGGAAGGGGGTAGCGGTCATCTCTGGTTATATCATTTAGTCGACAATAATCTCCACAAGGACGCCAGCTGCCATTGCTTTTCTTCACCATGTGCAGTGGTGATGACCAAGTGGAAGATGAACGGCGGACAATACCTAGCTGTTCCATTTCGTCAAACTCTGCTTTAGCAGCTGTCCATTTCTCGTGATCGAGGCGACGTGCACGTGCATGCACAGGGGAACCATTAGTGGGAATGTGGTGGAGTACACCATGCTTGTTTTCTGTGAAGGAAGGTACTAGGAGTTCAGGAAACTCCTCTACAATTGCTTCGTAGCAGGAATGAATCTTGTGTATGCTTCTTCCTGCTTGCGAGTGTGCTGGCTGTGTGGGGATTACCAAACCTCTATCCAAGGACACCAGACGTCTGTTGGTGAGATCAATAGCCAGTCTTTGGGTAGCAAAAAAAGTCTGCGCCTAGGATTGGTTGAGTCACATCGGCAATCCAAAACTTTTGAACAAAAGATGCACCCTGTCCTAGTTGCAATGGGATGTTTCTTCTTCCATAAGTAGGAATGGCTGAGCCGTTGGCAGCAACTAGACTGGGTCCTCAAGCCTTTTTGCGTTCTGTGACACTTGCAGGGAAAACAGATCCTTCAGCCCCCATGTCAACTAGAAAACTGCGTGCTGACAAAACATCAGCTACCCTGATTGTGCTAATGTTGACTGAGGAAGTTGTATGAACATCATGAGATTCAGTGGAGTTAATGTTAGCGGTCTGTTTTTGATCCCATTTCCACCCAAGTTGTTGTGGGGCCATTGCACAGGGTCATCCACCTACTTTGTTTTCACAGCGTCTCGCTTCAGTTCCGAATCGTGCGTGATACTTGCACAAAGTGAAAGGATTTGAAGCACTGTTAAAGGAATTTTTTGATGGTCGATTTGACGCAGCTGCCACGAATGCAGGGGTTGGGAGATCCACTTCTAAGATGCGGTCAGCCTTTTCGGCTAGAACCTCAAGCTCTTCGTCTGAAAACTGGGCAAGAATCTTCCTGACTTCTGGTGGCAGTTGATTCAGAAAAAGAGCTTTGAAGAGGGTCTCTGGGTTGGAATTCATCGATTGCATGTACTGCAATAATTCTGACGGTCGTTTGTCCCCCAGACCCTGCATTTGCAGAAGGACAGTATCTTTCTGTAGTTGTGTGGACTCAAAAGCTTTGAGTAGAGCCGCCTTGAGTGTTTCATACTTTTGAGTGTCTGGGGGGCGTTCGACTACCGCTTGTACACGTCTGGATGTATCTGAGTCGAGAAGTTGTATTACATGATGAAATTTTGTCAAGTCATTCGTAACAGGAGGTGTGTGTGTAGCGAAAACAGCCTCCAAACGAACAAACCATGCTGATGCATTGGTTGTCCAAAAGGGGGGTGCTTTGAAGGCGACAGCTGCCACAGGTGGTTGAGGCGGAAATTTTTCCGTCTGAGATAAAGTTTGTTGCCGGATTGCGTCTGCAAGTTGTGCAATTGCTTCTGTTGTCACTGACATGATTAAATGAGTCTGTGAGCGTAGGAGTGGTCGTAGCTGGTATTAGCTGGTCACTACAAGGTCTACTCATGATTCAGGGTCACCAATGAAGCATCACACAGACGCGAAGGCAACGTTTTAAATATTTAATAACAAAACTAAAACATTCTCTGATCAACTTCTTTGACACAGTCGTTGAACAACGTGGTCATAGCAACGCTTCCGGTTTCCAACTACAATTGACTAAAAACCCAAATCGCATGCGACGCTATGTCATTAGATAAGTGCTACAACAGATACAGGTTGACCATATTATGTACGTGTACACACATACACATGACACAGACAGTACATGATATACACCTGCACATAAATACATCTGTTCACACACACACACACACACACACACACACACACACACACACACACACATATTACCGTAGTATGTAAATAACTTGAAAATGATTATGTGGTAAACCACATTTTCCTTCAGTTGTTTAGATCTATCAGATAATGCCTTTTCCTTTGAACAGGAGTTTGTCATCTACTGCATCATCACACTAATTCTCTTCCCTGCTGTAGAAATCTTTTCAATATCAGTTCACTTTCAGCCCCCCCCCCCCCCCCCCCCTTTTTTTTTTACATTCCTCATTTTCAATCTCTCTCTCCACTGGCTGTTATTTTAAAAACTGATGCGTGACGTGCCGTACATCAGATCTAAGCTCCAGATCTAAGCTCATTATTCTCTTACTCACCAGGGCAGTTTATAGCATACAGACATACCACACCTGCATATATCTTAAAATGCACACTAAGTCACCATCCTGTATCCAAATACTAATAAATAATTCACTTACTAAAGCATATGGTTGTTGGACGGAAACTTGAACTTGCAGGGGTGCCTGATGTTCAGCAATGTCCTGAAAAAGAAAAACCCAAACTATTATTCACTGGAGTCCAACAAGTTATTTGTGGACATGGACACTTTCTTGTTAATAAGAATCATAACTTCAGTTTTGTTGGAAACAGTAACAGCAGGGGAAAAAAAATCAATCACAAACATGCAACAGTTTCACTGTTCAGTGGCAGCAGGCAGTGTGACTGACTGACTGCCACTATGACTGGCATGTGTGACTGAAAGTAACAATGTATGTTTCAGTTTGATGCCAACACTCTACAAAAACCAACAACTATCTTTACAACCAACCATGCACTGAGAATGAAATGAAACACAAAAAGATCAACCACCCATTCCACAAACCTTACCTTCTTTACGTCTCTGAGTTTGGCTCTTTTGCTCCTGACAGAATCCGTGTCACTGTTGCGTTTGAGGCTTGCACTTGCAGCTGGCGAATGAACAGAGAGTGCTTTAATACATTTTTTCGGTCATAATAGTTGGCACAGCATCCTCTTTCAGCAGTCTTCGGACCCGAATTCCAGCTTCCACCTTTACCTCCCAGGTGTGTTGGTCTTGGAAACTGCTCTTCGAAGTGACGACCGCAAATGCCATGATAACTGTCCTGAAGAACAAAATCTTTCCTCGTTGTGGTGACAAAATTTATTCACAATCGCCTAAACTGGCTGGAAGCACCTGGAAAAGCATGAACGCTTACTCTTTGCTTATGTCCTGATGATATTCCGCAACCAGACACAGCACACATTCTCCCCATCTCACTTCAGCCGAACACGAAGAGCGACTTGACTTTTCGACGTCATCAATCGGGACACCCCCTCCCCCCCCTTTTTTTTTTTTTTTTTTAATCGAAATCGAGGCTCTCGTTCCTGTTTTAGCCTCTCGTTTTCCCAATCCGCAGGAAGTGCTGCTTTCACTGCAAGATGGGAGCACAGGCGGCTGATTCGGGGCTTGGTTTCGCAATACGATCACATATCCAAACCGCGTATTTAGTCAAAATAGATTTGTAAAAATGGGTGAGAACCCTTTAACAGGGTTTGTGTTTCTCAAATTAATATCGTAAGCGCTGTCTATGGTGTGTGTGTGTGTGTGTGTGTGTGTGTGTGTGTGTGTGTGTGTGTGTATCTGCGCGTGCGTGCGTGCGTGCGTGCATGCATGCGTGCGTGCGTGTGTGTGTGTGTGTGTGTGTGTGCGCGCATGCGTGTATACATGTGTGTGTGTGTGTGTGTGAGAGAGAGAGAGAGAGAGAGAGAGAGAGAGAGAGAGCGAGGGAGAGAGAGAATGTGTGTGTGTGTGTGTGTGTGTGTGTGTGTGTGTGTGTGTGTGTGTGTGTGTGTGTGTGCGCGCGCAAACAAAATGCTTCCGCTTCCTGTAGCAAAGTCTGCTCAACATCCAACGACAACTGCAGGACTATTACCGGAACACTGTTTTCAATGACCATAGTAGTAATGCATTTCATTGCATTCTGAATACACAGTTTAATCAGAGAAACGCCACTTGCAATTAACGTTTTGTTGTAATACACAGGGTTCGCTGGACGTAACCAAACGCTTGACAAATCCATCTGATCGGTCCAATTTTGTATAATTTGTACAAAAGACAGAGAGAATAGATTTCAAATCTATGCCAACTCTCCCCTCTCAAACACCCCCCCTCCCCCTCCTTTTCTCTCTCTTAGAACCGCATTCACCAAATTAACACATTTTATGAGTAATACTACTAGCCTCTATATATATACTACTAAAAACAATTGAAGTACCACCCCTAATTTTTGTATGCAATTTTTAAAAAGCTCTGATAAACCAATTAATATTGATAATTGAATAAATTCTGCTGGATAAGCTTACCCGGTTCTCAAATACTACTCGTGCATTTTTGTTATGTTAAAGTCGGTCAGCAGTTATCTACCGCGTCGCATCTGAGGCAAAAAAATCCCGAGAAATTATCGAACTTGTGTCGCTCCCAGATTTTGACACAGACACAGCAAGAAAAAAAAAAGTGATGCACGTGAAAGCAAGGTCTTTTCTGAGCAGAATTGCAATCAGTTAGCACATTTGACGGGTATAAAAAGTCGCGAAATTTAGGAAGATTTAACCATGCCTGCGAGACAACGACTAAGCAACACCGACAGAGGAAGAGCGATAGCATGGTACCAAGAAGGTATTGGCTTGAGGGAGATTGGTCGACGGCTTGGAGTGAGTCACCCAGTCATTCTGAGGCTCAGAGACCGTTGGCTTAACATTGGAAGTGTTGAAGAACAGCAGGGACGTGGACGGACGAGAAGCACCTCCAGACAGCAGGATCGGTTCATTGTTATCGCTTGTCTGAGAGACCGTTCAGCCAGTGCCACAGTACTCCGAGACCAGCTACGACAAGCCAGCAACGTCAACGTCAGTACCCAGACAGTTCGGAACCGGCTCCACGACGCCAACTTGAGGTCAAGGTCCCCAGCAGTGAGATCAATACTGACCCCAGTGCATCGAGCTCATCGTCGGGCCTGGGCAGCATGTCATAGAAGGTGGACAAGAGCTGAATGGGCAACAGTACTCTTCACAGACGAGTCAAGGTTCAACGACGGGCGGGTTCGCGTCTGGCGACGTCCTGGAGAACGCTACGTTGACGCTGCCGTCAGGGAGCATGACCGCTATGGAGGTGGGTCCGTGATGGTGTGGGGTGGGTTCAGCCTACGTCACAGGACCCCCCTACACCGTGTTGAAGGCCGCCTGACCGGTGCCACCTACCGCGACACCATCATCCGCCCCCTTGTGATGCCCGCCCTGAGGGCAGTTGGCCAGGGCGCCCAGTTCCAGGACGACAACGCGCCGTGCCACCGCGCCGCCATCGTGAATCAGTTCCTACAAGGGCAGCAGGTGACAAGAATGGACTGGCCTGCCAGGTCACCAGATTTGAACCCCATAGAGCATCTGTGGGACGTGCTGGGGAGGCGAGTGCGGGCCCACAACCCTCCAGCAGACACCGTGGACCAGCTGTTTCAGTTGCTGGAGCAGGAGTGGCAGGCGATCCCCCAGGACACTCTCCGCCGCCTGGTGCACTCCATGAGACGTCGATGTGACGCTTGTTTGAACGCGAACGGTGGTCATACCCGTTATTAACATCATGACATCTACCATAGACTCTTGTTACTTTTCATTTTGGGGGTATGCCTCTTTAATCAAGTGTAAAACAAAGATAATTTTTTGTCACGGTGTTTGAATAAATTTGAATGGATTGAGGAATAATAAAAATAAAATATTCAATCATTAAATTATGTTCAGCTTTGTTTTCTTTCGAATGACAGCAGTTTTCCTAAGTGGTACTTCAATTGTTTTGAGTAGTGTATATGTTTAAAGGTATGCAGTGGATGCGAGACATTGAACTGGAAGATAACTGAATCTGACCAGCCATCTGTTGGAGGCCCAAGTACATTATTCCGTATAGAAGCCACAAAGACCAAGCTGTTGGCCTTTATGGCAGAACACCAGGTGCCCTTGAGTGTGGAAACCTCTCTTCTGGATTTATGTAATGATCTGGCAAAAAACAAGAAGGCCTTGCAAAAAAACCCATATGTCTCGTACTGCTGTCCACATACACTACAACACATGGGCTAGCTGCTGCTCTAAAAAATGATTTTCGCCAGAAATTGTCATCCACATATTACTCATTGAACATTGATGAGGCTACCTGTGATGAGAGGTGGATGAGTGGTAGGTGGGTCCTCAAGGGGAAGGACTTGGAATAATTTCTCGATGAGAATTATCTTAACATTTCACCTACACCCTCTCTCTTACTAGTGGTGGAAGGACAACTTTCCGGTACTAGTCATCGAAAGAAATTTATATTTGTTCCGGGTCTTGTTAAAATACTTTATAGCGGCTCTGAGATAAGTTTCCTTAGGCCTGTACTTTTAAAAGTACTTGTAGCTCCGAGAGACAGAATTGAAGAGGGAAGTTCAAACATTCAACATTGATTGAACAACAGAGAACTGACACAAGTTAGTGCAGTTTCACACATCAACTTTGCTTGCTTACACATAGGTAAGTATATGTATGTCTGTTCTATAGGCTTAATTTTAGTTCTCATTGAATCACAACAATGAAGGGCCCTTCCTCGCTCCTACTTTACTTGCTTACACTCCGTGCAGCCGCTTAAGTTGGAATACAGTGGGCCTGTCTAAGTTACACTGAATGCATACTTTTATTACACATCCACTTCGCTTGCGTACACCCAGTGCGGTAGCCAAAGTGGTACTCATAGACAGGTTCTCACTGTTTCATCATAAAGTGAGGGTAAGGGTCTGATGGATTTGAGTCCAGGGGGACTGATATCGTAACTTGTATTGGAGAGGGTAGTTGATCTCTCCTGTGGCTGATGACTGCTCCTCCTGTGTAGATCTGTTGTATGGCGTCGCCCCGGTTTAAAGTGTAGCCATGGTGTCCGGCATTCCCCTGGTTTCTGGCATAGCCACAGAGTATGGTTTAGTCACAATTTGTAGCGTGACCAGGATCCCAGTTTTTTCCTGGGATGAAACAGTGGTTTTAGACTTGACATCAAGAAGTAGGTTATCAGGCCTTCTCTCTGGTTGTCCCTTCGTCTTTCACTGTTCTGATCTACAGGCAGTCTTGAGGGGTCAGTGAAGTTGCGACCGAAAATAGTTGAGATTTACGTCCTCATAGCGAAAGCTTTTAGGGACATGTCTTTCATTCACGGTAGTCTTTGGAAGTTGCGACCCTACGTGTCTCCTATATGTATTCTAAACTGCCAAATCAGGTTTTCTGATCTGACTGTCAAGGTGTCAGTCAAACACTGGGATGAGAGGGGGAGGGATCTATTCTTACCATTGGAAACCGTTTGAAGTTGGCGCCTAGTTCACTGGCCAGTAAATTTATGCGTACGTAGACCGCAAATGTTAATTCATACATCGCGGGTAAACGCATTGACATCATTTACCAGAGGTCCGCTGCACACGGACGGTGGATATGAAAGGGGGGGGGGGGTTGGAGAAGGAGGGAGGTTTACGGGTTACTCTTTGTGTCATGGGATAGGGGGGGGGGGGGGGGCGTGAAGATCGCCCTGGGAAGGGAAAAGGGGGGGGGAGGGGGTGAGATGGGCAATTGTCACAATGCAATGTAAATTTTCCCCAGGCGTCAGGCGCCCCATGCGGGAGTGCGAGAGAGATGAAAGGGGACGGAAGGTGGACTGAGAATAAGAAACGCGTCACGCGTTTCCCGTGACGTAAACCTTTTTCTCTTGTAAGAGATCGTGTTAAGCCGGGCGGCTCACACCGTTCTGAGAGAGAGAAAGGGGAGGGTAGTGGGGGGGGGGGGGGGGGGGGGGGGGGGGGGGGGGGAGGGGGTTGAGAGGGGAGAGTGGGCATAGATTTGAAATCTATTCTTCAGTTTGGGGTTTGAGTGGGACCGATCGGATGGGTTTGTCAAGCGTTTCGTTTCACTACCAACAATGCAATGAATAAAATTGTGAACATTTTGGTGCGGTATTTTGATGATGATGATGGTGGTGGAGAAGTAAAGAAGTACATTTTGTTTTAACTGTTGTCAACCAAGCAACATCACAAAACATCTTTGACGCTGTAATTGATGCACTCCATGATGACCCTGATACAGCAGAAAATCCGGTTGATGTGCCAGTGAAGAACATGGTATCCTGTCTCATGGACAATTGTGCTACCATGAGGGGTAACAGAGCTGGTGTGGAGACGCTTCTTAGAGCGGAAAATGAACATCTACTGGACATTGCAGGTGATACAGTGCATGTATCAAATGCAGCAAAGACCCTGTTCAAGCCATTTGATGGTTGTCTTGAAAATATTCGCAATGACATTTATTATGTCCTTTAAAAGTCACCAAAAGCCAAGGATTTGTTTGAGGAACTCTAGATCCTCATGCAAATAGTACCATAAAGTACCGAGTATAAGCCCACCCCCCCCCCCCCCTCCGCACGAATTTCGGACAAAAGTGGGGGGTGGGCTTATACTCGGTACTTGACCCTATGCACAAACATATTCGTCATTGCAATGGAGACATGATTCATATAATGATACTATCTGGTATGTAAAATGTTATGTTTGTTCAAACTAAAGCAAATGTGAAGCAACATTAAGATATTTTGTGTATTATAAAATTGTTAAACTCGCAGACAGACATACGTAAGGCTTACACACCATCACTCGTAAATGAACACATTGAAAGCATGTCTACTCAACAAAAACGGCTTTTATATTCAAAAACAACTTGAAAAACTTGAACTTGAAATTGAAAATTGAACTTGAAAAACAAAACAACTTGAAACTTTCAACAACAATCGTCAACTGTCTACATTGCTTCATCAGAGTCTGAAGCAGGTGATTCTTCATCACTAGTCAGACTGGCGTCGCTTGCGCTCTCCTCGGCAGCAGCAGCAGCAGCGGCGTCGCCGTCGTGAGGAAGTGCCACCCCGATCTCCTTCGGGAACCACTCCAGGGTCTGATCGTCTTCGCTGCCGTCCAGGGCATTGGACACAGCGCACCTGAGGAAGGCCTTGGTGATGACGTTACGTCCAACGCCGTCCCAGGCTCTCCCCATCCAGTTGACGACGTCCTGGCGGGTAGGTTGCCTCAGGTTGCCTGCAGCAGTGGGGGGTCTGGGCTCTGCCATCCACGTTACCCAGCTGTCGCGCACCCGATCCTGCACAATCAGAATCAGGAACAGCCGTCAGATCTTCCGTTGAATGTCAAAGAGAAATTATGGAGCAACAATTGTCATTCCACTGCACAACTCCAAAAAGATGACCACACACACTCACACACACACATACACACACACACACACACACACACACACACACAGACACACACACACACACATACACCACACAGCCACGCACGCACACACGCATGCACGCACGCACACACACACACACACACACACAACACACACACACACACCACCACACAGCCACGCACGCACGCACACACACACACACACACACACACACACACACACACACACACACACACACACACATTAAACTTAAAGTCTCATTTACCTTGAAAGGCTTGACGATGCAGATGTCGATGGGTTGGGCGAGGGCTGTGCAACCAGCAGGCACGAGCACAAGATCCACGTCCTGCTCGTCGAGAGCTGCTCGAACATCAGCTGTCTTGTGAGCGGCGTAGTTGTCCAGCAGAAGCAGGCGCCGAGTCTCTGAGGGGCCAAGCACACGCTCTGTCCAGGACAAAACTTGGTCCCGTGTCATCCAGCCATTCCGTGTTGCTGTGACGCGGACGTTGGCTGGAATCTGGAGGTGCTGGCGGACACGGGGAGGAATCTCTCCAGTGCGTTCTTTGAAGATCAGATACGCTGGCAGTTTGCTGTCGTCAGCAACGGCACAGAGGGCGACTGTAAAACCCCTCTTCTCTGCTTTCGTTGTCTTGATGCGCACCCGCTTCGATCCTTTGATCTCATTTGTGCGGTTGGGTGGCATGTCAAACCTGACCATTGTTTGGTCCATGTTTAGCATTTGTCCTAATGCGTACATGTGGCGGTGACGAAGTCGCAGGATATTTCTTCTGAAGTGCAGGAGCTGCTCCTCAAAATCTGCCGGCACCTTCTGGTTACTGGACGTACCGAGACGAATGGATACATTGTGCCGTTTTTTCCACCTTTGTAGCCACATGTTTGACGCATCAAAGTCTTGAAGGTTCACACCCGCCCCTATCTCTCGCGCTTTTCTCTGCAAGTCTTTGTTTCTAACAACTCGCCCTTCGCTTCTTTCTTCTTGTAGAAACTCAAAAAGTCTCACCTCCAACTCCACCGACTTCACAGCCCGACCAGGGTGCAGTTTCAACTTTCGCTTTTCTCCGCCAGTTTCATGCTGCAGAAGGACATCTCTGTTAGCTCGCCACATCCTAATTTGTTTTCTGTCCACACCAAACTCTTCTGCCGTGGCACTGACATTCCCGTGTCTGTCAAGGTGCTCCAGAGCACTCAACTTCAATTCTACTGTGTAAGATTTTCGCTTCGGCATTTTCTTGGAAACAAACGCCATAAGCAAGCGGGAAACAACTCTGACACGACATTCATCGGTATTCCTTTTTTCTCTCCCTGTTCTCGATTTTTGGTTGTTTTTTTTTAGCCATCCAAAAGTGGGGGGTGGGCGTTTACTCGGTACTTCACCCTTTGCACGGATTTTGCTCCAAAGTGGGGGGTGGGCGTTTACAATATTATGGGCTTATACTCGGTACTTTACGGTAGATGCCAGCAAGAACAGTGAAAGAACTCTCCACGTGATTCGTCCGTGCCCCAGCCGTTTCCTGCAGATGCTGCAAGTAACAGAACGCATTGTCACCCTGATGGATGTGTGCCGCCTCTACTACTTTGCATTTCTGACACCAGAGGAACAGAAATCATACAGGTAACACTATTAATAAATGGAAATGACAGGTGCTTACTTAACATTCTATTTTATGACATTGATGCTTATGTACAATACATTATACAGTTGAAAAGCAAACAAACAAAAAAAAAGAACTCTGCATTCCTGATTCTCTCTCTCTCTCTCTCTCTCTCTCTCTCTTAATATTATATATATATATATATATATATAATGTTTCTAACAACAAAACAAAACAAAACAAAATGCAAAGCATAAAAAACGTACTCCCAGTTTATCTTGAATATGCGTGATATATTCCATAAAGAGGAAAAACCGTGTTGGGCTATTCTGGTAAACATCGGCCATCATCTGTGACCTATGATGAACATACCTACAAATTTTCAGAAAGATCGGCCAAGAACTTTCTGAGATTTTCCATCAAGAAGAAAACCATTATGGGCCATTAGTAACAGCTATAACGGTAAACTTGAACATCGGGCATCATCCGTGACCCATAATGAACATACCTACAAATTTTCAGAAAGATCGGCCACGTACTTTCTGGGATATTCCATGAAGAAGGAAAACCGTTATGGGCCGTTATAGCCGTTAGTAACGGCTATAACGGTAAAATAAAACATCGGGCATCATCCGTGACCCATAATACCTACAAATTTTCAGAAAGATCGGCTAAGTACTTTCTGAGATATTCCATAAAAAAGAAAAACAGTTATGGGTTGTTATAGCTGTTAGTAACGGCCATAACGGTAAACTAAAACGTCAGGCACGATCCGTCACCCATAATGAACATAACTGCTAATTTTCACAAAGATCGGCCAAGTACTTTCGGAGATATTTAATTTAAAAAAAAAAGAAGAAGAAAAAACCGTTATGGGCCATTACAGCCATTAGTACCAGATACAACGGTAAACTAAACATCTGGCATCATCCGTCGCCTCTAATGAACATACCTACAAATTTTCAGAAAGATCGGCCAAGTACTTTCTGAGATATTCCATCAAGAAGAAAAACCGTTATGGGCCGTTATAGCCGTTAGTAAGGGCTATAAGGGTAAACGAAAATATCAGGTATCATCCATGACCTATAATGAACATACATACAAATTTTCAGAAAGATCGACAAAGTGCTTTCTGACATATTCCATAAAGAAGAAAAACTTATGGGCCGTTATAGCCGTTAGTAACGGCTATAACGGTAAACTAAAACATCGGGCATCATCCGTGACCCATCAATAACGGCTATAACGGCAAACTGAAACATCGGCCATCATCCGTGACCCATAATGAACATATCTGCTAATTTTCACAAAGATCGGCCAAGTACTTTCTGAGATATTCCATGAAGAAGAAAAACCGTTACAGGCCGTTAGTAACAGCTATAACGGTAAACGAAAATATCGGGCATTATTCGTGACCCATAATGAAGATACCTACAAATTTTCAGAAAGATCGGCCAAGTACTTTCGGAGATATTCCATAAAGAAGAAAAACCGTTACAGGCCGTTACAGCCGTTAGTAACGGCTATAACGGGGTAAACTAAACATCGGGCATCATCCGTGCCCCATAATGAACATATCTGCTAATTTTCACAAAGATCGGCCAAGTACTTTCGGAGATATTCCATAAAGAAGAAAAACCGTTACAACCGTTAGTAACGGCTATATCGGTAAACTAAAACATCGGGCATTATTCGTGACCCTTAATAAACATACCTACAAATTTTCAGAAAGATCGGCCAAGTACTTTCGGAGATATTCCATAAAGAAGAAAAACAGTTACAGGCCGTTACAGCCGTTAGTAACGGCTATAACGGGGTAAACTAAAACATCGGGCATCATCCGTGACCCATAATGAATATACCTGCTAATTTTCACAAAGATCGGCCAAATACATTCGGAGGTATTCCAAAAAGAAGAAAAACCATTACAGGCCGTTACAGCCGTTAGTAACGGCTATAACGGTAAACTAAAACATCAGGCATTATTCGTAACCCATAATGAACATACCTACAAATTTTCAGAAAGATCGACAAAGTACTTTCTGAGATATTCCATAAAGAAGAAAAACTGTTACACTAAAACATCAGACATCATCCGTAACCCATAGTGAACATACCTGCTAAGTTTCACAAAGATCGGCAAAGTACTTTCGGAGATATTCCATAAAGAAGAAAAACCGTTACAGGCCGTTACAGCCGTTAGTAACGGCTATAACGGGGTAAACTAAAACATCGGGCATCATCCGTGACCCATAATGAATATACTGCTAATTTTCACAAAGATCGGCCAAATACATTCGGAGGTATTCCAAAAAGAAGAAAACCATTACAGGCCGTTACAGCCGTTAGTAATGGCTATAACGGTAAACTAAAATATCAGGCATTATTCGTAACCCATAATGAACATACCTACAAATTTTCAGAAAGATCGACAAAGTGCTTTCTGAGATATTCCATGAAGAAGAAAAAACGTTACAGGCCGTTACAGCCGTTAGTAACGGTTATAACGGTAAACTAAAAGATCGGGCATCATCCGTCGCCTCTAATGAACATACTTACAAATTTTCAGAAAGATCGGCCAAGTACTTTCTGAGATATTCCATAAAGAAGAAAAACCGTTATGGGCCGTTATAGCCGTTAATAACGGCTATAAGGGTAAACTAAAACATCAGGTATAATCCGTGACCCATAATGAACATACCTACAAATTTTCAGAAAGATCGACAAAGTGCTTTCTGACATATTCCATAAAGAAAAAAAACTGTTACAGACCGTTATAGCCGTTAGTAACGGCTATAAAGGTAAGCTAAAACATCGGGCATCATCCATGACCCATCAATAACGGCTATAACGGCAAACTAAAACATCGGGCATCATCCGTGGCCCATAATGAACATATCTGCTAGTTTTCACAAAGATCGGCCAACTACTTTCTGAGATATTCCATGAAGAAGAAAAACCGTTATAGGCCGTCAGTAACAGCTATAACGGTAAACTAAAATATCGGGCATTATTCGTGACCCATAATGAAGATACCTACAAAGTTTCAGAAAGATCGGCCAAGTACTTTCGGAGATATTCCATAAAGAAGAAAAACCGTTACAGGCCGTTACAGCCGTTAGTAACGGCTATAACGGGGGAAACTAAACATCGGACATCATCCGTGACCCATAATGAACATACCTGCTAATTTTCACAAAGATTGGCCAAGTACTTTCGGAGATATTCCATAAAGAAGAAAAACAGTTACAACCGTTAGTAACGGCTATATCGGTAAACTAAAACATCGGGCATCATCCGTGACCCATAATGAATATACCTGCTAATTTTCACAAAGATCGGCCAAGTACATTCGGAGGTATTCCAAAAAGAAGAAAAACCATTACAGGCCGTTACAGCCGTTAGTAACGGCTATAACGGTAAACTAAAACATCAGGCATTATTCGTAACCCGTAATGAACATACCTACAAATTTTCAGAAAGATCGACAAAGTGCTTTCTGAGATATTCCATAAAGAAGAAAAACCGTTACAGGCCGTTACAGCCGTTAGTAACGGCTATAACGGTAACTAAAACATCGGACATCATCCGTAACCCATAGTGAACATACCTGCTAAGTTTCACAAAGATCGGACAAGTACTTTCGGAGATATTCTATAAAGAAGAAAAACTGTTACAGGCCGTTACAGCCGTTAGTAACGGATATAACGGCAAACTATAACATCGGGCATCATCCGTGATCCATAATGAACATACCTAGAAATTTTCAGAAAGATCGGCCAAGTACTTTCGGAGATATTCCATGAAGAAGAAAAACCGTCACAGGCCATTAGTAACGGCTATAACGGTAAACTAAAACATCGGGCATTATTCGTGACGCATAATGAACATACATGCTAATTTCCACAAAGATCGGCCATGTACTTTCTGAGATATTCCATGAAGAAGAAAAACCGTTACAGGCCGTTACAGCCGTTAGTAACAGCTATAACGGTAAACTAAAACATCGGGCATTATTCGTGACCATAATGAACATACTTACAAATTTTCAGAAAGATCGGCCAAGTACTTTCTGAGATATTCCATAAAGAAGAAAAACCGTGACAGGCCGTTACAGCCGTTAGTAACGGCTATAACGGTAAACTAAAAGATCGGGCATCATCCGTGACCCATAACGAATATACCTGCTAATTTTCACAAAGATCGGCCAAGAACTTTCGGAGATATTCCCCAAACAAGAAAACCATTACAGGCCGTTACAGCCGTTAAAGTAACGGCTTTATCGGTAAACTAAAACATCAGGCATTATTCGTAACCCATAATGAACATACCTACAAATTTTCAGAAAGTTCGGCCAAGTACTTTTTGAGATATTCCATAAAGAAGAAAAACCGTTACAGGCCGTTACAGCCGTCAATAACGGCTATACTGGGTTCATACCTGCTTATTTTCACAAAGATCGGCCAAGTACTTTTGGAGATATTCCATAAAGAAGAAAAACCATTACAGGCCGTTACAGCCGTTAGTAACGGCTATAACGGTAAACTAAAACATCGGGCATCATCCTTGACCCATAATGAACATAACTACAAATTTTCAGAAAGATCGGCCCAGTAGTTTTGTCTGGAGCGAGTGGAACACATTTTGACCACGGACACAGACAGACACACAGACACACAGACAGCATTTCTTCGTTCCCATTCTAAAGTATTCCCTGTTCTATAAGAACTGGGAGTACAAAAACCAAACACTTTTATTTTAGTTTTAAAAATGTAATGTAGCAGGAACGTAATTTTCTACAGCTTGTACGTTTGAATTTTCAGTTAGATAATATACATCATGACACAGTGTTGTTGTTTTGTTGTAAGTTGGCTGGGCTAAGGAATTGAAGATTATAAATAATTCATATGATCATGACAATAGAATTGTGATTGGGCTGCAGCTGCTGTTGTTGAGATTAAGACTGCATAGCTATCATAACTGCATGTCCTACATTGTCATGTTATGACTCAAAAACTACTTGTGTGTGTGTGTGTGTGTGTGTGTGTGTGTGTGTGTGTGTGTGTGTGTGTGTGTGTGTGAGTGTGTGTGTGTGTTCGTTCGTTCGTTCTTCAATTTAACGTCTATTCACATAAAGTGATTTTAGACAGAGTTAGGGAAATAGCGTGTGTATGCATGCGTGCGTGTGTGTATGTATGTGTGTGTGTGTGTGTGTGTGTGTGTGTGTGTGTGTGTGTGCGTGTGTGTGCGCGCGTGTGCGTGCGTGTGTGTGCGCGTGTGTGTGTGCGTGCGTGTGTGTGTGTGTGTGTGTGTGTGTGTGTGTGTGTGTGTGTGTGTGTGTGTGTGTGTTGATGGACCGATAAGAGATTTGTTACGAGCAGTTAGCTATATATATTGATTCATACTAAAATTCTTTACAATTAGGCTAAACGTTAGCACAAAGCAAGTATTAAAACATAAAGGAGTTAGTGCACACTGATATGTCAATAATTCAGATCCCGTAGGATAAACGTGTGTAAATGGATTTTACTGCTTTATCTCATCATTCATGGACAGTACTACATGAAAATAAACGGGTTCCAATTTTACGACCTCTCTACCCCCACCCCACCCCCCTCCTCTGTCACCTGTAACGACGTCCGGCGGTATTGGCGCCATTTCTCAGCATCTTACTCAAGCACCTATTTTGGTATCTAGGGGTCTTTCTAGAGGTTTCTGGGGACGCTGAATTCATCTATGATATTGTTAGGTTGATCAGAAACCAAACACCTATCAGTAATGCACATCAGTTCAAAGATTAACTTTTAAAGACTTGCAATCTTCAAGATTTCAACACACTAAATGCACATATTTCAGTTCAGATAGCAAAAAAAAGGTGAAAACAAAGTCATATGATGAAACAATAAGATGAAGAATACAAATCATTTTAAAACAATGTCAATAACTGCTGGCATATAATAGGGACATGCAGCCACTGCAAAGTCACTGAAAACGGATACATAGATCATATAACTGTGTTCACAGCGTTCTACTCTCAAGATGCCCACAACGTTTCCTGTTACTCATCGTTTTCTGCATTAGGTCAAGGCGCTCTGTTCGGGTTTGCACACTCCAATCCATAACACTTGCACAGAGGAGTGCATGGGAGACCATGTTTTGTACAGCTGCACGCATTTGTTACACATCCAGTCTTGCACGTCTTGCACCTGATCAGCTGAATGACTGCAAGTGGAGCTGGAAGAGCGAGACACCTCACGGGCATGTACACACCATTTTCGACCGTCCACCCATTCTCTTCAATAGGAGGAAGTACAGGATGTTTGAGAGAATACGATTTATCACGCATGGCCACATAATTTGCAATTCTGATGTGTGGCAGCAAGGCAGACCGTGTAGGGGGCAACATCTCTCCTTCCAAGTTCTTGGAGCGGAAGAGTTCCCATCTGAGTGCAGGCAAGGTTGTTGGACCTGCCGAAGCTGGATCTGGTCAAGGAGGAACAAAAGTGAACTTCATAAGGCTTAAATTTCCCTACAAATATCAGGTGTCCCTGTGGCTCAGTGGTTAAAGCGCGAGTCATTAAGTGGAAAATGAGCATGTCCAGAGGGTCATGGGTTCGAATCCCAGCCATGGCTCGTCCCAAGATGGGAAAAAAAAAGGGGGCAGCAGAGGGACATCCGGAGTCATGAACCGGGTGTGGCCCAACCCCCCTAGAGTGTCAGGAGATAGGGGCCGAAACACTTGCTTGAAGGGGGCTTCTCTTCTGAGGACTCTCTGCTGCCACGCTCTCCACGAGTTTCTTTCTACTGATGCATGGGTAAACCATTGACTTCCGGGAATAGGCCGGAGGACGTCCGGGAAAGACCGGAGGACACTGGGAAAGACCAGAACCAAGGGCTCTGTGGGCTGGCTCCCCACTTTGCCTTAAACATGTGGCTACTAAGAATAAAAGGAAAAGATGCTCCCAGGATTCACCGAAAGGGGGAGAGAATGATGAATCCATCGGTGCTCAACCAATCATGACTGCAAATCCCAAACGGACTATGAACATGGACCAAATGGAATATCCATGTGTCTGTGGATACCACCCGTGGCATGAAGGTCCACAGAACAAAGATGGGATGTGTGAAGACTCATCTGAATGAGCAGCAGCGCACTGCATCAGCAGATAAGACGTCGGAAGACCAAGGCCAGGATTTAAACCACAGTGCCAAGGACATCCACGCTGTTGGTTTGGATGAGGAATTTGCACAGGCCCTCGATGCCAGGCGCCTGAAACTCAACCTGCCACGAGCAAACGAAACTGAAGATTGGGAGAAACTGGATGCAAACATCGTCCAAAGACTCGATGCACTGATAGGGAAAAGCACCCTGGAACACAAACTAGCCACATATGGGGACATTGTGTATGCCACATGTAGAGACGCCTATGGAGCAAAACTACCCAAAGAAAAAACACCTCCAAAGAAATCCAGACGCCAAGAAAAGATGGACAAGATCAGGGTCCAAAAGAAAAACCTCAAGATGCAAATGAAGACCGCACTGCCAGCTGAAAAACGAGGCTTGGAAAAACTGTGGAAAGAGCTGAAAGAAAAACACAGCGCCCTCAGCAAAGCGGAATCTGCGAGGAAGAGGAAGAGCAAAAAGAAGAAGACACAAGAGTGCTTCTTCAGAGACCCCTTCCAGTTTGCCAGAACACTGAGCAGCCAAAATCTGGGACCCTAAGTGTGGACAAAGGAGTTCTTGAGCAGCATCTGAGGAAAACATACTCTGACCCACAGAGCAAAGCACCACTCGACATTCAAGGTCTGGTGTGGCCAACCAAACCCTGAGGAACAGTTCAATGGCAAGCCTCCAACGTTGGCGGAAATCAAGAAGGTGGTCGACAAAGCCAGAGCCAAATCATCACCAGGGCCAAACGGAATACCTTACCAGCTTTACAAGAAATGTCCCAAGGTGCTGGAGTGGCTCCACAGGCTGCTGCGATCGGTTTGGAGAAACCAGAAGATCAGCGGCCAGTGGATGACGGCAGATGGTGTGTACATTTCCAAAGAGCAAAACTCAAGTGACATCAGCCCAGTTCAGGCCAATATCACTACTGAACGTCGAAGGGAAAATCTTCTTCTCTGTCATGGCAGCAAGGCTGACCAAGTACCTGATGGAAAACAAGTACTTGGATGTGTCAGTCCAGAAAGGTGGCATCCCAGGCGTGGCTGGCTGTGTAGAACACGCCACAATGATCTGGGACGCAATCCAAAAAGCAAAAACAGAAAAGAGAGACCTGGACGTAGTGTGGCTTGATCTGGCAAACGCATATGGATCTGTGCCCCATGAGATGATACAGTTGGCTCTTGAGACGTACCATGTGCCAAAGAACATCCGCGACATGCTCAAGAAGTACTTCAATGGCTTCTCAATGCGGTTCTCTACCAAGGAGTACACAACAGACTGGATCAACTTGGAAGTGGGTATTGCAATGGGCTGTGCAATTTCCCCAATACTGTTCGTGCTGGCAATGGAACTCATCTTGAAAGCAGCAACAAACAACGCGAGACAAACAGACCTTGGCGATGGATACAAGATGCCTCCTCTCAAGGCCTTCATGGATGACACTACAGTGATTTCATCCAGAGAAGACGAGACACGTCATGTGCTGGAGAGGCTGGACAACATAGTTGCCTCATCCAGAATGAAGTTCAAGCCAAAGAAATCACGGAGTCTCTCACTGAGGAAAGGAAAAGTGGCCGGATCTGTGGTCTTCAGTGTTGCCAACCAGGCCATTCCAACAGTCACAGAAGAACCAGTCAACAGCCTTGGAAGATGGTATGATGATACGCTGAAAGACACACAAAGAGCAAAAGAAACCAAGTAGATGTCGGAGGAAGGCTTGGAGACCATTGACCAGTGTGGGCTCCCTGGCAAATACAAGGTCTGGTGTCTGCAGTTAATGCTGATACCAAAGCTCCTGTGGCCTCTGATGATATACGACATCTGCACCAGCATAGTGGAGGCAATGGAAGCCAAAATCAACAAGTTCACAAGGAAATGGCTTGGTGTCCCACCCTGTCTGACTGACATAGCGCTGTACTGTCGCCAAGCAAAGCTGAAACTACCACTGAAATCCATCCTGGAGGAATACAAAGCAGGGAAGATCAGACTTCAAAGCATGCTGGAGGACTCAGGAGACAAGGTGGTAGAAGCAATCAAGCCCCAGCTGAAGACAGGCAGAAAATGGAAAGTTCAAGAGGCGATGGATTCTGCAAAAGAAAGTCTCAAGATCAGAGAAATAACAGGACACACACAGACCAACAGACAAGGACTGGGGGTGACCAAAACTGAATGGTGGTCAAAGGCCAAAGGAAAAGCCAAAAGAGACATGATGATTCAGGAGATGAGAAAAGAAGAAGACCAAAAAAGACTCCAAAAAGCAGTCCAGCAGAGCCAGCAAGGGCAATGGACAACGTGCGAGAATGCACTCCAAAGAAGTCTCACTTGGAATGACATTTGGCGCATGGCCCTCTCAGGATCAGCTTCATTCTCAGATCTGCATATGACCTTCTGCCCTCAAATGCAAACCTGGTGAAGTGGGGGAAAACAGACGATCCTGCATGCCCCCTCTGCCATGAAAAACAAACAGTGGAGCATGTCCTAAGCTCATGTAAAGTAGCCCTGGCTCAAGGAAGTACACATGGAGGCACAACCAAGTGCTCAAAGAGATTGTACAAGTAGTCTGGGCTAGTACCAACACCACAAAAGGGAAAATCAGGACTCCAAAAGCACCCGCAACATTCTTCACGGCAGGAGGCAGCAAATCATGGCCAAGAACAACAGTGCCACTCGAAACATGCAGGCAGAGTCTGCTGGACGGGGCAGATGACTGGGAGTGCACTGCAGACCTCCCAGAATGGAAGAGTCACCCAGAGATCATCAGCAAGAGTGGCATGAGACCAGACATAGTAGTCCACTCTAAGTCAACCAAGCAGCTGATCATGATCGAGCTCACGGTGCCATATGAGAACAGAATGGAAGCAGCTCAAATCTACAAGACTGAAAAGTATGCTGATCTGGCAAACAGCCTGAGGAGAGAAGGCTATCAGGTCAAAGTCCTCACTGCAGAAATTGGAGCTAGGGGATTTGTAGGAACGTCTGCATACAGCCTCATGAAACAGCTCTCAGTTGCAGGGAAGGAAAAAACCAGAGCCCTGAAAGCAATGGCAGAAGCGGCAGAGGGGTGTTCAAGCTGGATCTGGTCAAGGAGGAACAAAAGTGAACTTCATAAGGCTTAAATTTCCCTACAAACATCAGGTGTCCCTGTGGCTCAGTGGTTAAAACGCGAGTCATTAAGTGGAAAATGAGCATGTCCAGAGGGTCATGGGTTCGAATCCCAGCCATGGCTCGTCCCAAGATGGGAAAAAAAAAGGGGGCAGCAGAGGGACATCCGGAGTCATGAACCGGGTGTGGCCCAACCCCCCTAGAGTGTCAGGAGATAGGGGCCGAAACACTTGCTTGAAGGGGGCTTCTCTTCTGAGGACTCTCTGCTGCCACGCTCTCCACGAGTTTCTTTCTACTGCCGAACTGTACATCAGGTAAGCATCAACCCAGGTCTCCTTGCTTACACCAACAAACTTGCTACCCCAGTTGGCGCCAGAGAAGTTGTGGAATCCAATCAGTCCCTGGCATTTCTGACATCCAATTACTTGACACGCTCGATGACATCGATTTCTCGAAATTTAGTGCCCCTTCCTGTCAAGAATTTCAGGCGTGTCTGACTGCCAAGGTGACATGATGCAACAAGGTGCAGAAGAAGGATGAGGACGTCAGTGTTGGGTGACCAGACGAAGACTTCTCTCCAAGCATCTTCAGACACCGCAGCTAGGACTTGATGGGGAATCAGAGTGTCAGCTTCCTCATGTGAGTGATCTTCTTCAAAGTTGAGCCCTTTGATCTTGTTGCCATATACAACGACCAGCTTCACAGCTGTGTTGCTGCAAAAGTAATCGAGCAAACCTTGAGCAAGCATGCAAGTTAGTTCTATCTTTGTCTTGCACGCAGACAAAAGCTCTCTGATAGACATTGTCAGCTTCATTTCTGGGTGGATCTTAAAAACTGTTGATGCTGCTACTCTCTTCTGTCTGGTCTTGTTTTTCAGCGATTCATCCAAGTATCGGTCAAAGATGATGCGACCTTCTGTGTAGCCCAGCATCATGGACTCGATGCGCTTGATGAAAGCTTGCTGCAGATCAGAGAGGTTCTTCATAGATGGCGTTTTTCTCATGCTCTGGAGTACAGCCATAGCATCAACAATGAGAATTTAAGGTATGCCAGGGTCTGTGCCAAGGGGAAGAGAGTCGTCTGGTTTTGTGCCAAGGGAAAGAGAGTCATCTGAAGGGGGCTTGGCTTTACCTCTTCAATGCCATGCATGAGACTGGCCTTGTCTGCAGGTACGTACAGTGCACAGAGGGAGCGTGGCACCACCGACATTTCAAAGTCCCTTATAGTGTCTTCCAGCTTTGGCACCAGCTGAGGTCTGCACTGCAGGATGATCAGGAATCTTCCAAGCAGTTCACGCTCCTCGCGCAGCTTGATCACCTGTTGACCGACCAGAACCTTGGTTTTCTCCATCAGCTTTGAGAAAGCTTTCGGCTTCATCTTCTTCAGTGAGTCCCAAACTCTCACTTTTGAGGTTTTGAGCAGTCTTTCCTGGACAAACTCCTGAAACCGCTTTTCACTTTTCTGTGCATAATGCAAAATGTCTCCTTTGGCATTTTCCTGTACAAGAGCTGACGAACCCAGGTTCTTCAGAGGGGTCTTGTCTGCAAAGAGGTTGCTGGTACAGTGCTTTTCGATTGAGTGGCAGAGTTTCAGCGCGTTTGTGACAGTCCTCACAGCCATGTCTCCATACAGCTGGTAGTGCTCGCATTGCGTGGAAGACTGGGAAAATCGGGGAAAGTCACTGAGGACCTGTTTCACCATGTGAGTGAGGCGAGGGGCTGTGGTGACGAGTCGATCAAGAGCTGTATCATCTTGACTGAGGCCAACAATCCGGCCATGACGCTTCAAATCTGTGATCTCTTGTTCCAAGGCCTGGTCAGTGAACGGTGAGTGAATGGGACTTTTGATTTTGCCACAACGAAATCTCCTGGATCATCGTTTTCCAAGGCATTCATCTGAGCTAGGTGGACTGGCATGAGGCGGGCATAGTTCAGGAGGTCATGTGCAAAGAAGTACTTGATAAGGTTCTCCAATGCAGCCAAGTAGCCTTCAAAGTCACCAGCGCGGCAGGAACTGATGAGATGCAAGATACTTTCGACCTGCCCCAGGTACTGTGTGAGGAACTGGGACATCTCTCCATTCCCTTCACTGGCTTCTAGTGGTTTCGGATTCTCTGAGTACCAGGACTGAATGTCGTCATAAATCTTGACCATGTCTGGGCTGCGTGCATGCAAGGCTTTTTTGAAGGCATCACATTGTGCACGAAGAGGTTCAAGTGAAAGGGCAGGAGAAACAGAATCAAGTTTCATCATCATAATAGCAAGGCTCAACGTCAAATGGAACTCCACTCCTCGCTTGTAGGCTTTGCCACCGAAAATCCTACGTAAAGAAAAAAGAAAGTGGAGAAGTTAGACATATGGGTTAAGGTCCATATGGTTGTCATACTGGCACATCCCACACATACAGGATGCAGGTGGAAATCAGTAACGTCCATTTTGGATTGACCTGAAAATGTCACAGTTCAACTCAGCACCATCAAAAACCCCTAGAATGACTCCAAGGTCATGAAAATATAAACTGTTAAAAAAAAAAAAAAATGACGTTTAAGGTCGGTGCCATCACGGGTCGCTCCGAAAGGGGGTTCCCGAGAGGGGTACGTAGGTGGGAAAATTGGAACCCGCTGATTTTTAGGTACTATGGTCCATGACCAGCCAAATAAAGCAAAAAACTTGCTTTACACATCCCAGTCCTACGGGATTACACACGATTGTGCACTAAGTACAGGATATCTGGTTTAACCAAAATGTTAAGCGCTCATATCTGTAGGAACACTTGTTACAAAAAAGAGCCCATTGGACTAATTTATCAAGGAATTAACAAAAGAAACAAGACCTCGTAATTTCTGGTAAAATACACGTGCCATCAAGTCGCAGGCAGTCAGGATTTTCATTTTTGAAATATGCGCAGTGGAAAAGAAGATGCTGGGTTGTGAAACTTTCAACTGCTCCGCAGATGCAATTTAATTTTTTTCGAAATTTTGTACGGAAAGCGTTTAGCTTAAGCCTGTAAAACAGGGATTCAAGTTTTCGGTTATTTTTTTCAAGTACGTTTGTGTTGGCCAGTTGATAGGTAATCTTTCCACTTTTAGCCGCATTGCTAGAAGAAAAAGTAGCTGACTGGGATTTGTCACAGCAGAGCAGTTTGGAGTGAGGTAGATGTATTTTAATAAGAACCAAGTTTTTGTAGGCTTCATAAACCTTTTCAAAACATGTCTTTTTTAAGAGACCATATCCTTCGTATAAACACAGAGGAATGTTGATTTCTATGGATTCATCAGACTTTCGTGCTCCTTTTCTGGCAGCCCGGTCAGCCCACTCATTACCAGAAATCCCACAGTGTGACGGGATCCAGGAAAAATCAACTGTTGTACCTCTTGATGTAAGAATACTGACAAGATGTTTTATTTCTAAAATCACCTCACCTCGATTTTTTACAGCAATAGATTCAAGGCCTTGTAGGACAGATTTAGAATCCACACAGAAAAGTGCTTTGTAGATAGGAAGTGGAGTATCAACAAGAAAGTTAAGCGCCATTAGAATTGCCACCAGCTCAGCCGTGATACCCCTTCCCGAGATGAAAAGATTTTTCAACTTTAAGGGTAGGAATAACAAAACCACTTCCAGCTTTTTCATTTAACAGTGATCCATCGGTGAAAACTTTAAGGTGATGTGAATAATTACTATCGATATGAGATTTGGCAAGAGAGGACAATATATTATTGTTAACATTCTTTTGTAAATCAGTATATTCATAATCAAAACATGCAGTGTGCAATTCCCAATTTGGAATCGGGGATACAGGAAAACGATCAGCAATATTCTTGGGATCGATCTCAGCGTCTTTCAATAATTTTGAGGAATATGTCATTATAGTTGTATTAGATTTAATAGATCTAGCTCGCTTCGGGAAATGGAAATCTGATCGTAAAGCTAATTCATCTTTGCTTGAGTTCTGAACAGCTGAGCTACGTAGGATGAATTTAGCACAGGCCAAGTTTCTATAGTCGTCAAGGGGCAGAACTCCGGCTTCGTAATACGTTCCTGATGCACTGGCATGAAATGGGACACCTAGTTTGAGTCTAAATGCCTTGCAGTCTATGCTTTGCAACTTTTTAAGTAAATAGTTTGGTGCGCTGAAGAACACTTCTTGTGCGTATGATAATTTTAATCTAACGAGAGATGTCAAAAGGTATACTAAAGTTTGTGTATCTGCGCCCCGATTTTGTTTACTGATCACTTTAAGAAGATTAACAGATTTGCTGGCGTCTTTGATATGTTCAACATGATTGTTCCAAGTTAATTTAGAGGTAGTATTTACTCCTAAAAATTTTATCTCGGTGACATAATTCAATACATTGTTGTCTACCTTAAAAGTAGGAATATTGCAAATACTTCCACCAGCATCAAATAACATCATGTGGGTTTTTTTCTGCCGATAAACTAAGGCCGTTTTCAAACATGAATATTGCTGTATTATCTAGGTCATGCTGATATGGTTTTTTTTTAATGAAATTGACAGATCTGACTGAAGTTTTCGTCTTTAAAGTTACGTTCATCCACATGCAAATATCGTCAGCATATTGCACCAAGGAGCAGTTTTTAGATAAATGCTTTGGGAGATCGCATATCAGAATATTAAAAAGTAGCAGAGCAATGACCGATCCCTGAGGAATGCCCATTTGTAAATATCTCTTGCTGGAATAAACATTTGTATCTTTGTTTCTATACTTTTATTGGTCAGAAATGCTTTGATATAGTTATATACATGACCAGAAAGACCAATGGTTTTCAGTTTATATAAATGTCTCTCATGCCAAACATGATCATACGCTTTTCTGGCATCAAAGAAAGTGGCGAGGACATTTTTTCTTCGTGCAAATTGTTGTTTTACATGAGTCGTCAATTTTACCAGATGGTCTATTGTTGATCTGCCTTTTCTAAAGCCTGCTTGTGTAGCCGGAATTATACCACGTTTCTCACAGTGATATACAAGCCTACTTAAAACAATTCTTTCCATTGACTTACACGTGTGAGAGGTGAGGGCAATCGGACAGTAACTATTTATGTTGGATATAGGTTTGTCCTGCTTTAAGATCGGTACGACTACAGATTCTTTCCAAACAGAAGGGATACTTCCATCTTGCCAGCATTTTGTTATGATGTTATGAAGAAACGATACAAAATTTTCTGGCAGGTGTTTTAACATCTCATTCGAAAGTGCATCCAGACCAACTGATTTTTTGTTGTTGGTAATAATATTATTGCACTTCTTAATTCCTGTAAAGTGATATCCGCGTTTAGATAATGGTCATTTTTTTCTTCTGGATCACAGAACATGTCGTTATTCTTTGAGTTTTCCCTCATAGTTTTGCATTTATCAGAAAGGCTATTTGTGGAACTATTCTTTGCAAACAGATCTGCGAATGCTTCGGCTTTTTGAACAGCAGTTGGAAATTGCTCATTTTCTAAAGTAACTGGATAAATTGGAAGATTCACTCCCTGTTTCATTTCATGGACCTATGTCCAAACTTTTTTAACGTCGTGATGATCAGAGACTTCGGTGAGACAAAAGGACGACCAGTGGTCCCGTTTAGCTTTTTCAATGACTCTGCTGCTCATTTATTCTTGGCCCGTTTCATAGTGACGTTGTTTTTCGGCTTGTCTTTAAAATATTCTTTGTATTTTAGTTTCTTTTCATCAACAGCACGTTTGCAGGATTCCGACAACCACACATTTCCGCTATGAACTGATCTTCTTTTGTGGTTAGTTTTTGGAATGGATTTGGTTGCAGCGTACAAGACCGATTCAGAAAAATGTGTGTACATAGTTTCGACATCCTGGTTTTCAAGAGTTGTTACATTAAAAGACATTGAAATAGATTTGAATTTCTCCCAGTCAGCTCGTTTGTAATTATATTTTGGAATTTTATCAACTGTGTTGTCTTGTGCAACTGTAAAACCTCTGAGGGATATAGTAATAGGGAGGTGGTCACTTCCCAAAGTGTCTTTATCAACCTGCCAGGAACAGCTAAGAGCTAAAGATGGAGAGATGAAAGAAAGATCAATTGCTGAGGGTCTATGGTTAGGGACATCTGGCAGTCTAGTGACACGCCCATCATTTAGAAGGTAAAGGCCAGAATCAAAAATATTTTCTACCAGGCGATTTGAGCTAACTTTAGAGCAACAACTGTCCCAGAAGGGAGCATGTTCGTTGAAATCGCCGGCGATCAACCACTTCTGATTTTGCACGTCTATAGTACGTAACCAATCAGTGTTACAGTCAAATACTTCTTTTGGGAGGTATATAGAAACTATGTTTAGTGTTAACGACTTATCGAATCTTACACACACTGCGCATGAGTGAATATTTGCAGCATTTTCTGGAACCGGCGATGTTATAAGGCGGTAAGACAAATGTTCGTGTATGTAAATGGCTGTAGACACTTTTTCGCCTTTAGCAGTCTGTTGACACACTGGGGGATAGAAAAAGTTTGCCAGTCGTGGTAGTTTATATCTAGACACATTTAGTGACTGCAGAATTAAAACGGAGAATGAATTATCTGCAATGTGCTCTTGAAGGTGGGAGATGTTAGTTGCCACCGAGCGACAATTCCATTGCAATATATCTATTTTGGGCTCTTTAGCCATAAAAAGTCAAAACGGTAACAAAAATTACTAATGCTTTTGGAAAAAAAAGAGTAAAATAAACAGATGAATGCAAATGGGTGGAAACGAAACTATTCAACTAGAGGAATCCGCAAAGTCATGTACTTAGGTGGGAGAAATCAGTTTAACTGGGGACAAAAAGATATAACAAAGATGACGATGTTAAATGCAATCAAAGCATTGACACAGTTGACAGAAAGACAGTCATGGAAACCAGCGGAAGAAGTGACACCGTGGCGGTGGAACCGGAGCCATGTAGCTGTAGTGGTGCCGGTCCTGTCGCAGTGGACGGGGTCCATCGTCCCTGTAGGGTCTGCTGGGGGGACAGGTCGTGCAGGTCGTCTTGGTTTGGACCAAAACAGGTGGTGAAGATGACGACCCAGGTTCCCAGCAAAGACACTCAAACCTCGTTTTGAAGGGTGGATGTTGTCCCGCATGTACTGGGCCTTGTTGCTGACATTTTCATGAGATACAAACGATACGTTCTTATCACCATGAAGACTAGACAGTACATGGGCGTTGAATATTTCACGTTTTGTGTTTAGGTCTGAACGTCTGGTAGGAGCGACCCGGCTGATGATGATAAGCATTTTGGGATATTTCTTTCTCAGACTTTGAACGAGCTTGACAAAGTTTTTTGATGTTTCCTGTGTGTCTTTTGTGTTTTTGAGATCGTTCACAACTACATGGAGTACAATGGCATCTGTATAATCCACTGTATTGTCCAACAGAGTATTCTTTATTGTGTAGCACTTCTGACGTTTTACACCGTGCAAGCCATACTCCAAACCTAGTCTCTCTTCACATATGCCATTTAACACAGAATCCGAGACGATCAAAACTTTGGGGAGGTCGGAGTTGCTGCCAGTTTCATATCTCTTCGAATTGTTTGCTTGTAGAATTAAACTGTTGTTTACAGCTGAGTGGTGGTAAGGTTTTGGGGAACTCTTTTGATTAGTTTGTTGGGTGTTTTCTGTACTGTTTGTTCTTTGGACAGTATCGATATGGGTTCGACACTTGGGATCAGGATCTTTCTCGTGACGTGGTATCTTCTTTACAGCCTGTTTTACGTCATTTGTTTTTGCGTCACTCTGATCGTCCACTGTATGTTGGGCATATTTCTTGACTTTGACAACATCAGAAAAAGTTGGTTTACATATGTTTTTGTCAGACACCGGTGTTTTTATTTCATTTGTTGATTTTACAGATTCTGTCTGAGTGTCACTGTCCTTTGTATTTGTGACTTTGTTGTCTTTCAGCCGTATGATGGAACACAGCTTGTCCATTCCGTCAGTGATGGTAGATGGTGTGTGTGTGTGTGTGTCTGTGAGTGTGTTGTATGTGTGTGTTGTATATGTGTGTGTGTGTGTTTTAGGAATGTTATGACAGAAATCCTGAATGAACATGGACTGTCCAAGGAGGCTGCTGCCTGGGTGAAGCTGATTCAGATGAACCAGGCAAAACAGTTCAAGTCTTCATGCAGCCAGACTAAAAAGGATAGACTGCTAACTGCCCTTTTCAAGGAGTTTGACAAATTCAGTGTTGTTGTGAATATGTATAGGGGATTGTTGAAGAAGTTTGAGATGTACACCAAAATGCTTCAGTCTGAAAAACCACTTGTGCACATGCAGCATGAAATGATGTTCTCTGTTCTTAGAAAGGTCCTTGAACTTTTTATCAAGAGAAACCATGTTCCTGACAATTCTGTCAAGAAGATCATGTCACCTGCAAAGAATGTCAGAGATAAAGATTCCCAGGTGCAAGACAGACACCTGTGTGTTGGTGAATATGCCTATTTTGCTTTCAGAAAGGCTTTGAAGGATCCAAAATGCAAATACTGGGCAAGGGACATTGCAAAAAAGCTCAGGAGGGGATATGAAAACACAGCAGCTCTGTTATTGCAAAATCTCCCTCTGACAAATAAGACACTGCTCAGACTGAGTTGCCTTCACCCAAAGGCATATGCAGATGAGACAACAGCAGCAGCTGTGAGAGATTTGGCGGCTTCTTTGCCAAATGTTATCGCAGAGTCACAGCTGTGACAACTGGACAGCGAAGTCAGGGACTACACTCTAGACAGGTCTGTACAACAGCTGGCTGAAGCTTATGATGATGATACCTGCAGGTTGGACACAAATTTCTGGAGCCAAGTTATGCAACTGAAAAGGGGTGGTAGTGACAGATATCCTCTTCTTTCACGGCTGGTTAAGGCATTGCTGTCAGTGTTTTCTGGGCCTCTTGTTGAATCATCATTCAACACCATGGATGACTGCACCCGTGCAGACAGAACAAGACTTTCTGTTGAAAACTATGAGGCCACTGCAGTTATCCGGTCTATCCTGAAAGCCAGAAAGATTACTGCCACTGCCCTTCCCGTCACTCAAAAGACAGTCAGTAATATCAGGACAAGCAAAGTCAGGTACTCCAAGCATCTGATCTCAAAGAGAAAAAAAAAACAAAAGGCTAGACAGGACCAGAGACTGAAGGATGCTGTGCAACATTTGTGCTCCAGAAAATCAAAAGAACTGTTGACAAAAACAAAGTCTGGCACGAGAACTGTCAGGTGCACTCCTTCGGCAAATACAGAAGAAACATCTGTAAGATCAGCTGCATGTACAGCCTCAGTTTCTCTTGATGAAACTGAAAATGTAGCTACTGTCTCCTTCACGTCTAGCCTATTTCCAGCTGCAGCTCCACCTGCAAACATTTCTACATCTGCATGCCCGTCTGTGCCCGTCATGTTCATTCTGCTTCTTCAACTGCTCCATTATCTCCAGTACCTGGCTCCAGTAGAAAAATGAAAAGCTGGTGCTGCAGACATCAGGCAGTTTTTCAAGCGCCCACTACTGGACTGAAAGACTCATTTTTTTTCTTCATCTCCCCCCCCCCCCCCCCTTTTTTTTTTTTTTTTAAGTTTTATTTACCACTCATTGTTTGACAGGGCAAGAGAGTTTCATAAATGTATGATTGCTTAATCAAAATCAACAGGAATCATAATGACTCATCCTTGCTTTTATTTTGTTTGACACCATGGAAAATGATAGAATTGTGGATCACAGCTTTGCAATTTACTGATGGATATAATAATTCTGAAAATGCTTGAAAGGATGAATTATACTTTGTGTATATGGTGGCTTTTTGACAGTGAGGACAAGAGGAGCTGACAAGATAAGAAGGCCACCTTTATTCATCCATTTTCTATATGTGGTGTGGTTCCTAGGATATAAAGACAAAATGTGCTGACAGCATAATGTCAGCTTTGATTTCTCCTTATTTAAAATGGTGTGATTCCTTGGACTTAAAAGACAAATGGTACCGGCAAGAACAAGGCTACTCTGGTTCCTCATTGTGCATCTCAAATGTGTGAGTAAATATAATCTTTTTTTAACACAATCTTGATTTAAATAGTAAAGTGACCATTTTAAACAGTTTGTGGGGGAAATTTTGTTGATTTTTGGAATGTTTGATCAGTTCAGATTGGGTGAGAAAAATTTCCCTTCTTGAGTTTTTATATTCTGGTTTATTTCTACATTTTTAGACTTGAACTTTCCTGAGCTTGTACAGTAAGCTATAAATATTATTTTTATCCATTTAAATGAATTAATGGAACATAAAGTCTATCAGTAACTCACAAAAGCATGTTACAGTTAAGCTTTTTACTGCAGAAATCGTGCTACAATTAAGCTTTTTCTGGTGCAGGAGAGCCAACCAAATTGGCCTAAAAAATTAAAAAATTCAATTTCGTCCCCCCCCCCCCCCCCGGAACCCCCAAAAGGGCGCTGTCCCTGTACCCCGCTGGGGCCTAGGCGTCCCCTGGACCCCGGCCTTATTTCAGTCAAATCAAGTTTTGTAGGTTTCACCCATGCTATTAAATATTTTAACAGTACCCGGAATAAATATAATTTTCTTTCGATGACTAGTACCGGAAAGTTGCACCTTCCACCACTAGTAAGAGAGAGGGCGGAGGTGAAATGTTAAGATGATTCTCATCGAGAAATTATTCCAAGTCCTTCCCATAGAGGACCCACCTACCACTCATCCATCTCGTCACACTGGAGGTGCATGACTGCTAACAATGAAACGTCCGTGTCTCTTTCAGCAACATTCAAACAGCTTTCGTACCGCTGTATAGTCCCATTCAATGCGAATGGTGCTAAGAAACTCCAACAGTTTCAGACAACACAGCTCACCTCACTTCCTCCCACACACCACCCCCCGTCTCCCCCGATAGGCAATTGCAGCTTCTGTTATTTATCAGCAGGTTTATGCAGCACATCGCAGAACGGGTATACATAGAAAGGAAAGGTCACAGAGAGAGAGAGAGAGAGAGAGAGAGAGAGAGAGAGAGAGCGAGCAAACTAACACGGCTCACACACACAGACTGACAGATACACACAGACAAGCAGACACACACACACACACACACACACACACACACACACACACACACACACACACACACACGCACGCACGCACACGCGCGCGCGCGCTTCATCAGTCCCAATCTGAAATCAAACCTATCCCGCGTCATAAATCATTTTCCGCACTTTCGTGCGCAAGCAATAAATCGTTTCAGAACTGTCAGTGCAATAAACACAACGCTGAAACACAGATTGACCTTTTAACTGGCGACTTTTCTTTTTCTTTTGTGTATATGTACGTATGTCTGTCTGTCTGTTTGTATGTATGTATGTAATGCATGCGTGTATGCATGCATGATGCACGTGTGTGTATGTATATGCGAATGTATGTATTTATGTATGTCTGCCTTTAAGTGTAAGTTTATCAATTTACTTTTTCTTTCTTTCTTTATTGATTTATTCACTTCTTTTATTTCTATTCATTTTCATGCTCAGTTTGACTGTACATCACGTCATGCTCAGTTTGACTGTACATCACGCCCCACATGTTTACAAATACAAGTGTTTAATAAAGTCAACACACAGGGAAGACTACAACGTTGAAGCACTTTTAACCTAATTCATACATGTTCTACTCTGCAAATTCTCCGAAACTAAAGAGTTACTCTGTCAAGGGCACTACATATGATCCAAACGTTTTATGACTGTTGAAATACTTCACGTTAGGATTGCATTTGTGGGTAATGTCTTGAACTCAACTACAACTGTTCCTGCTGCTATAACTACTTCTATCACAAAACCGGCACCAGCACCGCCACCATCCTATTTACTGCTACTGTGATATGCTCGAAAAAAGAAGATTGGAACAGAGCAATGCTTGTGCTTGCTTGTCTGTCTGTGGTTTGGCACCTGATCACGAGGAAGTGTGTGTGTGTGGTGTGTGTGTGTGTGTGTGTGTGTGTGTGTGTGTGTGTCTGTGCGTCTGCCTGTGCGTGCGTGCGTGCGTACGTGTGTGTGTGTGCGTGTGTGTGTGTGTGTGTGTGTGTGTGTGTGTGTGTGTGTGTGTCGGTATGTGTGTGTGTGTGTGTGTGTGTGTGTGTGTGTGTGTCGGTGTGTGTGTCGGTGTGTGTGTGTGTGTGTTGCATGCGCGCGCGCGTGCGCATGCGTTCTGTAATGACCCTTCGAGGTCAGCTTGTTCGTAAATCACATGGGTTAATTTCAGTTGAAATTGCGTGTGTGTGTGTGTGTGTGTGTGTGTGTGTGTGTGTGTGTGTGTGTGTCCCTCTGTGTGTGTGTGTGTGTGTGTGTGTGTGTGTGTGTGTGTGTGTGTGTGTGTGAGTGAGAGAGAGAGAGAGACAAGACAAGACAGATGTTTTATTGTCGTAGCATTACAGCCTTAAGACAAGGGGGTGAACATGAACAATTGTATGCACATATCAATATTATTTACTGATTTCACACATGCACAAACATACACGCACACACAAACGCGCGCGCGCCACAAACAGCACCCCCCCCCCCACACACACACACATACAAAACACACACACACACACACACACACACACACACACACACACACACACATTGATACAGGATCATCTTGAATAGTTACTTTTTTAAAAAAGTTAAATGTTATCGCACATTAATTCTAACTTACTCTTTCTTATCTTCATTGCCTGTGCTACAAATTTAGCGACAGATTTAATAACAGTTTCGTTACTACTGGAAAGGATTTTTATAACTTTGTTCTGATCGGGAATGTTAAGGAAGGATTCCAGTGTGGCAAATTTTTTTTACGGATATCATCATAAGTGGTACAGTAAAATAAAACATGAGTTTCATTTTCGAATCCATTTCCACATGATGGGCAATTAATATCTGTTTGGTCATTTCGAAACCACTGAATACAGTCTTTAAGGCCACAAACTCGGAGTCGAAATCTTGAGAGAAGCTGCCTCTGTGCCACTTGTTAGTAACACGACAAATATTTTTCAGGCTCAAAGACGTTTTTGAAAGAATGAAACCATCTATATTTATCATTATCCTCCAACTCAGAATGCCAGTTCTGTTTAAAGCAGGAAATAAGCGTATCTTTCAACTCTAGAATAAAAGCAGATTCAAACCCAACACCTTGACTCAACCAAACTATGCCATACCCATTTTCCGTCAAAACTTTTTGTACTTTTGATGCCCAATTAAAGTGACCAGATTCATGCTGCCTAAACAGCATTTCATAAGCCTGTCTACATATTCTTGACATGGGCAGTGACACGAGTTTTAACCAGTATTTGATACATTTTATTGATGTCCTAAGATACAGTGGGTATCTTCCGGTTTCCCCAAACACCAGATTGTTTGAGGCATGCAGGGGGACATTTAGGAATCTTTTTATAGCAAAGGTGTGTACAGTTTCGATTTGTCTACAATCATTTTCTAGATCCCAGACTTCAGCTGCATATGTTAAGATAGGTTCAATATGCGAATCAAAGAGTTTCCAGAACAAACGTGCATCTATTGATCTCAGTTTTTTCAGAGACTTTATGACTTCTATAACTCCTTTTTTCCCTTTTCTATGGGGTTCCGACAGAGCAGAACTTACACTTAATTTTGTTGTAAAGAGCATGCCCAAGTATTTATAAGAATTCGTTACTTTAACCACTTCATTCCCACAGTACCACTTTTCCATAGAGGCTAAATGTCCCCCCTTCCTAAAAATCATTACGTTTGTCTTTTCAAGGTTAACAGTTAAAACCAAACGGTCAGCTTCTCTTTTTAAACAGTTCAGTTGATTTTGAAGTCCAATGACTGTATCAGACAACAGAACAGCATCATCCGCAAATAACAATAGAAATATTTCACTAGCACCAGGGATTAACTGAATACCATGTTTTCCGCTTTTTGACAAATCAGTAGCCAGTTCATTTATAAAGAAAGAAAATAATTGGGGTCTCAGCCGACAGTCTTGTTTCACATCTCTAGGACATTCAAAGCAATCAGAATAATTACACTTGTCACGCACACATGCCAGAACATTATCGTATATGCTTCTGAGGGCATTATACAGTTTACGTTTTACACCATTTTCCCTCATAATCGCCCAAAGCACATTTCTGTTTACTGAATCAAATGCCTTTCTAAAATCGACAAAAGCAACATACAGTTTAGTTGGGTTTTTTTTTGGCAAAAACTTTTCAACAATTGCATACCATGTGAAAATATGATCAACAGTACTGTACCCTGCTCTAAAACCTGCTTGCTCTTCAATGATCTTGTTTTCTTGTTCTGCCCATTTCGTTATTCTTTTATTTAGTATATGTGTGTAAACTTTACTAACAACACTTGTTAGGGCAATACCACGATAATTGTCTGGCTGGTTTACGTCTCCTTTCTTACGCAAAGGTACAATAATAGATTTAGACCATTCAATAGGAGAGACTCCCATATCAAACAGCTTATTAAAGTAAACAACGAGGAAATATAAACTGAGGCATCAGCATGTTTTAACATTTCAGTAACGATTTTGTCTGGCCCTGCGCTTTTCCCGGCTTTGAGTTTACCTATACTGGCGAAAACCTCTTGCCTGGAAATAGGGCTATTAAACATTATGTCTGATGTGTTATCATAGTATCTTCCGTGATATCAATTTCCCCAGTCTGTTCCTCGCAATTTGTTTCATTGAATACACTAAAGAAGTGTTTATACCATTGTTCTGAAGTGACTGTGTTATAAATAGCCGATTTTCTGTTCACTGATCGGATTGTTTGCCAAAACAGCTTAGGATCGTTAATGGACTGCTGCAATTTTTCTAATCTCGCTTGATCAAAATCATTTTTCTTTTTGTTAAGTAAATATTTATATTCTTTCCTTTCTTTAACATAGGTTTCTTTCTTTTCATGGTTATATTTCTTTAACCGTTTAAATGTCCTTAACGATTGTCTTACCTTTCTCTTTTTCCTCTCACATTCGTCATCAAACCAGCTGCTTTTCTTTTTGCCTGTTCCTACTTTTCTGATCATGCACGCAGCAGCACTGCACAGTGGACTTGTAAATGTTACAATAAAAATTGTTAATGTCTGTATCGAGTTCCGTATAAGCATTCTGTAGGCATTGTTTAAAGTGTACAGACTGTTGTTCTTCTTCGTACTGAAATTCATAGTCTTCAGACCATATGATGCGATTTTCAGTACTACCATTTTCAACATCACAATCTCTATTGCTATCACTTTCCGTACAAACATTCTTCCATTTGAATTCCACAGGTAAATGCCATGAGTCAATTTCATCGCTGTCGCATAAATCACAAGACTGTGTTAAAAACATATCTTCTGAGATGACTACATAATCTATGACACTGCAGTCATGCGGCGAAACATATGTGAACTCACCATTAGAGTCATTAGGACATAAACCATTGACTATGATGCAATTTAACTGAAAACACATATTTAATAAGGATTTGCCAAAATTATTGCTACAAACATCTTTTGATTTCCTCTTCAACCCCCCGATCACAATGTTTTCATCCATGACGTCGTAATCAGAATTGGGAGAATAATTCAACATTGATTCGAGTCTAGTTCGATCACAAGATGTTCTGGCATTAAGGTCACCAACTATCATAACATGAAAATCATGATTTTCTGTAATCTGTAGAATACTTTCCTCCAAAATAACAATACCGTCTTTAATTTCCATTTGGTCATACAACGGTCCATTTTCTGGAACAACATAACAACCAAGTAAAAGAATATCTTTATCCTGGTTGAACACAGATTTGTCAACTCTAACAGTTTAACTCGACCCTCGTCACAAAGCTATCTAATGACTTTCTTAACAGGAGCAAAACACCGCCTGAATTTCGACCATGTCGAGATAGTTTTCTGGCTGGGGCAGCAAACTTGACATGATCATGAAAAACACTATTAAAGTCAAAGGTAGTATCCACAAAAGTTTCAGTTAGACAAACAACATCAAAAGAAGAAACATAATTCATGAATGACACATCACTTAATTTAGAGTACAGATTTTCTACATTATATACAAGGAAAGTCAGTTCATGAGAGAGAGAGAGAGAGAGAGAGAGAGAGAGAGAGAGAGAGAGAGAGAGAGAGACTGAAGACTTGTCTGACTAGTAAAAGGTGACAGCACGGGATTACGGGTACCCGGCCCTTGAGCAGCTCACTCGCAACTACGTCAGATGTGAGTCACCGATCGGGGTGTGTATCCCAGACAACCTTTCTCATAGTCGTTAGAGGTCACAGAAGGGGTCACAACCCGATCGGTATGACTTCAAGTAGAACTCCTGAAAAGGCCAAAAAGTGTAACCAACCGATGCCTGTGTGTGTGTGTGTGTGTGTGTGTGTGTGTGTGTGTGTGTGTGTGTGTGTGTTCGTTCGTTCTTTAATTTAACGTCTATCCACCTAACAGTGGTCTTAGACAGTATGTAAGTGTTATGTGTGTGTGCATGTGGTGTTTTGGGGTGTATGCATGCGAACAGTTGGTGTTGATTTTGGGCATACGTAGGTATGTATAATGCAATTAGGCCTAGATTAAAAACAACAACAACAACAACAACAAAAAACAAAACAAAAGAAAACAAAAACAAACAAAAAACTCACCACATAACTGAATCCAAAACTTTAAAAGAAACACTAAATAAGCAACTAGCACCAATATGGGGAAAATAACATAGACGTTAAAGTAAACGTCCAATTGGGTTCTTAATCAGTCCTTGAACAACTTCAAAAATGTTTGATTCGTTAGAGATGACGTCTTCAAAGACTGACATCGACGGTTCAGTGTTCAACAACCAAGCAGGTAAATAGGGTTTCATTCTATCGCACAAAAAATGTAGATGGAACGGAGTGATTTGCTGGCCACAAATATAAGTCACATGTTTACAGAATTTGGTTTTAAAGGCATTAAGCCTAAATCTAAAAATCAAACTTTTAAAAATCCACTCTTCGTAGAGATTCTTGATACTTGTTTTATTGTCTGATATCTTGTTAAATAATATCCCATTTTTGTTTTTGGTGCCTTTTCCCTTATTTAAGATAGAGTTCCAGGATACGTCTTTTAAAAGACTATAACTCTCATGTAAGGATAAAGGAATGCATATCTTTGTTAAATTAGTTTCAGTGATAGCAGCCTTTTTGGCTAATTGGTCTACCCTTTCATTCGCAGATAATCCACAGTGATATGGAACCCAACAAAAATCGACGTAAGAACCACGTAAATGCAAAAAATGAATTAAGTGGTAGATTTCTGATATGAGTTCTGCTTTCACACTTGTATTCGAAAATTTTAGAGCTTGTAGGACTGATTTTGAATCAACACAAAGTAGTATTTAAAATGCAGGAAATCGAAAATCAAGAAGAAAGTTTAATGCCATAATAATGGCAACAAGTTCCGCAGTAAATATGGAAATATTCTTACCAAGGTGGTAACCTTTCTCTATTTTTAAGGATGGAATTATGAATGCTGAACCAGACAAATGATTGTCTAGTACAGAACCATCTGTATAGATTTTAAGGTGATTTATATAAGATTCATTTATATGTGACTTAACATACGTTGGCAGCAAGGGTCCATCACTTTTTGTTAAACTTGTATAGTCTATGTCATAATTTGTTCTACTAAGTTCCCAGTCCAGGATAGTGCTAAAAGACACCCGAGGAGCTACGTTTTGAGGTGCAGTGCCTGCTTTTGTAAATAAGTCAGCTGTGTATGAGGCTATCGATTGTAGAGAATCAATTTTTTGTGCCTGTTTAGGAAAATTTATTTCTGATTTTAATTCTGTCATGTGATGTAGCCTCACATGGCGACAGGTGACGTTCCGTCGCATACGCCCCTATTTGTTATAAAGCATTCCCCTAGGTAGGGAAAAGAAAAGGTAAAAGAAAATAATTCACGTGGCCTGACCAGTGTGATCAGTGTCGCTGGTGGCTATTAAAACAGTTCAGTGAATGGACGGACGTTGTCCATTGGTCAGCAAACAAGGGCTGGTAATGCGTAGAGTTAGACGAGTACTCACTGAACGTGTACTCAAAAAGAGCGCAGGAGGGAAAAAGAAAGTATAGGAAGGAGATGGCTTGGGGACACTGACCGGACAGGTTGTCTGAAGAACGAGTTCCACCTGCGATTCACCATTACCAGGTGAGGTATAGACAGATGGGGAGAGAAAAAAAAAAGAGAGTTAAGAAAAGGGAAAAGAATTTATCATTATTCAGATTTTGAAATAGATTACTTACACGGACTTCATTCGTGTTTCAGCCCTTCCCAGTGCTGTGGCAGCACCAGTAATAGACTAGGCGACTGAGGCAATCGCAGAAGTAGTTGATCTCCAGTGCTGCGGCAGCACCTAATTGTGAAGAAGACTGCGACAGTCGTGAGAGAAGATTTAAAGAATTTATCATGTTGACCCACAAAGATTGGTGATTGTTCCCCTGGGTCGGAATTCAAATACTAGCCATCTTTGACTCTTCGTTAGAAAATGTGTGAAGTGTTTCTGCAGTGAGGAGGAGAAACCATTAAAAGATGTATTTCTGAATTATGTATAATGAGATGAAAAGATGTATTCTTGAATTATGTATAATAAGATGAAAAGATGTATTCGTGAATTATTATGTATAATGAGATGAAGTTTGGTCCCAGCTAGTGGATCTGTGGAATGTCTGTACCTCCACTGGAGAGGAGGAATGAAAAATAATTCTTAGAAACAAACCAGTTGAAAGATTTGAAAAGTTGATTATTGTTTAGTAAGTTATTCCCCGGAGAGGAGGGGGAGAAGAAGAGTTATTGTAGTGCGCCTTTTGGTTGTTTGGAGAGATTGCGTGTGCACGGAGTGAATGCTGGGCTGAGTGCGGGCATGCATTTATGCACATTGTGACAGTGGTGACCCCGACTAGGACGTAGGACTAGCGTTTTTTTTTTGTACCCCTCCAAAGAAAAGAATTAAGATTTCCCCTCCAAAGAAAAATTTTTTCTATTTATGCCCCTCTAAAGATAAAAAAAAAAAAATTAACATTCCCTCTCCAAGGAAAAATTAAGGGAGGAAAGAGTATTATTGATTGTTGTGATTATTGTTTGTAGTCTTTATTTTCATTTGTTTCTGTATGTGTGTGTTCGAGTGTTTGAGATTTCTTTTGTTTGCTCTACTCTGTTAGGGTTGTTTTTTTTTGGTAGGATTTCTTTTTGACCCTTTCCCCCCTCAGGACCGATAGCCTCAACCTCCTCTTGCTCGTACCTGGCAGCAAGGGGCACGGCGTTGAGGAGTCGTTGTCCTTCCCCTAGATTAGATTTTGTTTTGTCCCCTTCCCCAGGACTGATAGCCCCAACCTCTTCCTGCTCTGATCTAGCAGAGGGGCATGGCGTTGGGGAGTCACTAGTCCCTCCCTCTCTCATTACTGTCTAATTCTTTATCTTTCCTCTCGTTTCATTTGGATTTTCCCCCTTTCCCCTCTGAGTGTGGGATCGACTTCACCTCCGTCACTCAACTAGTGTAGGTGGTGGAGTGGATTACCGCTCATTCCAAATAAACATCTTTTCTTGATTGTCTTTTGGGTTGTTTTTTTGTGTGTGTTTTTCTGATTGTATATTTATTATTAGATTAATTGTTTATTGCGTTGAGTTTTAGTATATTGTGTGTATTATTATTTGAATACTTCCCCTGTCTCCAGCTTTACGGGAGACAGTTGCCATTAGGGTGCTGTCTGAGGGCCTCTTTCGCTTTTTCTGATTTCTCCTATCTATTCCAGACCTATCTATTCCTTCATTTCCTTTTCACCCCCTTTACAACAAAAAATCTCCAAACTTTCTCTTCAATAGGCGCCTATCTAGCTTCTATTCATCATTGTCATCTTTTAGGTAGGATTTCCGTTAGTGTACGTTTTCTCCCCCTCTTTTTAATTGTTTGTTAATTCATTTGTTTTGTAACTTTGTATTCACTTATTGTTTAAGGCGATTCATTTGTTCTGTGATTCATTTATTTTGTTGTACCAAGTAACTAAGTAAGAAAGTAACTACTACAATATAAGAACAGTTAAGAACATAAACAGTATAAAGAATTTATTTCCGGGAAAAAACTTTATATTTTCTCTGTTTTCTTTTCATTCGGAAAAAAAGAGTTATTAGTATTGCATTTCATTTTCTTAGCTGTCTTTTTCCCTTTCGGAAAGAATATTGGTGAAAATCTCTTTTGGAAAGATCACATTGTCAATTCTTATTAGTGCTTCTCTTTTGTAGGCCTTTATTATTTTTCTGTTTATACCGGCATTTAAATTCTTTATTTGTACATACTGTAACAAAGTTTTTTTTTTGGAAACGTATATAACATCACATATCGCCTTATTTTAATCATATTTAGTCATTGTCTCTTGTTTGTTTGTGGTAAATTATTCATGATGGAAAATTTTGATGAATATGTACGACAGGCCGAGCGTTTAGGCTTTGAAGGTGATAAATTAGCAAACTATGTCCAACAATGTCTGGATAGGGCAGACAGAGAGAGAGAGAGAGAGAGAGAGAGAGAGAGAGAGAGAGAGAGAGAGAGAGGAAAAACGGAGACAACTAGAAGAAAAAGATAAAGAACGCCAAGAAAAAGATAAAGAACGACAAGAAAAAGATAAAGAACGACAAGAAAATCTAAAAAGATTAGAGTTTGAAGAGAAAAAACTACAGAAAGAGATGGAACAAAATCAAAGAAAACTAGAGTTAGAGGATAAGGAACGACAATTTAAACTGAGACAACTTGAATTAGAGACTGATGCGGAAATTAAAAGATTACAGGCATCGAGAGAACCTCCATCACCTCCACCGGTCGGTTCCGCGAGTACATTTCATCCGAAGTCAACATACATTCCGAAGTTGCCGCCGTTCGAAGAAAAAACCGACGACATTGACAGTTTTCTTTTTCGGTTCGAGAACCACGCTACTTCTTGTGGTTAGCCGAGGGAGAAATGGACGTTGTTTATCGCGTCGCTGTTTAAGGGAAGTGCTTTGGTACTATACCACACGCTTGCGGCAAAGGAAGGGTTGACTCGGGATCAATTAAAAGAAGAACTCTTAAAGAAGTGTCAGTGTTCAGCTGACCGTTTTCGTGAGCGTTTCCGATCCATTCATCCTAACAAGGGAGAATCATTTCCGTCTTTTTTGATAAGAACGAGTCATTGTTTAGACAGATGGATAGAATTAACAAAGACGAATAAAACTTTCGAATCACTGCGAGATTTGCTACTTCGAGAGCAACTGTTTCAAAGCGTCAGCAAAGATTTGGCCACTTTTCTTAAGGAAAGACAGTTCGATAACGTTGACGAAATGTGTCAGATGGCGGATCAGTACTGTATTGCTCATCCGGATAAAGGTGTTGCCCGCAAGGAAAATTCGTCCCTTTTCGAGTCTCACGCGGCATTTCAAATGCATTCTGGACAAGCAAACTATAGAAGGGGAAATCGCGCTTCATTCCAAGGTCCGCACTCTTACACGTCTTTTGGCAACAGACTACGACCTTTCCGTGGTCAAGGCCATGTCGGTTCTGGCGATTTCCGTCAGTGCCAATATTCACCATCGGAAAGACCTTTTCCTTTCCGAGGGCGTGGTGAACAACAACCGCGAAGACCCTTTGGTCCAGCTCGTGGACAAGGTCGAGGTTCGCAAACTAACGGTAACCAGTTGTCCGCCGACCAAACCATGCGTTGCCATTTTTGTGACGGCAAATTCCATTTGAAAAGGGACTGTCCTTTCAAGGGAAGTGGAGCAAAGACTGGATTTGTTTCCACTACATGTGAAGAAGGTCTTGTTTTGGCGCCAGATCAGTCCATTGATGGTCTTCTTTTGGAGGATTGTGCCATTAATGGTTTACAGGGTTCTGTTTTGCGAGATACAGGTTGCACCACAGCTGGTGTAAGGAAATCTTTTGTTCTACCAGACCAATATCTTGACGGTGTTCAGAGATGCAGATCGTTCGGTGGAAATATTGAAACTTTTCCACTTGCAAAAATTTCCGTTGATACACCATACTACTCTGGGTCACTTACCGCCTGTGTTATTGAGAATTCAGTTTGCGATTTGATTTTGGGAAATCTACCAGGTGTCACGACAGTACATGGTGGTGCCGGAGGATCTTTCGTTCCTTGTCTCATCAGTACAAGATCAAAAGTTGTAGAGCAGGGAAAACCAACAAAACCGCTCAAGGTTTCAAAACTGGATGAACTAAAAGTTACGCCAGATGTTTTGAAGACCATGCAGAGAAGCGACGAGACATTGACGACTATACTTTCTACTGCAAGGCAGATTGTCTCTGACAAACCAATGGACAAGCCGACGTACAAACTGGACTCTGACATCCTCTACAGGCATGTACCTGGACAAGACAACAAACAGATTGTGGTTCCCAAAGTGAAAATGGCAAATGCTGAAAAGGTATTCCATGTAAACATGCTCAAAAAGTACGTTGAACGTACAAATGTTGCCATTAATGAGTCAACTGAATGGATATGTCCAGTGTCTGGAACAGACGTGGCTGTTACAGAAATCATTGATTCTGATTTTGTACCTGTTACATACAGAGATAGAGCAAAGACTGTGCAAACAACAAATGTGGGATTGTTAACGTCTACCAGTATAGATGATACTGTACCTCTGCCCACTCTTTCTGTCCAGGGAGAAACTTATCGTGATGTTGTTGTGTGTGACAATCTGTCTTTGATTCAGAAGGAACAATTGGAAGGTATTTTGAAGGACTTTCAGGATGTTCTGATACCCCAGGGACAGTGACAGCAATTGAACCCCATACTATTCACTTGAGTACGGAAAACCCAGTCCGAGTCAAACCATACCCCCTCCCATTTGCGAAAAAACAGGTTGTCGAAAGAGAGATTCAGGTCATGCTCGGGTTGAAAGTTATTGAACCGTCCTCGTCACCATACAGCTCACCAGTTGTATTGGTGGACAAACCTGATGGCTCGGTGCGGTTTTGCATCGATTACAGGAAGTTAAAATCACTGTGTTTGATGCAGAACCTATCCCAGACATTGAGGAACTTTTTTGTCAACTCTCAGAAGGAAAATATTTTGTCAAAATAGATTTGACTAAAGGATATTGGCAAATCCCGATGGCTGAAGCAGACAAGGAAAAAACGGCTTTTCAGACACCTTTTGGACTGTTTCAATGGACGAAAATGCCATTTGGATTACAAAACGCCCCAGCTTCTTTCGCCAGAATGATGCGTGCACTAAAACTTCATGAATGTGGAGCAGTCAGTTTTTTTGATGACATTTTGCTTGCTGCAAAGTCATGGAATGATCTTCTGGAAAACTTGAGAGCTATTTTTTGTAAACTCCGGAATTTTGGTCTGACGGTTAGACCGTCCAAAATTCGTGCTGGATTCCAGACTCTTGAGTTTTTGGGTCATGTCATTTCTGTTGGGAAAATGACACCAGAGGAAAAGAAAGTAGAAAAGATCTTGGCCTTGAAGAGACCCAGTACAAAGAAACAGATCAGATCACTCATTGGATTGTTGTCCTATTACAGAAGATATGTACCACACTTTGCGTCATTGACAGCCCCTTTGAGTGACTTAACAAAAGGAACAAAAAACAAAAGTATCGTCTGGTCAGATGAGTGCCAGAAAGCGCTGGAATGTGTTCAAAGCATCCTCAATTCATTTCCTGTGTTGCTTTTGCCGTCTCTTTCAGAGGATTTTGTTTTGAGAACTGATGCCAGCTCCAAAGGCATGGGAGCTGTACTGTTGCAGGAAAAGAATGGATTGTTACACCCCCTGTCCAATATGCAAGTAAAAAGTTCTCTAACACACAAGTCAAATACTCAACAATTGAGGGGGAGTGTCTTGCCATTGTTTGGGCTTGTGAGAAATTTGCCAGATTCCTGACTGGAAGACAGTTTCGGTTACAAACCGACCATAGGCCATTGACGTTTTTGCAGTCGTCCAAGACCAAAAATAGCGGGCTGTTGAGATGGGCTTTGTCATTGCAGGAGTTCAAGTTTGACATTGAGCCATTACCTGGAACTCAGAATGTCATGGCAGATTTTTTGTCTCGTGCGTGAGTGCACAGTATCCTTCGTGCTGCTGTAACTGCTGTTTGTTTTCATTGTGGACAGATTTTTTATTCTGCTGTTTGTTTTCATTGTGGAAAGACTTGATTGATATTTTGGCAGCGTTATGACTGCTAACGTCAGTCTGAATTGATAAGTAGTTGTGACTGATCTTTCTCTAAAAGTGCATATGTATTGGCATTGGTGGCTGTTTGTAGGATGCTATTTTGTGAATGTGTGCAGAATACTTCATTTGATGTCTTACAAGTGTTGTTTTTTTCACGTCGGTCCATTATGAAGAATGAAAAAAAAGTGTTTAACTTTCGAGTGGACTGCTATATTGTATAATTTTGCTTGAACAAAGACTTTTCACTTGCCAAATTTTTTTCATCAGGTGAGTCATGGGGAAATTCTCATTTTGTGATGATGTTGGGACATATGATTATGTGACAACAGGCTAGAAAAAACTGTTTACATTTTGGTATATATAAACATCATTGGCATTTGGAATAATCAGTATCATATGTTCTTCGTGACTATGTAACTTGTGATTTGTGATGGAGTGTAAATCTTTTTTTTTTTTTTTTTTTTTTTTTTTTTTAAAGGGGGAAAACTGTTTTTGCATTTTTTTCCCCATAAGATTTTGAAATGTGATTTTCGATCTTTAAGATGTTCATGAAGGTTAGTTCTATGCATTAATGGCAACTCCTGAATGATGAAAAATTGATGATTGATGGCTGAAGTTGTATATTAACTAGATATGTATGTGTATTAAAAAAAAAAAAAAATTCTTGGCGAAAGTTTTTTTTTTCACCCCGGGATGGGGGGTGTCATGTGATGTAGCCTCACATGGCGACATGTGACGTTCCGTCGCATACGCCCCTATTTGTTATAAAGCATTCCCCTAGGTAGGGAAAAGAAAAGGTAAAAGAAACAATAATTCACGTGGCCTGACCAATGTGATCAGTGTCGCTGGTGGCTATTAAAACAGTTCAGTGAATGGACGGACGTTGTCCATTGGTCAGCAAACAAGGGCTGGTAATGCGTAGAGTTAGACGAGTACTCACTGAACGTGTACTCAAAAAGAGCGCAGGAGGGAAAAAGAAAGTATAGGAAGGAGATGGCTTGGGGACACTGACCGGACAGGTTGTCTGAAGAACGAGTTCCACCTGCGATTCACCATTACCAGGTGAGGTATAGACAGATGGGGAGAGAAAAAAAAAGAGAGTTAAGAAAAGGGAAAAAGGGAAAAGAATTTATCATTATTCAGATTTTGAAATAGATTACTTACACGGACTTCATTCGTGTTTCAGCCCTTCCCGGTGCTGTGGCAGCACCAGTAATGGACTAGGCGACTGAGGCAGTCGCAGAAGTAGTTGATCTCCAGTGCTGCAGCAGCACCTAATTGTGAAGAAGACTGCGACAGTCGTGAGAGAAGATTTAAAGAATTTATCATGTTGACCCACAAAGATTGGTGATTGTTCCCCTGGGTCGGAATTCAAAACTAGCCATCTTTGACTCTTCGTTAGAAAATGTATGAATTGTTTCTGCAGTGAGGAGGAGAAACCATTAAAAGATGTATTTCTGAATTATATATAATGAGATGAAAAGATGTATTCTTGAATTATGTATAATAAGATGAAAAGATGTATTCGTGAATTATTATGTATAATGAGATGAAGTTTGGTCCCAGCTAGTGGATCTGTGGAATGTCTGTACCTCCACTGGAGAGGAGGAATGAAAAATAATTCTTAGAAACAAACCAGTTGAAAGATTTGAAAAGTTGATTATTGTTTAGTAAATTATTCCCCGGAGAGGAGGGGGAGAAGAAGAGTTATTGTAGTGCGCCTTTTGGTTGTTTGGAGAGATTGCGTGTGCACGGAGTGAATGCTGGGCTGAGTGCGGGCATGCATTTATGCACAGTGTGACAAATTCAGTTTCACTGGTATTAAGATTTTGTAGTGTATGACTTCTTAAAATATATTTTGCAGATGCAAGTTTCGTATTTTCTTCAAAAGGCAATATTCCGATCTCCATATAAGTTCTTAAAGTTGATGTATGAACCGGGACACCAAGAGCTATCTTGTAAGCTTTACTATCAATACTCTGCAGCTTTTTAATTAAATATTTTGGGGCTGAAAAAAATGTCTCCTGGGCATAGGATAATTTTGATCGTACAAGCGCAGTAGCTAAATATGTTAATACTTTACTGTCTTTACCCATGATTGTTGACTCACCATTTTCAAGAAATTTAAAGTTTTCTTAGCTTTTGTTAGAATAGTTTGTATGTGATAATTCCAGCTCAATTTAGAAGTTAAATTTACTCCTAAAATTTTACAACTTTTTTATATTCAAGGCACAATCCATCTATTTGAAATGAAGGCAGAGGATTAGAATCATAAGCAGTATTGAACAGAACCATATGCGATTTTTCAGCTGAAAGGGCCAATCCATTTTCGGTCATGTACTTACTAATTTTATCCAGTTCATTTTGATAAATCTTTTTAATATAGTTGATTAATCTAACTGGTGTGTGACGTTTTAAAGTAACTTTCATCCATATACAGATGTCATCCGCATATTGTGCTTGTTCAATATTTTTTAATAATGATTTAGGAAGATCATGGATCAATATTAAACAGGATAGGAGCTATCACAGCTCCTTGCAGGATTCCCATCTGGGTATGTCTTTTATTAGAATATATATTTCCTACCTTTGTCTGTATTGTTCTATCACTTAAAAAGGTTTTTTTAAGTAATTGTACATACACCCCGAGAGACCTATTAACTTCAATTTGTTCAAAAGTTTTGAATGCCAAACTTGGTCATATGCCTTTCTAATGTCAAAAAAAAAAAAAAAAACCGTGGCAAGTACATTTTTTTCTACGTGCAAACTGATGTTTAACCTGTGTTGTAATTTTTACAAGATGGTCAACTGTAGATCTACCCTTTCTAAAGCCCGCCTGTTGTATTGGTATTATACCATTTTTTCACAATGATGTTCAAGTCTTTTTAGAATATTTTTTTTTCCCATAGGTTTTCCCACATGTGAAGTGAAAGTAATTGGCCTGTAGTTATTTTTGTCTCATTTTGACTTGCTCTCTTTAGGGATAGGGGTTACAATTGATTTTTTCCACAAAGATGGTTGAAGCCCTTCCGATCAACATTTCTGGAAAAATAAGTTTAGAAGCATTGTGAAATTAACTGGCAAATGCTTTATCATTTCATTGGAAATCGCATCTGGTCCCACTGATTTTCTTTTCGAACCAATAGAGAAAATTGCATCCTTTACTTCTTGAAATGTAAGGGGAGCGTTTATATAGTGACTTTTATTGGGACTTTTTCATGCCTTTCCTTATCCTCCATTTTCTCTCTGTATATCTTTTGCTTTTCTGTCAGGCCCTCCCTGTTGCTATTTTTTGCAAAAATATTTGCAAATGCTTCAGCCTTTTCAAATTTTGAAGGAAACTCATTATTTTCTAATGTTATGAGATATTCAGGAAGACTCATTCCATTTTTTACGTCTTTTAATTTTTTCCATGTTTTCTGAAGATCTTTGTGGTTATGTACTTCATTTTCATAGAAATTTGACCAATATAGCTCCTTGACTTTTTCGATTACTCTGTTACTATGCTTTTTTGCTCTGTTCTTTTCCGCAATTTTGTCAGGATCTTTCTTATCTTTTAAATATATTTTATAGGCTTGCATCTTTTTTTCTCTTGCTTCTTCACAAGTAGCATTCCACCATACATTGCCTGCATATTTGTTTGATGCGTCAGAATTGCACCTTGGTATTGAGAGATCAGTTGCATGTAAAACAATATCAACAAAATTCGCGTAGCTTGTGTCAATGTTATCAGACATTATCTCTTCACAATTGCAAGTTGAGAGTATGTTTTCAAATTTATCCCAAACAGCTTTATTATAATTATATTTTGGGATCTTATCTTTAGCGCAGTTTTGAACGGATTGTTTACCCTTAATGGTAATAATGATCGGCAAATGATCACTACCAAGAGGATCTTTGAAGGTAGACCACTCACAGCTTGGAGCTATGGCAGGAGATACAAGTGTTAAATCAATTGCTATTGCTCGATGTTGTGAAATATCAGGTATTCTTGTTACACTACCATCATTTAACAGACTCAATGAAGAGTCTACTATATTTCCAACAAAACGATTGTGTGTTACTATTTCGCATTCATTATCCCAAAACGGGGCATGTGAGTTAAAATCACCTATTAACCATTTTTCATGCTGGTCTGGTATAGCGCGCGAAGCCATTCTGTGTTTTCATTGTCAGGACATTTTGGCAAATAAATGGAAACAACGTTTAATGTAAGTAATTCGTTGAGTTTCAGTTTTGCTGCGCATGCATTAATGGTTTTAACATTCTTTGAAAAGGGTGGCTCTATTTCAAAATATTCAACCTTTTCTTGAATATATAGTGCAGTACTAACCCTCCTTGTTTCGTTGTTAGTTTGGTGTATTGGAGGGTAATAAAAGTTTTGTAATTTTGGAATTTTTTGTTCAGTTGCATTTAAAGACTGTAATATTAACACTTGATACGAATGATCTGAGAGATGTTGAATCAGTTCGTGAATATTTGTTGATATTGATCTGCAGTTGCATTGCAATGGTTTCAAATTCGAATGTTTTGTCATGCTCTCTGAAGAATGAAGAATGTATTGTCCTAAATAGAAAAAAAAAATAAACAGTAACTTTTTGTAATATTAAAAATAGCAAATAACAAAGATAACAAACTGTGTCAATTAGCCAACCAATATAATGGTATTCGCAGTAATAAAGAATTAATTTATGGGATTGATGTTCTTATGATAATGAAGTTGATTACAAAATAATGAGATCACAAGATGGCGCCTTGTTCAAAACAAAACTAACAGTCAAAAAGGTGCTGGAATTTTGCAAAAATCATTCCACCCTCTCTCAAAAAGAAATCCAAGAAAATGGATCAGCAATCACCCAGCACAGCAAATCTGTTCATCCATGAATTGGGAGCGAACAACAGGTCGTCGTAGTACATGGGGAAGGGTCTGGGTGGGTGGTGCTGAAACCTGGTTGCTTTCTTGGGCTTCCTCCAGAACAGGTCTCTCACGTGGCGCCCGATGTTAGCTGCCATCTTACTGGTTCCGAGGAAGGTGGGATGAAGACCATCCTGAAGATGTCGCGGGCTGGTTGGTAGATTAGAATGCCCCACGAAAGTAATGTTGCTGAAATCAGCTAGCTGTTGCATGACGAAAGCATTGAACAGTTCTGCTTTGATGTTCAGATCTTTGTTTCTGGTAGGGCACACATTGCTGACCACTACTTTGAGATCCGGATGACTCTTAACAATTGCTTTAATGTTCGCAACAAAGTCTCTACAGCAGTCTTCAGGGGACTTCTTTTTCAGGTCATTTATTGCTGTCTGGATGACCAGAGCGTTATATTTCATGGGTTTTGTAGAATCACTTTCAGCCTTGAACATTATTGGAAGCTCCTCTGTTACATACACCTTTTTGGATGTTGCTCTGAAGCAGTACGAATTTCCCAACTTCTTGATATCGATTTTGTTGGCTATGGAATCGTGTAGAAACAACACCCGCGGCAGATCTGATTTTACGCTCTTCTTGGAAGGTTTTTGTTCTTTGACATTTTCCCCATGACGTAAGTGGTCGGTCTTTGTTTTTGCGTCATCAGTTCTTTTTTCTTCAGTCTTCTTTCTACTTTCGTCGCATTTCTTTCCTTCTTTCAGTGGATTCTGTTTTGCTGCCGTTTTGTCTAGGATGTTAGAAGGTGAGGGCTGTTTAGAGGACGATAATGATGTCCCAGCCTTGGTAGCTTCGGCATAAGACGCGTGTGGTTGTCTTTCGGTTTCAGTCTGCGTTTCCGCGTTCTGAAACGATACTTTTTTTACTCTCTTGGTTAAAGTATCTTTTTATCAGTTCAGTTTGCGACTGAATTGTGTATTCTAACTTAGACACTTTTTCATTCAGTGTTGATAAGATTTGTTCCAGGAACATGATTTTACTTACGACTTCTTCGTTTTCTTCTTTTTTGCCATCTTGATTGACTCTGTTTGCAGTTTTTTCGGGCCCGTCCAAATGGTCGTTGCCGACTGGAGAAGAACTTTTTCTTGTAGAGGAAGACCTCGTCCTTCTGGGGCTGGTTGTTTGGTTTTTCTCATAAGAATGTTCTTTAGCCGTCTTACTCATTAGGTTATTGCTTCTGGCTCTAGTCATCTTCTCAGAGATTTTTGCTAAATACTCAGCAGCTTTTAACCTAGTGGTTGACTGTCACCGCCATCTTGTGTGTGTGTGTGTGTGTGTGTGTGGTGACGTTAACCTCATAAACTATGCCTCTTGTTCCAAAAATCGCTTTATATGGTATCGATAACTTTGTTTACTCTTGTTTATACACGTTTTACCCACTAGCAACATTTTGTTGATTAACACATAATTATGTGGAGATCTCGTTTCCTTAAGCCCAAACAGTACGTCTGTTGGGGACAAATATAATTTCATGCCTACCCTTGAGAAAGTAATGTTTTTAGTTTCTAACCAAACTCGTCGTACTGATGGATAAGTGTTCAATGCTATCTACAGTATGTGAACCACACGAGCCTAACTGGCTCACACCGATTTTTTGTAACAGAATAGTTGTGGGATGAATATTATGTAATACTTTCTATTGAAAGTCACTTAAGCGTACTTGTCACTAATCTTGGCATAAGTCACTAAAATTAATCTTTAATCTTATGCTCCAAAAATCGGTGGTGTGGGGGATAAACGGCTCTATATTGCTGTTTTTCAGCAGGTATTCCTTGATTTGGTTTTGCATAGAAATGGTTTGCGTCAGAAGTACCATCTTTCTCCATTTTAAGTTGTATGTATCTATGTTTTATCCAGTCACTCCAGATTTGTGGTAAGGCATTCCGTAGAGTATTGAAACACGGATATCGCCCTTTTTTGGTCAGTGAAGTCATACTCCCACTAAAATTAAAAGACACCTTTCTGCAATTCAGTAATATTATTGTATGTGATGAGGCCTGCCTTCCGCCATTTTTAGAAATTACAGACCTTATTTTTATATTTGATTTTCTTATTCTGATAGAAATATTGTGCTCCAACTTATTTTTTTGCAAGTACACTATCTCTCTGTACATTAATTTTGTTTTCTAGGTAGGTTAATGGTACTTCTTTCCAAAAGTTATTTTTGATTAGAGAGATCTCTGGTATATATTTCCGATAACAATTTATTTTTATTTCAAATATTTCACCTGCTGAGGCATTTATACCAAAATGCCACAAAGGGATAAAGGACCATGTCTCAGTTCTTTTGTTGTATAATCGTCCCTTCCAGTGCAGGTTACAGACGTTGTGCAGTTAAATCTTTAAATCTTTTCAAAGACTTTTTGTTTACTATGTTTCCTTTGTCATAGAGATGTGGATACAATTGTGCTAACTTCAGTTAGAATTTCCTTAGGCAGTCCAACTGACTGCATGACATAAATATACTGACTGATCAAAAATGTCTTTATCATCACTTTTTTAACTATGTATGCTCAGGTCTCTTTTGTTCCATTCTTTTATTATATATAGCTAGTAAAGCTTTTTAATGTACTTTACCAGTTGTCTTCTATTTGTTCGTCCATTTTGTCCTTTGCAACGAATATTCCTAATATTTAGTTTCGAGTCACTGCGTCTGGACTGTCTTTTTATCTTTTTTGGTTTTGTTTTGGTTTTTCACATTTTTTTTCTTTTGAAGTCTTTACATATAAAATCAAAACATTTCACTGATGTCAAAGTAAGGAAAAATTTAACTGAACTCAAGACAGAAGAATGGAAAAATTCAGAAAAAAATCGTCATCCACAAGGATATAATGATATAATTGTGCTCCATTTTCACCGAATTCAAAAAGTCGTACAGTTTTGGAAACTTTAGATTTTTCATCATGTTCCAAACAAATGTCCAGTGTGATAACAAGGATTTTTGTTCTTTTTGTTATAAGTGCTGCATAGCTTAGAAGGTTTGTTCGTATATTGACTTGACAGTAAATTCAGCATAGGTCAAAGAACTGCCATCTTCTTTGCACAAGTCTCCAATATACATGCATTTACATAATTCAGTCATGCTTAGTCAATGAACTGCTATTTAGATTCATTCTGTCATTGAAAAACAATGGCTAGAGTTTCAGACGGGTTAGTAGGTTTAATTTCATTGAAAAATATTTTATAAGCCTGAAACGTATCTTTACAAACAGGTTTTTCTCGTCCCGAGTGAACAGGCAATTCGGTCAGAGTTTCTCTAGTTTTTGTACGTTCAGATAGAAAAAAAATGACAACCCCTTTCCATTCACGATTTGTTGTACTTACTTCCCTGATCCATCCTAATTTCAAGGTTTGTATAAAACAGTTTAAGTCTGGATATCTAATGCCTCCCTCACGTATTCCTTCCCGTACAACATTTCTATTAACTCGTTTTGTTTCTTATTCCATACAAACTTTAAACTAAGAAAACACTATACCTACAAGAATTCGTCAGGTGGATTCGGTAAAAGTGCCCATAAATACACGATTTTTGATATAAAAGATTTCAAAATTGCTATTCGTCTTTGTGGCGATAGAATTCCTTGACCCAAGCTCTGCAGAACTGTCTATTTTTGAGAAATTTTAACTAAGATTCATATCCGTGTAGTCTGTGAGCTCTGGTGTGATTCATATTTCTGATAGCTTAAATTTGTGAAGATTCCATTCCATCCTAAGTTATGGCATATACTTCTTTTTTGACTGTCTTTCCTGTCCAAGGCAAATAGCAGATGTCTTCTCACAATTCATATTGAAACCTGATAATTAATATTCCAAATTTATCTATGATTTTTATAGTTTCATCAAAAGATAAACGATCTTCGTTTTGGAAAATGTGTATATCGTCAGCAAATTGTAAAATTTTATGGTCGGTATGTTCTTTTAGCATAGTGGAGGCAATGGAAGCCAAAATCAACAAGTTCACAAGGAAATGGCTTGGTGTCCCACCCTGTCTGACTGACATAGCGCTGTACTGTCGCCAAGCAAAGCTGAAACTACCACTGAAATCCATCATGGAGGAATACAAAGCAGGGAAGATCAGACTTCAAAGCAAGCTGGAGGACTCAGGAGACAAGGTGGTAGAAGCAATCAAGCCCCAGCTGAAGACAGGCAGAAAATGGAAAGTTCAAGAGGCGATGGATTCTGCAAAAGAAAGTCTCAAGATCAGAGAAATAACAGGACGCACACAGACCAATAGACAAGGACTGGAGGTGACCAAAACTGAATGGTGGTCAAAGGCCAAAGGAAAAGCCAAAAGAGACATGATGATTCAGGAGATGAGAGAAGAAGTAGACCAAAAAAAAAAGACTCCAAAAAGCAGTCCAGCAGAGCCAGCAAGGGCAATGGACAACGTGGGAAAATGCACTCCAAAGAAGACTCACTTGGTAAGACATTTGGCACATGGCCCCTCTCAGGATCAGCTTCATTCTCAGATCTGCATATGACCTTCTGCCCTCAAATACAAACCTGGTGTAGTGGGGAAAAACAGACGATCCTGCATGCCCCCCTTGCCATGAAAAACAAACAGTGGAGCATGTCCTAAGCTCATGTAAAGTAGCCCTGGCTCAAGGAAGGTACACATGGAGGCACAACCAAGTGCTCAAAGAGATTGTACAAGCAGTCTGGGCTAGTACCAACACCACAAAAGGGAAAATCAGGACTCCAAAAGCACACGCAACATTCTTCACGGCAGGAGGTAGCAAATCATGGCCAAGAACAACAGTACCACTCGGAACATGCAGGCAGAGTCTGCTGGACGGGGCAGATGACTGGGAGTGCACTGCAGACCTCCCAGAATGGAAGAGTCACCCAGAGATCATCAGCAAGAGTGGCATGAGACCAGACATAGTAGTCCACTCTCAGTCAACCAAGCAGCTGATCATGATCGAGCTCACGGTGCCATATGAAAACAGAATGGAGGCAGCTCAAATCTACAAGACTGAAAAGTATGCTGATTGGCAAACAGCCTGAGGAGAGAAAGCTATCAGGTCAAAGTCGTCACTGCAGAAATTGGAGCTAGGAAGTTTGTAGGAACGTCTGCATACAGCCTCATGAAACAGCTCTCAATTGCAGGGAAGAAAAAAAAAACAACAACAAAAAAACAGAGCCCTGAAAGCAATGGCAGAAGCGGCAGAGAGGTGTTCAAGCTGGATCTGGTCAAGGAGGAACAAAAGTGAACTTCATAAGGCTTGTCTCGTCCCAAGATGGGAAAAAAAGGGGCAGCAGAGGGACATCTGGAGTCATGAACCGGGTGTGGCCCAACCCCCCTAGAGTGTCAGGAGATAAGGGCCGAAACACTTGCTTGAAGGGGGCTTCTCTTCTGAGGACTCTCTGCTGCCACGCTCTCCACGAGTTTCCTTCTACTTTTCCCTTGCTATTTTTGTTTTGTCTGATCATGTTTGCCAAAATTTCGACACATAAACATGGCGAGATAGAATCACCTGTCTACAACTCTACTGACTTTAAACCAATCTGATGCTTGCCCATTTATGATTGCAGCGGTTATAGCGTTTCTATGTATCATTTCTGTCCAGTTACACATATTATCTGCAAAGCCAAAGGCCTTTAGTACCTTGAACGCAAAGTTCCAGTTAATGGTATCAAAAGCTTTTTCAAAGTCAATACATAACAGCAACTCTGGAACATTTCCATTATCTAAATGGTATGTTAAATCGTATATAAGTCTAATGTTGTCCCCCAAAATCTTCCAAGTATAAATGCTGTTTGTTCTTCACTGATTAGACTTGTCAAAACTGATCACATTCTGGCTGCTATGCATGCTGATCCAATTTTATATACGACATTCAATAACGTGATGGGTCGCCAGTTTTTGATGTATTCCTTACGTTGATCTGGTTTGGGAATAAATGTTATAATTCCTTCTTTCTGTGTCACAGATCCTTATTTTCTATCTCATCGTTTATTAAGTGACCTGTCTACAAACATCCGAATTTGTTTCCAGAAAAATTCTAAAAATCGTAGGTGAAACCGTCGCTTCTAGGACTTTTAGTATTTTTCATATTTCAAGTGCTGCGCCTGCTTCTTCTAATGTTATTTTCCTTTCCAGAGTAACAAAAACGTAATTGTCAAGTTTGGGAAGCTCTTCCACAAGCTCGTCAATGCTATGCTGGACGGATGTGGTGGCATCCTCCAAAGGGAGAGCTCATTCACGTCGGTTCTGCGACAAAGCAGTCACTGTTGTCGTAGAAGTGGGCTTAGTAGGTGGTGTCCTGCGTTTGTTGGATCAGAACAGGCGCCCACTGAACACCACCGAAGTGACTCAGCAGCAGTGCAGTGTCTCCTCCGGTGGGTGGCCTTATGATGACTTGACATTGACTGCTCCCTGTGGATTGCCAATGCCGGGCCAAGCTTTGACTGTGGACGAGGGGTCGGAATGAGTGGTGTGGGTGCAATGCCATTTAGCTACCACAGAAGATGGGACAGACAAAAAAAAAATTGTCAGAAAAATGGAAGGATCAGGGGGAAATGGACAAGCAAAGGAAAGCCTTAATAGCGGGGGTTCTATGTTGCAGAATTAACCAGAATTGTGCACTTCGCGCAACAAGCACAATACTTTGGAATATTGTTCTTTACAATGTTATAATTGATTTCAGATTTGAAGCCACTTCAAAAACGTTTTTTTTTATTTTGAGAAATAAAAAAAAAAAAAAAGATGAGCCAAAATTGCAGACGATTTTCTAGCGCGAGGTGCCCGCAGTGAATATTATCAAGCAAAACGAATGTAAGCTAAAACTATTTTCTAATGATAACACATTGGACAATGATATATCGTGTATGAAAATACATATGTTTATACAAAAATTTGCTGGCCTTATTTTGTTTCCTTTATTTTTCATGACTTTGTAGACCCGCAGCGGGAAAATCAAAATGGCCGCTTCCGATCGCGTGTCCGTAATTTGCTAGTGAAAACTTCGTCTTTAGAGGTGAATTATGGATTTACAGCTCTTCACCTAGTCTTGAAATGTCATTCTATCATTTTATTTGTTTTCTGAAGCGTACTGATACCATCCTTCACCTTACTCTTTAAATAAGTTGCCTATTGTGTGTGTGTTAACAGTGTTTTCCCTACACTTTGGAGAAGTTCGTTTATATATGTATGTAAATGTCTTTGAGGATTTGTGTGTGTGTGTGTGTGTGTGTGTGTGTGTGTGTGTGTGTGTGTGATTGCATGCATGCCTGCGTACGTGCTCGCGCGCGCGTGTGTGTGTGTGTACGTGTGCGTGCCTGCGCGCACACGTGTGTGTAATGGGGAAAAAGGGAAATTAAGTGTCCAATCCCATTTCACCTCGAGGAAAAAGAGAGGCAGACAGAGGGAAAAGACAAACAGAAGCAGAGACAGAGAAAAAGAGAGAGTGCTAGATGAGTCTTATGTTTAGAAGGGGGCACTTGAGAGTGTGTAAAAGAAAGTGAGAGAGTGGTAGATGAGGAGTCTTATTCTTGGAAGCGGGCACTTGAGGGTGTGTATAAGGGGAAAATTATATATATATATATGCATATAGATTGTTCACATGTGTATGTGTCTATGAGTATGCATACCTGGATGGTGGAGATGGTGTTTGGGGTATATATATATATTACGCTTTACATGTGATGTTATAGATATGCTATATATGTACATGGGATGTGCATAAGAATAAGGTGGGATGGGGAAATTGGGGGAGGGGGTATAGAGAGAAAGTGATGGAGGAGAGGTCGTGGGAAAGGAACAGAGCTGGAATGATTCAAACTAATCCATCAATCATCAGTCATTTTCCTTTTTCCACCCCCAACCAGCATTATCACACTAATGCCACCACATTATCTCACTTATGACAATGATCATCATCCTGTAGTACTGTAGATCTCACTTATGATAATGATCATCATCCATCAGTCATAGATCATTTCCTCTATTCCCCCAACTGGCATTAACATACTAAGGCCAGTACACTATTCCACTTTTGTAAACCACCATCATCCCACACTACTATGAATCACACTCGCACCATGACAATAATCATCATCCATCAATCATTGTTTAGCTCTTTCATTCCCCCAACCGGCATTATTACACCAATGCCACAACATTATCCAACTTATATAACAATGATCATCATCCTACAGTACTGTTGATCTTGAATGATCCATGATCATCACCCATCAGTCATCCCCCCCCCTACCCCTCCCCATCCACCCTCTTCCTGAACCAGCAGTATTATACTAATGCCACCACATTATTTCACTTATCACAATGACCATCATCCTACAGTATCTCACTTATGACAATGATCATCACCCACCAGTCATTGATATCTTCCTTTATTCCACCAACTGGCACTATTGTACCAATGCTACATTATTCCACCTACATGACAATGACCCTCACCCTATAGTACTGCTGATCCTAAATGTTCACCATCCATCAGTCACTGGAAATACTGTCATCCAGTGATCATCTTCATACTGCAATATATATATATATATATATATATATATATATATATATATATATATATATATAATATACACACAATGAGGAAGCTGACCATTTGGCAAAGGAAGGAGAACAGCAGCCCCAGCTAGAACAGGAAGTCTCCTTTGAAAAAAACAAAAGTATTATCAAGGAGAACCAAAAACCAAAAAGGCAGATGGCTTGAGCAGCACCTTACTTCAACAGGAGGGATGGACACTACCGGATGCCCAGATCAGACCTTTGTGAGACTGAGGACAGGGCACTCCAGACTGAGACATCACATGTCCACTATATTCCACAATGGCAAGTCTTCAAATCATCCATGCAGTACAGCCCAACGACAAAGCCTGCCAACACACCGATGAAGGGAAAGCCCTATTGACCACTGGAGGGCCTTCACCAAACGGCAGCCTTCGCCAATACCTCCAGGGTTCCTACCTAAGTGAACAAGGAAGAAGACCACCCTATAGTACAGTTGATCTCTAATGATCATCACCCATCAGTCATTGACCCCCCCCCCCCCCCCCTCAACCAGCATCATTATACTACTGCCACCACATCATTTCACCTGTGACAATGATCAGCATCCCACAGTACCTTTAATCGCAATTATGATTCCAGTAACAACAATGATTATCATCCTGTAGCACTGTTGTTATCAAATAACCATCACCCATCAAGGTTCCCATTTAAAAAAAAAATTCAGTAACAAGAATGATTATCATCCTGTAGCGCTGTTGTTATCAAATGGCCATCACCCAATAAGCTTTATTATCATTATTTATATATTCATTAAAAAAAACCCTCTGTGTGTGTGTGTGTGTGTGTGTGTGTGTGTGTGTGTGTGTGTGTGGATGTGGATGAGTGTCTGTACATGTGTGTGTGTGTGTGTGTGTGTGTGTGTGTGTGTGTGTGTGTGTGTGTGTGTGTGTGTGTTTGATTTCACCTATGACAACAGTCACTATTCATCAGGCATTGGCATTTCCAATTTTCTGCTCAATTAGCATTATCATACCAATGCTATCATGTAATTTCACACATGACAATGATCAACATCCTATAGCATTGTTTATCCCACTTATGACAATGATCATCATCATCATATACGTTTGTGTGGGAGGAGAGATATGAACTCTGTCTCTCTCTCTCCCCCTCCCCCGTTCCCCGCTTCCACCCCCCCCTTCCATATTCTGTTACCCCTCCCCTTTTTCCCCCTCCTAACGATATCTTACCACCCATTGTTCATTTCCATTCTCTTCCAATTATTACTATCATTACCCACACCCCCACATACAACTACCCACACGTAACTACTATCATCACCATCACCACCCATCAAAATTGTTCATTTATTTGATTATTCATTTATATCTTTTGTATTCTTTATTTACTTATTTTATTTTATTTCATTTATTTATTTATCTGTTCATTTATTTATTATTATGATTTTTATTTATTTATTTTTAAAAACTTATTTGGTGTTACGGGTGAAAATGAATGACTGTACAGCATACGACTCCCATTTTTGCTGGTGGCCATCTTCGAAATTGCTCAAATACACAAAATTTCCTTTTTTTTTTTTACATAGACCTGTATCTGGTTATGTTCAGGGCATGAAATTGTCCTTCTCAGCCAGATTTGGTGTTTGTAGCATTAAATGAACAATTATGCAAAATATATTCCAAGTTTTGTGTCGGCCATTTTGAAAAATGTCCAAAAAACACATTTATACAAATTTTCCATGGTGGCTGTCAATCAGGTTTTGTTCAGGACATAAAACTGGCCATCTCTGCCAGATTTGGTGCTTGTTGCATGAAGTGCATGATTTTTCGACATAGAATCCCCGCTATAAGGTAAGGGACAACAAAAGGACATACAAAGGAAAACCTTAAGAAAAGGGACAATGACAGGACAAACAAAGGAGAACCTTAAGAAAAGGGACAATAAAGGGACATACAAAGGAAAACCCTAAGGTAAGGGACATCCAAAGAAAAACCTTAAGAAAAGGGACAATAACAGGACAAACAAAGGAGAACCTTAAGAAAAGGGACAATAAAGGGACATACAAAGGAAAACCCTAAGGTAAGGGACGATAAAGGGACATCCAAAGGGAAACCTTAAGAAAAGGGACAATAAAGAGACACACGAGGGAAAACCCTACGGTAAGGGACAATAACAGCACATCCAAAGGAAAACCTTAAGAAAAGGGACAATAAAGGGACATACGAAGAAAACCCTAAGGTAAGGGACAATAACAGGACATCCAAAGGAAAACTGTAAGAAAAGGGACAATGAGGGGACATCCAAAGGAAAACCTCAGGAAAAGCGACAATAAAGGGACATACAAAGGAAAGCCTATGGTAAGGGACAATAACAGGACATCCAAAGGAAAGCCTTATGGTAAGGGACAGTAACTGAAGCAGAGATAAAATACAAAAGAAAAAGCAAGGAGAGGCATTGTAATACAGAAGCTGCATAAAGAATAGCATGCCAAAATGACATCCAGATGGCAGTCCAGCAAGGCTAATACGGATATTACACTAACTGAAAAACACACTCCAAACAAATCTGAACTGGAATATCCTCAGATCTGTTTATGATCTCCTGCTCTCGAATTCAAACCTGGTGAAATGGGGCAAATCAGGTGATCTATGTCAGCCAAACGAAGAGTAGAGTATGTCCTGGGTTCACGCAAAGCAGCGCTAACCCGTGGAAGGTAAACAAAAAGACACAACCAGGTGCTTCAAAGGATCGCACATGCAGTTAGCATTGCCAGAGGGAACTATGCCGCCAGAAGATTTAGCATCCACACGGCAGGATCTACAATTCATGGTCTAGAACACGCGTGACTTCACACCCCAGATTAGACAAAAGGATTCTTGAATCGTGGTGTGTGTGTGTGTGTGTGTGTGCGTGCGTGCGTGCGTGCGTGCGTGCGTGCGTGCGTGCGTACGTGTGTGCGTGTGTGTGCGTGTGTGTGTGTTGTGTGTGTGTGTGTGTGTGTGTGTGTGTGTGTGTGTGAGAGAGAGAGAGAGAGAGAGAGAGAGAGAGAGAGAGAGAGAGAGAGAGCATTTTTTCCTCAAAATCTTGGGTGATTCTGCCTGGGCACTTTCTATCAATGTCAGCTTTGCTCGCCATTTTTGGAAAATCCCAGTCGTAATGTCAAGAAGACTTGGCTTCGTGAAGTCTGTGTGATCAGGTGTCGGTAAAACTCAAAAGAAAATCGTGCTGAAAACGTCGGGAAGTTGATCTCTGCGTCCAGTGCTTAATGGGGGGGGGGGGGGGGGGGGGGGGGGGGGGGGGGGGGGGGAATGCTTCCGGCATGCTATTGTGTGAAGCAGCCACTCTCAACGGCAAAGGGCCTCGGGAACCATAAGAAATGACCTTTTTTCTTTGTCCGAAAAAAAAAAACCCTTCATGTTATTCCTACAAGAGACCAATTTCATCATGTATATATCATGCAGCTAGTGAAGGGTTTTCATATTTACAACACATTTTCTTCTATTTCCCATTTTCTTCATCTTCAAACCTCCACCCCCCACCTTTTTTTTGGTTAAAGTTCAAATCTTTGCCAAGTCATTACTATAATGACAGAAGAATTGTTAGCCTGCACTTGTTTTCCCCCACTACTTAATTGTTCAGCATTATGTATTTGCAAAGTTTAATGTATTTTTTTCTTTGTTTGTTTGTTCTTCTAAAAAGCTGTTTCGCAATTCAGTATTCCTTCCATTGTTTAAATCAGTTATTCACTCTGAAAGCTGCTCATTTTTTCTTAACATTGAGGTAAAGATAGATAAGAGACTATTAAGTGCTGATCGTTTCCCGTCATTTAACAAGATTCTCTCTCTCTCTCTCTCTGTCTCTCTGTCTCTGTCTCTCTCTCTCTCTCTGTCTCTCTCTGTCTCTCTCTCTCTCTCTCTCTCTCTCTCTCTCTCTCTTTGTGTGCGCACGTGCGCTTGTGCTCATGTATGTGTGAGATTGCACAAGCATTTTTTTTTTTTATCCAAGTGTGTGTGTGTGTGTGTGTGTGTGTGTGTGTGTGTGTGTGTGTGTGTGCATGCTTGCATGAGTGCATCCGGGCAAGGAAAAGATAATATTCTGTGAGGAAAGGGGATAAGGCAGAGGTAGGGGTGTGCATCTTGACGGCACGGGAAAAGCGGTTTTCGTGTGGTTATGGGGGGGGGGGGGGGGGGGGGGAGGGGGGATCAGGTGTTAGGGATGGAAGGAGGCTGGGCACATGCAGCTGAACAGTGTCCTTGTGGGAAGGGGTGTGTGCAATGTATTGCAACTTTGTCACTGAACACTCGGTCACAGCGCATGGGAATTTGTAATTCGGAAATGAAAAAGCGTGGAAATTATTCCGATATTGCCAGCCTAGGGGAATAACGGTTCGAAATTGGATGATAGTTTCATTTGCACAAAACAATACTTCAAAGGCAAATAGACCATGTTTGAATGAGTGATAAAACCTCAGTACAAGGGATAATGTGTTGGTTGTTTCCTTTGAGTGAAAAAGGGGAGGGAGTGCTACTCAGGGCCTTCACTTTTGTTTGAAGATGTCACTTTGGTCATGGATTTTAAGATGACATTCTATTACCTGAAGGTAAGAACTCCGAGGAATACTATTTTCGTAAATTTGATTATGGCTTAACAACAACAACAGCAAAATACTACTACTACTACTACTACTACTACTACTACTAACTACTACTACTACTACTACTACTGCTGCTGCTGCTACTACTACTCATATGTGTTCATGGCACTTAATCTACAAATAGCTATTAGCGCTTACAACGTTCATAGAAAACACACACACACACACACACACACACACACACACACACACACACACACACACACACACACACATCAAGCATCGGTTGTCTTCACTATTCAGATTTTTTTTTAAAGTTCCCTTGAGTCGCACTGATGGGGTTTTGATCCCCCTTGTGACCCCTGAGAACACTGGCACAGTCTTGAGTGAACTGCACGAGCGCCAGATTCCTGTCCTCCCCAACTGTCTAACCGGTCAAATGGGTCAAGATGAGTGTTGGTGTATGGGGAAAGGCCTGCAGTTTTTGATAAAAATGGGAAACTTCGTGTTTTCTTGTATTTTTCTTTTTTTGTGTGGCCAAATTGACAAATCTATTCACTGCAAGAGGATTTTTTTTTGTATTCAACCGATCCTGACCCCTTTTCCCTCCGAGCTTCAAACAAAAAACGAGGAAAATGATAATAAAAATAATCTTTGATGTTAGTTTGGACCTTAGACAAGGACTGTGAATTTACAGTCCTGTTTTTTTTTTTTTTTTTTTTTTGCCAGCTGTGTGGCTGGAGGTGCCAGGCATGGGAACCTGTCCTTTAAACCTGTCCTTTCCTGTACTACAAGAGGAATTCCTTTTGGCCCTCCTAATACACTCTGGCCAGCTAACCTGGAGCAGCCAAATTCCAGAGTGGTCGATAAATCTACACGCTATGGTAGGGCGTGAATGAAGGACGTGCCAAGCTGAGTCATCCGTGGATGAGAAACAGACCTTTTCCCCACAACTTCGAGTGCTACCAGCTATGTTCCCCCTATCACAACGGAGTCAAAGTGTCTTCTTCCATTTGATTGGTAAAACATTTGTGTCTTTGTTTTTAGACCAGGACGTTGGTCTCTTGGACTGTATGCTTCGAGTGTGCGGCTCCTTGTTATCTCTATACTGTGTGCCTTCTAGTTTAGCTCAACCTAGAAAAATTCTGTTGAGGGAGAGGACACAATTGTGGAACTTTGAGTCTTTAACAACAACAGCAAAAGAATACCACACACCACCACCACCACCACCACCACCACACTACTACTACTACTATACTACTACTACTAACTACTACTACTACTACTACTCATATGTGTTAATAGCACTTAATCTACACATAGCTATTAGCGCTTACAACGTTCATAGCACACACACACCTTCACATCTTTACCCAGGAGTTAGGTCTACCCCCCATGGAAAGCCTTTTTATGAACCAGAACACGTGCGAGTTCTCTTTTGAGAAGTGTAGTTTTAGGTCTTGATGTTGGACAAGATCAAACGTGTGTCTCTTGTTGATTTTTGTTGCTTTTGATTGTGTTGTTACAGGCTTGGAATCCATGATGCAGTGTTGTAAGCCCTGTCCGATACCATTGCTAAACCAAATTGATCAAATAATAGTGATAAACACTATCTTCACGGAGAGCAGTCTCGGATTCCCTATGCTTCCCATTATCTTCAATATGATATACGGTATCAGTGCTCACATGACCGATGGATTCAAGGCAACAAGCCGTAATACACAGATGGAAGATACCGAAGGCCGTATAAAGCCTGTTACAAGTCAGAGGACCAATATCAATGCTTTGAAACAAGAGACTGAAACACGAAACGCGTCCATGGGTATCTCTGGTATGACTGCGTGTTTGGGAAATGCAGCGGTAAAGGAATTAACTGTCGAAGGTTCCACAGGTCGTTTCTATGCTCAGAGTGTAGCTGGAGTCAACACATGGAACTGTCAATTTGTACTCTATGTACAATCTTACCAGGTTGTGCTTTTTCACATACACGAATGCACAGGTTATGTTCTCTTCAAATACACGGAATATTTCAGCGTGATCAAGGAAAATTCTGATACAATAGAATGCAGACCCTATGACGTACCTGCAGTCATCTACAGTATGACAGATACGGTCATGGTCAATGTCACTAAGATGCCGGGCAAACCACTGCCAGAATCATGCGGCAGGTGTCGTTATGATTCACTCTATATGAATGTGTCGCTCAACTTGTCTTTTTCTGCTGTACAGCGGTCTGAGAGGCGGCATTTGGAATTGCAACGCATTGATATCTCTTTGTCTTCTGGTGTGTTCTTTCTTTCTTTCTTTTTTTCACTCTGTTCTGTTCTTTGTTTCTTTCTTTCTTTGAATAGTAAAAACCACCAGCACTCAAAAGACATATTGCAAATTTTCGGTTACTTTATAAAATCTTTCTCAATTATAAAAACATTGGCTTTCTCTCTTTCTCGTGTGTGTGTCTTTTTTTCTTCTGCTTTTAAGATTGACGACTGTAAAAAGATGACGGGAAACACACACACACACACACACACACGCACACGCACACGCACACACACACACACAACACAACACCACACACACACACACACACACACACACACACACACACACACACACACACACACACACAACACAACACCACACACACACACACACACACACACACACACACACACACACACACACACACACACACCACAACACAAGGCACAACACAACACATCAGAACACACACATGCATGCACACACACACACACACACACACACACACACACACACACACACACACACACACACACACACACACATTGCAGTATTCTCTGGGAATCAAAATTTAACTGAATACTTAATTTTTTTTGGGAGTGCCTAGAATGACCCGTGTTGAAATAATTGAGGATGGTCGTTGGGCAGGTTACATACAGACGCCTAGACTGGGTGGGTCCACCCCATGGGATGATCTGAAAGTCATACAGAGCTGTGTGACTCTGACCAGACCGCTCCATCACGTCATCTTTCTCACCACTCTCAGCTGGAACAGCCGATCAACGGATCCCATCACTACCTATTTTGGTCACTGCGGCTCCAGGAACAATGCTCTGAAACATCCCAGAGACCACGTCTCTCCTTTCTTTCTGTTCCCTAATGACTTTGGAACTGAAGCAAGCAAAGAACCTTACCTGTCTTTATTCTTTTCTACTAGCTGGAGCGGTGTAGACGTTAGACTTTTCTTCTCTATACTCAAAGAAAACTTGAAACCTCGTCGAGTGCCAGGACTGGACGCCTGGAACTGCTCAGTATCAGTGTGGCCTGACTTGTTTCATCATTTTCCTTGTGATTTGATTTCCCAGTGTGCAGAACATGAAGATGAGGCCCACTGTCCCTATACTTCCAGTAAATGCGGACCACAGAAGGTTAAATTAAACAAACATTCTGCACGTGACGCAGTTTGAAATCATAGATTTAGGTCTTCTGAAACTGACTTATGGTAATAGTAAACACTGGATTTTATAAAAGATCTATACAAAGCTGAGTCGGCGAAATATCAAAATAGGAAACAAGAGACTAAAACAAAGCAGAATCTACCCATCCCCTCTCAATTTTACTCTTTCACCATGCACCCCCAACCCCACTCCTCAGCCCCGACAAAAAGACTCAACAGCTAAACAGGCAAAGTTATATGCCACCGGATGCAATAAAAACAAATGAATTTGATCGACTTCACAGTGTCACACGAAAACAGAATGAAGGAAGCCCACATCTACTGGAGTGAGAAGTATGGCAGTTTAGCCGCAGCTTGATGGGATTTGCCCTCCCATCCTAAAGCCTCTCCGTAAAGGTTGGACAAGGGGGACTGTAAGCTTATCACCCTACGATCTCGTGTTACAGTTCTAAATTGCTGGTGAAAAGAGGATTAGAGCCATGAACACACCTTTTCAATAAAATTCGGCACTTTCGTCATAAATATAAAAAAAATGTTTTCAGACAGACCCATTCATTGTGAAAACTGATTTACAATAGGCCTTCAAATAGATGCATTGTGTCGTGTGTAGTAAGCGAAAGAGACATGTAAACTACTTGTAAAACCAATCACAATTCTTTTTATGCAGAAAGGTCACACAAATGCATGACTTACATTAACTAGTAAAACCATTCTTTTTTCCCTCTTGTAATGGAAATGAATTGAGCATCTAGCTGAAGAAATGTCCCCTCCAGGGGCTGCAACCTTGCCGTGATGGGAGGGTTTGTGTGGTTCAGTGATCCCTTAGGCTTTGCTGACGGGGGCATCAGTACTCGACTGGATGGTTACATTTTGTTAACGCTTCTAGGCCTGTATAGCCAAGCTACTGCCTAGCCTAAGCACTACGTGGTAAGAGTTGATGCCCCTGGTAGGGTCTCCCATGTCAGAAAGGTTAAAGGTGAGGGCATAGTAACCTGCCTTTTTCCTGTTCTAATTTCTGCCTTTCTTAATGGACCTTTACTCTCTTCGTCTCTCCTTCATGTCGTCCTTTCCACATTCTTTTTTCTCTGATACTTGAGTCGTTGCCGAAAGCAGCGGGGAAGCCCAGGCTACAGCTACCTTCTGATGGGCTGAGTGGCTGACCCCAATTCAGTCATGGAGGTGCACTGTCTGGTGTTCATGCGGGACGGTACCTGGTGGACGGACGCCATACCATGGCCATCAATTGTCCCTTCCCCAGCACAGCAGGTCTTCTGGGGTGACCGTTTATTTCTGCCAGTAGTTAAAAACCTTCATGGCCAAAAAGACCCCCACTAAAACTGGAAAGAGACGAACACTGGGCTCCGACCCCTCGACGGACATGGAGTCAGACTCAGACAAAGAAATCGGGAAGATACTAGGCGTTTGGCCTTCTTGGCTGGTGATCCAGTCGGCGGATGGCGAGCGACCAATAACCAAGCTGAGTCCATGTGCTATTGCAAAGGGGCTGAAATGTCTTGCAGGCGCAGAGCCAAAATCAGTGAAGAGGCTGAGGGATGGTTCCCTGCTTGTGCAGGTTGACCGAAAAGTCCACTCAGACAACTTGCGGATTATCCAATCAGGGTATCCCCTCACAAAACTCTCAACTCTCCAAAGGGTGTCATTAGATGCCGAGAGTTGTATGGGATAATTGAAGGAGAAATCAAGGCTGAGTTGGCTGATCAGGGGGTTGTAGAGGTCAGGAGGGCGATTTTCCGTAAAGTTGTGGAGAGAAACCGACCAATACTCTGTTCCTTACCTTTGCAAAACCGGCTCTTCTAGAGTCCATGAAAGTTGGATACCTGAGAGTGAAAGTTGCCCTGTATGTACCATCCCCACTGAGGTGCTTTAGGTGTCAAAGATTTGGTCACGTCAAGGAGAAATGCCTGGGAGAGGAGGTGTGTGCCACCTGCAGCAAAGCAGTTCATGAGGGTGGATGTGAATCCGTGAAATGTGTGAACTGCGATGGTGACCACTCTTCTTCTTCTAAAGACTGCCCGGTTTGGCGAGTAGAAAGCGAAATCCAGCGTGTTAAAACGGGGAAAAAATTCGTTCTTCGAAGCTAAACAGTTGGTGCAGGTAAAAAAAGGGTACCCCGCTCATTTTTTTTCACTGTGGTTAAAAGAACATTTAGGGCAACTCAGATGGAAGTCTGTGCAAACCTATGTGGTCTCTAGCCGCTGAAATGTCTTCCGGCTCCAGAAACACTGCAAGGAAAAAAGGCCTTGGTGGGGGCCTTAAATTGCATCCACTAAGCCTGCAAATGTGCGGGCTGCCCAACAAGGGACTAGCCCCGAGACGGCCCCTAAACCAAGGCCACCACCCAAGGGAGGTGCCCCGACAGTGGCACTGAACAAAGTGGCTTCGGTGGTGTGCAAAGGAAAGCCTCCACCGATACTACAAAGGTAACTGGCTCCCCCCCCCCCCCTTCCCCCTGGGGAAAAAGAAATCATCACTATCACCAGAGAGACTGAAAAAAAGCAGAACTAAAAATTCAGAATGCTTTTGAAGGTCTCTGTGATGAACAGAGTTCTGTCTTCATTTCCTTGCCATGATAGAGTAAACAATTTTCCAATCATCCGAGGTATCTTTTCCAATTTTGAGGAGCTACACCTGCTTTGTCACAATCTGAAACCTGTTGTGATAGCTTCGCAGGAAACTGAAATTCAGAACCAGAAGAAATTCACTCTTTCTGGTTTTGATATTCTCTCAAAACCAGCACAACCCACTGTAGATGGAGTAATGGGAGGAGTCTCCTACTCATCCACAGGCTTCTTTTGTTCAGTCCTAATGATTTAGATACTTCTTTCCAAGCTCTAGCCGCAAGAATAACTTGGCATAAACAGTAACAGTGTATTCTTTATTTTTTCCACCATCTATCTCAGTCAGTCGACAAGAGCTGGCCAGCCTGATCAAAGAACTTCCACAACCTTTTTTGCTGTCGGGTGATTTCAATGGACACAATCCTCTTTGGGGTAGTGCGAAATCTTCATCCAGAGGTCTACTTCTTGAAGATGTCCTTTCAGAGTGGATTTGTGTTGTCTGAATGATGTGTCTCCAACTTACCTCCATTCTTCCACAGGTACACTTTCATATCTAAATTAGTCGATATGCGACCCCTCGCTTGCCTTGGTCTGTCCATGACGATCTGCATCGAAGTGACCATTTTCCCGTCCCTTAAAATCAATAAACCTGAAGACACCTCTGTTCCAGAGCATATCAATTATACAAAGGCCAATCGGAATCTTTTGCTGCAAGTATTTCAAAGCAGATCCTGGAAACTGACTTTCTTCGAAGTCAGAACCCAGCAGAATCTTTAACTAACACTTTCATTAAGTCTGCAAAAACCTGTATTCCGATGTCTTGCAATGAACTCCAACTGCCCAAAAAACCTCGGCTCAATTCTGACTGCCAACAAATCTCAAGAGAACGCAAAATAGGCTCAGCGTCGGGTATTCAAAAGACCTTCGGCTCCCAACCTCGAGCCCATCAAAATCTCCGAGCCACATCGAGACATACTTTTGAGTCAGTAAACGTCAGTCTTGCGGGAACTTCTGCTCAAGTCTGACATCTAAAACATCAAGAAATCAAAGGGAAGAACACCAACCCAACAACTCATCGCCTGAAACTTGCTAATGCTCTGATAACTGACAATCTGCTGTTGCCAAGTAAATCTGCAGCCTTTTTAAAACACAAACAACTCAGAGAAAAAAATCTTCATACAACTTCACTGCAGACAACTCTGATGTGTACAACCTACCATTCTCAATTGATGAACTGAAATCAGCTCGGCAAACCTACAACGATTCTGCTCCTGGCCTGGATGATATTCATTATCAGCTATTGAAACATCTCCCAGAAAGCTGTCTTCAAACTCTTCTAAAAGTTTACAACCATATCTGGACCTCAGGGTGCTTTCCACCCTCCTGGCGAAAAGCCCTGGTCATTCCCATTTCTAAGCCTGGAAAAGACCTTAACAACCCTTCAAACTATTAATAGGTCTGACCAGCTGCCTCTGCAAGCTAATGAAAAAGATGGTCAACTCCCGGTTGATGTGGAAGCTGGAAACCGATGGCCTTTTGGCCAATGAACAGTGCGGGTTTCGGAAGCACCACTCGACCGTTGACCATTTAGTCCGCAACGCCTTCATTAATAACCAACATGTGATTGCTATCTTTTTTGGTCTGCAAAAAGCGTAGGATACCACTTGGAAGTCTGGAATTCTTATGGATCTTTATAAACTTGGTTTTTGTGGTCATTTGGCTTTATTTATTCAAAACTTTCTGACTGATCGGCAGTTTCAAACCCGTTTTGGCACCACGCTGTCTGACCTTCAATGGCAGGAATTGGGTGTACCTCAAGGGAGCATTCTTTTTCCTCTCTTCAGTATCAAAATTAACGACATTGTCAATTCAGTAAACCGGGGTTCCAAGTCCTCTCTATTTGTTAATGACTTCGCACTCTTCGCAGTTGAAGCCTCTTATGCCAGCATACAGCGTTGACTCCAACTTTGTGTGGATAAGATTCGACAGTGGGCAGAGGAAAACGTGTTTATCTTTTCAAGCACCAAAAACCATTTTCACAATTTTCGTCAGTTCTTTGCTGATTCTGAAATTCGTCTGAACAAATCCACCATTCCAGCTGTGAAAGAAGCCAAATTTCTGGGTGTTATTTTTGATAAAAAATGAACTTTAAGAATCACATCCAACATTTAAAAACTGCTTGTCAGAAAACACTGAATATTCGGAGTGTTCTAGCAAACACAAATTGGGGCGCTGATAAGAAAATTCTTCTCCATCTTTACGTTGCTCCGATCCGCTTCAAACTGGATTATGAGTGGGTAGTCTACAGCTCGGCTAGACCTTTCTATCTTAGAAGTCTAGATACCATCCACCATCAAGGGCTTCGACTCTGGGCGCATTCCGCACCACCCCTGCTTACATCCTGTATGTTGAGGCAGGCGAATCATTCCTCTCGAACCGTCGGCTGAAATTTACCTTGAACTACTTATTGAACCTATCTTCTGAACCCCAAAACCCTGCATATGACTGTGTTTTTGACCACAAGTTTCAAAAGAAATTTGATGACCACCCCAGTTCCATTCCACCGTTGAGAACTCGTATTCTTCCCCATTTGAACAATGCAGATATAGACCTTGGAGTGGTGTGTGATTGATCCAAGTTTCGTAATGACTCATCATGGACTTTCTTTACTGCAGAGATCCTGTTTGATTTAGCCTCGTACCGTTAAGATTCCACTAGCTCCTTGGCGTACTAGTCTTTTTTCGCCGAACAGTGTTCAAAGTTTCCGTCCTTCAGAAAAATTTTCACCGACAGTTTCAAATCTGAGGAGGGGGTTGCCTCTGCTGTGCATTGTGCTCCAGGTCCTCCTAAGAGATGTTCTAAACACATACCCACTGACAGCTCCATCTACACTGCTGTGTTGACAGCCTTGGTCTTGGCTCTTGAAATGGTCTCTAAACGTTGTTGTTGTTTTTGTCTCGTTCGTCATGTCTTTAGATGGATTCCCCCGTCTCCTCGACAAAGGTGGCAGTACGTCGCACGTCCTCCAGTCCCCCGTAGAGCTTTCGGGCCACTGGTATTGGGTCGGGCCAGGTTTTCTCTCGAAGCGCTTGGTGGAGCGGGCAGGACTGCAGCAGATGTTTTGTTGTCTGGCTGCCTGTTCTGCAGGGGCACTGCTCTGTGTTGCCGATGCGGAGTTTAGAGAATAGGTGGTGTTTCAGGCGGTTGTGGCCTGTCCTGAGCCTGAAGATGACTACCTGCTCTCGTCGAGTCAGCAGGTAGTACGGGTCTGCTCTGTTGTGGCGTGGATGCTGCTGCTTCCACCTGTTCTGCAGCTTGGCCTTGATGATAGTCCTGGATTCGGTGTAGCTGGTAGATCTGTCCATCTGCTCCTTTGTAGTGCCCTCCTTTGCCAGGGAGTCAGCAGTCTCATTGCCGAGCACGTTGCAGTGGGAGGGAATCCACTGCAGGGTGACTGTGTGACTTGTGCAGAGGGAGGCGAGAGATGAGGACAGATCGTTGAGCTCTGGATCTCTGTTGGACTGAAGGGCCTGCAAGATGGACAGGGCGTCGGTCAGGAAGACAACGTTGTGGCTGGCGTAGGGGCTGACCTCGATGTGGGCTGCTGCTGTTTTCAGGGCTTCTGCTTCAGCTCTGTAATTTGTGGAATACAGGCCGGTAGCGAGGCAGATCTTTCCTTCTCTGCCTCCTGGATATTGGACATAGACTCCTGCCCCTCCATTTTGAATGGCCTCTGCTGCAGAGCCGTCGGTGTAGACATGAGTCCAGGACTCTTTGGGGAACTGGGTATGGAGGTGTTCAAGGGTGAGGGACTTTCTTTCAGGGCCGCTTTGGGAATCTTTTGGGCCAACACCAGGGATGCTGCACAGGATGAGGGGAGGGGTTCCTTCGCTCCAGGGAGGGACGGCAAGACACCGTGGTATCACTTTGGGGTCATGGTCAAGGATATCTTGATGTTGCCGTTCTAGGATCCTGCTCTGGTGTACGAAGCTCCCTCTCTTCAGCCGTCCTTTTGTTGGCTGGGACAGTCTGTCTTTCATGGGGTGGCCTTGCAGCCTCTTGAACTTGGCAGCCTGGGTCAGGAGTTTGGCGTCTCTGCGGTCCTCAAGGGGATGGAGCTCTGTGATGGTTTCAAGCTCCTGGATTGGCGTAGACTTCATGGCTCCTGTGATGATGCGGGCAGCTTGATTCTGAATCTTGCTGATCCGTTTAAAATTGGATTTGGCTGTAGTGCCCCATGCAGTCATGCCATACTCCAGCACTGGCCTGACTCTACCAGTGTACAGTCTCCTGAGGGTCGTGTTGTCTGCACCCCATGTTGTTCCTGCCAGCTTCTTCATGAGGGCAAGGCGTACTTTTGATCTTAATTCTGTTTTCTCTGCTTGCTTCTTCCACGTCAGGCGTTTGTCAAAGGTGACTCCCAGGTACGTGGGGTTATTTTCAGCAAGCAGAGTTTGTCCATTGATGCTCAGGTTGGCCTTCTGTTCTTTGGGTGAGAGGCTGAAAACAGTGTAAGTGGTCTTCTTGGCATTAATTGTTACCAGCCACTGTTTTGTCCAGCTTTCGAGAACATTCAGTGCCTGCTGTAGCCTGTAGTTTGGCAGTTGTGAGGTGCTCTTCCGAGCACCATAGGACAAGATCGTCTGCATAGATGGCTCCTTGGACGTTGCGTGGCACATCTCTGACGATGTCGTTGATAAAGACAAGGAATAGGGTAGGGCTGAGGACACCTTCTTGAGGGACTCCTTCTCTCAGTGTCTTCTTCCGACTGTATGCTCCGTTGACATGGACTCGGGCCTTCCTATTTTTCAGGTACTGCGAGATCCATTGGTACATACAGCCAGTCACACCACTCTTCTGGAGTTTTCTCCGGAGGCCATCCTTCCAGACTTTGTCGTACGCCTTTTCCATGTCTATCCACACCGTCAGAGTATGCTGTTTGTCCTGGAAGCCATCCTCGATCTTCTGGGCTATGTAGGTCACTTGATCCTCAGTGGAATGATGTTGGCGGAAGCCTGCCTGCTCTGGAGTGATGATGTTGTTCTTCTCCAGGTGCCAAACTGGCCGCGAATTGATCATACGCTCTAGGAGCTTGCCCACAAAGCTGATGAGGCTGATGGGGCGATAGCTGTCAGCCCTGACTCTGTCTTTGCCCTTCTTATGTATGGGCACCATATCAGCTTCTCGCCAGCATTGTGGAACATGCCCCGTCTTCCAGCTGTTGTTGAAGAGAGCAAGGAGTTTGGTCTTTGCTTTGGTGCCGAGGTGTTTAAGCATCTCATTGGTGACTTTGTCAGGACCTGGAGATTTTTTGTCCTGTAAAGATTTTGCGGCTTCTTCTAATTCTTTCAGTTTGAAAGGCCTGTCCATGTAATCAGGTTGGTCTTGGTCATCCTGATGATTCTTCATTTCATCATGGACTTGTTGGTTTCTGTCCTCTGTCACAGAGATGTTGCTGGTCTGCTCATAGCTGTCTATGAAGCAGTTCGCTGCCTCTCTCCCTGTCACAATCTCCTGATCTTTTTGAAGCGTGACAGGCACTGACCTTGTCTCTTCATTATTCATGGCTTTGGTCAGTTTCCAAAGTTTGTTGCCATCTCTTCAAGGTTCAGCTTTTCTGTTTTCTCCATCCAGCTTGTTCTTGCAGCTTGGATGTAGGCCTTTCTGTATTTGGCAGTGCAGGCTTTGAGAGTGATGTTGTTTTCTTGTGTTGGGTTGTTTTCCACCTCCTCTCTAGTCCTTGTCACTTCATCTTCAAGCTCCTGCAGTTCTTCTGTCCAATATGGCCTGTAGTTCTTTCGAGCGCCACGTGGAATTGCCTCTGAGGCTGCTTTCAGGATGGCTTGGTTGAAGTTTTTGGTGGCTCTGTTGATGTTGTAATCGTCCACTTTGATGGTCTTACAATACTCGTCAGAGTGGCCCGCGAACATCTCCCAATCCGCCTTCTTGTAATTCCATCTGGGAAAGGACTTGGCATTGCTTGATGTGTACTGCAAATTGATGGCCAGTAGTACTGGTCTGTGGTCGCTGCCTGCCAACTGGCTCTGTACCTTCCTGCTGGTTTTTTGGGCAAGGTCGTCAGTAGCAAAGGCAAGATCTGGGGTGGTCCTGGTGAGCCATCGGCGAGAGAAGAAGGTTGGTGGGTCTTCTGGATCATTCAGCAGAAGCAGGTTGCTCTCTATCTGCCAGTCCTCCACTTCGTCTCCTCTTCGGTCATTCTCACTGTAACCCCAACAGGTTGAGTGGCTGTTAAAATCACCTACTACTATGCAGTTCTCTGATGGTATGTCCATTTTCTGTAGAGAGAGCTCTTTGTCTTGTGGGCAGTACACATTGAAGATGGTAATGACAGTCTTGTCCACCGTAATCTTGATTCCGTGGATTTCAGCTTCCTGATTTGTGTCCACTGTAAATTCCGAGGCTGGAATACTGTTCTTGACGAGTATCTGCACTCCTTTCGGTCTTCCTTCTCTGTCCATCTTGAAGGTTTGGTAACCTCTGACTCTGAAGTTGTGGTTGGGTTTCAGGTGTGTCTCTTGGATACAGGCCACATCAATGTTTTCTGTGTACATTCTCTCAGTAAGTGGGATCTTTTTGTGGTAGACGCCCTCTGCATTCCACTGGAGAATGTTGAGTGGTCAGGGGTTTGTCCGGGGTCAGATGTTTTTCGGCCAGTAGCATATTCCCTCTGCCTCCGATGCCTGGCTCCTCTCACCAGGACAGGGTGATCACCAGTCTCATGGGGTGGGCCCTTTTGAGGCACAGGGCCCGGCACTCTACTTGCCCGGCGGGACTCCTCTAGTAGAGCACCATATCGAAAATCAATGAGGTTGTCCATCCATGACGTAGATGCGTTATACTGCCGTTACGCGTCAAGGGCTCAGTACATCCGTCTTCGGCGTTGGTTTTCTTGTCCGAGTTTCCCTCTCGTAGGCGACTTGCCAACCAAGGCTAATGAGCATCCCCTACCCTGGTTTGTTTCTCCGAGGTTTTCCTTCCCCGGGGCTAGAGGTTTTTATGCGCCTCTTACTCGCATGATGAACCCGTCACAGGACACATGGGGAATTTGATAATGGTGTAACAGTGCCACCTGTTACCCCGCCCCGTTCTGGTAGGAACATCGCCAGTTGGTCCGGGACTGCTTATTCGACCAGGCAAGCTGACTTATATCGCAGCTAACCCTCATATCTGGGGGCCGACCCCCTATCCGCCACCCGTGGACCCGCCGGGTTGGGGATAGTCGCCCCGCCCAGGGTCTCTACATCAAAACATAGATTTCCTCATTTTGTCGGACTCCCTTTCTGCTTTGGAGACATTGCCGGCCGTAACCTGAAGTACCCTCAACTGCTGAAGTTATTCGAACTGTGCACCTCTCTGAAATCAGATGGATACAGCATAGTTTTTGCTTGGGTTCCCAGACATGCGGGCATTCGAGGCAACGAAGTGGTTGATGAACTTGCCAGGAATGCCACAAAGAAAGAGTTGGGCAGATTGTCTATCCCTCACGACGCTGATCTGAAACCCCAAACTCAGGCTTATGCCAAAGACCTCTGGCAAGAGGAATGGAACTCGCACGACGAATAATAAACTGTACAAAATTCGTCCAAACCTGAAAGAGTTTTTACCGTGTTCCCGAGGAGGCCGTAAAGAAAAACAGTTTTGTTCCGTTTGCATGCAGGACAGTCCTTTTACGCCCATTCTTATCTTTTAAAGATGAAGAATCCCCGTGGTGCATTCCATGTCATGTACCACTTGTGCATTACTGTCATCTCTGTCTCTTCAGCGACGTTAGTCTATGTATGCATATTTTTTTGAGAAAGCTGTCATCCGGATACGAGTTATGCTAGATACACATGTTTTCTTTAATGTGGCAAAATAATGCAGCAAAATCTTGGGAATCTACGAACGGGGATAGGGGACCGCAGTTCATCCTTCTCTTAATTGCCTTGAATATTAATTGTCTTGCCTGAAGAAGATTCAATAGGTCGAAACGCATTGTGGTTGTTTTTGTAATTCATTTGATCCTTCCTTTGGCGGTGCGGTGATTCTGTCTCTGCTCTTGTTTCAATTTTTGCCTGCCGTCATCCTACTTTGAAACCTTCATATAGGTGATTATTTAGCTGCAAGAGAAAGATGGACATACTTTGATATAGAAGTATCTGCCTGTGAATACTTAGGTGTACAATATTTTTCATAAACTCAGTTTTCACTTCAGCACGAGAAACATGGGAAGAAGGAGTAGAAGAACTCGGGGAAAGGGGATAAAGGAAAGGGTGATGGAGCAGGAAGAGTGTGAAAGAGGGAAGGATGGGTATAGGCCCTTCTGAAATCCCAGTGCTTCTCTCATTCATGCATGCACTCGCACGGATGAATGCACACACACATATAGCCATGCTTGTGTACACACACTTTTTTCATTTTCCTATTGCACTTTTGTTCTCTTCTTTTGCAGATAGATGCTGGAGGAAGGTGCTACGTCTTCAACTATAGAGATTATGGAGTGTCCCGAATGGATGCCAAGAAAGAATGCCAAAAAAGTGGAACCTATCTGGCCAGTTTAGAGACTGCGCAAGAAGTGCAGGCCTTCATGGAATTCATGAAATACAACACTGATGTACTGGTCTGGATCGGTTTGACACACCAAGAGCTTGAAACAGAAAAGACACATCTGATGACTATGTACATAGCCATTTGATTTATCTTGATGCCACTCATATCTGTCATTTTTGGTTGATGATGAAATGTCTGATTTACACACACAAAAGAGCAAGTTCACGGACACAATAAAAGCATTTGATGGTTGAACATGGGGTGAAGTGGGATTGTTTTTGTCTTGCTGAGAAGATTCGTTTCTTTCAGAAACAAAGTTGTTTTTACAAACTACAAATTCAACGTAAGATACGATGCACGAACATGAAAATGTGCATTAGAAGTGTTGATATACAAGCTGTTATTTTCATTTTAAAAAAAAACAAACTATCTAACATGAAAGTGTACGTAACAGGTACTGATTCTGAGAAAACTTTCAATACTATTTCAAGAAAGTTATTGTGAACTTACTTGATTTTTGATCGAATTCAACGTAAAGTTTACAAATAACTGGAAATATGTACAACACTGTCTTACATAGTATTCGGGCTGCACCAGATGTACAAAGGGTGTGAAAAAAGTGAAGTTTGTAGTTCTCTTCTGTTTTATGGTTTATGAACCAATTTCTCTTGAAATCATTCATGATTATAAACAATGGTGTCAGTGTATATGTCAATATCTTTGAACTATTTGTACTTTTGTCTTGCGATGTCATTTTATTGTCAGAGGCATTGTTTAGTCTACAGACGCCGTTGAACAGTATTGGTGGAGCTGCATGCAGATTTTTTTTTTAACTGACTGTTAATAGCCACGAACTCCAAGAAAACGTTTCATTTCAAAGTAATGAAACCGCTCTAAATAAGCTACCCCGCGTTGTGCGCTAAACTGACCTTGCGTTTCTTACTCGTTTATAAACTGTATAAAAAAAAATCTTTTTTCAAACTTACCCATGCTCATTTTCTTTGCTATGGATACCAAAACCTCACAGGAAATTGTAAAATAACGTAATGTGGTAACGTAAATTCTAGTATATACGCACGTATTGACAACAGCCATCCCTTAACCATTTTATCACCGTGTCTTTGTGCGAAGATAACTATCACCTTTTCTAACATACTATAATGCTGCGCTTGGCCATAATCATCTTAAAGTTTCAAGTCCATTATTGTTCTATATAAACTGTTACATAACTTACTGACATCTAGTTGCAAAGTGAGGCGACTGCAATCGGTAATCTAAACAAACTTGAAAAGTTATTGATAAAGCTCCGCCAAAAACGTAGACAAACGAATTGCAAGACAAAACATGACGCGTTTCAACCTCTTACGTCGTCTTCAGGCAAAATACACAACATCCAGGACAACGAAAATGAACGAGCAATCACTTATATTAATCTAATGGCCTACCTTGCGCCGAATTGGATGAAGAAAAGTGAGTGCTCGTTCATTTTCGTTGTCCTGAGTGTTGTGTATCTTGCCTGAAGAAGACCTAAGAGGTTGAAACGCGTCCTGTTTTGTCTTGTGATTCGTTTGTCTACATTTTTTGGCGGAGCTTTATCAATTATTTTTTTTCAAATTATTGGATTGAGTTTGAAGGCCCAAATTATATATAAAAAAAGATATCTTCAGCAAAAATTGAATTGAAAAATTCAATAAAACATCGTGAAAAATGTAACTCATGTCAACTTATGCTCTTGATGCAAAGTGCTTTAAAAAAAGGAAAAAGAAAAAAAAGAAACTGACTGCAAACATCACCTTGCTGAACACCTTCAGCCAAGTTTATGCGATATGATAATAAATTATACTATTTACCTAGCCCCTCTTTATTTTCTTAATACTCATTAACACACAATGTGACTTGATAATACAACCATGTGATTTACTCCTAACATCACTCTTCACTAATATTGGAGAGATTCAGATTCAGATTCAGATGGTTTATTCATATAACAGGCCAAGGCCCCTAATGAAGGGGTGTGTGAACACACAAGTACAATAGTTACATGAAATCAAATTACGGAACGAAACAAGAATAATTGAAGGGCAATTTCAAGAAGTGAAAATTTCTCTATACTTAAAGGCCTTGTACAAAAACAAAGAAAAATTCTTAACAACTTCTGCAGAAATAGACGAACAAAGTAGGCTCAGTTTAAACAAAGATGGCTGTCTGTAATATTTGGGCTTAATAAACTTTTCTCTGATGCTCATGAGAACTGGGCAGGACAGGACGAAGTGTAATTCGGTTTCAGTTGATTTTTTAATATTGGGGAGAGAGAGAGAGAGAGAGAGAGAGAGAGAGAGAGAGAGAGAGAGAGAGAGAGAGAGAGACAGAGAGACAGACAGACAGACAGACAGACAGACAGACAGACAACAGACAGACAGACAGAGACACAGAAAGAAAAAGAACAGCGATTTTTTTGTTTATTACCAATTCACAAATTAAGCCCTAGCTCACAATATCCACAATAGCCCCTCTCTATCTGGGGACTTCAAGGTTTGGCCCTCCCTACCTGGGTCTACAAGGTTTGCTCATCCCCATCTGGGATCTACAAGGTTTGCCCCTCCCTACCTGGGGTCCACAAGGTTTGTCCCTCCCTACCTGGGGTCCACAAAGTTTGTCCATTCCTACCTGGGGTCCACAAGGTTTGTCCCTCCCTACCTGGGGTCCACAAGGTTTGTCCATACCTACCTGGGGTCCACAAGGTTTGTCCCTCCCTACCTGGGGTCCACAAAGTTTGTCCATTCCTACCTGGGGTCCACAGGGTTTGTCCCTCCCTACCTGGGGTCCACAAGGTTTGCCCCTCCCTACCTGGGGTCCACAAGGTTTGTCCCTCCCTACTTGGGGTCCACAAGGTTTGTTCCTCCCTACCTGGGGTCCACAAGGTTTGCCCCTCCCTACCTGGGGTCCACAAGCTTTGCCCCCTCCTACCTGGGGTCCACAAGCTTTGCCCCTTCCTAATGGGGCCACAAGGTTTGCCCCTCCCTATTGGGGCCACAAGGGTTTGCCCCTCCCTAATGGGGTCCAGAAGGTTTGCCCCTCCCTAATGGGGTCCACAAGGTTTGCCCCTCCCTAATGGGTCCGCAAGGTTTGCCCCTCCCTAATGGGTCCACAAGGTTTGCCCCTCCCTAATGGGGTCCACAAGGTTTGCCCCTCCCTAATGAGGTCCACAAGGGTTTGCCCCTCCCTAATGGGTCCACAAGGTTTGCCCCTCCCTAATGGGTCCACAAGGTTTGCCCCTTATTACCTGGCGTACAGAAGGTTTGCCCCTTACTACCTGGGGTCCACAAGGTTTGCCGCTTCCTATCTGACATCCACAAGATTAGTCTCTCCCTATCAGGGTTCACAAGGTTTTCTCCTCTCTACCTGGGGTCCATAAGGTTTGCTCCTTCCTATCTGACATCCACAATGTTAGCATCTCCCTATCTGGGTCCCACAAGGTTGCTCCTCCCTACCTGGGGTCCATTACGTTGTCAGTCCCTGCCTGGGGTCCACAAGGCTCGCCCCTCCCTACCTGGGGTCCATAAGTTGCCCCTCCCTACCTGGGGTCCACAAGGTTTGCCCCTCCCTACTGGGTCCACAAGGTTTGCCCGTCCCTATCAGGGGTCTGCAAGGTTTACCCCTCCCTACTTGGGTCAGCAAAGATTGCCCCTCTGTAATGGGGTCCACATGTTTGTCCCTCCCTACCTGGGGTCCACAAGGATAGCCCATCCCTACCTGGGGTCCAAAAGGTTTGCCCCTCCCTACCTGGGATGCACAAGTTTTGGCCTTCCTTAATGGGGTCCACAAGGTTTGCCTCTCCCTACTGGGGTCCACAAGGTTTGCCCCTCCCTACTTGGGTCAGCAAGGTTTGTCCCTCCCCACCTGGGGTCCACAAGGTTTTCCCCTCCCTACCTGGGGTCCACAAGGTTTGCCCCTTCCTACCTGGGGTCCACAAGGTTTGCCCCTCCTACTAGGGTCCAGAAGGTTTGCCTCTTCCTACCTGGGGTCCACAAGGTTTCCCCCTGCCTATTTGGGTCCACAAGGTTTGCCCCTCCCTAACTGGTGTCCACGAGGTTTGCCTCTTCCTACTGGTGTCTACAAGGTTTTCCCTTCTCTACCTGGGTTGTACAAGGTTTGCCCCTCCCTACCTGTTGTCCACAAGGTTTGCCCCTCCCTACTGGGGTCCACAAGGGTTGCCCTTCCCTACCTGGGTTGTACAAGGTTTGCCCCTCCCCCCTTGGATCAGCAAGGTTTGCCCCTCCATAGCTGGGGTCTATAAGGTTTACCCCTCCCTACCTGGGGTCAGGAAGGTTTGCCCCTCCCTACTTGGATCAGCAAGGTTTGCCCCTCCCTACTTGGGTCAGCAGGGTTTACCCCTCCCTATCTGGGATCCACAAGGTTTGCCCCTCCTTACCTGGGGTCAGCAAAGTTTGCCCCTCCCTACCTGGGGTCTACAAGGTTTGTCCCTCCCTACTTGGGTCAGCAAGATTTGCCCCTCCCTACTTGGGTCAGCAAGGTCTTCCCCTCCCTATCTGGGATCCACAAGGTGTGCCTCTCCCTACTTAGGTCAGCAAGGTTTGCCGCTCCCTATTTGGATCAGCAAGATACCTGGGGTCTACAAGGCTTCCCTTCCCTACCTGGGCTCCACAAGGTTTGCCGCTTCCTACCTGTGGTCCACAAGGTTTGCCCCTTCCTACCTGTGGTCCACAAGGTTTGCCCTTTCCTACTTGGGGTCCACAAGGTTTGCCCCTTCCTACCTGTGGTCCACAAGGTTTGCCCCTTCCTACCTGGGGTCCACAAGGTTTGCCCCTCCCTACCTTGTGTCTGCAGGGTCCGCCACTCCCGATTTAGGGTATGCAGGATCTGCAGAATCCACTCCCATTCCCTGGGATGTGGTGGGTGCGCAGTGTCTGCTGGGTGTTCAAAATATCTAGTATAACACTCATATTCGAAGACAAATTATGTGCAATTCTATTCAACTCAGGAATATAAGAAGGCATGTAAAGTAAAGTGCATTTCTTTCGGACATCGTTGTACGCTTTGGAAGGAAGGGGGCAGGGAAGGGGTGGGGTGGGGGTGGGGATATTCATTTTCCATTTCTTTGCCCCATCCTCCATTTTCGGTTTCTTTATCGCATGATGAACATTTACGATCGACCTGCTGCACTCAGAAACCATTCCTTACTATTACTGAGCTCACTTATCCTGCGTTGAAATCCTAAAAGGTTATGTCAGTACTCTTTATTTGTAATACTAGGCAAGTACCTTTCTGAGTGGAGAGAGAGAGAGAGAGAGAGAGAGAGAGAGAGAGAGAGAGAGAGAGAGAGAGAGAGACAGACAGACAGACAGACAGACAGACAGACAGACAGACAGACAGAAAATTCACTTTGTATGATGTTTTTCAACATTTCTTTGTAGCTTCACTTGTTTTCACGTCTCTGTTGCACACAATTCTCACAGGTATGAAAACACTTTACGCTGGGAAAGTGGCCCTGTGGTTTTCTTTCTCCCTGAAGGAGAGGGTCTGCGGTCCAGAGGCTGTTTTCGTTGTGTCTCGTGGGACTCCTATAACCGCTACTTCAGAAAACGTAAATGTCTTGTTCCAGACAAAAGCTTTGTATGCGAGGTCCCTTCCCCCACTGATCACCACCTCACTGAACCTGTCACGTTTCCCGCTCCGAGCATCACGACCAGTGTTCCTCTGGAAATCTGTCCCATGCGACACCTGACTCACCAACTGCTGGCCTGTGATGTGGAAAGCCAGTGCAGGGAACTGGAGAACACCGAGACATGGTACAGGGCGACTTGCAGTATGTCCCAGGGACTGACACAGCCGTACTTTTATTGTGACGTATCTGGTCAGTTCATTCCTTACAGTCTGGTGTGTGATTTTCGACAGCATTGTACAGATGAACGTGACGAAGATTTCTGTGAGCAACCTGTGTGCCAGGATGGCATGATTGACTGTGGAAACGGAAAGGTTCTTGCTGTTATGTTTCTCACAGCATTTTTACTATGTTTTTTTTTTTTCTCATGCAAATCCCATCTTTGCCCAAAATTGTAAGCAGTGTCTAAACATGATTTGTCACAGTATGTTTTCATTTTAATTGGGGCTGTTTCATCTCTCTATCTGCTGCTGTCAATGTCATTATCCCCACACTGTTTAGTACAGCTCCCTACATACATTCAGATATGGAGTGAAGAGCGGGATGGGGAGGGGGGGGGGTGAGGGGGGGGGGGACTTACGCTCTGCCCACCATCGGACAACAGTGGTGTCAGTAAAAAGAGGGCACCGCTTTGCCAATTTTTAAAGAAAGATTTCCTGATGCTGTGACGCTCTTGAACTGTCACGTTGTCAGCAGCACATGGGCAGTTGTAACTTTTATGCCAGCAGAACACAATCACTGCAGAAGACTAGCAGCAAGGAGAGCCATGTGACAAAATCCCATGTCACAAATGTTGACACACTTATAACCCTCCATTTCATCGACTATGAATGAAGAGCGTGGGAACCTGAGCATAATGACGTAGAGAGTCGGGACGACCGCAATTGCGCCCTTAACTCAGTTATCAGTTCTGAAGAAAAAAAAGTACTTTCCGCATCATTGACCTAAATTGTCTAATATATCATAATGGTATTTTTGTTATTTTTAACATAAACTTTCTACTTTTCCCCTAAAAATCAGAAAATTTCGGAATGAAAAGGGCAAATTAACAAAACAACAACAACAACAACAACAACAACAACAACAAAAATTAGCCGACAAAATAGAAATCAGATTCTGTAGACAGTTTGTTCTGGCGAGGTTTTGGCCTCTTCCCTCCAAGGTAAGCTCTGTCGTTTTAACAGACCACGCTTGTTGACAGGCAGGAAGACTTGGTACCTGTGGCTGGACACTGACGCTAGCTTTACTTCAGGCTCAGGAAGTCAGTGGCGAGGCATGGTTCTCACAGTCCATACAATTTTGCCTTTCATTCCTTCAGTGTAAAACCTGCACAGCTGTGTAAGAATATTCTGCCGAATTCAGGCAAGACCAAACAAAAAATCCGTAATTAGTACAGAAGCACTTCATTACCCGCCAATGTATCAAGGCCAGCAGCAGAACTCCAGTTCCTCATACTTGCATGCATGCATGTGCTCATTCCTGTACATTATTGGATGCGTATGGTGATTTAACTTCGCGTTCATGTACTGTGTCCTTGAAACTCGTCATTGTAATTCATTCACCAATATTTTAGGCTAATGGCTGTCAAGATGACATATATCTGCTTTTTAAAATTTATTTTCTTTCTCCATAATATATTTTAGAAAAGTGGATTGATACCTCATTTCATTTTTTAAACAAAAACATATCAGTTATAAGACTCCAACGCTGAGTGGCTACATACACGTAACTATACACTGTGATTATTAATATACTTTTAAAACCTTATGAAATCATTTACACAGGATTATGATCTCTAGATTTGTGCACGACTTTTCTCTATTGCTGTTTAATTTGTAGTGTAGTAAATATACATCTTATTTACTTGTTTTTCTATGGATTAGATGTTTTTCAATTCGTGTCTGAAACGTGTTTTTGCTGTCTTCTGTTCAGTGTGGAGATACAAATGAACAATGTAATAGTTTCAACGACCATAACTCATTTTGCATACGGACGAAGGGAAAAAGGAAATCCTACATAGTTGATAACATACCCCCTCCTGCTGTGATCAACTTTGATGTATACGGAGGGTTCACCGTGACCCCCTTACGAGAAAACAACACGCAGTGCCCAGAAACCCATTTCCAGTGTCACGGTGATGGCTATTGTCTCCCTGTCTATGTCAGGTGTAACTACATGATCGACTGTCCGAATCATGAGGATGAAACTGGCTGTGATAAATCCAAGACATGCCCAGGGTTTTATCGCTGTCTTGGCCGTGTCAAGTCAGTCTGTTTGCACGTGAATCACCTGTGCGATGGTAGGCCACAATGCCCACTGCATGATGATGAACTGATGTGCAACAACATCTGTCCAAAGTCATGTCTTTGTTATGGTTTGGCTTTCACCTGCAACCGCTCTTTTCTCGTCAGCTCTTTCCCACAGCTGCGCTACCTTGAGGCCTCGGGTAGTGGAATGAGTATAAAGGACGTCGTTGATAACACCATGCTGATCTACCTGGGCTTTCAGGCGTGTGGATGGAGGAGACTTACAGAAGTGGTTCTACCAAATCTTCACAGCTTGGACCTAAGTCACAATCTGCTTCATTCTGTCAACGTAAGCCACTTTGCAGGAATGCCACAACTTCGAGACTTAAATCTGGCAAACAATCCTCTCTCTGTTGGCATTTTGTATGTCCCAAAACAGTATGTATATATATCACTTGTAGTATTCAATATTTCCCGTAATCAAGCAGATTCCTTGAATATGAGTGTCTTGTCAGTCCTTATGCCGAGCTTACAAGTTCTAGACTTGTCATGGAATGAAATAGAATTACTCCAGGTACAAGGCTTGTTTCGTAATCTACATTTTCTCGACATTCGGGGTTGTCCTGTTCCAGATTTTGTATCAGGCATTATGAAACATATGACAAATCTTATGTATGTTTTGGCAGACAATTTTAAGTTGTGTTGTTCTGCTGTTTTACCGGACAGTTTCAGAGGGGAATGTTTAGCCCCATCTGATGAAATATCATCGTGTGATGACTTGTTGAAATCTATGGGTTATCGTTGTTTTCTTGCGGTATTTGCTGTGCTTGCTGTTCTGGGAAACTTTGGTGGTTTCGTCTACCGTATCTGTTTTCTGTCTGAAAGCACCAAGACTGGTTTTATGATTTTTGTTATTCATCTGTGTGCGTCTGATTTTTTAATGGGGGTTTATTTAGCCGTCATTGGCGTAGCAGACCAGATTTTTGCTGGAAGATATATTCTGAATGAAAGTGCATGGAAACGGAGTTCAGCTTGTGGCATTGCAGGCTTCTTGTCCTTGTTATCATCTGAAGTTTCAGCCTTTCTAATCTGCATCATCACTTTGGATCGTTTTATTGTGCTTCGTTTTCCTTTCAGTCACATCAGGTTTGGGGTCCGATCAGCTCACATTGCCTGTGCCATCATTTGGGCTCTGGGATTTATGTTGGCAGCGGTGCCTCTGCTTCCTGTCACCTCACACTGGGAGTTTTTCCGCCAGACAGGTATCTGTATTCCACTGCCTGTCACCAGAGCTGACTTTCCTGGTCGAAAGTATTCGTTCAGTATCATGATCATATGCAACCTTATCCTTTTTCTCATGATTGGTGTGGGTCAGTTTCTTATTTACCGATCAGTGATGAGGAACGTTATATCTAATCCAGTGGCGAAGACCACAGCCATAGGCATCGAGAGCACACGGTCCAAGGAAGCAACTATCGCAAGGCGTCTTTTCTCCGTTGTTGTGTCTGATTTTCTGTGCTGGTTTCCTATTGGTCTGTGTGGGATCCTGGCTGCCAGTGGTGTCGCCATTCCAGGGGAGGTCAACGTGGGAATGGCTATATTTGTGTTGCCACTCAATTCAGCTCTGAACCCATTCCTCTACACCTTGAACATAGTACTGGAGAAACGTCGCAAAGCCCAAGAACTCCGTTTTCAGAAAATGTTACGAGCACACCAAAAAGACTAACACTCGATGTGTATTAACAAAAAAGAAGCTAAGATAAAACGGTATGAAGTTATTGCACAAGACATTACTTTACTGTGTGATGAAGTAAAATTGCCATGTGAAAGTGTCTGAGTAAAAACAACAACAACAACAACAATAACAACAACAACAACAAACAACAACAAACAAACGAAAGAAAAAAAAAACCCGTTGAAGACGCCATCACTTTAAGAAGGAAATGCAGTGGCGATTTTAACATTCATTGCTCTTTAGTTCAAATTTCTGACTCGTGAAATCTTTTGAATGCAAAAGTAGATGTGTTTTATGTAAAATGTTGGAAATAGAATATATATATATATATATATATATATATATATATATATATAACTGTGGTAAGGAAAACGCAGAAATGCCAAACAAAAGAAATACTATTTTTTTGTTCTATTTGCTGACCACTATTGTTTAAAAGCTCGTCAAAAACAGTTCCTATAATGTTATCAGGTGTACACAGAACGATACAAAATAATGTTTTTATTCATGCAATGCTGCCTCACTCAGTGTGGTACCTCAAGTGCTATAACAAAAAGCTGGCTGCTTGACTCAGCTTTATGGGACATTCTCCTTAGAATCCAGTCCGACAGTTTGGAAGCAGGTGCTTTGATCTCTTCTAATCTTTCAATGGATGTGTTCTGTCGCTGTGCTGGACTTTCGTTTTAACATGTTTTATTTGTTTTTGCACATGCACATTGGAAGGAAATAAAGGAAGGGAAGGAAAAGAAAGAAAAAAGAAGAAAGAAAGAAGAAAGAACTCCCCCCCCCCCCTTCAAAAATGCAACAATAACAACAAGGAAAGAAGATAGGCAAGACAATGTTGAATTTGGATATTCAAGCAATTATTTCAAATTGAGAGAGAGAGAGAGAGAGAGAGAGAGAGAGAGAGAGAGAGACTCGTGACTCGTGACTCGTGACTCGTGACTTTAATGTGAGGCCATCAGCCTATTCACATGAGTACGCAACAAGAAATATACATCAATTTTACATAATCAGAACAAAATTCACCATAACTACAACGAAGCATTCTTCCCTGACAGTATGTACATGCAAAATTCTATCTTGATCATACATTAACACTACTTGGTACATTCTTCCTTATGAACGTAATGTAAGTATATATATTATTATTTTAAAACTCATGATATTAATGCTGTTGATACTATCATACAAAACACATGTTTTCTATTTCGTTACCCTCATCATATTTCGTTTATACAGTGAAGACCTTTCTTCCCTGCGTCGTAAGATTCTCCGGAAAGCTGTACTATTTCAAGCATCTTTTGTTTACATCAATTACGCATGCGCAAAATAAGCCTATCGCCCTCTCCGGTGCAAAGGTAAACCCCGAATCTTGAGTCTACATAACAAAGCTGCCATGCTGACCTTTGACACACAGAGTGTGTTCGTCTGTGGTCGTGTTCGTGTGGTGTTGGACTTGTGTTGTTTATATTCGTTGGATTTAGAGAGAGAGAGAGAGAGAGAGAGAGAGAGAGGAGGGGGGGATGAATGTCAGTTATTTGATTATGTACACAGACACATTTTCTCTCTGTGAGTTCTTCCGACAAAGTAATGATTTTAAGGCTCTCAATATTGCGCAACTATTATGTTCATTTACACGCTATCATGCACATATGGATATAAGGAAAACAAGTCGTTTGAAACAAAATGGCCGAACAGTCAAGCAGTACTGAATAATGAGCTGTATGACAGCCATCCAGTCAGCGAAACATTCTGCACGAATTGAATTCAAACATGCGATGTGTTTTCCACTTTTGTGTGTATGTGTGTGTTTTCAAGAACACCCATATTGTCTATTTGTTACACACACACACACACACACACACACACACACACACACACACACACAACACACACACACACACACACACACACACACACAACAACACACACACACACACACACACACACACACACACACACACACACACACACACACACACACACGTTCATATATGTAAAGATCGTATTATCATGACTGAGTGCTACAAATAATTCCGTTAAATGCACATTGTCATTATTCAAACATCATAACTTCATCAGACTAGTATTTGCATTCCACAAAATCGATTTATGTCAATACTATCTCTGCGCGTGCCACGACCGCTACAATCCTCTCCATCCCCACCCCCACCCCCACCCTCACCCCCAACATTTTCAGTCATCGCACAAACTTGCGTACCACTTCAAGTTGAAACATTTCCAGTTTACAGTCATTATGTCTCAATGGTTTTATGCCCCATTTATCACGATGTTTTTGGCTTATAACTATCCGCAATAAAGGCATAATGATACATCCTTGAACATTTACTGATGGTGAAAAAAATTGTCATAGTGATATGTTTAGATACCTTTTATTCATAGTAGCAATACCGGGTTTGTTTTGCATAGTCAGTTATTGTTGGTTTCCTTCCACCCTAAGTAACGAGTTTGTAAGTTTGTAATGTACTTTTCTTTATACACGCGCATGGGAGAAAAGCTGCCCTTTACCAAATGGGTGAGACTGAACATAATTATTAGCTATTTAGTATTTTCAAAACAATGCACATCTATCTTTTTGAAATCGCTTAATCTAACATAATGGCCCAGCCAGAAGCTCAGCAGAGTTTGTTTGCCTGTTTGTTTGTTTTGTAGTAAAAAAAAACCTTACATGCTTCAAGGACTGGTCACACGGCGTGAAATTTGAAACAAATTCTGGACCATACACATTTATAAGTGTCCACCGGAAGAAGTTTGCGCAAAGGAATATTCCACAATTTATTGGGTGACTTTTCAGCTTTATGTCTGCGAGTCAGCCTTAAGACAAAGTCTTTTTTTTAATTCTGGAAGATCCATACCGCCTTTCTGCGTCCATTTCATTTAGGCATGAGAAATCATGAACTAAATTAGTTGTCTCACGGTTAACTGCTGCTGTTTCTGTATTTCAAGATTCGTAAAAATCTTCATACTTCTTGGATGATAACCTTCTGCTCTGTCAAAATATGATCTATCTACTTCATCCTCTGGTTATACTTTACAAAGATAATGTCGCTTCTCTAAACTGCAAAAGTATACTAGTCACAACAAGTTAAGGGCCATCTCACAACAGCACCACCAAAGACAGAAAAGGCACAGACGAGACCATTTAAAATATGAAATTGTTAATTTCATCATTAACCAACGATTTCATAGAGGTTGCGATCAAGTTCATTTAAAAACAGAGCAACAGTACAAGTTCAAATCACCACACCCCTCTTTTCAAAAGTCAGGAATCAGGTAAGCACATTTCCACAAAGTCAATATCGGATGTGACCCCCGTTAGCCGCCAGACACTCAAGGCAGCCCCGGCGCATGGAATGCACAAGATTCCTGAGAGTGTTCTGGGGGATGTTCTGCCATTCCGGTTGCAGAAATTGTGCCAGCTGGTTGACATCCGCAGGACAGGGGTGATTGTTGGCCACCCTTTGTCCCAGAACGTCCCACAGGAGTTCAGTTGGTGCCAAGTCAGGTGAACGAGCAGGCCAGTCCATCCTTGGGATCCCTTGCTGATGCATTCAGTCAGTGACGACTCGTGCTCGATGAGGAGGAGCGTTATCGTCCTGCAAGGTTGCCCTTGGTCCCATGGCTTGCAGAGCTGGCTGGATAAGAGGCTGAACAATCTCATTCCTGTAGCGCAGTCCAGTCATAGAACCCTGGATGACGTACAAAGGTGTTCTGCCGTGGACATGGAAGCCACCCCACACCATCACTGAACCTCCTCCATAGCGGTCAACCTCACGAACAGCGCAGTCTACAGAATGCTCTCCTTGCCTGAGCCAGACCTATCTTCTGCCGTCATTAAAAGGCAACAGTGAAGCGGGACTTGTCGGGACTTGTCGGTGAACAAGACCTGGGACCGTTGCTGCCTGGTCCAGTGCTGATGTCGCTGACAGCAGGCCACACGGGCCTGACGATGAGCCGGTGTCAGGGGGATCCTGACGGCTGCACGTCTTGAGTGGAGGCCAAACTCGTGTAGCCGGTTGCGGATGGTGTTGGTGCTGACGTTCCTGTTGACAGCTGTCCTCAGATCGTCTCAGAGTGCTGGCAGTAACAGTACGATTGCACAGCGTGGACAGCCGGAGGAAATGATTTGTCTGTTGGTGGTGCGTGAACGTCCGGAGCGAGGGCGCTCTTCTGTTGTGCCTGTGGCCGGGAAACGTTCATGCAGCCTCTGGATTAAAGAGTGGCTCACTCCCAGTCGTCTTCCAACTTCTCGTGATGACAGGCCTTCTTTTCAGTCATGCCAGGGCGGGTCCACGATCCAGGGTGCAAAGTTTTGTTCTCGAAGGCATGATTCTGACTTTTTCGTGACTTTTATACCCATCCCTGGCTATCTAATGCTGACAAGTGTTAACATTAACCTGAACGCGTCATGCAGTTTTTGTCCTCTAATCCTGCCTTCGCAGCTAAAGCAGTCGAAAGTTGACACAAAAATTCACGAATATCACTGATGTTCACAAGGCTTTCACTCAATGCATAAAGTGACTGCGAGTGAAAGCGTGATGCACGTGCTTTCATAGGTGGATAGGCTACACTTGTAACCTGGTCTACCGGTCCATTTTTCATAACATTTTTTATACACGTATCTTTCTTGCAGTGGTCAAAATCGACCTGTGGCCCTTAACTTGTTGTGACTAGTATATACAAGGTGTGTATATGCTTACAAAAAAACACATGGAAAACGTAATAGTGCTCTACCGTGTCCCAGTGGCACAGAAACTATTCTGAGAAAAAACGCCTTTGAAATGTAGGGCCTGTCATACAATATGAAGGACGTAATATTTAAAACATCAGTTCCTCCCATTTTTAGCTCCTGATAAACAAAACTGGTGAAATGTATTTACCTCCACCACTTTTTTGTTGCCCACAGCTGGACTTGGCCTGGCCCAGCTTATGTAGCATTTCGTGGGAGGTTGTTACACATTCTGCAATGATGTTTGTAGTCATGATTATTTGTTGAGTTGGTGATCTTTCTTGCTCTTCCTTTAAGTCGGGATGTGCGGCAATTTCCTCTCTTTATGTTCAGATCTGAAAGATAGTCAGTGGTAAAGTGGTCTTGCTCTTGTTTGCTGAAGTGATTCTCCAGATTTCTTATCACATCAGATCAGCCAAGCTGTAATCCAGTTCTTATCATTGCCTTGCCAGCCAGTGTGTCTGCTCTCTCGTTTTTCTAACTCCTACATGTCCAGGGCAGCACATCCATACGAGTCTCTCCAATGGAAGGATGTGAATTAGTTCATGCCAAGCAGGAATTTCTATACCCTTCACCCTACCCGGCAAAAAAAGACAGAGAGACAGAGGATGGAAGGGAGAGGGGGAACAGCATGAATTGTAATAATTTGAAACGGAAATGTACTAAAACGTACAATAATTAGAATGTATAAAATCAGACAGTAAAATGAATATGACAAAGTATGTACGGAATTCGGAACACACACACGGCACGCACGCACAGACAGAGAGAGAGAGAGGGAGAGAGAGAGAGAGAGAGAGAGAGAGAGAGAGAGGAGAGAGAGAGGGGGAGAGAGAGAGAGCAGAGAGACAGATATGAGAGAGAGAGAGAGAGAAAGAGAGAGAGAGAGAGTGAAAAAAGGGCACAACATATAATCATGTTTCATAGATTATATCCATATGCACACACACACACACACACACACACACACACACACACACACACACACACATATATATATATAATATATATATATATATGTGTGTGTGTATATATATAAACATATATATATATATATATATATATACATGCGCATACATACACATACATATACACACATACCTACATACATACAAACATACTACATACACACACACACACATTGGTGATATATATATATATATATATATATATATATATATATATACATATCAAAATACTTGATACATGAAAAAAAAAGAAAAAAAAAAGAAAAAAAAAATTGGTTTGAGATTACGTGTTGGTATTACTTATGGGTTGTTGTTCTTTTTTTTACCGCAAAAGAGGGTGAGGTAAGTGTTTTTGAAAGTTGTGGTACAATGGATTTGTTAGATGGATTCTGGAAGGGAGTTCCATCAAAGTACGTTAGACTTGATTTAAATAGGTCCATTCTGGGGACTGGGATATGGAGTTTGGGGGAGTTTCTCGACGAGACTTTTGAGAATCGGCTCATTAAAGTTGTTGGAGCATTCCCGGTCAGAATCTTGTGCATCATTAGCCCTTTGTTGTATTTGAGTCTCTGGCTGAATGGAAGAATGTGAAGATGTTTATAATCAGTGCTTTCGAGGCTAGTTTTCTTCAGAAGGATTAATTTGAGCGCTCGTTTATGTAGGCTGAACAATGGTTTTTAGTGTGTTTGCACTTGCAGAATCCCATATAGTCGATGCATAATCAACATAAGACTGAATATGAGCATGGAAAAAAGTTTTCGTGAATGAAAGTCAAGAAAGTGTTTGATTTTGGTGAGCTGATAGACTTTCTGGGAAAGCCTTTTGCATAGTAAAGTTATGTGGGGATTCCAACTGAGACTATTGTCAATTATTAGTCCTAATACTTTATGATGAGTGACTTGTTCCACAAGTACATTATTGAGGTGTATAGGAGGGAAATCATTGGTGAGCTTTTGTCTTTTTTGCCTAGTTGTAATGTACATCAGTTTTGTTTGAGAGAGAGAGAGAGAGAGAGAGAGAAGAAGAGAGAGAGGAGAGAGAGAGAGAGAGAAGAGAGAGAGAGTTTTGACTAATTTCGGGTTATTTATTCATACATAGTCCGTGATCCCTTAATGAAAGGGTTTGTGAACATGCAAAGGAAAAGGATTAATTACATGTGAACTAATAAGATTTCAGAACAATGCCATTAATTGCAGGCAATCTCAAGGAGTGACATTTTCATCTTCTTTAGAGGTTCTGTGCCCCCCCCCCCCCCCCCCCACACACACACACACGCACGCACACGCACGCACGCTCGCACGCACACACACCACACACACACACACACACACACACACACACACACACACACACACAAGCTTATTATACCGGCTTCATAAAAGCTTCTCTCAGTTCATGAGAGTTGGGCAGAAAAAAAGAATTTTTTTTTTTTTTTTTTTTTTTTTTAATGATTTTCCAACATTAACAAAAGGGATAATCGACATAACATACAATAAACATCATACAAATTGGTACATTAAATCAAGGGAGGGGATGGGGGTAAAAGGGAAAAAGTATAAACACATGAAAAGAAAACAAAAATCAAACAGTCCATTCAATAATCAACGAAGAATAAAAGAAAAGAAAAAGGTCACAAACGTACAACCTTGACTCTTTCTCATTCATGAGGCACCCGAGGAATTAATACGTCCAGTATGCCTGTCCAAATAGGGTAAAGTGGTTAGTCAGAATGTTTTCACATGTATACACATATTTTCATAAGTTTCATTAGCTACTTATTACCCCCGACTACTTTTTGCTCGTTCTTTTTCTTTTTCCCTCCTCGTCTAACTCATTCCAATAGACCTAACAATTAGTTTTTCATAAGGGTACAATTTTCTATCAAATTCCATGTATTTCATTTCTGAATAATGCATATATTTTTCAACCCTGTATATATTATTAAGTTCTCTCAAGAAATGATTGACAGTAGGTTTTATTTTATTTATTCTGCTTCTATATATGTAATGTTTAGCCCATAGGATAATGTGTTCAAAAACTTCGTCAGTTTTTGTGTGCTCATCATTTCCGAATAGAACCAGCTCCACATTAAACTCTATTCTGCTGCAATGTTCACATCTTTCTTTTAATGTTTTTTCTAGTTCTCCCCAGAAATGTTTCACAAACTGGCACTGCCACAAGTAGTGTTGAACTAAATCGGTTTCGGATTCACAAAATGTACACAGATCAGTGGTAAGAATTCCCATTTTCTTTAAGATACAATTTGTAACCAAAATATTGTGACAAATTCTTATTTGGAACCATTTTAATTTAATTTCTTTAATTTTTTTCACTTGTTTCATTGTTGTTTCCCAATCTACCAAAATTTTTAATTTATCTTCCCATTTTACAAAGGAGCTTATGTCAAATATTGTTATTTTTTTCAACGAGAGTGCTGTAAAAAGGTTTCGATCCCTTTTTAACGCTTGATATTATTTGTAGTGCTTTCGTTCTTAGATTACAGCTATTGTTCGTTACTTTAATATTTCTACTTCTTAAATACCTTTTTATTGATGATATACAGCCCATGAATTCGAGATAATTTACAGTGATATCATATTTTTCAGAAAAAGTTTTATAATCGAGAAAACTTCCATCTTGATTTACAACATCTTTAACTAGGAATATCTGTTTCGCTATCCAGTTTTTAAAGTAAATGACGTCATTACCAACTCTAAACTTATCATTACAGAATAAAGGCTCTGCTAACACCTCATTCGAATTGTTTAAAAATAGCTGATCTGCAAAATCAACATACGAAGTGAAAACGTCTTTCCAAAATTTATTGATTTTTTTGCTGAGGAATTTTCTAGGTCCGTAGACGTCAAATGAATCTATTTCTGGGAACGTAGCACTTAATATTGTTTTCCATTTTGAATTTGTCGTGTATATTCTTTTTAACCAGGTCAGTTTTAAAGCTTGCATATATTTGCTTAAATGTGGAACACCTATACCTCCATTTTCAACAGGAAGTACTGCGTATTTCCTTTTGATCTTGTCAGTTTTTTTATTCCATATAAATTCAAAACATGTTTTCTGAAGCTGATTTATTACATCTTCTGGAGGATTAGGCAACAGAATCCATAGGTATATGAGTTTTGAAAGAATCATGGACTTCAGTACTGCAATCCTGCCTAGGGGTGTACATATACGTTTTGACCAAACTTTAAACAATTGTTTGACTTCAATAAATTTATCTGCTGTGTTGATTTCTGTCATTTTTGATAAGTCTCCTGTGAACCAAATACCTAGTATCCTATATTTTGGTGGATTCCATTTCATTTTCTTTTCAGAAAGATACTCACATTTTGAGTTTTTTAGTTTTCCTAGCCATACGTTTACAGTTTTTTCATAATTGAGTTTTAGTCCTGAAATTTCTTCAAACTCTTTAAGAGTTTTAAACAGATTTTCATACGAAACCCTATCCCCTTCTAATGTAAACACTGTATCATCGGCAAATTGGCTGATTTTAAACATCGTTTTGAGTATTTCAATGCCTTTTATTCTCTCGTCTTCCCTGATTTTACATGCTAAAATTTCTGCACACAAAACAAATAGATATGGTGAAATGGGATCACCCTGACGACAACCTCTTTCTATTTCAAAACTCTTAGATACTTTCCCATTCACAACTACATAGGATCTTATGTTTTTATAAAATGTCGAAACCCAGCAGCATATACCTTCCCCAAACCCAAAAGCTTTAAGTATCTTATTCATATATGTCCAATTTATCGAATCAAACGCCTTCTCATAGTCAATTGATACCAGTAGACCAGGAAGAGAATTTTGTTCCAGATAAAACATTATGTCATACAAGGTTCTTATATTTTCTCCAATGTATCGTCCTGGAACAAAACCCGTCTGGTCTTCATTAATTAATTTATGTAAAACAGTCTTAATTCTGTTCGCTATACAGGTGGCACCTATCTTATACGAAACATTTAACAATGAAATTGGTCTCCAGTTTCTTAAAAACTCTCTTGATTTATCGGCTTTTGGTAGACACGTTATTAATCCTTCTCTTTGAGACACAGACATCTCTTTATTTATAAAGCCTTCATTTAATGATCTTATTACAAACTCTCCTATTTGTTTCCAAAAGAACTTAAAGAAATTAACTGTCATCCCATCTGTACCAGGACTTTTATCATTCTGCATATTTTTCAGGGCTTCTGATGCTTCTTGGATGGTAATCATGCCTTCTAAATGTTCTGCTTCGTCTTCATTTAGTTGTGGCAGATTTGAAATATATCTGCTAATTTCAATATCTTTTACTTCTCTTTCCTTGTACAAATGCTCGTAGTATGACCTGGTCTCTTCTAATATTTCATCTGTTTCTAGCAAAACATTTCCTTGATCTGTAACTAATTTCAACATCTGTTTGCTAACAAAATGTCTTTTTTCCAGGTTACAAAAATACTTAGTTACTTTTTCACCCTGTGAAGCCCATCTTGCTCTGGATCTGAGAATGATCCCATCTACTTTTGTTTTACGTAACTGAGCAAGCTCATCTTTCTTTCTTTGTAAATTAATAGTATTAATATGCGTGGGTTTTTCTCTTTCCAAATCTTGTATTTCCTTTTCTAAGCAGTTTTCGGCGTTCATTTGTTCTCTTTTCTTATTGATACTAAACGTAATCGTTTTTGATCTTATTTCCATGATCAGAACTTCTAAAAATAACCTATCACTTATCATAAATTGTATTTCATTATTGGGTATCTTGCTTAAGTTCTGCCTGTCATATGGTGATGTAGCATATTGTTCCTTGACATCATTTATAGTTTGGTTCACTAAATTTACATAATTGGCATCCCTAAGTAGCGAAGCATTAAATTTCCAGAATGTTTTTCTTTTCTGTTCGGTATTTAGTGCTATGTTTAATTTGATCAACGAGTGGTCACTTCTGTAACCCCAAAGGATTTCTGCGTCTCTAATGTTACCAGTAAGTGTATCTGATATTAGAAAAAAATCCAATCGACTTTGCTGTATGGGGTTGGATCTTCTCCAGGTATATCTTAGAATTTCAGGATTTAATTCTCTCCAGATATCGACCAATTCTAATTCACTGATCATGTTTAATACCATTTCTCTGGCTTTTGCATTATTTACAGATTTATAATTGTAATAGTCCAAGCTAGGATTAATCACTAGATTCCAGTCTCCACCAATTACGATGTTCGAAATACCAGTCTCCTTGATTTTTGTTTGAATTTCTTCAAAAAAAGTGGGACTGTCGCTGTTTGGTCCATAAATATTTACCAGCACAATTTCAGTGTCTAACGTGTTCAGAATCAGTATAACGTAGTTTCCGTGTCTATCCGTGACTGTTTTCTTTATTTTGAAATCAAAATTATTATTTAGCAATATAGCAACTCCCCTTGATCTCGAATTGTAAGATGAAAACACACATTCATAGCCCCATTCTGCCCTTACTTGTTTTTCAATATTTTTTATGAAATGTGTATCCTGTAGAAAGTAAACTGAATGTTGTTTTTGTCTAAGAAACTGGAACACGTCTCTTCGTTTTTGAAAGTTTCCTAACCCCTGGCAGTTTAAAGAGGATATGCTTAAGTTACTCATTCTTGTCACGTCGTATTAACACATAATCAGTGCAACCTACTTTTTCGAGAGAGCAACAATATCCACGAGTGCCCTTCTTTCTCATATCAACCAAAGATATGCAAACAACACACATTATTAAACAAGAAAGAAAAAAAAAATTGCTATAAAAAAAGTCTATATGAAGATGAAATATATGCAATCAAAGACCACATTTGGTGAACGAAATGTGTAGCAACTTCGAAGAAATATATACTAAACAACAGTTAACTCTTATCCGCATAGAAAGGACACACCTTTCATTCTTACATATACAGCCGATATACAGACTGGTGTGTATGCGTGTGTGTGTGTGAGCGCGCGCGCGTGCGCGCATGTGTGTGAAAAAAAAGAATTATTGGGATTACTTTTTACAGGCTAACACACTCACCTTAAATGTATTTCAGGTTCTTGTGATTGTCTGTAGATAGGGCAAGGCAAATCACATGTTCTATGTCTGAAAAAATGGGTCGCTAGTTCGGATTTCCCCACAACCTCTGCCTCCCCCCCCCCCCCCCCCTGCCTCCCCCCTCCTCTGCCCCCCCCCCCCCCCCCCCATCCTCTCATAATTATGCGCACCTACCATCACCACCACCGCTTGCTTTACTTTGAAGAAAGGATGACTCGTGTTTACTTCTGAGCATTTGAAGCGTACATAATAAGTGTATACGGAAAAAAAAATTGTGGTAAACAGCATCATACGCCCGTGCATAATCCACGAAAAAACGAACCCGAAGTTTATATTTCTTTACGTTCAACGCTATAACTATGAGACGTGGAAGCGCTATGTATCAAGAATGGATCTCTCTAGATCCTTTGGATCAGAACAAATGAGTAATAGTTCAAATGAGATTCAATTAATATGCTTCTCAAGAGGTTCGGACAAAGTAAACAATAGCAACCCAGGCCTGCAGTGTGACGGCTCGCTGAGATCACTACATTTATGGATACATCGTATTTTTGCATCTTTAAAACCTCGTGAGCGACATTTCTCATAGGTCATAGGTCATAGATTACGTAACATTCAGAGATAAATGGTGCTGAACTCTTTACAATTTCACTGTCTATCCCATCTTCACCTCGGAAACTACTGTTTTAATTCACACAATTCTTTGTATGGGAAACAAACCTTGTTTTGCATATTTCTCTTATACACGAGAGTGAATTTAAATCATCAGACCCAGTGTTGTATTTCGATATGTGCGAGTAGAACGAAGTGCCGGTCTATGTGTTTGTCAGACAGATCTTTTCCAGAAGGATTAGTGACATACCAGTTCTTTTTTTCAGACAATTGATCGAATGCCTTCCAAAACATTTTATGCCTTTTGTTTCATGCTATCAATTTATCAAAGTGTCTCTCTTGGGCGGCTCAGCTAAGTTTCATTTGTGCACAACGAATTGAAATATGCCAAACTGTCAATTTGCCACTACGTTTTTCTTTGATGCTAGTACAGTAGTTTGTAATTGGATAATTCAAACCTGGAACGGTTCGCAGAAGGACGCAGACTTCCCCAGAGTAGCAGGCTAAAAGAGGCAGATCAGCTTTCACATGGGAGAGTGGAATAGGGGTGACTAATAGGCTTTTCCATTAATCAGAAATGAATTCTGTGAGCAAAGCAAGTGAATGAGTAAACACGGTTTATTTCCCCGGTAGGGGAAGTAATTTCATGTGCAGGTTGTGAGACTCTTTTCCCACTCACGTTTTTGCTTTTTTAAATTTTTTTTTAACAGGTCGTGGAAAATAGAAAACGACAACTTTTTTTTTGTTTTTTTTTTTGTATTCCATGAAAAAGATTTCCACGTGGAAAGAGTAACTGGCCTTTGTTGACATTCGGTAGGAAGATGTGTAAATACTCTTCCTGAACGAATTCTGCATCCCTGCTGTGAGTCACATCCGCACTGCAGATCCCACACTTCAATGGAATGAGCTGGTCCTGGAGCCACAGGCTGGGTTGCCATCATGTTTTGGGAGTGTCCATTTAATAGGTATGATTGTTTTTTCTTATTCAATCTTGCTGAGAGACCAGCAAGCCGACGGACACAACGGATGTAACTAACGTAAATCTGTTTGTTCTGAATCATGAACATGAATACTGTTAACGTGCCCTTTCGAACAGATTGCAGGTTTTCTCGGTTGATGACTAACAAGAGAATTCACGGTTCAAGCTCTCGTGTATTTACGATCTCTAACTGGTTCTTCTGCGAAGAAGATTACAGTCAGTCAGAGATCTTGTACAAGCAGACACAAAAGCCAGACGAGCATATCACCAAAACAGAGAGGACAGAAGCCTCTCTCTGCAAATACGACTCGCAGAAGATGTTTCATACAGGCCTAATGCGTCAGCGTTGTTACGCATTACAGCTAAACGTCATGTTCTCCACATCTAAATTCATGTGTGGTCGCCTACGTCCACATTCGCACGA
>CM065732.1:43968809-43996309 GCA_033310375.1 Conus canariensis | reverse complement strand
TTGATTCCTTGTTCTTCTCCCTGACCATTTTGAGCACGTTGTCAATGTTACCGCCAGGGTGCATGCTTTGGTGCATAATGAGACCCTCCATGTCTTCATCACGGAAGTTCATGCCCAGCAGTGGCTTACTTGCCTTGGGAAGCACTTTCTCTGAGGTCACCGCTTGGGGAGTCTGCGCGGTGGGATGACCGGGAAGGACGGCAGTCTGGGCAGAGGGAGCGTCATCCTGGTGATCAGACTGTGCGCGGGTTTCTTTCTCAGGACCTGAAGACTCGTCTTCCTTGGTCGTGCCGGCGCTGCTCTCAGGAGAATCACCACTACCTGGGGTACCACTGGACTGAGTCCCTGGACCTTCGCATGCGGAGGCAGAAGAGGATTGAGGATTCTCAGGGACGCTCACCTTATCCAAAGCTCCAACGATCCGGGTACTGTGGCTTCCATCCTTCTTCACCTCGTGGATCACCGCTTCGCCTTCAGGGGTGAATGAAATCTTGCCGCGTCGCACGATCGTGGGGTCTGTCTTGATCACTGTCGCTGGGCTGGGGGTCGTTGGAGCCGAGGGGGTGTTGCCCTGTGTGGACTCCTGCCCTCCCCCCTGCCTGTGATTTCAAACCATAGCATCAGTCAAGACGAGAAGACAGCAATGCTCAGACAGCAACGCTCAGACAGCAACGCTCAGATAGCAACGCTCAAACAGCAACGCTCAAACAGCAACGCTCAAACAGCAACGGTCGGGACAGACACGTTTGCGGGAAGACAGCAACGCACTTTTTTTTTTTTTTTTTTTTTTAAATCTCACGTGGCTTTTTCACTGACAATCATTCCCTTCCCTTTCTTTCTTCACTCGTTATCAAACACGGTTGTTTACTAGTTGACTTTACTCTAACCTTGAGAACGGACGAGGTTACAAAAGAGTGACTCAGAGAAGTGCTGTTTGTTACATGCCAATGTCTTTGTGCTCTGTCCTCTTTACGCGCGCTTCTGAACTCTCCAAACAGTTGATTAAAGATTATATTGAAAAAAAAAAAATCCCTTTCCCTCTTTTTATCGCCTCCCCCCCCCCCCCCCCCTGTCCCCCCTCCCCCCGACTCTTTTTTGACAATTTTTTTTTTTTCCGGCGACTCATTTTCCGGCCGTTACAGCAGCATTCCCGGTGACACCCTGCTTGTGTGGTTTTCTTATCACGGATTGCAGATGTGCGTTTGCTTTACCTTCCACCTCTCTCTCCCTTCTCCTTCCACCCCGACCCGGCTCCCTCCCACCGCGCGCGACCCTCCCCACCCCTATCTGTCTGTCTGTCTGTCTCTGTATGTCTGCCCCTCTCTCTCTCTCTCTCTCTCTCTCTCTCTCTCTCTCTCTCCTCTCTCTCTCTCTCTCTCTCTATTCTCCGCCTCCTTCTCCTCCTCCTCCTTTTCTTCTTCTCTCCCCTTTATTTCATTGCATCTCTCTCCCCAACTCCATCTCTCTCTGTCTCTCTCAGTCTCTCTCTCTCTCCCTCCCTCCTCTCTCTTTCTCTCCCCCCTCTCTCTCCCCCCTCTCTCCGCCTCTCTCTCTACCTTTCTCTCTCCCTCCCTCCTCTCGCTCTGTACCTCCCTCCTCTCTCTCTCTCCCTTCCCCCTCTCTCTTTCTCCCTCTCTCTCTCTCTCTCTCTCTCTCACTGCCCCCTCTCTCTCCTCCACGTCTCTCTCCCTCTCTCTCTGTCCCTCTCTCTCCCTCTCCGTCTCTCTCTCTGTCCCCCCCTCTCTTTCTCTCTCTCTCTCTCTCTCTCTCTCTCTGTCTCTCCCCCCCTCTCTCTCTGCTCTCTCTGTCTCTCTCTCTGTCTCTCTCTCTGTCTCTGTCTCTGTCTCTCTCTCTCTCTCTCTCTCTCTCTCTCTCTCTCTCTCTCTCTCTCGGGGGTTCACTTCCGGCACGCAGAGTGTCAACATCAACAGTAAAGTGCTCTGGATTCTAAGTGAAACTGTGAGGTGTACAGTTATTTTTGTGAAGTGTCGCTGTGCTAGCAATATCATGCCTGCGATACCTCTTTCTTTTCGTGTTGTCTGTGGTGGGTTTGTGTCTGTTTTTCTTGATTTTATGGATCGACGTGTTTTGAAAAAGGCCGCGTTATTCTATAGGACATTGAGGATTTGTACGTGGCAAGGCGGTGTCACCGTAGGTTTGCTCCTCTCTCTATTACATTACGGTCTTTTACTTCAACGTTGCGGTGATGTTGAGCTGAACCCCGGACCTGTTACTGGCAGCAAAGCAACAGACCTGAGGCAGACCAGACTGAAGAGCGCCAGCAGTGGTTCACCAGCATCCACCTCCTCTCCCTCCCGTTCAGCTACAGAACCCAGTCTTCGTGATGTGTTGTCTTCCATTCAGGACCTTAACTGTAAGTTCGATGAGATGAAAGTTGATATGAGGGAGATGAAAGACATGTATGCTGGACTGCATGAGGATGTTATATCTTTGAAAAATGAGGTCAGTGATCTCAGACGTGAAAATGAAAATTTGAAGGCACAGAATGACAGTCTGATTGGAGAAGTGTTGAAACTGGAACAAAAGACGGACGATTTAGAATGTCGTTCAAAGAGGAACAATGTTATATTTCATGGCATACCAAGGAGAGATCGGGAAACCAAACAGGATTGTGAGGGCCTTGTGCATGATTTGTTAACTGACAAATTAGAACTGCCAAGAGACATACAATTTGACAGGCTCCACAGGTTAAACGGGAAACCGGACTCTCCGATTATTGGTTGTTGCACTTTCTTTAAGGACAAAGAGGCCATTCTAGGTGCCAGGCATAGGTTGAGGGGTACCAAGGTATTTGTCGGTGAAGATTTCTCCCGGCGAGTGAGAGAAATACGCAAGAAACTTGTCCCTCACCTGAAAGATGCAAAAAAAGAAAATAAAAAGGTGTCAATGATTTTTGATCACCTGGTTATCGAAGGGAAAAAGTATTACTTGGACCAGGACAGTAATCTGACAATTTCAACCTAGGGATATGGCCGGCCTGTTAAAATAACATCAAAACAATATGATTCGTCAAATATTTACATAAATCTAAACGTAGAGGGGAAGGAAAAAACTGTGTCACCGCTTAAAAGAGAAGGTAAGGATGGCACATCACGTGCAGCTTCGGTTAGGAGCAGTGACACGGCTGTGTCAACGCTCCCCGTCAACTGTAAAGCTCACGACAGAAATCGCTCGTGCAATGTGCCATTGAACCGGACACATTCGGATGTTTCTACTGGGGGTGGTAAACGTGTACCTGATGACACACCAAATGTTATTCATGCACATGATGAAAGAATGGATGAAAGTGTGTTTCCTTCTGTGTTTGATAAATGTTTTTCTTCTGAATTGTGTGTGCATAATGAAAGAGCAGATGGAAACAATCTATCCTGTTCATTGAATACATGTTTATCTTGTCAAGGTCCCGCACAAAATGGATTGGTTGAAAATGTTTTATCTTCTTTGACAAATGATCATTATTCTTCAGATGCTGGTACAGGCAATGGAAGAATGAATGAAAGAATGCATAGAGCTGCTTTACCTTTCTCATCTGTTGAATCATTTCCCTCTAAACTTAGAACACAAAATAATGCAGAGAATGAAAATGTGAATGAAAATGGTTTTGTTTCATCATCAAATGGGGGTTTTTCCTCTAAAATGTTTGTACATAATCGGAACGAAAGTGAGAATTTGTTATCTCCAACACTGAATGAAAGTGCTCCTTTCGAAGTTTGTGAACATGGTTTAAGAAACGACGGAAATGATTTATGTCTCATGGGGAACAATCGTTCTTCTGCTTGTATTGATTTTCACATACCAAGCTTTATCCCATTGTCTTCATCAAATGAAGAGGTTAATGTAGTGTCTGGTAATAGAAGAGAAAGAGCAATTTTGAATGATCAAGATAATTTTACAGAAAGCATCTGTGGTGCGAGTTTGGCTGGTACGAACGGAAATCATGTCTCATTTTTGCATTGGAATGTAAATGGCTTGCTTTCTAAGCTATCTGATAAAATGTTTATTTCGTATATAACGTCTTTTGATTTTGTTTGTTTAGTAGAAACTTTTGTTGAAAATTTACATTCAAATGTATTCAGCAATTATAAAGTCTTCTGTAAACCAGCCGTTCAGTTTACGAAACACGGACGAAGATCGGGAGGAGTCGTAAATCTTATCAAAATGGAATTTGTACCTTTTGTACAGGCATTACCGATTGATCTAAACAATACCATGATGTTCAATATTTCTAAAGATGTCTTTGGTCTTACAAAGAATGTTCTTTATGTATGCACATATGTACCTCCAGAAAATTCACCATACTATGCTTTTTATGGTATTGATAATGGCATAAGTGATTTGGAAAACTGTCTCTCTGATGTTATGCTCAGTATGCCTGATACGTATGTACTTCTGGCTGGAGACTTAAATAGCAGAATTTCTAACATTTGTCAGGAATTTTCAACCCAAAATTGTCCTTTTAGTTTGCATAACGAAACCCTTATAATCAGATGTTCAGAAGACAAGATATTAAACAGGTATGGTAAGCTCTTGTTAAACATGTGTACTGTGTTAGATCTGTGCGTTTTAAATGGTGTGTGCGACGGCGACCGTCAAGGTCGTTTCACATACATTTCAGAGTCAGGGAACAGTGTGAATGATTATTTTATAACTTCCTATGACATGTTTAATGCTATTAATATATCGTGCAGTCTTTGTGTGAATGAACGAATTGAGTCTGACCATCTGCCTCTAGTATTCCATATGAACTCACTTTTGGAAGTAAGAAATGGAAAAGGTATCAAGAAAAACATACAAGTTATAGAAAGGTATAAATGGCAAGATGAATATGCTGATACTTTCTGTGATCTAATGAATAGTCAACATGCTTTGTCAATGCTGGAGAATGCAGTTACTCTGATCGATGATGACATTAATGCCGCTTTGAATATATTTAATGCTTGTATAAAAGATCAAGCGGAGTGCATGAGGAAACAGATAAGAATAAATGACACTCTGAAGAATGATGATTGGTTTGATCATGAATGTTATAAAACCAAGAGAGACGTGAAACAACTTCTAAGAATATCTAGAAATACATTGGACGATAAAGACAGAGACGTTTATTGTAAAGCTCGAAGGGAGTATAAGAATCTTTTAAAGAGGAAGGAGAACGAGTATAATTCTTCTTTGTTATACAATTTAGTTACCTCAGTTGAAGATCAGCAAGAGTTTTGGAAACACATGCGCAGAATATCAGTTAAGAAAAGTAGTACGCATAACAATATCTCTGTCAGCGATTGGGATAGGCATTTCAGAGATCTTCTCGAAAAAGATGCTGAAGAAGACGCAGAAGAAATAGAAGATGAGATACCTTTTCTCGATTCTGATAGCGATGCAGGGTTCCTTGACAGTATAATTACTAGAACAGAAGTGATCTCTGCAATGAAAAAACTCAAGAACAAAAAAGCTGCAGGCCCTGATGGCATTGTTGGAGAATTATTCAAAAATGCCGGAAATATCGTAATTGATTTCTTCGTCAGATTTTTCCATGTACTTTTTGACAAAGGGATATTCCCTGATAACTGGACTGAATCGATTATATTGCCATTATTTAAGAAAGGTGAAGTCAATGATCCAAGTAATTACAGGGGCATATCACTTAGTGATATAAGTAGTAAATTGTTTAGCTCTATAATTAACTGTAGACTGCAAAAGTGGGTGGAATTTAATAATAGCACGGGTGAGTGGCAAGCGGGGTTTAAGAAAGGTTATTCAACTATCGATCAGATGTTTACCCTTTTGGCTATTGTACAAAAACAGTTTTCATGGAATCGCAAATTATATGTGGCCTTCATTGACTTCGAAAAGGCATTTGATTCCATATCTAGAAAATTACTTTGGCCAGTGCTTCAAAAGAATGGAATAAAGGGTAAAATGTACCGATGTATCAAGAGCATGTACAATTGTGTAAAAGCAAGGGTCAGGTGTGGTGGTGAATTTACAGATTACATAGTTTGTACAAAAGGTGTAAAGCAAGGAGATGCATGTAGCCCTGTTTTATTTTCTTTGTTTATCAACGAATTAGCACAAGAAATCATAGAGAAGGGAAGACATGGTGCAACACTGTCTCCAGATACAGTTGAATTGTTTATTTTGTTACTGGCAGATGATATAGCTTTGTTGTCAGAAACACCAGTTGGCCTTCAGACCCAGATGAACAATTTATGTAATGCAGCTTCTAGACTCCAACTTAAAGTAAATATGAAAAAGAGCAATGTCGTGGTATTTAGAAAAGGAGGGCACCTTGCAGCACGAGAGAGATGGTTTTTTAATGGTGAGCAAATGGCTGTCGTTAACTGTTATAAATATCTTGGTATTCATTTTTCCACCCGACTTAGTTTTGTGGCTGCATGCACAGATCTCGCAAGCAGAGCGAGAAATGCTTTGTTATCAATTCTGCAACGATTGTTTGTACTTAATAATAATTCGCTGAAAGTATTGTTAAAAATTTTTGATACTCGGGTGCAGCCAATTGCTCTGTATGGTGCTGAACTGTGGGGACTGGATACTGCCGTCGTTCATGTTGAAAAGGTTCATTTGTATGCCCTAAAGAAATTTTTAGGAGTCCACATTAAAACACCTAATGATCTTGTGTATGGAGATACTGGACGTCACCCTATTTACATAAATTCAAGTGTACAGTGTATCAGATACTGGCTAAAGTTATCACGGATGAATGATAACAGATTACCTTTAAAAGCTTATAACATGTTACTCTGGTTGGATTCACGAGGCAAAACCACATGGGCGTCAAATGTTCGTAAGACCCTATTTCTAAATGGTTTTGGATTTGTATGGCTAAACCAGGGTGTGGAAAATGTGAAATATTTTTTGCAATTGTTTCGTCAAAGACTTATTGATAACAGATGGCAAAACTGGCATGAACATGTTCTGGAAAGTGATAGATTTACATGGTACAGATCGTTTAAATCATTTAATAATTGCGAAACATATCTTTCACTTGATATTGACAGACATATAAAAAATTATATGACGAAGTTCAGATTTGGTGTCTCAGATATAGCAATGCATCGTCAACGGTATAATGTAGTTTCTGACAGCAATCTGACATGCCCGCTATGTGGAAAGGCAAATGATAATGAAATACACTTTCTGTTCGTCTGCTCTGCTTTCAGTGACCTACGGCAGGAATATATTCCATGTAAATATTATACAAATCCATGTCAGTTCTGTGTGACTCTATTAATGACGAATGAAAATAAAATTATTGTGAGGAATTTATGCATGTATTTATATAAAGCCTTTAAGAGGCGAGCTGTTATGGTTAGCTAACAAATGTATTGACACGCCAATATTACATGCATATGGATAGCCTAGTATGGTATTAATGTATGTGTCAGTAGAGTAGACTTCATGCACATGCGTAGTAGATTGTAATTCATCCATTTGAGTATCATTTTATTGCTGTTTTTTTTCCCATACATTCTAGTAAAACTTTGTGTTGATGTTGTTGTCACACTTATCATGCTGAGTTTTGAATGTAATCCCCCTTCAGAAGGGGCTGTGGCCTATCTGAATAAATTTCATTTCATTTCATTTCATTTCTCTCTCTCTCTCTCTCTCTCTCTCTCTCTCTCTCTCTCTCTCTCTCTCTCTCCTCCCAGTGCCTGTTCTGGCTAGTGAAGGCCTTGCTGGTCAGGGCGGAGAACATCCCTGTGTTCTGCTGGAGCTTCTCCTGCTGCTCCTTGTTGGTCAGGATGTTCTGCAGCCAGGCCGTGCTGGTACTGACCGGCAGCTTGGGATACACGTCACGGTTCACGCTGACCTCACACCCTGGGAACCGGAAACACACGTCACCCGGGGTCTTCCGTTTCCGGTTTGAACTCAAGTACCATTTTATTTTTTTTTCGTGGTCGTCGTTGTCGTCCCAAGTCTGGTCAGGTCATTCATGTTTTTAGCCTAGCCGACCACCGGAAACCTGAACAGGTGGTACAAAAGCCAGTTACAAACGGAACCATGTCCATATGAACTACCGAGAAGGAAAATGAACGAACGGAACAATGCCCATATGAACTGCCGAGAAGGAAAATGAACGAACGGAGCACTGTCCATATGAACTGCCGAGAATGAAAATGAACGAACGGAACTATGTCCATATGAACTGCCGAGAATGAAAATGAACGAACGGAACTATGTCCATATGAACTGCCGAGAAGGAAAATGAACGAACGGAACAATGTCCATATGAACTGCCGAGAATGAAAATGAACGAACGGAACAATGTCCATATGAACTGCCGAGAAGGAAAATGAACGAACGGAACAATGTCCATATGAACTGCCGAGAATGAAAATGAACGAACGGAACAATGTCCATATGAACTGCCGAGAAGGAAAATGAACGAACGGAACAATGTCCATATGAACTGCCGAGAATGAAAATGAACGAACGGAACAATGTCCATATGAACTGCCGAGAAGGAAAATGAACGAACGGAACTATGTCCATATGAACTGCCGAGAAGGAAAATTAACGAACGGGACAATGTCCATATGAACTGCCGGAAAGGAAAATGAACTAAGTCCTGAAGCTAAAAGACAGATCTGAAACAAAGTTCACCACCAGCCATGTTACTGCTTTCTACTGCTGCTGCTGCTGCTGCTGCTGCTGTTGATACTGCTGCTGCTGCTGCTGCTTGTGCTACTGCTATTACTAACGCTGCTGCTGCTGCTTTTACTATTAATCTCTGCCGTGCCTGCTGCTTCTGCCGCTGCCACCGCTGCTGCTACTACTATTAATCTTCCGCAGACCAAAGTTTAGTCATTTGTTTTGAGTTAGACGTGACTAATGATATACTTAGTTTTCGATTAGTCTGTCAGGCTTTGAACTTGTCTATCGTTTAAGAATTGGTGGCAAGAAAACATACACCCGAAGGTGCGGCTGGGACCCAGAGAAAAGCGCTGTCTTCAACTGCCGAACAAACCAGCTGGGAGCAATCCTGCACCATACTTGGAAGCCTGGTGTTCACATGGGGTGCAGACATGGCATTCCATTAAAACGTCAAGGGACATAACTGCTCCCTGGCAAATGTCGATGGGTCATGGTCACTGGAATTGGACAATAGGAATGTAGTGCTGTTTTCTTACTGGCTAGCACCCGTGGCCGGCTTGGCATGAATTTTTATGACTTGACCGGAGTTCAACAGAGGAAGGCATGGGGTGAAGAGCATTTAGTGTTTCTGCTACACAGACCTGGAACTTCTTGCCCGTCTCCGTCCGTCACGGATCGTTACTGTCGTCTTTCAAGACTGATCTTAAAACAGTCCTTTGGAAAAAAAAAACAACAAAACTTGTCCCTGACGCCCTCCTCGTCTATGTGCCTTTTGTGGTAACTGCAAGATGTGTGTGTGTGTGTGTGTGTGTGTGTGTGTGTGTGTGTGTGTGTGTGTGTGTGTGTGTGTGTGCAAGTGAGCGTGTGCGTGCATGTGTGTGTGTGTGTGTGTGTGTGTGTGTGTGTGTGTGTGTGTGTGTGTGTGCGTGTGTGTGTGTGCACGTGCACGCGCGCGCGCGTGTGTGTCTGTGTTCCAGCGTGTGCATGTGTGTGTGTTCGTGCGCGCGCGTGCGCGTGTGCACACACGTTCACGCGTTTCTGTATGTGTATGTGTGTGTGTGGTATGGCTTGATTATGGGTGTGAGTATGCCGAGGCAGGGAGACAGCGGGATTGTCCGTGTGAAAAAAAAGAGAAATGTTTATATGTGCCTTTCTTCTTATTGTAAAACGCTTTGAGATGTTGGGATGCGCTGTAAAAATCCTCACTTACTACTACTACTACCACTACTATAACTACTACTACTTCTACTGCTATTACTACAATCTCTACTAATTCTACTGCCGCTGCTGCTGCTACTACTATTTCTACAACAACAACAACAGCAGCAACAACAACAAAAACTATCATCTCCTCCTTTCCCTCCTCCTGCTCCTCCTTCTCTTCCTTCTCTTCCTCTTTCTCGTCCTCCTCCTTCTGCTCCTACTACTATTGTCGCCGATGCTGTTAACGGCAAGACATCTTTTATCACGCAAACCCTCTCTCCAAAATCTCCTATTCTAAACACCACTACCTCCCTCTGTAAAACGCCCTGTTTCAAATATTGCCTCCTCAAAAATAGGTTTTATTTCAAACATCTCATACCCTCACACATTCTTTTTCAAACACCTCTGCGCCCAAACATCTTCTTTCAAACGCTCCTTTCATCAAATCATTCTCTTTCTTTCAGACCCGCCCCCTCCCCCTGTCCCCAAAACACCCTCTTTCAAAACCCCTCTCTCACCCCAAAAAACAAAACAACAACCCCCCCCCCCACCCTCTTTCAAAATACCTCTCTCCCAAAACACTCTCTTTCAAAATCCCTTTCTCCCAAAATACTCTCTTTCAAAACCACTCTCCCCCAAGAGACACCCTCTTTCAAAATCCCTCTCCTCCAAAACACCTTTCAAAATCCCTCTCCCCAAAGGAACACCCTTTTTTCAAAATCCCTCTCCCCAAAGAAACACTCTCTTTCAAAATCCCTCTCCCCAAAGGAACACCCTCTTTCAAAATCCCTCTCCCCAAAACATCCTCTTTCAAAATCCCTCTCCCCAAAGAAACACCCTCTTTCAATATCCCTCTCCCCAAAGAAACACCCTCTTTCAAAATCTCTCTCCCCAAAGAACACCCTCTTTCGAAACTACTCTCCCCCAAAAACACCCTTTTTGAAACATCTTCCAAAACACCCTCTTTGAAAACGCCTCCTTCTAAAACACCCTTTTTGAAATACCTCCTTCCAAAACACCCTTTTTCAACCAACTCTTTCCAAAACACCCTACATACTACTACTACTACTACTACTACTATACTACTACTACTACTACTACTACTACTACTATCATCTCCTTCTCATCCTTCTCTTCCTCTTTCTACTCTTTCTCCTCCTCCTCCTGCTTCTATTGTCGCCGCTTTCGCTAACGGCAAGACATCTTTTTTTTCAAACGTGCTCTCACTCCAAAATACCCTGTTCCAAAAACCACCACCCTTCCAAAACACCGTCTGTCACCAATACCACTCTCCAAGACACCTTTTTCAAACATTGCCCTTCAAAAGAAAAAAAAAATCTCAATCCCCCACCCACCCGAACATCCTTTTCATACACTCCTAACAACCCTCTGCACTTTTATTTCCCATTCATCCCCCTCCCCCCCCCCCTCTCTCTCCCATTGTCAAAGAGTAGGGAAGATAGGAACGGCGAAGGTCCCTTAGACATGCCAAAGGAAGACCCCCATAGTCTTCACACCACACCTCAACCACAATATCCCTTCCCCCTGAGCGCTCTCCTTCACTCGCACCGTCCGTCTGTCTCGTGATCCGCGATCCGATGACAAGCGAGATTTACGTCTTATTGGCCAGAGGTCCTTGGGAACAAGATGTACTTGCAGACTTAAGTCTGCATGCTCTGTGGCAGTTGTTGTCATTGGCAACAGTGGGTGAGTTCCGTGTGGAGATCGTTGTCTGTCGCTCTCTGAGCTCTGGTTCCTTAATATGAACAACATCTTGTTCACTCCATCACCCTCCCTCCCTTCCCAGGGTTTTGTGAATGAGAGTTTTTCTTTAATATTTAAGTTTTTCTTTTAAAATAATGACTTGTGAGTTGACTTCAACGCAGCGACAGCCCTGATATGGCCTTTTGCGGTCGCCTGGGCTATAAGCAACATTACCGCCTATTTACCCTTCCCATCTTGTCCCTCCTCCCTTCTATCCCACCCTCCTCCCCCCTCCACACACCCCTCCTCCCCCCTGCCTCTGACACACTCACCGTGAGTGGGGAAGGTGATAGTGGCGTAGACCCCTCCGACGGGACTGGAGAACACCATCTGGTGGAAGGGGAGGCTGTTGGCCGTGAAATAGACCACGACGTCCTGGGGCGCCCTGACGGAAGCCTTGGTGAAGAGTACTCCGACCCCCAGCGTCTTCGCTGTCTCCAAGGTCAAGGACGGCGCCCCCGGCATGATCTCTGCCAGTGGTGGTAGTGGCGGGATAGGAAAAAAGAAAAGACTTGAAAACAAAAAACAAAAAAAACTGAACAAACAGCAAAAAGTAGTCCACCAGACGTTTTGAATAGTTTACAGGGAACTGTCTCTACTCTCGTCTCCCCCCCCCCCCCCCCCCCCCCCCCCACACACACACAATGAGAGATGCACCGACATTAAACCTTAAGATGGATGAAGATGAACAAAAATGAAGAAGAACAAGGGATGTATTAATCCCTCGATAAAGAAACATGGCTCTGCCCTCACATGATGTAAAACAACAACAGGGGCCGGAATAGCTCAGTTGGTAGAGGGCCGGACTCGTGATCCTGAGGTTACGGTTCGAATTTCGGTCAGGGGGATTCTTCCCTCGGAGTTAACATTGGTTCTGACTCCATTCCCCATACAGTCCTTCGAATGAGACCATAAACCGAGGTTCCGTGTGTGAACGCACGCATAACATCTTGCACACACGTAAAATCCCATCACCAACTTTCGGAAAAGAAGGCCATTTTGGCCGTTGGTATGGATGACACGTTAGACATAACATACACCTTCCCCGAGTTGGAGTATGGCTGCCTTAATGGCGGGATAAAATACGGTCATACACACAATAGTGTCAGAATCTTCAACTCGATGAAGGTGGACTCTCAAAGAAAGAAGAAGAACAAGGAAATGACGGTGTCATTGTAGCCTCTAACAGTTTACACAGCCGGCCAAAACTGTGTGCTGGAGCAGATGCACAGATGTACAAATATTGTATCATCCGCCATGCTTTTTATCCCTCGACCTCGTATGGTATCTTTCACCTTACATGTATGTGCTCTCTCTCTCTCTCTCTCTCTCTCTCTCTCTCTCTCTCTCTCTCTCTGTATGTGTGTGTGTGTGTTGTGTGTGTGTGTGTGTGTGTGTGTGTGTTTGTGTGTGTTTTGTGTGTGTGTGTGCGCGTGTGTGTGCGCGTTCGCGCGCGCTCGCTCGCTCGCGTGCGTGCGTATGCGTGAAGGATTCTTGAAAACCATGTTTGGACTTAAAATCTAAAAGATTACTGGTGAAAAATATCCCAAAGCTGACGTTCGTGCAAGCTTATTACAGCCTATTTAGTGCCTGTCACGAAGGTGGACCTGGAAACTGAAGAATGAACGATCACGAAACAGAGAAACTCTGCAATGGCTGTCTGCATTTTGCTTGAGCTAGGAGCTTTCTCACAGTCTCGATGGAACGCGCTTTCAGCGCCTTGACGCACGTGCTGTGATCTGGCGCATTTTCGTAGTGTCAGTGGCCAAGCTGTCGCCAGAAGCAGCTGTCACTACGAACACACAGTAGGGCATACATTATGGACATTCTGAAGAGAAGCAAACAGTTAATAAAAGCACTGGCCCTAGCCGCTGGCAACAAGGCACTGGATAGACCAGCTGCACCGCAGCATAGACCGTCTGTCTGACCGGTGCACTGAATTAACTGCCATTGAAGTCAGCCCGCTTGGTTTCTGGAATTCATTTCTGACAGTGTTCTGTACTGCCATATATGTTACACGCCAAGAGAAGAAAAAAAAAAGAAAGAAAAAGATACACCCGAAGGTGTGGGTAGGACCCAGAAAAGTACTGTCCTCAACTGCCGAACAAAGCAGCTGGGAGTTGACTACTTCTCAGTGAAGTCAGTCCGCTTGGTTTCTGGAATCCTTTTCTGTCGGTGTTCTGTACTGCCATGCCGTGTTACAGGCCAGAATCATTGTATGCGGGGAAAGGCCCCGTTCACTTGCCTTCGAATCTGATTTCTCTCCGTTGTTTTTGTGAATTTAATTGAAAAAAAAAGTCTCTAATAAGCCAAACACAAACACAAATTGGCACACTTATCGTATACACGAATCTAACCTTACTACTTGCTAGAAAAAAGCCGTTTTTTAAAGGAAAGCAATCTAGCTGGGTTTGAAATAAGGACCTCTTATTCAAAATCCAACAAGGAAACTTCCCTTGGTATTGCTGTCGTCCAGGTTTGTTTATAGCGTGCTAACAACAGAGGTCCAGCTGTGGTCCCTTAAAGCGAGGAACAGTTAATACCTGTCTGAAGCCCTGCTCATTCGCTCATGCTGCGAAATCCAAGAAACGTTTCAGGAAAACGTAGAATACGTCGTGAAAAGACAGCATGCAAGAAATAGCTTCAAAACATATTTCGTGCAAAAGTGATGGCATCCGTCTGTCTCGAGAGACAATGGTGTTACACCGTGGTTTAGTCAGTTTTGGAGATGCAGCGCCTGCTGTGGCTGAAGAGCCCAGTCCTCGGGTGGCAAGCTCTGTTGCAGTTGCTGCAGGTGAAGTCTCCGTCATGAGTGTCTGTGGGTGCCGACGCAATTCTTTGCCGTCTGCGGCGCCTCCGTTCTTCCCACTGGGTCTCTCCTCTGCTCTGCTTGTTTGATGTCGGCCTTGATAGTGGACCGCCAGCTGACCCGGTCTGAAGCTGTTGTCTCTAGGTCTGCTGGGTCGAGGCTGCCTGCCCTTAGGTTGTGCTTGCATACATCCTTGTAGCATAGGGTGGGCCGTCCTGTGGGTCTGGAGCTTGTAGCCAGCTCGCCGAACATTGTGCAAAAGTATGTCAGACGAAAAGCGCAGAAACTGTGCTGCACACAGACATTGGCACAACACATTGTGTCCTCACTCCCAGGTGATTTGTGTCTTACCGTTGTCCCAGGTGATTTGTGTCTTACCGTTGTCCCAGGTGATTTTTGTCTTACCGTTGTCCCAGGTGATTTGTGTCTTACCGTTGTCCCAGGTGATTTGTGTCTTACCGTTGTTGGTGAGGATCTCCCCGGTCATAGGGTCAAGGCTGAGTTCCTCTCGCCGTGACCCAATCAGCGATTGCAGATCAGACCAGGCGGACGCCACACCCAGGGTAGGTAACTGTCCCGCCGTCTTGTTGATGGTCACTTCTACGTAATGGAGGTCTGCACACATGAGCATACATCCACGTATCTGAGCGTACTATTTTGAATGTGATTCATGGCAAATAATGAAAAAAGTACCAAGTTATGTCTCAGCTTTGACAATCTCTGATGTTAGCGCAACGTGTCTGTGCTATGCAGTATGTTCCTTCTATCTTCAGACATGTTTGTTGCAAAGCATTTGACCCGATGCCCTAGTTCTCTGGGATTGTGTTGAAAGCAACAAACATGAACTACGAGGGACGCACCAAAGTGATGGAGAGAAACAGAAAAGGTTGTAAAGGAGATATCCTTCTCCAACGGAACTGTACAATGACGTCTGCTGATCTGACAGAGTTCTTAAACGTCCACGAAGACAAGAAATGGGTCAGCAACATTCTCCTTGACGTGTCGTGTAGAGCAGAGGCTAACGCAAATAGCAAACAAACAAACAAGGAAACAAAGAAACAAAAACAAAAACGAAAAACAAAAAAACAAAAACAAAAACAAAAAACAAAACATAACAATAAACAAAAGACAGAAGGGAAAAGAAAACGAGTGGTAGTTTTTTGTGTTTAAAAAAAAAAAAAAAACCTTCGGTAATTACCTTTCAACTAGGTTTTCACTAAGTTCTGAATGTGAACAAAAGGCACACATCATTTCGCACTTTTTTTATATCAAGCAAATGGCACGTGCACGGACACTGAATATTGGTTTTAGTCATTATGACAATTAACAGTAAGACAACTGCATTTTTGTCTGGATCCGGGGGCTGGAAGGCAGGTCCAATTTCCTCTACGGCTGACATTCACGATGAGCCGACTGTGGATAACGTTACAGCCCGGCAACTTCGTATGACCAGATGGCCAGTTCGTCATGACCAGATGGCCAATTCGTCACGATCAGATGGCCATTTCGTTATGACCAGATGGCCAATTCGTCACGATCAGATGGCCATTTCGTTATGACCAGATGGCCAGTTCGTCACGATCAGATGGCCGATTCGTCATGACCAGATGGCCAATTCGTCATGACCAGATGGCCATTTCGTCATGACCAGATGGCCAATTCGTCATGACCAGATGGCCAATTCGTCATGACCAGATGGCCATTTCGTTATGACCAGATGGCCAGTTCGTCACGATCAGATGGCCATTTCGTTATGACCAGATGGCCAATTCGTCATGACCAGATGGCCAATTCGTCATGATCAGATGGCCATTTCGTTATGACCAGATGGCCAGTTCGTCACGATCAGATGGCCATTTCGTTATGATCAGATGGCCAATTCGTCATGACCAGATGGCCAATTCGTCACGATCAGATGGCCACTTCGTCATGACCAGATGGCCAATTCGTCATGACCAGATGGCCACTTCGTCATGACCAGATGGCCAATTCGTCATGACCAGATGGCCAATTCGTCATGACCAGATGGCCAATTCGTCATGACCTGATGGCCAATTCGTCATGACCAGATGGCCAATTCGTCACGATCAGATGGCCACTTCGTTATGACCAGATGGCCAATTCGTCATGACCAGATGGCCAATTCGTCATGACCAGATGGCCAATTCGTCATGACCTGATGGCCAATTCGTCATGACCAGATGGCCAATTCGTCATGACCTGATGGCCACTTCGTCATGACCAGATGGCCAGTTCGTCATGACCAGATGGCCAATTCGTCATGACCAGATGGCCAATTCGTCATGACCAGATGGCCAATTCGTCACGATCAGATGGCCAATTCGTCATGATCAGATGGCCAATTCGTCACGATCAGATGGCCAATTCGTCATGACCAGATGGCCAATTCGTCACGATCAGATGGCCAATTCGTCATGACCAGATGGCCAATTCGTCACGATCAGATGGCCAATTCGTCATGACCTGATGGCCAATTCGTCATGATCAGATGGCCAATTCGTCACGATCAGATGGCCAATTCGTCATGACCAGATGGCCAATTCGTCATGACCAGATGGCCAATTCGTCATGACCAGATGGTCAATTCGTCATGACCAGATGGCCAATTCGCCTTCAGGTCACTCTCTGCACAAGAGACGTCAACAGACTCCAAGTCAGTCCGCTCTCAGCTGACCATGGGTCACGCGAACAATACGAGGACAATGCAGGCACACCACGCCTTCCCCACAATACAAAACTCACCGACGGCGAAGTAGGACGGAGCCTGTATTGTCGTGCTGGAGCCTTGAAGGCCGGCCTTGTCATTGACGTAGGTTACCATGGTCTCATCCCCGGGCAGCCAGTTCTCCAGGACAGAAGCCTGGTGAGTAAAAACAGTTGTCACGGAAACAGTTGTCATAGAAACAGGAAAAAAAAGTGAACAACAGAAAACCAAACGAATTGTGGACATGAATAGGATGTCAATATTTCCATTGCCATTTAGTGCATTTCTTGCATCCATTAAAGTACAGTTCTAAGAATGAAAGTTTCTTTTTTGTCTGAAAAGTGTATACAGTAATAAGATTGGCATGAAAAAAGAATTCAATATTTTGTGACCCAGAATCATTTTTAGACGCTATATGTAATACAAAGCAAAATATCCCAGAAAAAAACGTCTTTTGAGGGAAGGAGTCCAAATTTGAGTCTTTTTTTTTTTTTTTTGTCCTCCAATCTCCTTATTCCTACTGTTTTCTTTTTTTCCCCTTCTTTCTTCTTAGGTGAAGCTTCAATCCTATTTTTTCCCATTCCCACTTTTTTTTCTCGTATCCTCTTCCCTTCTCCACTGACTCACACGCATCATGCAGAACTGACGGTTCCATTACTGATGAAATTCGAATCTTTCATGAAGAGTCTCACTGTACTCCTCCTCAGAACGTGGAATACGTCTGGTCACCGCGAAACAGGCTGAAATGTCGGCAAAATGTTCGCTTTTCTTGACCCATGTGTAAATACTACATTGTAATACGATCACGTTGTTTCTTCTTTTAGATTTTTATGTACAGCATATGAGCTCGGAAATAAGTACTAATTCTGTATTTTTCAGATCCAGTTTAGTGAGAACTTGACGACCAGTAAACCCATACATAAACAGTAACTTGCAACAGCCACTCTGACGCGATGGTTAGTGAGCTGCGGAAGATTATGGGTTCGGGTTCGAATCCTTTTAGAAGCATTTATTTGTTGTGTTGTTTCGCACTAGCCGGCTTATACCCATCTAGGCTTTAGTAGGGAAACTGAAACCACACCGTCGAGTTTCGTGCACCTGAGGGATGTGTCTGTGAGTGTTGTTCACAGTTCATGACCAACACTGCAGGTGTCCGTATCAACCAAGCCTGGTTAAGTCTGAAAGGAAACACAGAGTACAACCCTGTCTTGTAATCTAAGACCAAAGTGGAGCTCCATGAAATTGTCTTCATTACTTTCACCCTCATCGACCATCATTTAAAAAAGAAGTATGGAATTCTGTGACCTTTCGTATCCTGTTCCCGTAGTGACCTCAATTCGGACTTCCTTATTGCCCCCCCCCCCCCCCCCCCGCCCCCCTCGTAATTCATTGTCATTGTTAGAGGGGCCTCTAGTCAAATGGTTGGTGCGTTTACTTGCGGAGCTAAAGGTCGTGAGGTCGAACCTCACGTGGGTCCGGATTTGTTTGGCTTGAAAATCCTCTCTGTCCACCCTGCAGTAAACGGGTACCTGACTCAGTACAGGGAAGATAAAGGGCATCGAAAGGAGAGAGATGGGCTCCGCCGTCCATCCTGCCATGCCTTAGACACAGTGCACTTCTGAAGTGAATTGCTACTACGGCCAATAAGCTTTGGGAACTTGGACCTTTTTATTTCTGCGCGCCTGTGTGTGTGTGTGGTGTGTGTGTGTGTGTGTGTGTGTGTGTGTGTGTGTGTGTGTGTGTGTGTAGTGTGTGTGTGTGTGTGTGTGTGTGCGTACGTGCGTGCGTGCGTGCGTGTGTGTGTGCGTGCGTGTGTGTGTGTGTGTGTGTGTGTGTGTGTGTGTGTGTGTGTGTGTGTGTGTGTGTGTATGTGCGCGCGCGCGCGCGTGTGCGTGCGTGTGAGGATTGAGGTGGGGTATTGGAATAGCTGTCGGCAGGATCAGGGGTATTTCCAGTCAACTGACCAAACCACCAAGGTTCTCCTCGGCGATGTGTTGGAATTCCGGAGGAAACAGCACTTCCTCCCAGTGGATGTTCAGCTTGGCTCCGCCCGCCGCGGTCACACCGACAGTGGCACAGACGGGCGTGTGGGCATCCGGCCGTGTGAACATGGCCCGGCCCACGACACGCGACAACGACCGGAACACGACGATGACGTGGTCTCCGTGCGTGTAATCCAGCGTGCACGTCACTTTGCCCTCTACCGACAGTCACGAAACATGGGTCAGGTCTCTGTGAGTGCGTGACCAGTCAACATCAGACCTTCGTCCCGATCCAAATCAACATACATTAAAAAATAAAAAAAAACCGAAAAAAAAGAGCAGAAGAAGAAGAAGAAGCACAAGAAGAAGAAGAAGAAGCACAAGAAGAAGAAGAAGAAGAAGAAACACCAAGAAGAAGAAAAGAAAAGAAGAAGAAGAAGAAGAGAGAAGCATCAATAAAGCAAGTCTGTTCCTTTGTTGAAACTTGTCGAAACATCCGAAAAAAAATATTACATGCCTCAGATGAAGAGGACGGATAGGCTTAGTCCTCCCGGCATGACCTTGACTCAAGGTCAAGGTCAGCAGTGGCAAGAGGTGGGTTGTGGTGTGGGTGCTTTTAGGTAGGCTTTAGGGGGTATATCATTGGAGCTCGTGTTGACACTGTTAACTCAGTTAAAGAAAACCAAAAAGGAGGATGCTTTTCCACTTTTCTTGTTTGGCCAGTGACATAGGAATGTGAAGCACTAAAGAAAAAAGAAAAGGATGCTTCGTGGATAACAAGCGGCTGAGGCTCACTCCCCCCCCCCCCCCCCCCCCCCCCCCCCCCCGCCAAAAAAAAAAAAAAGACACACTCACCAAAAAAGACTGTGGGTTGCAAGGTGAGGTGATTGCAGGCGGAAATGGAAACAGACTTTAAAAAGTATTTGAAGTAACTCCGCCAGTTAGCACGGACAAACGAATTACAAGACAAAACACGACGCGTTTCGACCTCTTTGGTCCACTTTTTTTTGTTTGTTTTCAGGGAAGATCAACAACACTCAGGACAACGGAAATGAAGAACGAACAATCACTGATCTTGTCAAATTCGGCGCTAGAGGGGCGTTGAAAAAACAACAACCAACAAACAAAAACAATTTTAATGGCGAAATTGTGGACGGTCCACATGTTTTTGAAAACAATTCATAATTTTGAGGAGCAGTGAAGGAAGAGCCCTTCCCTCTCTTGATTTAGAAATCAGGTTGACCAACATTAACGTATTCAGAGAAGTGTAGAGTCTGGCATGAAGGTTAAAATTACAGAGAAACCATCTTTTTTCTAGCATTTGTTAGTGTAATTTCAATAGTCTAAACACGTCTTAAATGAAACATAACATGATCTTGGGTATCTTCTGCAACCCCCCCCCCCCCCCCCCCGTTACCTCCTCCCTTCCCCCAATAATTAAAACCCAAAAAATAGACGGCATGCCCCCCCCCCCCCCCCCCCCTCCCTTACTCCGCTTTTACCAGAATTTTGATGATGAAAAGATGAGAGAATACTCCCCCCCCCCCCCTCTAAAAATGAAGGAAATAAGAACTCTTCCCCTACCGCTGCGTTTAAAAAAAAAAAAAAAAAAGGCGCTTCCTCTCCCCCCCCCCCCCCCCCCCCTCCCCACTCCCGTCTCTTTTGAACATTTTCAAGTGTCCTGTCCCTTCCCCTCCCCCACCCACCCCCGCTTTTAAGAAAATGTTTGTCTTGTTGTGTCATTGTTGGCTGCACGACTCGGAAGGCGACAAGTACCTGTTCATCCATAAAATACCAGAAACAGGAAAAAAAAAGAATGTACCGATAGGAAAGATCAACCGCATCAACTGAGAGCAACGACTTGCTCAGTTCGTTTCATATGTTAATATTTCAAAAACGTTCCGTGGACGTGCAAAAACACTTTCGGGGTATTTGGAATACACCGCGGCAGAATTCGTCTTGTTCTGTTTAATCTCATCGTGCACTTTGCTACCGTGGCTACGAACACACTGTGAACTATGGAAGTATATCACTGTTCATCGTGGTCAACTCCTACACAGTCTGGAACCGTTCCAGAATAAATTTGTATTTTATTTCTCCACGACTTGAACGTGTCAAGCAGGTGGAAGGGGAGATGAAAAACAAACAAACAAAAACAAACAAGCAAACAAACAAACAAACATACAAACAAGCAAGCAAACAAAGAAGAATGTGACAAACCAACTTTGTCAGTGGCACTGACAGAAATTAGTTAAATGAGTTGTATTTCACAATAAGCATTTATAGAGTGAGAATGGCAACACGCGCGACCCGCGCGCGAGCGTGTATGTGTGTGTGTGTGTGTGTGTGTGTGTGTGTGTGTGTGTGGCGCGCGCGCGCGCGCGTGTGTGTGTGTGTGTGTGTGTGTGTGTGTAATTCTCTCTCTCTCTCTCTCTCTCTCTCTCTCTCTCTCTCTCTCTCTCTCTCTCTCTCTCTCTCTCTCTGTATGGAATGTTGTTTACGCGGTTTTGTGAATGTCAATTAGGGCAAATAAAACAATTCAGTGATAACAATCTGTCATAAATTTTGCTTACATCCCTTTTCAGATTTGTCAGAAAATCGTGCCAAACACTGGCACCAACACCTCAGTGTCTGACTGAACCAGACCCATGGGATGAACCGTCCACGTTCCAGAAAGAGTATACAGGTGACACGTTACACCAGCGATCTTTTTTGTTGTTGTTGTTGCTTTCAGACAAGCATGCTCAAACAAAGGGGCATCACCTAGCCTCCTGTCCACACTATTCTGCTAATGCGCTCGTTAGAGTGGTCCGCCTACCTTGATGACATCTGGGTAACAGAAGTAGCAGAAGAAGAAGAAGAAGAAGTAGTAGTAGTAGTAGTTGTAGTAGTAGAAGTAGTAATAGAAGTAGTAGTAGTAGTAGTAGTAGTAGGAAGAGGAGGAGAAGGAGAAGGAGGAGGAGAAAGAGGAGCAGCAACAGCAGCAGCAGCAGCAGCAGCAGCATAGTATAGTATAGAGTAGTAGTAGTAGTAGCAGCAGCAGCAGCAGCAGAGTAGTAGTAGTAGTAGCAGCAGCAGCAGCAGCAGCAGCAGTAGTAGTAGTAGTAGTGGTAGTAGTAGCAGTAGTAGTAGTAACAACAGCAGTAGTAGTAGTAGTGGTGGTAGTAGTGGTATAGTACCAGAAGTATAGTAGCAAACATAATACCATAGTAAAGGTCGTGGCAGCATCAGCAGCAGAAGCAACTAGCAGCAGTACTAGTAGACGTGGCAGTGGCAGTAGCAGTAACAGTACAAGAAGTAAATCTTAAATAAATATTAGCGAACAGCCCCCCCCCCCCCCCCCCCTCAAAAAAAAACAAAAAACAAAAAAAAAAAAACCGTGGACAAACGAATCACAAGACAAAACACGACGCGTTTCGACCTCTGAGGTCTTCTTAAGGCAAGATACAAAACAAATTAAGACGACGTTGACTTAATTGTTTTGTATCTTGCCTTCAGAAGACATAAGAGGTCGAAACGCGTTGTGTTTTGTCTTGTGATTCGTTTGTCTCACGTTTTTTTTTTTTTTTTGCGGTTCGCTAACATTTAAGATTTGTTTAGATTTCCGCCTGCAGTCGTCTCACTTTTCAACGAGTACAAGAAGTAGTCAAAGCAGCAGGAGCAGCAGCAAAAACAGTAGTAGTGATAGCGATAGCGCTAAAAACAGCAGAATGTAACGTAACTGTAATCGTTAGTAGTCAGTATCGGTTGTAGTGGTAACGACCTCAGAGCGCTGTATGAAGTTATGACGTGACCACTTACGTCTCATCTCGTATTTTGACGCTGTTTTGGGCTTGAATTCCGTGTTCATGGAGATCTGACCTGACGTCAATTTATAGCGGCACAGCCACGTGGGTTTGTCCTGGGGTGACGTCATTTTCATAGCCACCCCGATCTCAATCTGGTCCTTACTACCTGGAAATGATGATGATAATAATAATAATAATGATAATGATAATACCAGTACTGATAATGATAATAATAATGAAAATAATAACAATAATAGTAATAGTGATAATAATGATAGTAATAATGATAATAATGATAATGATAATAATAATGGTAATAAAAACCGAATTGAATGCAGTCATTGTGTGCTCCTTTGTACTACATACGGAGAAGCTGGAAGTTTATGCACACACTCCCCCGAAGTCGGAGTGTGGCTGCCCACGTGGCAGGGTAATCAAACACGGTCACACACGTAATGTTCTCATCCCCAGCTGATGCATTTGTACCATAGTGTTCAAGTATTTCGGCTGTTTGGATGATCCCTGGAGTCTTTTAGCCAGGGTACGACAACAACAACAACAACAATGGACACACAGCTTTTCTTGATCAAGAACTGCAACGAAATAAGCTGAAAGCTGCTGATTACACCGCTGATTCTTGTCTAATTAGAACAATAAGTAAACAATAAGTACCATACGGCGATACAAGGAATACACCTATTAACCAGTTCCTGACATGATAATCAGAATGTAAAATAAGACTATGCTCAGAGGGAATGCATACATTATCTTCAACTCAGTCATAATTTTTTGTCCTGCTTTCTGAACACACACACACACACACACACACACACACACACACACAGAGTCACAACTTATTTTCATGCTTCCTAGAACACACACACACACACACGCACGCACGCACGCACGCACGCACGCACGCACGCACGCACGCACGCACACACACACACACACACACACAGTGTCAAACAACTCGACGTCATTCTCCTCACCTAATCTACTATGGTCAAGAAGCGGCTGCACCGCGAATGTCTGCGTCTCCACCTGCATAGGCCAAGCAGTCATCTGAACGAAACCTTCAGCCTCAGTGAGCACTTCCACTGAACTCAGCCAGGGCTCGGTGAGGGATACCTTCACGTTGTCACTGTGCAGCAGATCTTCGGCTACGTTCAGAGTGGTGAGCTCTCCCTGCAGTTCGTCTTGGAAGACTTTGGGGTCCGCTTTGGTGTTGATTTTGACGTAGTGGTCTGTTGTTGTGTAACGCGAAAATGGCACACACACACACACACACACACACACACACACACACACACACACACACACACACACACACACAGAGATAGAGAGAGAGAGAGAGAGAGAGAGAGAGAGAGAGAGAGAGAGAGAGAGAGAGATATTTCATTTTACAATGGTTTACGATGGTAAAATTTTTCTGTGCATCACAACACATTTTACATGCTATATGGACAGACAGACAGACAGACAGACAAACAGATAGATAGACAGACGGACAGACAGACAGAAGGGACCCCTTTAAAACTTCTTCCAACTCCACCCCTCCCCGCTACCCACCCACCCACCTACTCCTAACCTTCCCTCCACCTCTTGCCACCTCCATCCCCTCTCCCCTACCTCCTCACTCACCCGCGCTGACCTGGTCTGCCCCATCTCCCTCCCCCCATTCCACCCACAGTCCCCCACGCCCCAAACGGAGCAGGACTATTGTACACGATTATGGCACAACAGAACAAAGGGCTCTCGTTATTTTTTCCTTTTTTTTTTTGTCCTCCAGCCTCCAATTTTTTCCCCCACGTTTTTCTTTTACTTTTCCCCCTTCTTTTTCTTTTTTTTCCATTTTTTTCACAACCCCTCCTCCCCCCCCCCCCCAAAAAAAAAAAAACCATTGGGGCCTCCATCCTCTTATTTTTTCTCACTGTCATTTTTTTCTTCTTCCTGAGACTGACTCATACTCACCAAGCATTGTCTGCGTGTGTGTGTGTTTATTTTTTAACAGATGGACATTCACTTGCTGATCTCGGTGTTTAAACGTTTGATACAAAGCGTCTGGGTTTATTCATGTACTAATGTGTGGTGCACTGACACTATGATTCTGCTATTTTTGCGAAGAGTATACTTTTAATCAAATGAAATCCCCCCCTTACTCCCTTCCCCCTAATATGGGGATCTGTTGTGTGCAGCTGCAGTGTACAGGTCAGACATCTGCTAAGTCGTAGCCACGAGACCCTCTTCTTCAATTCTCTCATCTCAGTTGTTAATTCATTTATCCATCAGCTTAAAATCATGCGTAGTGTGGTCTCAAAACTTAGCGGATGTGGTGTAGCGTATATGGACGAGTCCGCACGCAGTGACGCCTCCTTGATGAAACTGAAACTGTACAGCTAGCTGCATCCATGGAATATAGATCTTTTTAAAAAATTCAGATTTATCACGTCGTTGCTGACGGCCGGGATGATTTTATGATTGACGGGTAGAACCAGGTCGAAACGCGTCGTGTTTGTCTCGTAACTTGTGTTTGTTTCTTTCGATCAGCGGCACAGCAATTTTTTTTTTTTTTTTTCAAGTTTTGTGTCAATTTCCGCCCGCAGTCACCTCAGTTAGAAATTAACTTTGATTCATACTGACTGCTACCCGTCATTGTTTTATTGTTCGCTTCTTGTTATCAATTTCAGGTGTGCGCTAGTGACGTTGTTTGCTACCTTTCATTCTTCCTAAATTCTGTTCGTTCTTTGTTTTCATTGTCTTGAATGCTGTATGTCTTGCCTGAAGAAGACCAAAGAGGTCGAAACAGGTCTTGTTTGTTTTGTAATGTGTTTGCTTCTTTTGTTCGGTGGAATAGTAATGTTTCGTTTAAGTTTTGTTTCAGTTTCCGCCTGCAGTTACCTCCCTTTGAAACTAACTGGTAGAAGTTTTTGGACTAGAAGAGATTGTAGTATAAGCGTTTAACAGATGCTACAAGTTTTACTAGCTTTTAAAATAAACGGTAATGCAACTAGAATGATTATGTTAAACCATTAAGTTGAAGATGTAAACACACACACAACACACACACACACACACACACAACACAACTTGACACCATCACTCCATCTTTGTGTCGCATGAAAGGTGACTGCTGACATCAGCCTTCAGTTTTCGTGACGCACGAGCACTCGTCCTACTTATCTGTCCAATCATCAACATCTAACGGCACTAATGGCACGTGCGCTTCAAACAGTTTCGGATATTCGGGGCCCCGTAAGGGTTGGCTCACGTCAAGACAGAAATAGTGTGTGTGTGTGTGTGTGTGTGTGTGTGTGTGTGTGTGTGTGTGTGTGTGTGCAATCGTCCTCATATCTCCATTGTTTACAGTAAACAATAGAATCAGAATGTCACTTCGTTTGTACAATGTTCGCCTCTGCCACAGTCCTGTTTGCTTGCATAGGTCACGAACCCCTTCCGAGCCAGAGATCTGTTCAGTTCACCAGGCTGCCTTCTCAGCTAACCATGTGCGCCAGCCGTTTCTCCTCTGCTGCTCAACGCGGGCGACATACTGTCTATACTTCGCTTTTTTGCCCGCAGCGCACGAACCACCGTGTGTGTGTGTGTGTGTGTGTGTGTGTGTGTGTGTGTGTGTGTGTGTGTGTGTGTGTGGAGGGGGGGGGGGGGGGGTGCGTGTGTGCGTGCGTGCGTGCGCGCGCGCGTGTGTGCGTGTGTGTGTGTGTTTCTAAATTGACGATTAGATATTATCGGCTGTGACGTGGAGTGAACAGACAGCCACACTATCAGCTGTGACGTGTGATGAGCAGACAGCCACACTATCAACTGTGACGTGGAGTGAACAGAAAGCCACACTATCAGCTATGACGTGGAGTGAACAGAAGCCACACTATCAACTGTGACGTGGAGTGAACAGACAGCCACACTATCAGCTGTGACGTGTGATGAGCAGACAGCCACACTATCAACTGTGACGTGTGATGAACAGACAGCCACACTATCAACTGTGACGTGGAGTGAACAGACAGCCACACTATCAACTGTGACGTGGAGTGAACAGACAGCCACACTATCAACTGTGAGCTGGAGTGAACAGACAGCCACACTATCAGCTGTGACGTGGATGAAACAGACAGCCAACACAATCCCAGCTATGACGTGGAGTGAACAGACAGCCACACTATCAGCTGTGACGTGTGATGACAGACAGCCACACTATCAGCTGTGACGTGTGATGAGCAGACAGCCACACTATCAGCTGTGACGTGGAGATGTGAACATGACAGCCACACCTATCAGCTGTGACGTGGAGTGAACGACAGCCACACTATCAGCTGTGACGTGTGATGAGCAGACAGACACACTATCAACTGTGACGGGAGTGAACAGACAGCCACACTATCAACTGTGACTGGATGAACAGACAGCCACACTATCAACTGTGACGTGGGATGAACAGACAGCCACACTATCACTGTGACGTGTGATGAACAGACAGCCACACTATCACTGTGACGTGGAGTGAACAGACAGCCACACTATCAGCTGTGACTGGAGTGAACAGACAGCCACACTATCAGCTGTGACGTGTGATGAACAGA
>CM065732.1:43948809-43953809 GCA_033310375.1 Conus canariensis | reverse complement strand
AAAAGAGATGATTAAAACCTCTGATGAACGAAAAGAGATGATTAAAACCTCTGATGAACGAAAAGAGATAATTAAAACCTCTGATGAATGAAAAGAGATGATTAAAACCTCCAATGAATGAAAAGAGATGATTAAAACCTCTAATGAATGAAAAGAGATGATTGAAACCTCTGATGAACGAAAAGAGATGTAAAACCTCTGATGAATGAAAAGAGATGTAAAACCTCTGATGAATGAAAAGAGATGATTGAAACCTCTGATGAATGAAAAGAGATTAAAACCTCTGATGAATGAAAACAGATGTAAAACCTCTGATGAATGAAAAGAGATGATTGAAACCTCTGATGAACGAAAAGAGATGTAAAACCTCTGATGAATGAAAAGAGATGTAAAACCTCTAATGAACGAAAAGATATAATCAAAACTTCAGCTTTTATTCCTGCTCCTCCCACCGCCCCCCCCCCCCCTTCTTTCTCCGCCCTCCGTCTCATATCCGTCCTCCTCCTCAACACACACACAACCCCACACACACACACACACACACACACACACACACACACCCGCGCCGCCCACACAACACACCACAGCACACACACACACACACCACAACGCACACACACACACACACACACACACACATCGCACACACACAACACACACACACACACACACACACACACACACCACCACAATACGCACACACACACACACACACACACTCAAACCACACACACACAAACACACGCGCGCGTGCGCACACACACACACACACACACACACACACACACACACACACACACACACACACACACACACACACACACACAATTTTTTCCCCTTCGTGGATGCTCACATAATATCTTTCTTTCAGTTCAGACATCGTGCTCACATGATTAATTAAAAAAAAGAAACAAAACAAAAAAAAAACAAGACATCCTAACGTACCACGAAAAAGACACAACTGTAAAAGAAAGTGTTCGGAGATCTGCAATGGAGACAATCAGAGCTAGAGCTCACTTTCAGCGAGAGTAACCCCGCCGTGTTCATGGGACTGATGCCTTGGTGGATCACGCCCAAAGCAATTGTGCCCCATAAGCCAGCTTAACAGTTCAACCAGAGAAGAGAGAGAGAGAAGAGAGAGAGAGAGAGAGAGAGAGAGAGAGAGAGAGAGAGAGAGAGAGAGAAAACATGTCTGTGAAGTAATGTAGACAGTCAATATCACGATCTTTTTTCCGGCGTGGGCTTCAAATCAAATATCTGACCGTTTTGATTTGTTTGTGTGACATCATAAACTGAGTAAAAAGTAATTCTTTTGGCAATGAAAAGACAGGCATTACATTCCTCCGATTTTTCTGTTCTCGGAACAAGTGCATTGTCAAAAGGACATAATTGAAGACGACTTTTGTTTCATAATGGAATGTCCAAACTGTCATAATCTTTGAAAATAACATATTGCACGTAAGTATTAATGCTGAATGTAAGATTTAAAAGAGTGCCAGTATGCTGGTACAAAAGTTGTCTCCCCTGTTCCACAGGATTTCAGGCGTTTTGACAGATATAGAAATTCACAGTTCCTCATCCATTAAAAAAAAAAAAGAAACACCATAGAGCTACTTTTTAAAACTCCGTCTAAGTATCTTTAAAGAGAAATTACAACTAATCCACCTGACGAAGTGGACAAACAAATTACAAGACAAAACACGTATGTTTCCAATGTAACCACATTAACAAGAAAAATCTCTCATCCCCTCCCTTCTCCGAATCTAGAACTCCAAGCCCACAGTTAAAAAAAAAACAAACCCAACAAAACAAAATAAAACAAAACAAAGCAAAAACAAACAAACAAACAAAAAAACAGCCAAACAAACTATATGAAGTGTGCTTTCTACAAAAAGGTGAGATTACAGGGGTGGTTTGTTGGCCAGCAAAACAAAAACAAACAAAAACAAAAACAAACAAACAAACAAACAAAACAACAAAACAAAAAAAAAAACAATATGAAGTGTGCTTTCTAAAAAAAGGTGAGATTACGGGGATAATTTGTTGGCCAATGGCATTGTGTCTGGCTGAAGAACGCCTGCAGGCGAGATGTTTTCCGTAACACGACCAGTCTCTGCCTGTCTTAACTGTTGTATCCAGACGATCAATGCCACGCTCTTTAACGCGTCTCTTCTCCCATTCTTGTTGCGAGTGTATTGCCATAGATTCCGAACAGTTAGAGGAACTCTTTCTCCGGAATAGCTCAGTTGGTAGAGCACCGGACTCGAAATCTTGGTGATCCTGGGGTTGCGGGTTCGAATCTCCGCCGGGTCGTTTCGGTACAGGGGGATTTTTCCCTCAGAGTTAACGTTGGTTCTGACTCCATTCCCCATACAGTCCTTCGAATGAGACTATAAACCGAGGTTCCGTGTGTGAACGCACGCATTACATCTTGCACACACGTAAAATCCCATCACCAACTTTCGGAAGAGAAGGCCAGTTTGGCCGTTGGTATGGATGACACGTTACACATAGCATGCACCGTGCATGAGAAATGGAAAGAATGAAGGAAGTAAGGAAATTGAGTGAACGATATTGAGCGATATTGACTGGATGACACGGGAAACGACTGAATGAAGCGCCAGCTGGCAGCTCTTCAGTCGGCACTACCCAGGTAGGCAGCCCGTTGTGTAAACGAGTGTGGATTGTAAAGCGCTTAGAGCTTGGTCTCTAGCCGAGAATAGGCGCTATATAAGTATTCATTACAATATAATAATAATAATAATAATAATAAAATGAATTACACAGCCATTAGCTCCAAAGTAATGCTGCTTACGACACCAGTTCACCTCTAGCAGAAATGCCACCACAGAACAAACAAGGAGACATCCCCCCCCCCCCCCCAACCCTAAAAAAGGGAAGTTCCAAACTTGTCCATGTATCCTTTATCTGATATATTTTTGTATACACTGCAACAACAGCTGGTGAAATGAACGAATACAAATGAACGCTTATTCAAGATTGGCACAGCCTTTTTCATTCTTGAACATTATTGTTTCCTCCTCCCTGCCTAATTTTAGATATCCGACTGTTGCACTGCCGGTTTAACCCTCTCTGTCCTAGACACGCCTTCCTCCTCTCCTCGATAGCATTCATTCCAACATCGCGTATCGATAACGCTGGCTGGCTTACGCAATTCTCTCCCTACTAGCGAAGTGGAAAGGTCACCAGCATGCCTTTATATCTCCCAACCATGTAGCGACTACGTTGATTCGACCTGCACGCCTTTCTATTTCCCAACCATTCTTTCAGCGAACAACTAATTCCACCTGCACGCCTTTCTATTTCTCAACCATTCTTTCAGCGAACAACTAATTCCACCTGCACGCCTTTCTATTTCTCAACCATTCTTTCAGCGAACAACTAATTCCACCTGCACGCCTTTCTATTTCTCAACCATTCTTTCAGCGAACAACTAATTCCACCTGCACGCCTTTCTATTTCTCAACCATTCTTTCAGCGAACAACTAATTCCACCTGCACGCCTTTCTATTTCTCAACCATTCTTTCAGCGAACAACTAATTCCACCTGCACGCCTTTCTATTTCTCAACCATTCTTCAGCGAACAACTAATTCCACCTGCACGCCTTTCTATTTCTCAACCATTCTTTCAGCGAACAACTAATTCCACCTGTACGCCTTTCTATTTCTCAACCATTCTTTCAGCGAACAACTAATTCCACCTGTACGCCTTTCTATTTCTCAACCATTCTTTCAGCGAACAACTAATTCCACCTGCACGCCTTTCTATTTCTCAACCATTCTTTCAGCGAACAACTAATTCCACCTGCACGCCTTTCTATTTCTCAACCATTCTTTCAGCAAACAACTAATTCCACCTGCACGCCTTCACATTTCTCGACCATGTAACGAACACACATATTCTACTTGCACACCTTTCTATTTTCCAACCCCTTATTGTAGCGAATATACTGAATCCACATGCACGCCTTTCTATTTCCCAACCATTATTGTAGCGAATATACTGATTCCACTTTTGCACGCCTTTCTATTTTCCAACCATTATTGTAGCGAATATACTGATTCTACATGCACGGCTTTCTATTTCCCAACCATTATTGTAGCAAATATACTGAATCCACTTGCACGCCTTTGTATTTCCCAACCATTATTGTAGCGAATATACTGATTCTACATGCACGCCTTTCTATTTCCCAACCATTATTGTAGCGAATATACTGAATCACATGCACGGCTTTCTATTCCAACCATTATTGTAGCAAATATACTGAATCCACTTGCACGCCTTTGTATTTCCCAACCATTATTGTAGCGAAGATACTGATTCCACTTTTGCACGCCTTTCTATTTCCCAACCATTATTTTAGCAAATATGCTGATTCTACATGCACGCCTTTCTATTTCCCAACCATTATTTTAGCGAATATGCTGAATCCACATGCACACCTTTCTATTTCCCAACCATTATTGTAGCGAATATACTGAATCCACATGCACGCTTTCTGTTTCCCAACCATTATTGTAGCAATATACTGAATCCACTTGCACGCCTTTGTATTTCCCAACCATTATTGTAGCGAAGATACTGATTCCACTTTTGCACGCCTTTCTATTTCCCAACCATTATTTTAGCGAATATGCTGATTCTGCATGCACGCCTTTCTATTTCCCAACCATTATTTTAGCGAATATGCTGAATCCACAAGCACGCCTTTCTATTTCCCAACCATGTAGCGAATATATTATTCTTGTTTAATGACGTCAGATTTGTTGTTGTTATCCTGCATACCCGAATGGGGTGAAAAGACCAAAAAAAACAAAAAAAAAAGAAAAAAAAAAGAAAAAAAAATCATTCCTTACCTATAAAAAAGAAAAGAAAAACAGAAAGAGTGTTATCCAGAGAGAATAGGTATACCTCTCTCTCTCTCTCTCTCTCTCTCTCTCTCTCTCTGTCTCTCTCTGTCTCTGTCTCTCGAGG
>CM065732.1:43931309-43933809 GCA_033310375.1 Conus canariensis | reverse complement strand
GACATACATACTCAAGTATACAAGTTAAAGAAAGATGACGAAATTCAAACAGTTGATCATTCATGAAAGTTCATACTTTTTGCTTCTATCTGCTTAAAATCCACCCGACCTTCGGTATGAACGACAAAGAATGTTGTCTTACAGTTCAAGAGGTCAAAGAGAAAATCTGTTGGAATTCTCTACAACCATTAATCTTGCTCCAAAGCATCAAAAATAATAAAGCCCTCTGGATTGTAAGAAAACCCCCACCCGGCAATTTTTTTGTCTTCACTTCTCCAGCCTCAAGAAAAATGAGTCTCGTGTTTTGTTCTTCCGAGCCGTGAATTGCACTCGTTCCAAAAAATCCACACACTTATCAAAGAAAATGAACGTGGAGCTTTTATTTTTCTTTCAAAAATTTTTTTTTTCAGAGAACCAGTTAATCAAGATTTCACGATATACGTCCAACGGACAGAAATGTCTCCTGTTTCGTTCTTGTGACAGTGCGTGATGGATTCATCAGGGAAAGCAAGAGGACGAGTAGTTTTTCCTTTTCTTTTCTGTTCTTCTCTCTCTCTCTCTCTCTCTCTTTCTTTTTTTTTTTTTTTTTTTTGGATTGCCAGCTCTGAACATGATCAATTGGAAGAAAACCAACCTTCTGCTGCAAAGCAATTACCGTGACCAGCGCGGCCATTTTGTCATCAGGGTTGGAAGCTCATTTGCGGCAGTAGCAGCAGCAACAGCAGAAGTCAAGCCCAGCCTCATTACCAATGTCACCCCCTCCTTGTCCTCCTCCCTCTCGCTCACAACGCCCGCTTTGTTTTGGCGTCGGGCAAGCCACCTCCTCCAAGATGCTCTCTACCTCTAGGCGGCCATTTTCCTTCCCAGCATGCCCCGCCCCCCCCCCCCCCCCCCCCGCTCTCTCTCTCTCCTCGGCACGTGCGTCATGGGGGCCGCCTTAATCCGCCAGGGGGCGTGCTGAAGATGCTCGCCGAGAACAGGCACAGGGGTTGGAGGTCGGGGAGGCGTTGTTGTCTTAATTAAGGCGATTAAGGAATGGCTGTCGCCCTCTTCCCGCCGAGTCATCCCCCCTGCCTCGTTGCACGTGTGACAAGGGGGCAGCACGGATCAACATGGCCGGTGTTTCCGGTGAGCGGGGTGTGTGGTTCTGAGGCCCTCATTTAGAAATGGAAGATATTGTCATCACCTCTGTCGTCCTACTTGATCAATTGCCTCCTGGGTTCTTCTTTCACGTAATTGTAGAGATCAAGTTCCCTCTTGGGCTCTGAAGATGGTGTGCTTCGCCAGAGCGGTCCATGAGAGGTGTTTGTTGTTTGTTGTTTGATGTTTGTTGTTTGTTGTTCGTTGTTGTTGTTTTGAGTAAAGCGAGTAATTAGAAAGGGTGTCATGCAGTGCACGGTTCGTGGACGTAAAGAGATCATAGGACAAAAAAAGTCCACATTATGTACGTATGTTATGTTATGTTATGTTATGTTATGTTATGTTATGTTATGTATGTATGTATGTATGTATTGCATGGATGGATGGATGGATGGATGAATGGATGGGTGATTGGATGGATGCATGCATGTATGTACGTGTGTTTGTTTGCGGGAGAGAATATGTATGAGTGTATGTATCTATGCATGTACATCTTTTGCTTTAATTCAATGTGTACTAATGGATGGATTTATGCATCTTGGCTAACATAGTGGCACTGCATTTTTTGACTTAAAAAGAAAGACATTTATGTTTGTTATGCATGGATATGCCTATTATAATATGTGTGAACATCTCCGCACACTGTCTTTTTTTCTACGCATATGTAATAAACTCTTATAGTCTATTACCTGACTAAAATAATGTGTGTGTTTGGGGGGAGGGGGGAGGGGAGGAGGGAGAAGGGGGGAAATGTAAAAAAAAAAAAGTCCAGATCAACATTCAGAAAAATGGGCCTTATTGTGTATGTAAACTGAGAATATATTGTGGATACTAACAAAAGGAACCTAGGAAGGAAGGAAGGAAGGAAGGAAAGGAAGGAAGGAAGAAGGAAGGAAGGAAGAAAGGAAGGAAGGAAGGAAGGAAAGGAAGGAAGGAAAAGGAAGGAAGAAAGGAAGGAAGGAAGAAAGGCAGGAAGAAAGGAAAGAGGAAGGAAGGAAAGGAAGGAAGAAGGAAGGAAGAAGGAAGGAAGGAAGGAGGAAGGAAGGGAAGGAAGAAGGAAGGAAGAAGAAGGAAGGAAGGAAGGAAGAAAGGAAGGAAGGAAGGAAAGAAGGAAGGAAGGAGAAGGAAGAAGGAAGGAAAAGGAAGGAAGAGAAGGAAGGAAGAAAGGAAGGAAGGAAGGAAGGAAGGAAGGAAGGAAGGAGGAAGAGAAGGAAGGAAGAAAGGAAGGAAGGAAGGAAGGAAGGAAGAGAAGAGGAAGGAAGGAAGGAAGAAAGGAAGGAAGGAAGAAGGAAGAAGGAAAGGAAGGAAGGAAGGAAGGAAGGAAAAAGGAAGGAAGGAGAAGAAGAAAGAGGAGGAAGAA
>CM065732.1:43912800-43923709 GCA_033310375.1 Conus canariensis | reverse complement strand
TGAGGGACCAGCATCCCCCTGGGTGTTTGTTTTCCAGCTTTCTTCAGGAATGTTTTTTTCGTTTCTTCCCCTAAACCCTGCCCATTCCCCCCCACCTCCCCCGCCCCAACCAACCGGGCCCCCCTACCCCTCTTCCTTTCATTCTAAAACCCATCCACTGACTCCCCCGCACACACACACACACACAACACACAACACCCCCCCACACACAACACACACGCAAAACACAAACACCACACCACCACCACCACGCCCCGCACGCGCCCCACAACACAAAACCCCATGTAGACTATATATACACTCACAACATAAAAAACCAAACATCACCCAAAAAAAAACCCAACACACACACACAAACAAACCCCACACCCCCACAAAACACACACCACACACACACACACCACGTTTAGCGCTCTCCGCGGCTACAACAGCCCTTTCGCAAGACAAAAAACACAGACGTAAGTGTTACCTTTTCGCTCGGGCTTTTGCTTACAAACGGCAAATTTAAAAGGCTTTTCCAACCAATGGGAAAACAAAATGAACAAAGTTCGGCGATTGACCATAGTATATGATATCTACACAAAAAAAAGCCCTGAAGAGAAAAATCAAAAAAACCCAAACAAACAAACAAAACAAACAAATAAAACAAACGCTTTAAATTTTCTTGATTCTTGTTTTGCTTTTTCTTTTTGCATTGTTTCGTTTTCGATCAGAAAAATAATCGTAAGTGCCAGAAAAAGAAACTAAAAAAAAAGAAAAAAAAAAAAGGAAAGAAAAAAAGGGAAAAAAAAAGGAATCTTTTATTTAACCCGCCCCCCCCCCCCCACCCCCCCCCCCCCCCCCCCCCCCCCCCCCCCCACGCCCCCACGCACCAAAAATATAACGACCATGATCATTGGAAGATCTACCAGTGTTTATTTTTTTTTCAACATTCATACAACATGTGTTTTGCCCCAAGTACCAATCAAATTCTCTGCATATCCTGAACATGATATTCTTCGTTGTAGTCGTCTTGGTGGTAATGCTGTGGTGCTGTTATTGTTGTAGAATCACGAACAATGTTCCCCTCCTCCCCTCCTCCTCCTCCTCCTCCTTCGTCGTCGTCCTCCTCCTCCTCTTCCCCTCCTCCTTCTCCTCCTTCTCCTTCTTCTTTTCCTCCTCCTCTTGCTCCTCCTGTCGCGCCATGTTCCCACGGGGCGTTAAAACAACAACAACAACAACCAGCCACTGACCACAAGCGGAGGCCTAAGCCGAGGAGAAAGGGAATCTTTTGGACATTTGTCCGCCATGGAAGCAAAACGCGGCTGGCAAAGCAAACTGGGGCTAAATGGCGAGATAACAAGAACCAACGCCGTCTGCTTGTCTGTCGGTTTCGAGCGGCCGTGTCCTCTGCGCAGGCGTGACAGGAAGGAAGTGTCAACAAACATGGCCGAGCGCGTGCGCAAACAAACAGCGAGGCGCAGAGCAGGACGATGTCATCGTATCCTGGGCTCAGATTTCCAGGCGATGGGGTAGTGGCTGGTGTCTGCCTGACTCTCTGTCTGTCTGTCTGTCTGTCTCTCTGTCTGTCTTGCCTTCGCTGTTTGTCCGAGCATCTAGGGGGTCCCTTCAATTTCCCTCTGGTCCTCGTTCGCTGTGTCTGTCTGTCTGGCTGGCTTGTCTATCATTCCATCGTGTCTTTATGTTTGTGTGTATCATGACTCGCGTTTCTGCTCTGACATTTTCATTGTCTTCGTTTTCGTTTTGTCTGACTGTTTGCATTTAAGCATGCCCCCCCCCCTCTCTCTCTCTCTCTCTCTCTCTCCCTCTCTTCCTTCCTTTCCCATCTCTCCCTTCCTGCTTCTGTCACTCTCTCTCTCTCTCTCTCTCTCTCTCTTTCTCTCTTCTCTCTCTCTTTCTTTGAGTCTGCCTGTCTGTCTGTATCTCTCTTGAATCAGTGCAGTGAGAGTAAGAGTAATTCGACTAAAAGGACACAGAGGAAGTAAATGAAGAGGAGAGAGAGAGAAGAGAGGAGGAGAGAGGGGAGAGGAGAGAGAGAACAGACAGACAGACAGACAGACAGACAGACAGACAAAGACAGAGACAGAGAGAGAGAGAGAGAGAGAGAGAGAGAGAGAATTTTTGTATAAAGTAGGGGGTAACAGAATAAGCACCAGTGGGCCTTTTCTTTCTTCTCTTTCCTTTCTCTCTCTCTCTCTTTTCTTTTTTCTGCATCTGGCACTCTCAGAGAGAGAGAGAGAGGAGAGAGAGAGAGAGAGAGAGAGAGAGAGAGAGAGAGAGAGAGAGAGAGAGAGAGAGAGAGAGAGAGGGAATACAGAATAAACTCCAGTCGGTTTTTGCTTTTCTTGTTTTTTCTATTTTTCTTTTCTTTCTGTCTATTCTTTTCTTTTCTTTCTTTTTCTTTATATCTGGCGCTCAAGGAAGAGAGAGAGAGAGAGAGGAGAGAGAGAGAGAGACAAGAGAGAGAGAGAGACAGACAGAGAAGAGAGAGGACAGAGAGAGAGAGAATCCGTTCACAACATTTTAGATACTTATGGCAGAGAGAGAGAGAGAGAGAGAGAGACGAGAGAGAGAGAGGAGAGAGAGAGAGAGAGAGAGAAGTAAACTCGAATATTTCAATACTTATGGGAGAGAGAGAGAGAGAGAGAGAGAGAGAAGAGAGAGAGAGAGGAGAGAGACGAGAGAGAGAGAGAGAGAGAGACGAAAGAGAGAAAGAGAGAGAGAGAGAGAGAGAGAGAAAGAGAGAGAAAGAGAGAGAGAAGAGAGACGAGACGAGAGCAGAGGAGGAAAAGAGAGCGGAGAGAAAAGAGAGAAAGAAAAAACGAATGAAGAAAAAGAGAAAAAAGAGCGAGAGAGACGATGAGGAGAGAGAAAGAGCGCGAAAGAGAGAGTGAAATGAGGAGATAACGAGAGCGCGGTTGCCATCCCAGTGTCCACTATTGTCACTGACCTTGTTGTCTTGACCCGTCCGTCAGAAGACACGAGTCGTCTTCTCTAACTCACACCTCAGCCCCGCCTCTTCCTCCCCTGGCAAAAAGAAAGAAAGAAAGAATGGAAGAAAGAATGGGGACAAAAAGTGGGCAGGTGAGAGGAGGGGAAGGGGTAGAGGGACGGGGGGGGGGGGGAGAGAGAGAGAGAGAGAGAGAGGAGAGAGAGAGAGAGAAAGAGAGAGAGAGGAGAACGAGAGGAGAGAGAGAGAGAGGAGGAGAGAGAGAGAGAGAGGTTTGGAGTATTTGATTCATTCACAACCCAAAACTGTCCGAAGCTACCGTGTACTGACCTACTTTTTTTTTGCGGGAGGACACTGCTTTCCTCACTGACCCCTCCCCCCCCCCCTTATCCCCTCCCCCCCCCCGCACCCCTCCCCCCCTCACCCCTATTCCATCAAGATCCCGTCCCCTCTTTTATTTTGTCAATGGATGGGTCACTGAATGGCTGAATGAACAAGATTCAGAGTGAGTGAGTCAGCCAGCGATAGAGCGAATGCCGGGGTTTAAAGAACGGGAAAAAAAAGGTTGTAAAGTCACCTAAAAGGATGTTCCTTCTTGCCATTCTTAAGAACGAAAGAAAGACTACAGCTGAATGAATGAAGACAAGAACATGACGGAGGTTGGAAAGATTTCAAGTAATGCGTGCCATCTGAATATTTTTTTCTCTCAATGATACACCTTCATAGTACACAACGAGCCGCCAGGTGTGTGTGTGTGTGTGTGTGTGTGTGTGTGTGTGTGTGTGTGTGTGTGTGTGTGTGTGTGTGTGCGTGCGTGCGTGCGTGCGTGCGTGCGCGCGCGCTCGCGTGCGTGCGTGCGTTCCTGCGTGCGTGCGGGCATGTGTGTCTGTGTATCCGCGCGCGCGCCTACATGCATAAGAAGGGTAAAGGAATGTAAAGCGGGGAAAGGAGAGGGGGGGGGGGGAGAGATGAGATGGACATTCACTTGAAAAACGTTCAATTGAGCTGAGTGAAGGAGGGGGGGCGGGAGGGGACGGGAGGCGGGGGGGGGGGGGGGGGGGGGGGGGGGGGGGGGGGGGGGGGAGGGAAACTATTGTCGGGTGAGCATTTTGTCCGGTGTGAACGTTTTGCCCGGAGAGCATTTTCTTCCCTGTGAGAGGCTTCTTCCTCCGTGTCTCTTCATACATACTGTCACTCCTCGCACCGACGAGACACACTCGTTCCTGTCAGATCTTACCCTTCTGCTTCTTTAAACAACGCGAGACGAATAGAAAGGATGAAGGAGTTGTGAGAGGAGGGGGGTGAGAGGGGGATGGGGGGGGGAGGTGAGGGAAGGGTGTAGGGTGGGAGAAGGAGACGCGGAGCATGTGTGAGAGACTCGAACCTAATGTGATTACGGGAACAGGTTCAGGTGGCGTACCACTGAGCACAAAACACATGGGGAGGCTGGGTTGAGTACGAAGGGGAGAGGGGTTAAGGGTGAGTGGATGGGCGATGGAGGGAGAGGGGGAAATGCAGGAAAGAAGAGGGGGCTACTGGGGGGTGGGGGTTGGGTGGGGGGGTGGGGGGTGGGGGTGGGGGCAGAGATGTCGAGGCAAACAGCGAAAATGATGATGTGGTAATATGGCTTCCCTTCCAAGCATGAAACATCGAGTGGAGAGAGAGAGAGAGAGAGAGAGAGAGAGAGAGAGAGAGAGAGAGAGAGAGAGAGAGAGAGAGAGATACAAACCCTTGTCCATATTAAAAACAATGTAACTGAGAGAGATCTAAACGCCCCTTCCCATGTTAAAAGCAATGTAGTTATGAAAAGTCTACGAACCCTTTCAATGTTAAATAGAATGCATTTGAGAGAAATATTCAACCCTCCTCTCCATGTTAAAAACAATGTAATTGAGAGAAGGATACCCTTTTCCATGTAAACGCAATGTAATTGAGAGAAGTATACAAACCCCTCGCCATGTTAAAAACCATGTAATTGAGAAAAGTACACAAACCCCTTTCCATGTTAAAACCAATGTAACTGAGAGAAGTCTACTAACCCACTTTCATCTTTAAAAAAAACAAAACCAAACAAACAATGGAAGTGAGACGGAAGTGTACAAACTCTTTTACATGTTAGAAAAAAAAATGCAAGTGAGTGAACTCTACAAATCTCTTTCCATGTTAACAGAAATATGCCAGGGACGAAATGCATGGTTACATTGACTGCTTGATGGTAGTGTTACGCCGTGCTGAGGTCACAGGTGGCTTGAAACAAGACAGATCCAAATGTACAGGAATTTTAAGTACCTCCGCCGGCCAACATGGACAAACAAATCACCAGACAAAACACGACGCGATTCGACCTCATAGGTCTTCTTCAGGCAAGATAAACAACATTCAGGACACAATGAAAACGAAGAACGAGCCATCACATTTGGCACCGAGTTCAAGGTAATTGATTGCTCGTTCTTCGTTTACATTGTCCTGACTGTTGTTTACCTTGCCTGAAGAAGAGCTAAGAGGTCGAAACGCGTTGTGTTTAATCGGGGGAGGTACGCAAAATTCCTGTTAAAATTTGCATCAATTTCCACCTGCAGTCACCTCACTTTGAAACCCAAACAGATCAAAGCAAAACCAAAACGACTTACAACCGATCATTAGTCTAAATTACTTCACATCAAGTCACCACCTCGTCAGCTCCAAACTATTTCGGTCACTCATCCCCGACGACTTCACACGTTCAAAACAAAGACCAGCAGTGAAAGATCTTTTTCTTCCCAAGCCCCGGCAATGCACACCCTCGCATTCTCTAATTACAATTAAGACAGGCTTAAAAAAAACCTCCATTCTCCTCCATGAGAAGCAGTGCATACAATGCTTGCATGATTATAGGTAGACTATTTATGGATATGGTTAGGATTACTTGTGTGTTAGGTGTACTCCACTGTAGATGTAAGTGACGATGAGCCAAAGAATGATTGTTTGTGTGTAATTTATGATGTCATTTTTGTAAGACACCATTGAATACGGACCCAGAACAAATATTTGATGTTCAAGCGTTTTTTTGTGTGTTTTTTTTTCGTCCTGTGATCACATGAGGCAATAAACCAATGAAAGAGGTCCTCTGTGTTGCATGCATTCGGGGATGTTAGAAGAAGAAAAAGAAGAAGAAGAAGAAGAAGATGAAGAAGAAGATGAAGAAGAAGAAAAACAAGAACAAGAACAACAACAAGAATAACAACAACAACGGCAAACAAAAACAAAACAACAACAAAAAAGTAAAAAGCAACAAAACAACAACAACAACAACAAAGGAAGAGAAAAAAACAAACAAAAAACAAACAAACAAAAAAAAACCACCAGAGACTAGCTGGCTCAGACCACATTCACTGTGGAATAATCTTCTGTAATGAGTATAAGAAAAAAAACCTTTCCCAGGAAAAGTAAAAAAAAAAAAAAAAAAAGGCTGAAAAAGTGGCCATACTTTAATCACGCATTCATCCAAGGGAGAGCAGTCCGTATAGACCTGTCCCAGAAAAACAAAAATGTGGGAATACAACACATGTCTTTCCAATACAAACATGATTACCTCCTCTCAGTTTATGGGTCAAGCAGACAGATTTAGGAGTCAAGTATTTGATCTGAAGCGCACGCCATTTTCTCTCTCTGATTGAACTGCTAAGTTGACGGATGGGGCAACATTGCTTTGGCGCATGTCCATCAGCGGCATCTGTCCCATGAAAACAGCGGGGTCACTCTTGCTGAACGTGAGCTCTCATGTAGATTACCTCCCTTGCAGATTTCTAAACGTCGTCTATTCTGCTGTGGACGAGAAAGTTATAGAATAGAAAGCCATGCGTACAACAGTACCACACAATATACACATTACAATATGTTACAAGACAATTCACACATTACAATACAATACAAAACAATTACACAATGAAGCAAAACAAAGTACACAGTACAAACCACTACAATGCAATCCAATCAAATCCCACATAAAACGTTACGATACAATTCAGTCGGAGTGAACACTCACATGTCACTAAAACAACGTCTTAAAACCTACCACCAAAACCCCTGTCCCCAATGAAGACATGAACGGGACAGACGATTCAACACGGAAATCCCCAACACGTCTGTCCAGAGATCAAGACGGAACAGGTTAAGTATCCCGCCTCGACAATCCTACTACTCGCTTTCCTTGGTGGAGCCCCGTTCGTTCGCCCTAATCACTACTAATCAGTCACACAAGGACCACCGCCCATCGCCAGAGTTGTGTTCAGTTCCCTGGGCTGCCCTCTTAGGTAGCCTTCTATACCAGCTTGTTACGTGTCTATTGTTCAGCCCTTTGTTCTGAACGTAGCCTTGGCCCGCGTGCGAAATAACGTAATTGTGCTTTTTAAACTTGACTTTTGAAACATATTTTCAAAATGATTTATAAGACTCCGCTGAAAAACGTAGACAAGCGAATCACAAGACAAAACACGACGTGTTTCGACCTCTTAGGTCTTCTTCAGGCAAGACACAACACTCAGGACAACGAAAATGAACGAGCAATCACTCATCTTTATCCAATTCGTATGATCACTTATCTTCATCCAGTTCATCATTTTCAATTTCATTTTCATTTTCGTTGTCCTGAGTGTTGTGTATCTTGCCTAAAGAAGACCTAACAGGTCGAAACGTGCCGTGTTTTGTCTTGTGATTCGTTTGTTTACAGTTATTCGGCGGAGCCTTATTGATAATTTTCAAACTTTGTTTAGATTTCCGTCGGCAGTCACCTCACTTTGCGACTAGATTTGACTTTTGAAGCTACCAGCTGCTGAGTGTGGTTAGCAGACAGCCATCCGATGAATATTAGGCAGACAGAGAGCCAGTGAGAGCAACAAGAAGGGGTAAATGCCTGTAATAATCTCCATGGAACTCTAACCAGCGAAAGGCAAAGATGCGTAGCCTCTTGTCTTTGAGCCTGTGACCTGCCGCCTGCGTCGCTGCCTCGGAGCGGACCAGGAAGGAGATGGGAGGAGGGGGGGGGGGGGGGGGGGGGGGGGGGGGGGAGAGGGGGGGAGAGGGGGAGAGGGAGGGGCAGACCTTTCAACATGGGTGTCATCAGCAAGACTTTCCTTTCTTCAAACCCTCGTATCCTGCCACCGGATATGACCTCATCTCTTGTGGGTCCCACGGGGGAGGTCTGGGTAATGGTAAGAAGGCTTCGGGGGTCAAAATGAGGCTGTCAGCTCTGTCCTGATTGGCTGACGCAGACGGACAGTCTGGAAATCAACCCTTTTATCCCCCTAAATGAAAGAAATGAAGCAGAATGAAATACAAAACAAAAACAAAATGAAATGAAATAAAATGAAATGAAATGAAATGAAATGAAATGAAACAAAGACGAAGAAAAGACGTACGGATTGACAGGCAGATAGAGGGGCGGAGCGACACACAGAGAGATTTAGATTGACAGACACGGACATACAAACAATTGATGTATGTGTGTGTGTGTGTGTGTGTGTGTGTGTTGTGTGTGTGTGTGTGTGTGTGTGTGTGTGTGTGTGTGTGTGCGTGTGTGTGTGGTGTGTGTGTGTGTGTGTGTGTGTGTGTGTGTGTGTGTGTGTGTTATCCCTTCTCCCCCCCCCCCCTCACTTTCTGTCTCCCTCTTTCTGCAATCAACCATTCAAAGACCATAGGACACAGACGAGGACTAAAAAAAACAGATTTTTTTTTTTTATTAGGAAGGACTCACCATGAATGGAAGCTGCCTCCACCTAACCCCGCCCCACCCTACCCCTACCCTCAGACCTCTCTTCTTCCCCCCCCCTCCCCTCTCTACCCCCAGTCACCCCCGTCTCCACTCCTCCTTTCCCCTCACCCCGACCTTCCGTCTTTCACTCCTCTCTGGTCCTGCTCAACTTTCCGCGCTTCCTCTTGCTGTAGGAACAATGCCTCGTCCATTCGGCGTCTCCACAATAGACCGGGGGGAGAGGAGGCGAGGGGAGGGGGGGGGGAGGGGGGAAGGGGAACAGGAGTGCTGGAGGAGAAGTGGAGAGGGGGGTGGTGGGGAAACAATAGATCACCTCCATTACTCTCCCCACTCCCCACCCCCTCGCCCCCCCCCCACCCCCTCCATCCATCCCATCCTCCCCTCGGTCTCTCGGGGGAGGGTTCGTGTGACAAGCTCCTGGTTACATCAGGGTCTTCACGTGTTTTTGACAGGGGCTGAGGGACAGGAGAGGGTGTGGGCGCTAAGAGAAGAGGGAAGGGTGGCAGGGGTGGATAGTAGAGGGAGGGTATGAGTGAAGGAAAGGGTTAGGGGGTAGGTGGGGGTGGGGGGGACAGGCGGGGTCGAGGTTCCAAGCCCTTGGTCATTCACAACCCCCTCTTTAAGTGAGTGAATGAGAGAGTGAATGACTAACCTCCGTTGAAAGGGTTTGGTTCCGGGGATCTAGGTTACCACATACCCCCCGTCGCCCCCCCCCCCCCTCCCCCCCTCTTCCGTTCAGTTTTTTTTTCTTTACGTTTTTTGGTGTGTGTGAGAGATAGAGGGGCAGAAAGGATGGGACGACATTTAAGGCTGGAAAGGGGAGTTGGAACAGGCCGGGGAATAGCGTTCTTGTGTTACAAAGCAACACCAGTATAACGCGGTTGATAAAAGATCCTGACATCATGGTCAAGACAAGAAGAGCTGACGAACGTGAAGCTCAGAACCCCCCCCCCCCCCCCACCACACACACACACACCTCTACTTTCGGCGCTCACTCGCTTTCAACCATGGCTTGTCATCTTTTCGTCAACAATAAACATGAATTTAAATAGAAAGCACCCTACATGTTCTACGAAAGCTAAGCAAAGGCACAAACTAGTGCATATCTAAAAGAATTCGGCTATGTGACGTAAAGAAGTCAGGAAAATCTTTTACTGGCTATGTGACGTAAAGAAGTTAGGAAAATCTTTTACTGGACGTGTTTCCACAAAGCCGTGGTATGGCCTACGACTAGGAGATGAACCCATCTTTCGAATAAAGTTTACTGGCCTACCGCTGGGAAAGGAAAGGAAACCATCTTTCAAAGGGAAGTTATCTGACCTACCACTAGGAAAGGAAGCTATCTTTCAAAGGGAAGTTATCTGACCTACCACTAGGAAAGGAAGCCATCTTTCAAAGGGAAGTTATCTGACCTACCACTAGGAAAGGAAGCCATCTTTCAAAGGGAAGTTATATAGACTACTACTAGGAAAGGAAGTCAGCTTTCAAAGTTAAGTTACATAGACTTCTACTTGGAGAGGAAGCCATCTTTCAAAGGCAAGTTATCCAGCCTACCACTAGGAAAGGAAGCCATATTTCAAAGGGAAACTATCTAGACTATCACTAGGAAAGGAAGCCATCTTTCAAAGGCAAGTTATCCAGCTTACCGCTAGGAAAGGAAGCCATATTTCAAAGGGAAACTATCTAGACTATCACTAGGAAAGGAAGCCATCTTTTAAAGGCAAGTTATCCAGCTTACCGCTAGGAAAGGAAGCCATCTTTCAAAGGGAAACTATCTAGACTACCACTAGGAAAGGAAGCCATCTTTCAAAGGGAAGTTATCTAGACTACCACAAGGAAAGGAAGCCATCTATCAAAGGGAGGTTATCTGACCTGCCACTAGGAAAGGAAGCCATCTTTCAAAGGGAGATTATCCAGCCTACCACTAGGAAAGGAAGCCATCTTTCAAAGGGAAGTTATCCAGCCTATCACCGGGAAAGGAAGCCATCTATCAAAGGAGGTTATCTGGCCTGCCACTAGGAAAGGAAGCCATCTTTCAAAGGGAAGTTATCCAGCCTATCACTGGGAAAGAAGCCATCTGTCAAAGGGAGGCTATCTGGCCTGCCACTAGGAAAGGAAGCCATCTTTCACAGGGAAGTTATCTGACCTACCACTAGGAAAAGAAGCCATCTTTCAAAGGGAAGTAATCCAGCCTACCACTAGGAAAGGAA
>CM065732.1:43892800-43902800 GCA_033310375.1 Conus canariensis | reverse complement strand
CATAGCAATTGATCTTTTAGTGTGTTAGGAAAGCGACAATAATACACAGGGAGGTATTTATTTCTTAGATGCAAGTACTTTGGGCAAACAAAAAGAAAATGTACAATGTCTTCAACGTGATTTCCACTGCATTGTTTGCATTCAGGATCGTTTCTTAAACAACCAAAACGTGGAACACCATTTAGATGTAATCTGTTACTTCTTAGCAAGCAAATGGCTCTTCTATGAGCTACTAAATCTAAACTTGTAATGTAGTTAGCTCTAATGATTTCTGGTTGATATAGACTGTAATCCTCTTCATGAGATATGGAATCATGCCAAATTTGTTGTGACATATCTTTCAGCCTATTCCTAAACTCTTCTAGAAAGAATTTACTATTTCCAGGGTTTTGCAGAGCCCAGACCTGACCAAATCCACTCTTGCATAGCAGAAGTCTGATTTCTGATGCCCAATTCTTTCTGCCAGCTGCGTCATGTGCATGCAGCATATCATAACACTGTTTGGGGTATCTGTTGTTTGGCATGTTAATGAGTCTGCACCAGTATTTGATGAGACGAGTTTGAGTATCAATCAAGATGGGAAATCTTCCACATTCACCTAAAGCTACATCATTTTTCACATCCCTACCTACACCGAGTATCATTTTACATATCTTAACTTGCACTTTTTCTATAGCATCATATTTCTGAAATCCCCAAATTTCCGATCCATATAATAGAATGGGCTTAATTTTTGTATCAAATATTTTGAAAACCATGTCCACTGGGAGTGCTTTAAATCTGAAATATACCTTTTTATGCCTGCTAAAGCTCTAAGGGCTTTACCAGAAAGAGCTTCTACATTCTTAGTCCATTTCAAAGTAGATGAAAAAATGACCCCCAGATAATTATAGCAAGATTCAACCTTTATCTCTGCATCGTTTAGATTCCATTTTTCACTTTTTTTTTTGTTAAATCCTCCATTTTTGAATACAACTACTTTAGTCTTATCCATGTTTACCTTCAGACCCCATTTTTTACAATATTTTTCTAGACAGTCGATCTTCTTCTGTAGGTCTAGAACAGTGTCAGCAACAATTGCAATGTCATCAGCGTACATAAGGAGGAGAATACCCAACGGATCTCCCAGTATACCAATGCCTCGTGCACCACAACCAATTAACTCTGTCTGAAGTTCAGATAGAAATATAGAAAACAAAAGGGGACTCAAAACACAGCCTTGCCTAACACCAGATAAGCACTCAAAATATTCTGTAATCTTATCTCCAACACACACAGCTGCCATCACACTCTTATACATACCTTGAATTGTGCCAAACAGTTTACTATGGATCCCTCTGGACAGCAGAATGTAAAGAAGTTTACTTCTATTTACACAGTCGAACGCTTTTGAAAAGTCTACAAATAGTGAATAAAATCGTCCGCCTTGTTTGCTTAAGTATTTCTGCACGAGAGATTGGAGAGAAAATATGTTGTCTATTGTACTATAGCCTTTCCGGAAGCCTGCTTGGGCTTCAGGGATAGTTTCATGTTCATTACAATATTGAGTCAATCTGTTATTAATCACTGTATTATATATTTTACTAAGCACATTCAGCAAAGAAATACTTCTGTAGTTATCAACACAACCTCGATCACCCTTTTTATGTAAGGGAAAGATTACTGCTTTTGTCCAGCTTTTTGGGTAGGTTCCGCTACTAAACACTTTATTGAACAAGGGGTGTAGAAACTTAATGAGTACGTTTGCTCCTGCATGGAACAGGTCAGTGGGCAAACCATCTGGCCCGGCAGCTTTACCCTTCTTCATTGCATTAATTGCTTTGAATATCTCAGTTTCTGATATTTCATTATCATGATCGAAGTTATGACACTCTTCACAAGTTTCAGAACAGTGATCCTGTAATGCACCAGAAATTTCTTGTTCAAAATCTTCATCATGTACGTTTTGTTCAGGTGACAGTAAGTTTTTGAAATATTCATACCATTTGTTTGGTGTAATCGTATTTGAACTTTTTGAATTGCTGGCTGTAAGAGACTTTATTTTTTGCCAAAATGATTTAGAGTTTGGGTCTGCGCATGCTTCGTTTAATTCATCTATGATACGTTTGTCTCTTTCATCTTTTTTCGATTTACAAAGCAACTTGAATGCTTTTTTGTGATCAAGATAGCTTTCTAAGTCCTTCCTGTCATCCGTTTGTCTGAATATACGTAGATACATGTATTTTTCTTGTTTAGCTTTCTCACAAACCTTGTCCCACCAAGGTGATTGATTGTACGAACATTGCTTTTTTGGTCTTGATTGCATTTGTTCAGCTGCTTTTTGCATTAGACTGACAACATATTCTGTGCCTTCGTCAACATTTTGAGTTAATGCTTCAAAGAAGTTTGCTAGCTCATGGATTACGTTGGTTTGAAGATAATCAGTAAAGGCTTCTAGACTTTGACTTCTTACTTTAAAATGTAACTTGTATTCCATACTAACGCTATTCTCATCTTCAGTTTCTTTGTAGCTTTCACGCGTATTATCATTGAGAGAAACAAAACAATAGGAAGATGGTCAGATTCAGATCTATCTGCGACAAACATGTCAGAAATAAAGTCATACATTGCTTGGGAACAAATGAAATAATCAACGACACTCATCCCTCTGTTAGCTGTACAAGTGATCTCGCCCTGTTTGTCTTGCTCTGTTCTCCCATTTACAATAAACATGTTGTTTTCTTTTAAAAGGTCAATGAGCTTTCGGCCAAAGTTATTTACAGCATGGTCCTTTGATTTCCGTTCAATTTGAGGCATATCATTCAATAATTCATCAATTTCATTTAACGGGTGTGCGTGTCTATTTTCATGGACAAAATCAATGTCTTGTAACTCACCAGTACGGGCGTTGAAATCTCCACATAATACAAAGGGCAAGTCAGGATATTCACGCATGACATCGGTTATGTTGTTAGCTAATATATCAATACCACTGGGGTTGTCTTCACCATAAATGACCGAGTTCTCAGGGGCTACATACACAAAGCCAAAAATCACGTCAAAAGAATAATTCAGAACTTGTTTACACAATCTTAGAAAAATGCATTCTTCCGCTGATGTCATTAACTGTTTGACATATCCAGAAATCGTCTTTCTCACACAGACAGCTACACCCCCTTTTATGCGCTGAGAGCGGGGTGAGAAGAAAACTGTGAAGTTGGGAAAAGCTTTTTCAATGTCCTCTTGTTTACAAGACCAGCATTCGGAAAAAGCAAAAATTTGAAACTGTTCACAATACCTTTGAAAGGAAAAGTTCGTAAGCTTGTTCTTTAACCCTTGAATATTCCAAACCATCACATTGAACAAACAGCTATCTTTACTCATACAATGGCTTGATTGAGGCATAGAATCAAAATCATTATCTTCACTCTTTTCATTCTAAGAAATGTTTCCATTACATACATCCTCATACCGTTTGTTTCTTGTGTTACTTCTCTGATCGTTGCTAGGTGTAGTCTGGGAGTGAGGTACGGGAATCATAGGTCTAAAGTCCTGTTGTGTCGTAGCTTGATCGGCAGGGTGGGGGGGGGGGGGGGGGGGGAGGTACGGAAATCCTCCTTCTTGCTCCATGTTCGCGATGCCGGCCTGCCTCTCATCTTGCACTGCGGCGCTCCTCAAGGTGCTTGGTGCCTTTGTTGTACCAGTAGCTCTTACCTTCAATGACGAGCGAGTCAAATCGGAGGAAGGCCTTTTTGTTTGCGTTTTTTTGCGTCCTTCAGAAAGGGGAGCAGTTGGCGGCGTTTCTCACGAACACGGGGAGTGAAGTCTTCAGATACAAACACATCAGTACCTTTCAGTTTGCGGCGTTCTGACAGAACCTTGTCCTTATGCTTAAAGCGACTGAAGGAGGCAATGATGGGTTGCGGTGTCTTGCCACCTCGGAGACCGTGTGCACGGTCGATTTCGACATCTTCTTCGATCCCCATCTTGTCTTTGATGACTTTCTTCACAGCCTCCTCACAGTCAGCCCAAATTTCAGTGTGATCTTCTGGAGACGGAATTCCCTGAAAAAGCAGGTTGCTACGCCTACTCCTGCCCTCTAAATCGTCCAGTTTGTCTTCCAGCCGTTGAACTTTGTCTTTAAGTTGATTGTTCTCTTCCATCACAGAGTCCAGCTGTCTTTGCATTTTGTCATTCAGTAAGTCAATTTTGCTGTCCAATTTGGTCATTTGGGATGACATGTCTTTCAGCACGTTCATAACATCAGCAATAGACTCTTGTTTGCTGCTTGCGGGTTCTTCGGTGATGTTGAGGTTGCTGCTGTTCAGTCTGGCCTGTTTCGTTTTGTCTTGTTTGGAGGGCCCAGGATTCGGTTCGATGCCTGAACGGAGAAGCAGAGCCGTGATAATAAGTGTGTGTGTGTGTGTGTGTGTGTGTGTGTGTGTGTGTGTGTGTGTGTGTGTGTGTGTGTGTGTGAGTGCGTGCGTGTGTGTGTGTGTATGTGTGTGTGTGTGTGTGTGTGGGGTGCGTGTGTGCGTGCGTGCGTGCGTGCGTGCGTACGTGTGTGTTTGTTTGTGTGTGTGTGCGTGCGTGCGTGCGTGCGTGCGTGCGTGCGTGCGTGCGTGGTGTGTGTGTGTGTGTGTGTGTGTTTGCGTTTGTGCGTGTGTGTGTGTGTGTGTGTGTGTGTGTGTGTGTGTGATGTGTGTGTGTGTGTGTGTGTGTGTGTGTGTGTGTGTGTGTGTGTGTGTGTGTGTGTGCGCGTGTGTGTGTGCGTGTGTGGGCGTGCGTGTGTGTGTGTTGTGTGTGTGTGTGTGTGTGTGTGTGTGTGTGTGTGTGTGTGTTGTACTTATGTGTGTGTTTGTGTGTGCCCGCGCGCGTGCGTGTGAGTATGCATGTATGTATGTGTGTGCGTGTGGGTGCGTGTGTGTGTGTGTGTGTGTGTGTGTGTGTGTGTGTGTGTGTGTGTGTGTGTGCGCGTGTGTGTGTGTGTGCGTGCGTGCGTGCGTGCGTGCGTGCGTGCGTGCGTGCGTGTGTGTGTGTGTGTGTGTGTGTGTGTGTGTGTGTGTGTGCGTGCGCGCGCGCGAGCGCGCGCGTGTGTGTGTGTGTGTGCAAAATATTTTTCAGCCCCGGACATTTCAAACGAGGGAATCATTTTCTTTGGAACACCGCCGGTTCCACCCAAGAAGTCGACGTCCTGCTAATCATCCACCGTTTTTAGTTCACGGTAGCGTCACCACCGGAAGTCCATCCGGCGACCATAAAGACGTCAGCTGATTGGCTGTGATGAAGGCAAGTGACAGGAAGCCGAGGGGTATGATGGGAATGTCTAGGCTGAGGGGAAGCCTGGGTTTTGTCAATGAGAAAGACGAGGAGGAGTGAGGGGCGGGGGGGGGGGGGGGGGGGGGGGGGGGACGCAGTGAGGTGGACAGGGGAGGTAATGAGGATGTGATAGGGGATGGGGTGGAGGTGGGGGGAGAGGTTTGGGGGGAGGGATGGAGAGGAGTGGTGGGGATGGGGGAACATGCAAAACCGTATTGTTGTTACTATATCCCATCATTTCTGACATAACGGTTTGGTTGTTTGCCGATATATTTGCTTGTTTGTTCGTTCTGTTGTCATTTTATCCTGTTTTCAAATTACGTCATTGTCAAGAAATGCGAGCTTCACGTAAAAAAAAAAAAAGTGATTAAAAAAAAAAAGTACCATTTTGAAGACCAAGACATGTCTACCAGATACTGCTTTCTTCAGAGATACGACTGAAGCCACTCAAAATAAACACGCATGAACAAAAATAAGACTGTTATCACCTCACCTATCTTAAAAGACAACTTGTCTGGGTGAATGTTTAAATGAACACTAAATGTAATATAGCAGACAGAGATGAGTCTGTTGGAGACTGATCGGCGGACAGACGTTTTGAGAGGAGCTCTCCTTGGTAAAATGTCTATTCTGGGTTATTTCCCCTAGTTTACTTCTATTCCGGGTTAATATCCCCTAGTTTACTTCTGCTCCGGGTCATTTCCCCTAGTTTACTTCTGCTCCGGGTTATTTCCCCTAGTTTACTTAACAGTCCAGCTGCACATACAGGGCCCTTGCTAGTCTGCCTTTATGTGGAGACGACAGTTCTGTTTACAAAAATAAAAGCAACAACAAACAACCACAGCAATAATAGTAATGATGATGATGATGACGATAGCAACAACAACAATAATAATAATAATGTAAAAATGATAGTACCACTACTACTAAGTAGAGCAGCAGCAACAATAACAATAATAACAGTAATGATAATAAAGATAATGATGATGATGAAACACATACACACAAATATATGCAACAATTCAGAACTACTAACTAACTGTGGACATCGTCGCTAAACTATGCCGTTTTAAGTTAACAGCCTCTTTTTTTCATCTGTCACCTTCAGATTTTAAAAAAGACAAACAAAAAGGAACGAAAAAAAAATCTTTAAATGCCCACGATGCCACAAAAAATACCTTTAAACCCTGCACAGAGAAATGGAGAAGAAAATGGAGGGACAGCCAGCATTCACTGTGTAAGGAATGTACACTGTGGAATACGATGCTCCGGTACAGTCCTGGGTATCTCCCATACTGAGCATGTCAGGAGAGAAGGTCAAAGTGCCCAGAGAAAGCCGGCAGCACTGGGGTGACCATGATGACCTCCAGGCAACAGTGTGCAAACAAACAAACAAACAAAAAAGCTGAGGACACGTGACATCAAGCATTCATGCGCGCGCACGCGAAGCACGTACATACACACACACACACACACACGCACGCACGCACATATACACACACACAATCGCACGCACGCACGAACAAGAGAGAGAGAGAGAGAGAGAGAGAGAGAGAGACAGACAGACAGACAGACAGACAGACAGACAGAGACAGAGAGACAAAGAGACTGACCGACAGACAGATAGACAGACAGACAGAGAGAGTTGAACAGGATCCAGATCAGCCCAGGTCCTACTAAACCAGAGGAATAACTGAACATCTTAATCAGACAGTCAATACACACACACCCCCGACATCAACACGTCAGAGCCCGTAAACACGTCAGCAAGACCACTGACGTCACAACACCGTTCGCCTCGACTCCAGAGAGCTCCACCTGCACAGGGGCCCAACAGGAACGTTAACTCTCATTACCACCGATAGCTCTGGCTCTTCAGCGTGGAAAAGAAATTAATGGCGGGTGTCAGGGGAGAGAAGCCAGTAGGGAAGAGCGGCAAGGAGTGGTCTGGCCTATCAAGGGGGAGGCGAGAAGGGGGTAGTTAGCCGACTGGTGGCGCTGATGTGAAATTAATTGATGTAAAGAGGACAGGGGAAGAGACACGACCCCGCGTGATGCCTGAGTGGAGACGTTGCTGAGGGATTTAGAGCTTGCACGTCATGATACATTGAGCCCTTCATACCCTACTACTTGTAACCTATCGGCTAGCCCCCCCACCCCCCCCCACCACACACCCTCTCCCCCTTCCTCCTCCTCTTCTGACGTACCCCCTCTCTTCCCCGTTCCGACCTCTCACCACCACACGTGTAGATTGATCCCTATCATCCCCGTTCCCACCATCGTTCGCTGCCTTCCCTCCCCTGCGCTCCCTGCAGTTTGATGGGCTGGGCGATGCTTGCTAGTCTTCCTGTCGCAGACATGTAAAATCTCTGTGCTTCCATTTCTGGTTCCTTTCTCTCCATCGCCCATACCCCCCCCCCACCCCCCCCCCCCATCCTCTCCCCCTCCTCCTCCTCCCCCAACACCCACTATGACCACGCCTCCTTCCGCTTCCCCATCCCTTACTCCCCTTTCCTCCCACCTCCCCCCCCCCCCACCCCCACCCCTACCCCCCGCCGGTGTCATGGCTGTCACTGGTGTGGTTGTTATTATTTTTGACGTAGGAGGCGATAGGGTAGGCAGATGTTAATTGCTGTGATAATCATTACTAGAAGTCGATGGTGGTGGTGGTGGTGGTGGTGGGATGGGTCTGGAAGTGTAGGGATGAGGGTGGGGGTGTGGTGGTGGTGGTGAATTGGGGATTGTGTGATTGGAGTGATGTCTGTGGGGGTGGAAAGGTGCGCGGGGGAGTGTGTGGTGTGGGGGGGGGGGGAGGTTCCTTACAGCGTATATGATACATGTATTTGGTGACTGGCTTTCACTGACATGTAGAGCTTAGAGGCCAAACCTAGTTGAGAAGAACATTCTTCCATTCACGTGTAGAATTATAACCACTGCACCCTGCATCGTCAGGCATGTAGGAGGTCTGTCTTTGTCGAGTGCCTTGAAGAAAAGAGAGAGAGAAAAAAAAAGTAGCAAGTGTGTGTGCTTTTTTTTTTTCTTTCTTTTTTTCGTTTCTTTATTGGTTCATGTGTTTTCTTCCTGGACTATTCTTTTTTTATCGAAATGTTTGAACGTTTTTTTTTTGTGTGCAGTTCTTCTTTATGTGTCTTTATTTTTGTTTTTGCTCTCTCTCCCCCTCCCCTTTCCCGAACGCGTGTAATGTACTTATAAATATAACACCTCTCTTTCTAAATTTTTTTTTTTTTTTTTTTTAATAATCGTTATGTTGACATTCTGTCTGTTGTCAATGCTGGAAAATCATTAAAAAAAAAAAAGGGGGGGTGGGGGGGGGGGGGGGGGGGAGGGGCGGAATAAAAACGAAGTCAGCAACCGAACTTTTACGCAGAAATACTGAGTAAATAATCGGTTCATACGTTCAGTTTTTTTTGGTCTGTTTTGTTTTTGTTTTTGTTTTTGGTTGTTGTTGATCAGTTGTGGTCAGTGGAAGTGAAAGTGTTTTTTCTTCACCCCAGATTAGTGTCTGTAATTCTGACCCACACACACCGTCCCATTTCCCTCCAACCCCTCCCCTTTTTAATCAAAAACTTCTACTTTCATGTAATTTCATTTTAAATGTTAGTAATACCGCACCGCCAAAAAAGAAAAAAAAATGGAGACAAACGAATCACAAGACAAAACACGACGCGTTTCGACCTCTTAGGTCTTCTTCAGGCAAGATACAAAACACTCAGGACAACGAAAATGAACGCCCATCTTGCGCTGAAGTGGATAAAGATAAGTGATTGCTTGTTCATTTTCGTTGTCCTGAGTGTTTTGTATCTTGCCTGAAGAGGACCTTAGAGGTCGAAACGCGTCGTGTTTTGTCTTGTGATTCGTTTGCCTACGTTTTTTTTTTTTTTTTTTTTTTTTTTTTTTGGCGGTGCGCTATTACTAACATTTAAAAACTTGTTTAGATTTCCGCTTGCAGTCGTCTCACTTTGCAACTGAATGTAATTTAGTTTTCCTTATTTTACTTATTAATTGAGCCGATCTGTCTTTGTTATGTCGTTTACTCACTGATGTGATGATGATGTATTTGGCTGTCTTTGGGTATTATTGTTATTCCTCCAATAGTTAGGTATTCAGTACGCCATACAAGTAGTTAAGGTTACATAAAGAGAGGCGAACGAACGAACGAACAAACAAACAAACAAACAAACAAACAAACAAACAAACAAACAAACAAAAACGTAGATGGGTAGGGTAAGGATGGGGATAGGGAGAGTTTGCATTCATAACGAAGAAAGGGTTAACGTAATGATAAACCATAGAAACATTCATTCTTTTATTCGCTTACACCTCCACCAGCCATCCAACCCACCCTCTTTAGTATTCACATACTGACCGACCGCGGTGTCATGCCAATTTGCCTATTCCTCATTTGCCTATTCCCAATATACCCATTCCCGATACACCTAACTGTCCGAAATGGCGATCCCCATTCGCTTATTTTCAGTCGGTCTCTGTAGTCGATAGGACATGAGATACTATTTATGATAATAATAATAAAAGAGTAAGTAGTGATGAATACCAGCCGCCGTGGCGAAATGGTCAGCACCGAGGACTCCCAGCTGGGAGGTCGTGAGTTCGATTCCCATCAGAGCCATTTGTGGGTCTTTTCCGCCCCGACCGGCTCCTACCCAGAGTTAATTTAGCTACG
>CM065732.1:43885300-43890300 GCA_033310375.1 Conus canariensis | reverse complement strand
TGTGTGTGTGAGAGAGAGAGAGGGGGGGGGAGATATGTGTGTGTGTGTGTGTGTGTGTGTGTGTGTGTGTGTGTGTGTGTGTGTGTGTGTGTGTGTTCATATATATATACACATACTTACGCGTCTCTCTCTCTCTCTCTCTCTCTCTTCTCTCTCTCTCTCTCTGCGAGCGCGCGCTGGAATGGAATCCAAGGATGGGTGCGATGCGTGATATGAAGCGCAAGTGATCGAACTAAGTTCGTAGACGAGACAGAAGCGAGACGATATCAAAAGAAGTTAATAAAACTATTTAGAAAACCAAGCCAGCATACTCAAGACCTAATCAAAAATCATAGTCGTCGCGTATAGTGAGTTCATTCGATAATTCATGATTTTAAGGAGCATTAAATAAAACATCTATACACGTAAATCAAAACCAAAACCAGAATAAACAAAAGGACAGGACGGCAAATAGAAAAGTTGCTTTGTTCTGTATTCAACCTCAAATGAGATGATAATGAAATGGTATTCTGTTGCATAATATCAGTTAGGGCATCGTTAAATCATCACGATTATCACACCCTGCACATGAACGTAGTGAGCAAGGAGATAAGAGTTATGGGATATTGTAGATCTACCTTTATTGAAAAAAAAGTATGTATATAAAACGGGAGAGAGAGAGAGAGAGAGAGAGAGAGAGAGAGAGAGAGAGAGGAGAGAGAGAGAGAGAGAGAGAGAGAGAGCGCACACATCTACATCAATCGAACGCAAACTTAAAGGGCATCTTGAGCTTCTAGGTAACAATGAAATATAGAGTAGGTGAGATACACGTGTCAAGGCTTTAGGAATACTTTTCGGATGTTCTTCTTCTTTCTTTCTTTCTTTCTTCTTTTTTTTCTTCTTCCTTCTTCCTTCCTTCCTTCTTCCTTCCTTCTTCCTTCCTTCTTTCTTTCTTTCTTTCTTTCTTTCTTCTTTTCTGTTCAAAATGAAAATTAATTTCACATAGAGTGGGCGGCTTTTGTGGAAATTAGCGGGAAGAGAGTTCCAAAGACATTGGGAGCAATGCAACAAATGTTCTCTGGTACCATTTAAACACAGCCTGCATGCAAAGGGCGTAAGATCAGTTAGGACTCTGAGGAGAGAGAGAGAGAGAGAGAGAGAGAGAGAGAGAGAGAGAGAGAGAGAGAGAGAGAGAGAGAGAGATGGACGATGGACGAACACACACACACACACACACGCAGAGAGAGAGAGAGAGAGAGAGAGAGAGAGAGAGAGAGAGAGAGAGAGAGAGAGAGAGAGAGAGAGAATGACAGTGACAATGACAATGACAACGATTCTTTATTTCATAACGGTAAAAGTATTGGCTTAATTAGCCATTTTTCATACTTGTTACTGTTCTACGAAGCTAATACTAAATGATGCAATATACGCATCAATACATGATTACAGAAACAGCATGAAGCCAAACAAACAAACAATAAAACCACCACCAAGAAGCATGTGCGGACATCCTCAATGAAATAAGCAAACGAAAGAAGCAATTAAAAGTTCATAGCCAAAAACAATTCAAGCAAAGGGAAAAAAAAATCAAAGTACTACAACAAAAACGATCAACAAGAAAATAGCATCAAATATTTTAGAATCTCTAGTGAGACATACAAGGGAAAAGAAAAAAGAAAGAAAAAGAGGGAAAGAAGAAGAAGAAGAAGAAGAAGAAGAAGAAGAAGAAGAAGAAGAAGAAGAAGAAAAGAGCATGATATAAAGGACACATTAAAAGGTCTTTCTGTCTCGCATTCATACACATACGTACACATATAATACACACATACATATGTAGGAGATACGCACGCACGCAATATACACACACGCGCGCGCGCATGCACTCACACACACACACACACACACACACACACACACACACACACACACACACACACACACACACACACACACACATAAATGCGCGCGCGGGCGATGGCAGGAATGTATGCTGGGATAAAACAGACGTACTATTATGTTCGAGTTTAGGTTACAGAAGTTGTTGAAACCAAGTACCTGAAAAGATTATCCTTGAAAGAGAGAGTAGCCCTTGTTACGACATTTATAGGGAGCGAGTTTCACAGATATGCTCCTGAAAATGAAAAACTTGTTTTAAAGATACTAATTCTAGGTCTTGGTAACAATAACCTCTGGTTCGACCTAGAATTCTTCAGGACTGATTTTGTGAACAGTTTAGACAGATATGATGGGAGTTTATTGTTCAAAACCTTGTAAATCAGTATATCTTTGTTAAAGCGGAGATGTCCAAAAGAGGCAGGATTTGTAACTGTTTCATCTTTTGTTGTCTATAGGTGCGGATCAGGTAAAATAAGCTTGGCTGCTCTCCGATACAGGGAGTTTAATCTTTTCAGATGTACACCAGCACAGTCATCTCATACTGTGGAAGCATAATCAGTATGAGATCTCATGTGGGCATTGTAGAATATTTTACGGGAACTAGTATCAGTGAAGTCTTTTAGTTTCTTTAAAATGAATGTTTTTTTTTTTTTTTTTTTTTTTTTAATAGATAATTTTGCATATGGAGTTGATATGACCATCCCACTGTAGTTGGTTGTCTACAACTAATCCTAGTAGCCTGACCTGATTGATTTGACGGTCTTCAATAGATAGACTAAGTGGAAACAAATCTAGCTGATGTTTTTGTCTGGTGGATATAATCATGCACTCTGTTTTGGTGGGATTTAAGTGCATTGCATTATCTTCAAACCAGTTTTCTACTTCCATGAGACTTTGTTGTAAGCGATCATTAATATCGTTAATATCTTTGTCAGCTGTATATAGAGTACCATCATCAGCAAACAACTCACACGATACATTGCTATCTGAGATGTGTAATGGTAAGTCATTAATAAACAGACAAAAGAGGAGGGGGCCTAAAATAGAACCTTGTGGTACCCCTTTCTTGACTAACTTTTCAGCAGAATATGATCCAATGAGTAAGACTCGTTGGTATCTGTCTCCAAGGTAAGACTCAAAGAAAGCTGTTGTTTGTGAACTTTTAGTATACATATAGATCTTTTCTAACAAAATATCACGGTTAACCAGATCAAAAGCTTTTTTAAGGTCTTGGAATCTTACACCAGTTAGTTGAGAATTGTTCATTGCGGACAGCCATGTGTCCAACAGATGTATTAAAGCTGTATGACAGGCATGTCGGGTCGAAAACCAGGCTGCAAAGGGTGGATGAGGTTATGTTTTTCCTAATAACTTAAGAAATGTTTGTGTACATGCTTTTCTATAGGCTTAGATAATATTGATAACAGGGATAAGGGTCTATAGTTGTTAACTGCCGTGATATCTCTGCCGTGGAGAGAGAGAGAGAGAGAGAGAGAGGAGAGAGAGAGAGAGAGAGGAGAGAGAGAGTGTACGGCGGACGGACGGACGGACGAGACGAGAGAGAGAGAGAGAGAGAGAGAGAGAGAGAGAGAGAGAGAGAGAGAGGAGAGAGAGAGAGAGAGAGAGGAGAGACGGACGACGAGACGAGAGAAGAGAGAGAGAGAGAGAGAGAGAGAGAGAGAGAGAGAGAGAGAGAGAGAGAGAGAGAGAGTCGAAAAAACAAAACAAAACAAAACAACCGACTGAAGTGGACAGAGGAAGGAGAAGAAGGAAGGAGAAAGGAGAGCAGGCAGGATACACGGGGGGCAAAGTGGGAAAGAGGGAGACGGGTCACGGAGGGAGGGAGGGAGGGAGGGAGGGATGAAGGCAACAAAATAGATTCTTCAATCCATCACACTCCTAACCGGACTGGTCAGATCAAACGCAGACCCACACAGCGAAACGGGTCCCATACTACTGGCCATCAACCGGCACCCGAGCAGGAAGCTAAGTCTGGCACTATCTGACCGGCTCATCGCAGCAGACTGGAGACATTCCACTTTACTTTATGCATGCGACCTCCACTCCCACCCCCCACCCCCACCCAGCCCCCCCCCTCCCTCTCAGTCCGTACGTACGTCTCTCTCTCTCTCTCTCTCTCTCTCTCTCTCTCTCTCTCTTTCTCTCTCAGTTCGTACGTACGCTTCTCTCTCTCTCTCTCTCTCTCTCTCTCTCTCTCTCTTTCTCTCTCTCTCTCTCTCTCTCTCTCTCTCTCTCTCTCTCTCTCAATCCGTTCGTACGTCTCTCTCTGTCTCTGTCTCTTTTTTTTTCTCTCTCTCTCTCAGTCCGTAAGTAGGTCTCTCTCTCTCTCTCTCTCTCTCTCTCTCTCTCTCTCAATCCGTTCGTACGTCTCTCTCTCTCTCGTTCTCTCCCCCCCCCTCTCTCTCTCTCTCTCTCAGTCCGTTCGTACGTCTCTCTCTCTCTCTCTCTCTCTCTCTCTCTCTCTCAGTCCGTTCGTACGTCTCTCTCTCTCTCTCTCTCTCTCTCTCTCTCTCTCTCTCTCTCTCTCTCTCTCTCTCAGTCCGTTCGTACGTCTATCTCTCTCTCTCTCTCTCTCTCTCTCTCTCTCTCTCTCTCTCAGTCCGTACGTACGTCTCTCTCTCTCTCTCTCCCTCTCTCCCTCTCTCTCTCTCTCTCTCTCCCAACTTCAAGGGCGGGTTCTAATCAACACTGCAAGCGATACGGGCCATAAGAGCTGCCATTCCACCCTGTCTCTTTCCCGTCGACATACTGATCCAAATGGGTCCCGAACAGCCGGGGGGGGGGGGGGGGGGGGGGGGGGGGTAGTGGGGGCTCCACAGGCACTTCAGCTACGTAGTCAAGAAAGAGAGATCGCATGTTCTAAGAACGCGCTCTCTGTCTGTCTGTCTGTCTGTCTCTGTCTCTCTGTTTCTGTCTTTCTATCTGTCTGTCTCTGTCTGTCTCTGTCTGTCTGTCTCTGTCTCTCTCTGTCTTTGTCTCTCTCTCTCTGTCTTTGTCTCTCTCTCTCTGTCTCTGCTCTGTCTCTCTCTCTGTCTCTCTCTATCTGTCTGTCTCTCTGTCTGTCTGTCTGTCTGTCTCTCTGTTGTCTGTTCTCTTTGTCTTTG
>CM065732.1:43865300-43880300 GCA_033310375.1 Conus canariensis | reverse complement strand
TTCTGAGTTCTGAGTTCTCTCTGTCTTTGTCTCTGTCTCTGTCTGTCTGCCTGTCTTTCTGTCTGTCTGTCTGTCTGTCTCTGTCCCCCCCCCCCCCCCCAGTCCTTTCTCCTGTGCCCGTGTGCCCGCAGAGTTATGACTGTACGGCGGCAGTGAACAGTTGGTTGCGCAGCATGGCTTACAGCTTTGTCCTCTATCGGTGGCAAATGCACGCCCCCATGTCACCGCGGCTGTATTGGTTAATGCCATTAGGATACCCAGGAGTCTCTCTCTCTCTCTCTCTCTCTCTCTCTCTCTCTCTTCTCTCTCTCTCTCTCTCTCTCTCTGTGTCTGTCTGTCTGTCTCTCAATACCCCCCTCCCTCTCTCAATACCCATCTCTGTCTCTCTCAATACCCATCTCTCTCTTGTCTCTGTCTCTCTCTCAATACCCACGAGTCTCTCTCTCTCAATACCCATGATGCTGTCTCTCTCTAGCAATGTGCTTTTATACCGTCATTGTTTTTCTTTTGTTTTTCTCATAACAGTGTCGGTTTTTCCTCTTACTTAGTTCATTTAATATGTTGTTTGTTCCCCTACCCCTTCGTGAGGGGCCACAGCCGAAACATGAATAAACCATTGTCATAAACCACTCTCTCTCTCTCTCTCTCTCTCTCTCTCTCTCTCTCTCTCTCTCTCTCTCTGGGGAATCAGTGATGGGGCTGGGGGGAACGGGGACGGACGTGGGGGGTGTAGTTTCGGGTGGTGGTGGGGGGGGGGGGAGGATGGACACATTTCATAAATGATTGATTGCTTGCTTACATTTTGCATGCTTTTTTTTGGTCTCGTTATTTGCATACTTTAAAAATGTTTTTCCATTCTTCTCCCGCTACTCTTTCCCCTCTCCTCTACCCCCCCCCCCTCCCCAACAAGGCTGAAAGTGAGAGGGCATTAATCATGATTATCTCACGACCCTAACTGAATATAATTCTCTCTCTCTCTCTCTCTCTCTCTCTCTCTCTCTCTCTCTCTCTCTCTCTCTCTCTCTCTCGTAGGTCAATTTTCGAGGTTACAGCAGATGTCAAGTAGTAGTAGCAACGCTGTTTGAAGAGCTGGAAAATCGCCCTGATCCGGTAAAAAGTCGTTTAAAAAAAAATGTGAAAACGATTTTGTCCCTGGATTTGGGTGTTAATGAATTAGTTCTTTATTAGATGTCAACAGAGATAGAGTTAATCTGCATGACCTGTGGACTCCTTGTGTGTCTGCTCCATCGTTGGGGCACAGGAATTTGGCGCTGAAATTCAGGTTTTTTTTTAGATCTATGTTTGATAACCAACCCTATACTGTATGGAAGCCCTTTGTTCTTCTATAGATCTATAGTAGTAGCTGTTGTAGGTATCATCCTTTTGTCTTTTTTGTTTTTTGTTTTTGCCAGAAACGATCTCTATTCAAGATAGTTAAGATAGTCCATAGAATACAACGTCATGGAAGATAAGCGAAGAACAAATGATGAAAATGAGCTAAAACATATTGAACATGATAATACCAATCTACGTTTTGAAGACAAAAGGTAAGAAAATCTCAGAGAGAGAGAGAGAGAGAGAGAGAGAGAGAGGAGAGAGAGAGAGAGAGAGAGCGAGCGCATATGAGGCATGCCGGGTGTATTATGAAAGTTTACATATTTTGGTTTTGGAGGGTCCTGTACAATTTCCTTTGGGACTGTGCTTGGCGACATAACAGTTCTAGGAAATTCTAATCATAATCGATACTAATAAAATGTACAAAGTCAGAATCACTTATAATTCAGTCTGTGGTCTGCAAACATCGGCAGATATGGGAGACGCCTGGAGAGAAAATCTTCATATGAAATTGTTTTTCGAGCAATTATACTCTACACTTTTATGTCTGTATTTTAGCGTCTTGAGAAATACCTGCAGTCTGGGAGAGTTTTGTTCTTGGGAGCGAAATTCAGTTTCAGTTTCATCAAGGAGGTGTCACTACGTGTGGACTAGTCCATCTACGCCACATCACCTCTGCTAAGTTTCCAGATCCCACCGCGTAAGAAAATGAATTGGTGACTAAGGTGAGAGAATTTAAGAAGAGGGTGTCATGGTTACGCCCTAGCAGATGCCTGCCCTGCGCGTTAGCCCAACGCGCTGGTCAGACCTGGGGAAATGAAAAGTCTAGCAGAGGACATGCAAAAGGAGTCATGCTGATTGCGCTTGCACATAAAACAAAGAAGAACATTGGATCTGTCTCCGAGTGTCAAGTAGAACATGCTTGAGGTGTTGAATTGTGCAGTGAATGTTTTTAAACGGCTGATCTAAGAGATACTAAATTATTATTATTATTATTATTATGAACATTTATGACGCCTAATCAATTGAATGCCCTAGGCGTTTACAATATCACAACAGACATCAAATCACACAATATATAACAATCATACATGAGAAAAAGGCATCAAAATCCAAAGCAAGGACACAAACTCACAAGCATGCATACACGCAAACACACACTCACACAGACACGAACGCACACAAAACAGACACTCGCATCACACATTGCAAACGTCGGGTCACAGGGAAGACGAAGTTACCTAGGAAACAGATGAGTTTTGAGAAGGCGCTTGAATGTGGGCAGTGAGGGTGAGTATCTGAGAGAGCGAGGCAATTGATTCCAGGTAGTTGGAGCTTGATAGGCAAAGGAACGTTGACCAAAGGTTTTAGTGCGAACAGTGGGGATACTGTAGATACGAGTGTCACATGAGGAACGTAAAGCTCGAGATGGGGTGTAAAGATGTAACAGGTGGGATACAGTTTTGAGTGTAACAGAGAATACACAACAGTTGGGACCTAATGAGCAAGGGATGCGATATACAGTTTTGAGTGTAACACAGAGTTAACAACATACAGGACCTAACTTGCAAGAGCTGCTACACGTAGTTTTGGATGTAACAGAGTACACAAAACATTCAGGACCTAACTTGCACGTGATGCTAAATACAGTTGTGAGTGTAACAGAGAGTACACAACACATTTATAACCTGCACGTGATGCTAAATACAGTTTGGAGTGTAACAGACATTACACAAACATTCAGGGCCTGACTTGCACGTGATGCTACGTGCAGTTTTGAGTGTAACAGAGAATACACAAACATTCAGGACTTAACTTTCACGTGATGCTCCAAAGAGTCTGGAGTGTAACAGACACTACACAAACATTTGGGGCCAGACTCGCCAGCGTGTAGTCTTGATCTGTTATACCTCCTCCTCCCCTCCCTCCCTCCTCCCTCCCTCCCTCCCTTTCCCTTCTTCCTTCCTCCCTGATGCTCTAACAGCTAACGTGCATTAACTTTCTCACCTGCGCGCGGTGCTAATAGACCCAACGGCTTTAACAACGAACAAACCAACAGGACCCACTCAGCCCACTAGCCGTTAGTAATACCCTGCCGCTTAATTTGTTCAACCTGCTGTTATCTGTTTGTCAGGCACGCCTCCGCTTCGCTAACGGTTACCTCCTCCTCCTGCTTGGTCCTGCAGGTAACTCTCCGCCCTGTCAGCTGTCTGCCCCTGTATTATCTTTCCACTCGCCGACTAATGGATTGTCGCCCTTGTCAAAGGGGTAGTTCACCAGAGTGGCTTCCCTTGGAGATAACCCTTCGCGTGCGCCCTTGGTAAGGAAGACAGGTTTCGGAACCCGAGGAGGTGGAGTTCTCTCTCTCTCTCTCTCTCTCTCTCTCTCTCTCTCTCTCTCTCTGTGTTGTTCTTTGTGTTGTGTGTGTTGTGTAGTGTGTGTGTGTGTGTGTGTTGTGTGTGTGTGCTGTGGCTGTGTGCGTGCGTGCTGTGCGTGCGTGCGTGCGTGTGTGCGTGCGTGCGTGTGTGTGTGTGTGTGTGTGTGTGTGTGTGTGTGTGTGTGTGTGTGTGTGTGTGTGTGTGTGTGTGTGATTTTAACTTGATTTGAATTTGGTATTTCCGAACTTTCTATCCACGATTCTCAATACAAATATGTATGCGGTCTTACTGTGCTGTACCTCAAGGTCTGACCAGCGCGTTGGGCCAAAGATAGTTCGTACAGTCTTTTGTTGGGCTAATGCGTAGGTCAGACATCTGCTAAATCATAGCCACGAGACCCTCTAGATTCTCTCATCTTAGTTATTAATTCATTTAACTATCAGCTTTAATTCATGCGCAGTGTAGTCTCAAAACTTAGCGGATGTGGTGTAGCGTATAATATGGACTAGTCCGCACGCAGTGACACCTCTTTAATGAAACTGAAACTGAGACTACCAACAGGTAAAACTCTGAAAAGAGGCTGAAAACTATTCTGTTTGCAGTGTCCTATATCTTCAGTAAACGGACCTATCATCGGTGATCTAGGTCTACCATTGTATTTTTTTTCTATGCACAAAGCTTTATGTTACGAAATATAGTTGTGTGTCTCCACTATTTATCTATATGATAAGTTAAGCTGCTACATTTATTCTAATTATATTCATGAAATGTTACTATTACCCCTTGCCATCTATTCAATAGCATTGGATTAAATAACTCATCTTTCTCTGTCTCTGTCTGTCTGCCTGTTGTTGTCATTATCATCATTAGTATCAATACGATTGTTATTATTGATATTACCATCACTACCAATAACATCACCATCGCCATCACCACTAAGGCCGTTGCCACAGCAACCCATGCTGTTTCAGAATCCTCTAACCCACTCTCCTTTCTCCCATACTGCAACTGCTATTGTCATGTTATTATCACCAAAGTGGTAGTAATCCTGTCTTTATTTCTAATTTCATATTTTGATCATCATCATTACCACTATGATTATTCCTAACTATCATCATTACTACCTCGAATCACACATTGTCTCCTTCTTGACAGCCTCGTTTTCATTCAACGCCCATCTTGCGCTGAAGTGATGAAGATAAGTGATTGCTCGTTCATTTTCGTTGTCCTGAGTGTTGTTTATCTTGCCTGAAGAAGACCTCAGAGGTCGACGTCGAAACGCGTCGTGTTTTGTCTTGTGATGCGTTTGTCGACGGTTTTCTGGGCAGTTCGCTATTAATCACAATCACAATACAGTACAATGCAGTATAATACAATTCAGTACAGTGCGTTTAACACAATACAGCAAAGTATACTTCAATTCAGCAAAAGACGAATCGTGCAGTACAGTACAATGGATAAAACAACAATGCAGAACAGTACAATAAAACACAGCACAATACAATATAGTATGTCAGATACAACACGACACAGTATAGTACAATACATTACAGTACAGAACAGTACATTACATTACAGTACAGTACAATAGATACAATACAATTACAGTACAGTACAATAGACACAATACAATCGAGAACAGTACAATATAAAACAACGCAATATGGTACAGTACGTTAGATACAGCACAACACAGTATAGTACAATACAGCACAGTACAATAGATCCAATACAATCGAGAACAGTACAATATAAAACAGCGCAGTATAGTACAGTACGTTAGATACAGCACAACACAGTATAGTACAATACAGCACAGTACAGAACATTTCAATACAACTCAGTACAGTACGAAACATCAAGTACAATCCAGAACAGTACAATAGATACAATGCAGTGCAGAAGTACAGCACAATACAAAACAGCACAATAGAATCTATAGAATCAGTACAATATACTACGATAAAACACAGTACTATGTAGTACGGCACACTGCAATACACTACACTTGATAAATGCAATACAGTACAGTACTATACAATACATCATAAAACAGTACAACACAATACAGTACAGTACAATAGTTACAATACAATATGGTACCATGCAATACAGTACTGTGAGGTAAAATAGTGCACAGTACATACAAAATTATCGCAAATTCATAGTGTTCAAAAGATTTGAAGTTTGATTAATCAATACGGGATTATGGTAAGTGAATCATCCGTCACAAAGTTATGGCAACTTTTTGGTTTACAGGTGATTTTTCTCGTATGTCAGAAATCAATCTATACACAAGATGTCTGCGGAGAGGATTCTTCTTAGATATGGCACAAAGAATTATTACCCCCACTGGGCACATGACTGAACTGAAATAATTAATTTTGTCATAACTCATTTATTTCTAGATTTTAATGCCAAATCTGCCAGACAATAAAATTAAAGAAACAACAACAACAACAAGAACAAGAAGAAGAAGAAGAAGAAGAAGAAGAACAACAACAACAACAACACAACAGTCCTATCAATTCACTTGGGCGCATATCTGCACACATGTACACTCTCCCCCAACACGATCAGATATTTACGCACGCGCACATACATTTATACACTCACATACACCTCTCCCATCAACCACCCACCCCCATTCACCTCACACACACACACAACACACACACACACACACACACACACACACACACACACACACACACACACACTACACACACACACACACACACACACACACACACACACACACACACACAACACACACACAGAGCCCCTCAACCCCCCCCCCCCCCACACACACACACAGCCTTCAACAAGCCCCTGCCCGAACCTGCGCCCCTACCTCCCAACCCCTACCTCCCCCACCCCCTCCCCACCCCAACCTCCTCTCCCCCCCACCCATTAACCCTCCCCCCCCCTCCCACGTCTACTCCCTCCCCTTCTTCCAACACCTCAACACGTCAAGACGGTTCTGCTGCAGGCAATCTCCCGGACAATTTACGAGGCGCGAAGAACCGGTTGCTAGCACCGCCCACCCCCATCACCCGCCATTTTAGCGGCAGCTTATCGCCCTTGTGCCATTCATCAACTAAATGAAGACGCCACCGTTTGCGGGTGCCGTGTACCAAATGGAGATGCTGCCAGGAGAAAAAAAAAAGTCAAAACAAAACAAAACAAAAACAAAAACAACAAAAAAACCAAACCAAGCCAAACCAAAACTCCCCAAAGCTGCTGGCTGTTGTGTTGTAGGCTTCGCGTCAGCGCCGACTATTTCAGGTGGAGTAGAGAGGTGTGGAGGGGAAGGGGAAGGGAAGGGAAGGGAAGGGGATGGGGGTGGGGAAAGGGGGGGGGTGAGGATTGGGGGATGGGGGGAGGGGGCGATGTGGGTGTAGTGTGGGTCGGGTGAGGACAGGCTGAGGGAAGTCTGTCGTTTATTTGTTTATGTGTTCGTTTACTAGCATTTTGACCCGGGTTCGGCCTGGGCCACGAGCCCTTTTCACTGCGTGCCCGCTGTCTCTCTCCCTCTGTGTGTGTGTGTGTGTGTGTTTGTGGGGGGGGGGGGGGGGGGTGGGGAGAGAGAGAGAGAGAGAGAGAGAGAGAGAGAGAGAGAGAGAAAGAGATGGGACGGACATACAGAGAGCAGAGAAAAGAAAGAAGAGAGAGACAGAGGACAACAGAGACAAAGAAAAGAGAGAGACATACGGACAGACAGACAGACAGACAGAGACAGACAGACAGAGGACAGGAGACAGACAACAGAGAGACAGCAGACAGACAGAAGACGGACGACATGACAGACGGAAAAAAAATACAGAGAGAGAGAGAGAGAGACAAACAGACAGACAGACAGGCAGACAGACAGACAGACAGACAGGCAGCAGACAGACAGGCAGGCAGACAGACAGACAGACAGACAGACAGACAGAGATAAAGACAGAGAGACAGAGTGAAAGATGGAAAGCACTGGCTCTCATTGGGATGAATATCCTTGGCTACTCCCACTAGCCATCAACCCCTATCTCGTTGCCTGATCCTGTAACCGACTCAGACGACAAACGTGACGCAGAGTTCAACAACAAGCAGACGAGTTGAAGTCCGCCTGAACTAAAAAAAAAAAATTAAAAAAAAAATAAAAAGCACAACACGGCCTGGTCTGGAGAATCAGTATCGTCTGCGGTTAAAAAAAATTATTCGTAGAGTGTTCACGCTCAGAAAGATCGACTCTTAAGAGTGGGTAAATAATAATAATAATAATGTTGATGATGATAATATCAATGATAACAATAACAATAATAATATGATAACAATAATAATAATAATAATGATAATAACAATAATGATGATAATAACAACAACAACAATAATAATAATGATGATACTAATAATGTCCCAGTGTGTGTGTGTGTGTGTGTGTGTGTGTGTGTGTGTGTGTGTGTGTGTGTGTTATGGCTCGTGAACGCAGAATTTTGTATGGTGTGTGTGTTGTGTGTGTGTGTGTGTGTGTGTGTGTGTGTGTGTGTGTGTGTGTGTGTGTGTGTGTGTGTGTTTCTACTTATATTTATCAGATGTTGAATTATTAAAACTTATAAAGCGCCCTGTAGCCTACGTTGTTAGGATGGGCGCTAATAGAAATTGTTCTCATTATCATTATTATTATTATTATGATAATACTAATAACAATGATAATAACAATAACAACAATGATAATGATAATGATAATAGCATGATAGTAATAATAAAATTAATAATGATAATAATAATAATGATAATGATGGTGATGATGATAATGATGATAATAATAATAATAATAATTATAATAATGATAATAATAACGAAAAAGGAAAAGGTAGTTGCAACGTGAGGCGACTGCAGGCGGAAATCTAAACAAATCTTAAGAAAATTATGTAATAACTCCGCTAAACAAAAGGACACCGAATCACCCCATTACATCTTCAACGGCCATTTTGCGCCGAATTTGACACTCATTTTAGTGCTTGCTCGTTCTTCATTTTCGTTGTCCCGAGTGTTGCTTCTCTTGCCTGAAGAAGACCTACGAGATCGAAACGCGTCGTGTTTTGTCTTGTGATTCGTGTGTCCATTTGTTTGGAGGAGTTATCACATACACTTTTGTTGTTGTTGAAGATTTGTGGAGGGGGGTGGGGAAGAAAACAACAACAACAACAACAACAACAAAAAGAAACAAACTCACGTGTCCTTATTTGCATGTCGAAACGCTCGGCTGTGCGAATGAGTACACACTGTCTGTCGTGTAAAAGTTTGTCATACACCAGCTTGGCTCTCATCCGTTTATTCTAGTACGATTTCTGCACGTCCAGTAGTTCTTTCCTGATCTTTGGCACCAGCCTGAAAAAGTCCTCTTTGACATTAACTCCACTTCCGTTCAGCCTGTAGGCATTGCACAGTAGCACCGTACATTTGTCCTTGTAGTTCTGGAACTTTACAGTTACAGCAGATCCTACTCTGTGTGCACGACCGATGCAGATGTCTCTGAGAATTTTCGTTTCTCATCTGATCATTGCAAGTACGAGCTTCTCACAAGCTTCCTGAGTTTCGGCATTTCCTTTCTTCGGAATTCCGAAACACAGCAAGTTTTGTCTCTGTGATCGATTTTCAAGGTTTTTTTTTTTTTCAGTCTGTTTTCTGTTGTTGAATGTCTGCTTTTGAAATGTTGAAGAAATTATCTTCAGAAAGATCGACTTTATCCTAAGGTGGGTAAAACAAAACAAAAACAAAACAGACAAAAAAAGAAAGAAAGAAACAAATAAAGCCCAAAACCAAACCAAACAAAACCAAAACAAAATACAACAACAACAACAACAACAACAACACCAACAACACGTGTCCTTACTTGCAGGACAAAACGCTGTGCCGTTTTGACTTTAAACCCCATACGAAAATCTCCCTGTATAAACACTACTAGGAAGAACGGCATTTATATATATAGATGCCACATGTTTTCTCTGAATAAGACCCGATAGGTCGAATCGCCTTGTGATTCCTTTATAATCTGTTAATTCCTTCATTTGGCAGCTCAGTGATTCTGCTTTTGCTTTTGTTTATTATAAAAAGGCCATGAGATTTGCTTACGACATTGAGAAGACGAAGACCAGTGGTACTAAAACAACGGGTGTTTGATTACAGAACTTTTGATCTGTGGCGCCCTCTTGGACCCGAACGGAACTCCATTGAATCATCTTGATCATGCTCATCCTCGTGGATCATTATTTAAGAAACAATAGCAGCAGCAGCAGCGCAGCAGCAGCACAGCAGCAAGCAGCATGCAGCAGCAGCAGCAGCAGCAAAGCAACTTAAAGAGAGGCTGAATTAAAAAAAAAAAGGACTAAGAAAGGCCATGACGAATAATAGTTGATGAGAAGAAGAAGAAGAAGAAGAAGAAGAAGAAGAAGAAGAAGAAGAAGAAGGAGGAAGAGGAGGAGGAGGAGGAGGAGGAGGAGGAGGAGGAGAAGGAGGAGGAGAAGGAGAAGAAGAAGGAGGAGAGGAGGAGGAGGAGGAGGAGGAGGAGGAGGAGGAGAAGGAGGAGGAGGAGGGAGGAGGAGGAGCAGCAGCAGCAGCAGCAGCAGCAGCAGCAGCAGCAGCAGAAGAAGAAGAAGAAGAAGAAGAAGAAGAAGAAGAAGAAGAAGAAGAAGAAGAAGAAGAAAAATACCTTGGTAATCTATAACAATGACGATGATGATTTTCAAGACTATATTGTCGATGAGACGACGATAACGATGATGCTCACGAGATCACAGCCCATAAGTATTGTTTTCGATAACAGACGACACCGCCGAGTACATAGAATGATTCAGACAATAACTAAAACAACCAAGTAAAAACAAAGTTTAGGGTGGTGGTAGCTGGTGGGGATGGTGTGGGGGGTGGGAGGTAGAAAGAGAAGAATAATCCGATCCACACGAAGACGCAGCTTTGAAAGCACGAATCTCCGCCTCCACGCCCCACCCTCCCCAACACCCTCGTCTCCCAATCTCTCTCTTTTTTTTTTTTTCCAACCCTTCACCACCCTCTTTGAAAAATCGGCCTCTCAGTCCTTCATCTCTCCTCCTCCTCCTCCTCCTTCTCCTCCATGCCCCCTGCTTCTCACTCCCCTTCCTTCTTGCCCCCCCCCCCCTCTACTCTTCCCTCCTCCTCTTCCCCTCCTCCTCCCTCACCCATCGTTGACGTTTTCTAGCTCTGTCTGCGTTAGAAGGGAAGAAAGAAAAAGACGAAAGAATAAAAAGGTAGGGGGAAAATCTAAAAGAAATGGGGAGAGAGGTTGGCGGGGGGGGGGGGGGGGGGGGGGGGGGGGCGGGGGAAAGAATTTTGGAAGGACGTTTAAGAGATGAAGAACGAAAACAAATAAACAGAAAATGGAGAGAAAGTAAGAGCAACCGACGTCCTGAAATGGTGGAAACGATTTGTGTTCAAGACAAGAGAGAGGAGAGAGAGAGAGGAGAGAGAGGAGAGAGAGAGAGAGGAGAGAGAGGAGAGAGGCACGGAATGTTGCGCCAAATCTGTTTTGCTCTGTGTCTGTTAGTTTAATAACGCCAAAATGTGTCTGCATGTAAATGGGAGAGGTGATGGGAGGGGGAAGAGAGAGTGTGGGAGGAGAGAGTTGGCGAGAAGAGGGACTGGATGGGATTGGGGGGTGGGGGGGAGGAGGGTTATCTAAAGTCAAAGGGAGGAAACTGGAGAGCTTGAGGATGGGGGGTAGGAAGAAAGGGAAACAAATGAGATGTAACTCTTTGGGGCTGGCGAGCGAGGGTGAGCTTGTTTGAGAGAGAGGAGAGAGAGAGAGAGAGAGAGAGAGAGGAGAGAGAGAGAGAGGAGAGAGAGAGAGAGAGAGAGATGTCAGCATGTTATCTTGAGATCTGCATACACGTGCCATATTAAGATCTGCAGACATCTTAGTCATCTGAAACGTGCCACCTGGTTCGCGCTGCGCTGCGCTGCATGTCTGCGGATCTGGCGCTAGCATGTGAAGCAATGAAGTTCACTTCTGATGAGAAAAGCGACGAAAAAAAAAGGAAAAGAAATGAACAGAAAAGATCAGAAGTGTTCACTGGACACTCCGAGCACTGTCGTCCGTGGCAGGCAAGAGGACTCACCTGACCCAACCTGCAGAAATTATCTAGGCTTTGATAGTTCCACCAGCCATTCCCACCTCCCCCCCCTGCCCTCCCCCCGCCCCCCTATATTCCCTACCACTGCTGCTACTTCAGACGCCAAGCCTAGTCCGTGATGCTCTCCAAGCCCCTCCAAGCCCCCCCACCCCCCCACCCCCCAATCCAGCTCCCTATCCCCTCACCGCCCTCTCCGTCCCTGCTACAGATATATAGTTAGACTCATTTGAAAGTCGATTCAAAATCATTTATACAGAGACAGGCCGGAATACATCAACTTAGACACTTAAAAGGCAAGAACAGGAGGCGATCTAATTCAAAGTCATGAAATGGTCAAACATATTGATAAGGTTAATACACTTCGGGTTTTCAAATGATCAATTTAAAAGAAAAACAAATGCAAAGCATATAAACGTACTCCCAGTTATCTTGAACACGCGTGAGATATTCCATAAAGAGGAAAAACTGTTTTGGCCCCTTATAGCCGTTAGTAACGGCTATTCTGGTAAACATCGGCCATCATCTGTGACCCATAATGAACATACCTACAAATTTTCAGAAAGATCGGCCAAGTACTTTCTGAGATTTTCCATAAAGAAGAAAATTGTTATGGGCCGTTATAGCCGTTAGTAACGGCTATAACGGTAAAATAAAACATCGGGCATGATCCGTGGACCCATAATGAACATGCCTACAAATTTTCAGAAAGATCGGCCAAGTACTTTCTAAGATATTCCATAAAGAAGAACAACCGTTATGGGCCTTATAGCCGTTAGTAACGGCTATAAAGGTAAAATAACACATCGGGCATGATCCATGACCCACAATGAACATGCCTACAAATTTTCAGAAAGATCGACCAAGTACTTTCTGAGATATTCCATAAAAAGAAAAACCGTTATAGCCGTTAGTAACGGCTATAACGGTAACATAACACATTGGGCATGATCCGTGACCCATAATGAACATGCCTCAAATTTTTCAGAAAGATCGGCCAAGTACTTTCTGAGATATTCCATAAAGAAGGAAAACCGTTATGGGCCGTTATAGCCGTTAGTAATGGCTATAACGGTAAAATAACACATCGGGCATCATCCTTGACCCATAATGAACATATCTACAAATTTTCAGAAAGATCGGCCCAGTAGTTTTGTCTGGAGCGAGTGGAACACATTTTGACCACGGACGGACACAACCACACACACACAACACCACACACACACACCACACACACACACACACACACACACACTCCCATTCTAAAGTACTCACTGTTCTATAAGAACTGGGAGTACAAAAACAACGTGCAGGCACAGTATTTCTTGACTATAACCATACTAAGAAGCGAAAAAATGTCACTCACAAGCAGAGCTGCACCTTTATGGATTGAATGACCCAGTAATATCAAAAGAACACACAATATTAAAACATCTTCAACAATCTTGTTGATCAATGGGAATACTGAAGAACCTGAAGGTATAAGATGATGAATGAACATCCCAAAACCCTGAACTTATTACCGAAGAACTTTTCAATGATCAACCATATAGTAAAGATAGGGAATTTAAAAGACTGATAGCAGGCTGCATAAAGCTCCTATTTTCCTACTTCCTGAACGCGTAGATCCAGCATTTGTGGAATCATGTCTTTGACACCCTCGTTCCCGATCTTTTCTTCCTGAGGTATTCACTTATTCAGTGGCGTCGAAGGATATTTTACATGTTAGGGGGACGGCTGCCTGAACTGACAAAATGACAAATACATTTTTTTTTGAAGAGAGTACTTACATAGCGCCTATCCCCGGCCAGAGACCAAGCTCTAAGCGCTTTACAATCGCATTCTCACACCACACCACACTACACACACCACAGCACCACACTACACTACACTACACTACATTACACTACACTACACTACACTACACTACACTACACTACACTACACTACACTACACCGCACCGCACAGCACCACACCGCACCGCACCGCACCGCACCGCACCGCACCGCACCGCACCGCACCGACACCACACCACACCACACCACACCACACCACACCACACCACACCACACTACACTACACTACACTACACTACACTACACTACACTACACTCCACTACACCAAACGTGAAGTGGTCTGACCTCAATGTTTTCTTTCTGCCTGTCATTCAGACTGGACATTTATTGCTGGTGGCAGGTCTATTTACATGCTGTTTGAACCTAACTGTCCCTGTCGTACCCCCCCCACCCCCACCCCTCCCCCGCCCCATCCACACCCAGCTCTCCTACCCCTCTCTCCACCCCCCACCCCCCCCCCCCTTCGCCTCTCTTCCCAACCACTTCTCCCACCCCCATCTCCCTGTCCCCTCCCCTCTTCTCTTCGTTGGCCTCCAACTCTCCTTAGCCTGCTGCTCCTCTCTCTCTCTCTCTCTCTCTCTCTCTCTCTCTCTCTCTGTCTCTGTCTCTCTCTCTCTCTCTCTCTCTCTTCTCTCTCTCTCTCCTCTCCTCTCTCTCTCTCTCTCTCTCCATGCGCTCTCTATATGCATTCGTGTTGTCATGCTTAAGAGTATAAGTGTAAAGGAGTGTATCATGAACTCAATAAGCGTACATTTCTTCTCTGTCCGTTTGTCTGTCTGTCTGTCTGTCTCTCGTATACACACACACACACGCACGCACGCACGACACGCACCACACACACACACACACACGCACGCACGCACGCACACACGCACGCATGCACGCACGCGCGCGCGCACGCGCGCACGCACGCACGCACGCACGCACGCACACACACACACACACACACACACAACAATATTATATATATATATATATATAAAATCTCATTGGCACATTTGCATCAGCAAAGACAAATGGAACAACAGGCTATGCCTCAAATTCAGTACTTGTTTCAATAAAATGTTACCCACTTCCGACCCCCCCCCTCCCCTCTCTCTCTCTCACGGCGCGCACCATCTCCCCTCCCCCTTCTCTCTTTCTCTCTCTCTCTCTCTCTCTATATATATATATATATATATACAGAGAGAGAGAGAGAGAGAGAGAGAGAGAGAGAGAGAGAGAGAGAGAGAGAGAGATTACCCGCACATAACACAGATGAATACAACAGACTCATGAA
>CM065732.1:43855300-43860300 GCA_033310375.1 Conus canariensis | reverse complement strand
TACACGTCACATGGAACATTATTTCAGACAACAAAACACAGACAGTTGATCAAAACCAACCACAAATAGAAACAAAGTAATTATATTTGTAAGAAATTTTTCTGGTGAAATTAACGTCCTATTCCCACACAGTACTGACGAGAGAGAGAGAGAGAGAGAGAGAGAGAGAGAGAGAAAAGAGAGAGAGAGAATGGGTCGGTTAGATATTCTCAGCATTACAGAAACTCCCATTGCCAGACAAGCTTCGTGATTACAGAAAACGACTCTCCGGAAAACCTCCCCTCCTCTCACCCCCCCCCCCCCCCCTTCCCCCAGCCACCACCCATCCCGCCTACATCTTTTGGCGAAGCGTGAACACCTACCCTCACAACCCACTCCTCTCTCCCCCCTCACCCCCCACCACCTCCCCTACTCTACCCCATCTCTCCTCTCCCGCCCCTGGGCTCCCCCCCCCCCCTCCTTCCTCCCTCCCCTTCTCATTGAAACTTTCCAGTCGAGATCACATCACCGCTACAATTTATTCACAGAGGCAAGGGAAATCACTCTTATATGCGTATTGAGCCTTATCGCCCCTGCGCATCGCCACCATATTCCCGTTACCAAGGGAGCCATCAACTAGGCCGTGGGGTGCAGTCTTGCTGTGAGAAACCACCATAACGGAGCGAAAGCGCTAATCATATTAATACTCAACGAGTTTCGCTCATCTTCATTCTCTGGTCGTCTCGCCTCTCATCGAGATAAGATAGGAAATTAATGAAATCGTCGGCGATTGTGAAGCCTCGCGGGAGTCGGCGTGGTTTTGAACTGCAAATGAGGTCTGTATGCGGACAAATCATTGGGGCAGCCATATATGTTTGCGTGATATCAGTGGCGTTGGTTTGAAGACGATTTGTTCCTCTTTTCATCTTTTTCCTTCAGCTAGAGTTAAGGCCTGCTGCGACTATTATCACTACTGCTATAGTGGCCACAGAAAATACTACCACCGCCGCAATCACTATCAGCAAAATTAATAATTAAAGCATTAATGATGATGACGATTATTATGATCATAATGATAATGACGACGCCGACGACGACGACAACAACGACGACGGCGATAACACCACCACTACCACCACCACTACAAAAAAACATTAACAAGGTAACACGACGGAAATCATACGATCATTTAAACAAAAAATGCCACCACCACCACCACCACTACCATCACCACCACCACCACTGCCATCATCATCATCACCCATCACTTTCACGTGGCCGTAGATGGTAGAGTATAATAACATAACTATGGTCATTTGAGTAGCCGTTCTGGAAAATCCACAGTTTGAATTCAAACAAATTCGAAGTCCTAAACGCATCTGCTCGATTAAAAAAAAAATGTAATAATAGTGTTGCACAGAAATACACTTCAGTTGTAATTTATTCATAGTCAGTGACAAAATTGATCAAGGGATCCAAAACATGAAGTCACCCAACCAATAGCGTGATACAGGAAAATTAACGCAGCTACACAAACATTAACGCAAGTATAGAAACATGTACGCCAATACAGAAGAAACACGAATACAATTATAGAAGCATCAACACAGCTTTGGCAACATTAACGAAACTTAAACGTAGAGGCTATAGTAACATGAGTGTGACTCTATAAACATTAACGCCGATATCATAATATTAATGCAGATATAGTGACATTGACGCAAGCACAGAAACCATAAACGGCACTATTCTAAAATTAACGTAACTAGAGAAACATCACGCAGCTATGGAAATAATGACGCAGTATAAGAAACATGAACGCAGCTGCAGAGCCACAACTGCAGTAACAGTAACATTAATACAGTTATTTAAAAAAAATGAACGCAAACATAGACACATGAATGCAGAAACATAAACACTGCGATAGACATATTTACAAAAAAAAAGTAATATTAATGCAGCTGTAGATGTCATTAATATCGCAATGATAATTTATACTTACTACTACTACTACTACACTACTACTATACTACTACTACTACTACTACTACTTGAATCTTTTTTGTTCTACTCTTAGATTCACTTCGTGATATTCTTCCTCCAGGGGATATAACTGTTGATATGGAGCGAAGGAATTACTCCCCTTGTACTTTTTCTTTTCGTTTCTTTCTTTCTTTCTTTCTTCTTTTTCTTGAAAAGCACATCCAAAACCACAAAACGTCAACGTGTGTATCACTAGGAAATCTGACATTACATGAAAATATTAATACGTAGATACTGATCAATTCGTAACAATGAGGTCGTATGTAAGGGAACACATCCTTGACTAACTATACCCCTTCCCTCTCCCTCCTTCCCTTCCCCTCCCCTAGGGGAAATAACTGTTGGACACTCACGTAGCGATTCTTTGTGTAATCATTCATCGTGCAGAGAGACCCCGGATCTGTTCTCTGACCTGGATCAGCACAATGAATCTGCCTCAAAGTTTCATAGGATCATCTCTGAGGTACTTTCCATCTTTTGATGACGTTTGGTTACCGTAGGTTAAGTCGTTTTTCAGTGTAATCTTACTGAGGGCAAGCAGGCGAAACGACACAGACAACCGGGACTAACAAATGACAAGACAAAACACGATGCGTTTCGAGCTCTTAGGTCTCTTCAAGTAAGATAAACAACATTCAGGGACCCTCCCCCCAAAAAAACAAAAAAACAAAAAAAAAACAACCCCCCAAAAAAAAAAAAACAAAAAAAAAAAAAAAAAAAAAAAAAAACGAAGAACGAGCAACCACTTATCTTCTCAAATTGTGCGTAAGATGGGCCCATCTTGCGTCGAATTTGAGAAGATATGTGATTGCTCGTTCTTGCCCCGAATTGAGAAGATAAGTGATTGCCCGTTCTTCGTCTTCATTGTCCTGGATGTTGTTTATCTTGCCTGAAGAAGACCTAAGAGGTCGAAACGCTCCGTGTTTTGTCTTGTCATTTGTTTGTCCCTGTTGTTTGGCGGGCTTAGTCATAACTTAGTCATAACCTTTTTAAAAATGTGTTTCAATTTCCGCCTGCAGTCATCTCACTTTGAAACAAAACAGACAAGATTAAAAAAACAAAACAAAAAACTTAGCGGATGTTGTAAATGATGAAATCAATCAAATATACAGAAGTCCGAGCCATTTCGGTACTAAGGTAGTCATGCATACACTTTCTCCATTTTTTTCCCCAACACACAGACGTCAATCTCCATCCGAATAGCTATTGGTCATACAAAGCACCTACCAGTGACTGACTGTCGGAAACAAACCATGGTTCATCTTTCTTATGGGGCCAAAATAAGAAACAGACGCTAAAAGCTTCAAACATTTCATTTCATTACGTTGACGCAGAAACGACATATTGCACTGGTACAACCATTCTGTTCGTCGTAATACAGCGACAAGGTCGTGAAGATGTGATCACTGCAGAGTTACAGGGACTGGCGTTTTGACGATGCGACAGGCCGGCCTGATATGATCCTTTTTTTTTTTTTGTCGTCTGGGCTGTAAAGAACATGGATTGAATGGAATCATTGTCTGAAGTGGACGCTAACCTTCCATTATGCAATATTACCCATACGGGCTTTTCATTCATTAATGTGTTTATTGGTGTGGTCGCAGCATTATGGCCTTCTGTTTGATTGTTTGTATTGTTTGCCCTCGTTTGTGTCAGCTGTGGGTGATGATGAATTCAGGGAAATGCTTCATGCTCCCCCTCCCCTCTTCAACCCCCCCCCGCTCCCCCCCTCCACACACCCACACCCAGGATGGGGTGAACGGCCCCATTGAACTGACTTTGAAGACATCAGTAAATATAGTCGTCATGTTATCAACTGTGTGAACAAGGTAGGTAATTGTCTCTGTTTTTTTTCAGGACAGGAGTTTTCTCCCTTGGTGGGGGGGGGGGAGGGGGAGGGAGGGGGGGAGGGGGGGAGGGGGGAGGGGGGAGAGAGAGGACTGAAGGGTACAGCGAAGTTCAGCAGGCGACAATACAAACTTAGCCTGAAACTGACCGGTGAAACTGACTGTCCTGTCTGCTTGAGTTGTGAGATTAACGTCTCATCAGCCCCCCTCAGCCATTTATGGTCATGTTATTTACAGACTGGAACTTACGCCATTGAAGGCCGCACTGTTTACAGACTGAAATCTCTGCTGTTTCAAGTCTTGTGTTGTTAACAGACTTAAATCTCTGCTGCGTAAGGTTGCGTTGTTTACAGACTGAAATATCTGCTGTTTAAAGTCACGTTGTTTACAGGCTGAAGTATCTGCTGTTTCAAGTCACGTTGTTTACAGACTGAAATCTCTGCTATTGAAGATCTCACGTTGTTTACAGATTGAAATCTCCGCTGTTTAAGTTCACGTTCTAAATATAAAAGATCACGTTGCATATAGACTACAAGCTCTGTTGTTTGAAGTCACATTTACAGACTGAAATTTTTGCTAATTAAAGTCACGTTCTGCACACACTGAAATCTGTTTTTTTTAAGTCATGTTGTTTGTAGACTGAAGTCTCTGCTATTTCAGATTATGTTGTTTACAGACTCAAATCTCTTCTATTGAAGGTAATTTGTTTACAGACTGAAATCTCTGCTATTGAAGGTCACGTTGTTTACAGATTGAAATCTTTGCTATTTCAGATAATGTTGTTTACAGATTGAAATCTCGGTTATTTCAGATCACGTTATTTACAGACAGAAATCTCTGCCGTTTAAGGTCACGTTATTTACGGACTGAAATTTCTGCTATTGAAGGTCACGTTGTTTACACACTGCTAATCAAGATTACTCTGTTTACAGACAGATTGACATTTCTGCTGTTTGTAAGGCCACATTAAACAGTAAACAAGTGGGGTATTTTTTGCTCCCGTAAGAAAACCTAACACAGAGTAACTTTTATTCAAGACTGGCACAGCCTTTTAAACTTGAATAAAGTCAGACAAATACACAGACGAACAATCTAATACTGGTATTAGATTGTTCGTCTGTGTATTTGTCT
>CM065732.1:43845300-43850300 GCA_033310375.1 Conus canariensis | reverse complement strand
AAGAGAGATGAATGCTAAGGTACTTGTAAAACTTACGCACTTCTATCTGGTTTTCCTCCCCACTGTTCTCGCGCGGCAGCACATTAGCCAGATTTGTCAAGTTTAAAATCCGGATCCAGTGTCAAGCTGCCTCCTGCAATGGTTTTGTTTGGTTTTGTAAGGCACGAACATTATGAGAGGCTAAGACGACGCCATCTGCAAACGTGAAAATGAAGATTTCAACAAGGTCTGTTATCACTTGGATGCTATGTCTGCCACATGTGACTTCATCTGCCAGTTCGTACATGAAAGAGAACGAGAGAGGACTGTACATTTCTCCTTGATTCAGACCAATGTGGCACACACATTTCGTCATCTCACCATTAGAACAAGGTTTACCTTTCATGTCTTTTGAACATACTTTGTATGGATCTCTACATCTTTGGATTAAATAACGTTTTCTTTAATGGGGTCCACGGACTAAAATCTACTCACCGCATCCAATGCTTTCCTAAAGTCGATAAAAGGCGTGTCAAACTATTTGCGATGTAACGATAAAATTGTTTCTGAACTAGACTACCGAGAATTAGGAAATGACAGTCCTATGCTCTTCATAAATCAGGTTGCCAGTCATTTAGAATGTCACTGTCTCGAATCCACTGCGTGCATTTTTTTCTTCGTGATGAAAGTATGAAAGTATATATGAAAGCGCGCGCGCGCGCGCGCGCGCGCGCGTGTGTGTATGTGTGTGTGTGTGTGTGTACTTCAAAATTGACATTTCTGACACACAACAGCGGTGAAATGTTGTGAATAGCCAGCCAACCTGAGATCAAGAGGGAGACACGGAGCCAGTGACGTCAACAGGAAGGGACAAATGCCTTCAATATGAGCAGGGGGACTCCAATCAGCGACAGGAGAAAATACTGATCTTGTCCCCTCTACATCCTTGTCGCGGGCAAGCAGAGGCTACGAACATTCCCCTGACTGCCACTGAAATGATACAGTCGGAAATGACAATAAACTGAACTGAAGTCTGCTCAAGTTGCCACTCTGATCGCGGTGACAGTATTCATGGACACGCCTTCAGGTGTGTGTGTGTGTGTGTGTGTGTGTGTGTGTGTGTGTGTGTGTGTGTGTGTGTGTGTACATTAGACTGACAAATTATGTTTTAGAAAAAGGAGAAGAAGGCAAACAAAACAACACAAAAATCAAAAGAAGAAGAAGAAGAAGAAGAAGGAGAGGGTTTCGGGATTTAATTCCCTTTACAGGACTACCAATATCATCGCTAAAAAGTTCACGTTCCTTTGACAATAAAGGATTTTTTGATCATTGTATTATTTGTCTGTTTATTTGCTCATGGGGGCAATGGATTTCGATAAAAAGGCATTTTCTATTTGTCCTTCTGCTTTGGGCTGATAAAGAAATAGTTATTTCTTTCTTTCTTTCTTTTGCTAATATTTAACTAGAAAAGTTTTTTTTGTTATCCCAATAAGGCAAAAGTCTTCCCTAAAAAGGTTTATCTTTTTGGTAGTAGGGCAACAAATTTCGCTAAACATGCAACAAAAAGATTTTTGCTAAGAAGACAATAGATTCCTTTCCCGCCTTTGATAACCTCAGACAGGAAAGGTCGACTGAGGCCTGAAGTAGAAGCTGCAGAGACCGGCAACAGCGTGGAGGCAGACGGCGGACTTCGCCTACAACGCCGGACTACCGTTATAGCATTGCCGGAAACGCTGCAGAATAGCTCAGTGGTAGAGCGCCGGACTCGTAATCTTGGTTGATCCTGGGGTTGTGGGTTCGAATCTCCGTCGGGTCGTTTCAGTACTGGGGGATTTTTCCCTCGGAGTTAACATTGGTTCTGACTTCATTTCCCATACAGTCCTTCGAATGAGGCTATAAACCGAGGTTCCGTGTGTGAAAGCACGCATAACATCTTGCGCACACGTAAAATCCCATCACCAACTTCCTGTAGAAAACGCCAGTTTGGCCGTTGGTTTGGATGACATGTTACACATAACATGCACCCTGCGTGAGAAATGGAAAGAATGAAGGAAATAAGGAAATTGAGTGAGCGATATTGAACGATATTGACTGGATGACACGGAAAACGACTGAATGAAGCGCCAGCTGGCAGCTCTTCTGTCGGCACTACTCAGGTAGACAGCCTGCTGTGTAAACGAGTGTGGATTGTAAAGCGCTTAGAGCTTGGTCTCTTGCCGAGGATAGGCGCCATATAAGTATTCATTACAATGATAATGATAATAGAACATAGATTTCGCTAAAGAAACATTTTCCCCTTGGTTTTTAACAAATTTCGGTGAAAATACACTTTTCTATGTGTCTTTAATAGGTTTCTCGAAAAAGACACTTTTCCCTCGTTTAAAAAAAATGCATTTTGCTAAAAAGACATTTTTCCTTGTTTGTTTTCGTTTACTAACGAGTCAGCTGACTTCGCTTAAAAGCCATACATATGTACAGGCACCACTGGAGACAACCGACGTCATTCAACAGCCACACAGTGTCCCCCCCCCCCCCCCCCCACGCCTCCCCACGCACCCGTCCAGCGGGTTTTCCCCATAATCACGAGATCGTAGGGGGTGGCTCTCTGTGCAGTGCTGGCGCTGGGACTGCTACAGAAGCATACTGGGTGTAGCTGTGCAGGGTAGGGCCAGAATGAATGAGGTGTGACGAATGCTTCTGAAACGAGGACGATGAGAAACCCCCACCCCACCCCATACCCCCATTTCCCCCAAAAGATAATGAAATGACTAAACGTTTGATACACTGCTTGCAAATGTATGGGCCTCCGAAACATTTTTTTTCACTCATGTCAGCCATTGCATGAAGATTTTAAAAAAGAAAGTGATTCTTCTTCTTCGTACACTCAGTCACAGCTTCGCTGGGCAGGTCATGTAGTTCGCATGCCAGACCATCGGCTGCCAAAGAAACTATTGTTCGGCGAACTACAACAAGGAAAACGCTCTCATGGAGGCCAGAAGAAACGTTTCAAAGACAACCTCAAATCTTCCCTGAAGGCCTTCAACATCAGCCACACAACACGGGAGCAGACTGCCCAGGACAGAGACTGTTAGCGATCAGTTGTCCGCAAAGGTGCAGAAACCTGTGAAAGTAACAGAACTGCTGCAGCTGAGCAGCGCAGGATGATCAGGAAGACCAGTGTCAACAGATCTCCAACAGCCGCCACCTGTCCATACTGTGATAGGTCTTTCCGGGCGCAGATCGGCCTGACCAGCCATCTACGCACTCACCCCGATCCCAGGATGACTACATGGTCTTCGTCGTCTCGACGGACAAGCAACACAACACACTCAGACAGGAATCCCAGAGGCATTGGCGAAGGCTGCTGTACCGTAGAGGCCCTCCAGAGATCCATAGAGCTTTTAAACTTTCCCTCATCGGTGTGTTTGTTGGCCAGGTCTCTGCCCTTAGTTTTAGATGTGTGGGACAGTCCTGCAGGAAGTGTTCCACGGTCATTGGGGCTGTACCGCATGGACATCCTGAAGACTCGTCGATGTGGAATTTTGTGAACATGTGGTGTTTGAATCTGGAGTGCCCTGTCCTCAGTCTCACAATGCTAACTGGGTCTGGTCTGTGCAGCATGTAGTATGAATCCTAGTTGAAGTCTGGTTACTGCTGAAGCCATTTTCTTTTCAGCTTCTCTTGATAATGCTTTTGATTTCCTCAAATGAGACTTCCTGCTCCAGTTGGGGCTGCTCTCCTCTTTCCTTTGCAAGTTGGTCAGCTTCTTCATTGGCACATATGTTGCAGTGTGAGGGTATCCACTGTGATTAGATTTACAAGATGATGAAAAACTACAGCCTGCAGCTCATTACGCTCACTGACCTACCTCCTGAACAGAATATGGCAAACGTGGAACAAGTCTTTAATTTGACTGAGTTTGTGACTGTTGTCGTGTCTTATATTCACAACATAGCTGACTTTTAAATAGCGTGGTACACTTTCATTTCCCAGCAAATGTCTGCACAACTGAAACTGACCGCAGATTTTCAGACAGAAAAAAAAAATCAAAGGGCTGAGGTAGTGTCACCTTCATAAATCAAGATTTTGCATGGTAATATATTAATTCGTTCCTGTGGATCCACTGGAAATGAAAGTGTCTATGCAACATTTTAAGAAATGCCTATTAATGTCTCACGAATTGGGTAATTTTTTTTTCGTTCGTGACTGAGCCGAAAAAGCCTTTGAAAAGGTTTCTTTTTTTTTTTTTTTCAATTTTCTAGATGAAGAAACCGTCGTAATTTTAGTAAATATAATTTTTCAGTCTATAATTGTTCTGTTTCACTTGCCGGCTTATTTTCTGTTATGTACTCATTTACAATGATCTGTTCCATGATTTGTTGAATGATCTGTTCAATGGTTTGTTGAATGATCTGTTCCATGGTTTGTTGAATGATCTGTTCAATGATTTGTTGAATGATCTGTTCCATGATTTGTTGAATGATCTGTTCAATGGTTTGTTGAATGATCTGTTCAATGATTTGTTGAATGATCTGTTCAATGATTTGTTGAATGATCTGTTCAATGGTTTGTTGAAATACCAATCATGGCCACATCTTGTCGTTCTCCAAATCATACATTTGGCCACAACCTGCTCTTTTTTTTTTCACGTTTTCACCATGTGTGATGAGTCAATTTAATTTAAACATAAATGCAACCGTTTCTCATTACTTTTATTCATGAGTAGGCTCCCCTCTGATGTCACCGCGTGCAGACTGGTCCATAATTTAGACCTTACACCACAGCTGCTTGGCAAGGAGAACACAATACCTGGGGCTTACAGGTAAATGAATGAGTAAATGAATATTTATTCGTACACGTGTGTGTGTGTGTGTGTGTGTGTGTGTGTGTGTGTGTGTGTGTGTGTGTGTGTGTGTGTGTGTGTGCGAGTGTTGTGTGTGTGTGTGTGTGTGTGTGTGTGTGTGTGTGTGTGTGTGTGTGTGTGTGTGTGTGTGTGTGTTGGAGTTACCATTTGAAATGCA
>CM065732.1:43832800-43837800 GCA_033310375.1 Conus canariensis | reverse complement strand
GAACGAACGAATGAACGAACAAAGGAAAGAAAAAAAAGCGGGAAAGAAGGAAACACCATTGCCGACAAACAAACGATACACCCTGTAAGTTTGGTGTAAGTTTGGTAATGGCTATGTCAACGTGACTTTTAAGGGATGTTTGATCGATGGGCAATTGACGACCAGCCTGAGATTGACAATAGAAAGCGACGCGTTCAGTTACAGTCCTTGAAGTGTGGGGCGGGTAAGTTCTTGTCAGTTTCTCTGTTGCTGCTGCCGATGACGATCGTGTTAGAGGTGATGGACACCTCACAGCGAATGTAGTCTTCAGCCAGTATTATCATCAAACGTTGGAGCTTCACACACACACACACACACACGCACGCACGCACGCATGCGCACACACACACACACGCGCGCGTACACACACACACACACACCACACACACACACACACACACACACACACACACACACACACATTTTATTGGACATATATATGAGTGATATGCAACTGCTTCACACGCGCTTTACATCACTTTCTGATTCGAAATTGACGAAGACCCGTCACCTGATTTGCAACAGTGTTTGTTTCCTACTGACGCTGGCATACTCACCCATGATCAGCAGAGTACGGCTGACGCCGTGGCAATGGAATGTAACAAGAGCTACAGGGATAAAGACTGCTGTTATGAAACCGCGTTTGTCTAAGGGTTAGTACAAAGTAAATTTGGAGTGACATATCTTGCTCACATGTAGATCATGAGAAAAGTGAATATGACTGAGAAGGATATCAATATCATTTGGGACATAACGAACGCTTAAACGCATATCATCCTGCTAGTAAATCAGAGCCTAAAACAGGAAAGAAACTGGTAAGCTTGCTTCAATTTCGCGCCTGCAGTCGACTCACTTTTGAAACGAGGAAATAAACCGGTTTCGTCCCATAGAATGTAAGATATTGTGCTTCTGTGCAGTGTAAACAAATAGTTGAAGAATCTGTCCATAAAAGTGTCAAACTTACACCCCATATTTCACGACCTGTGGAGATAGAACGGGAACGGGAAGCACTGTTGTTTTATGTTGTTCTGGAATAGCTTCTACATGCAGTTCTTCAACGTCTGGCAGAGCGAATCAAAGCGAACACTGCCTGTTGTGCTTTCTCACCGAGTTTACCCCCCCCCCCCTCCACCCCTTTCCTTCATAAAAACTATTTTTTAGAACACACACATACTCACTCCTCCCTCCCCCTCCACCATTTTTAACCACACCCATCCCGCCGCGCACATGCTTCCGTACAAGCGAATACTAACGCACTTTCTTTCACAACTAGTCTTTTAACCGGAATCTTGTGTTTTCTGTAATCAGTTACATTCGCATTGGCAGAAAGGAGCACAAGCACGTCCTTTAATAGGGAGAGAGGGAGGGGGGAGCAGGAGGAGGGGGGGGGGGGGGTAAAAAGAAAGAAAAAAGAAGCCAGGAATGAAGAGAATGAGAAACAAACTGAACAAGACATACAATTATCCTTCTCTCAAAAGTTTCTACTTTATGACAGATATAATATATATATATAATATATATATAATATATATAATTATTTTCTCTCTCTGTCTGTCCGTCCGTCTGTCTGTCTGGAATGGTGGATGTAAAACAACAAACAAACAAACAAAACTTTTATCTTCTCGCCCAAATCCACAGGATTGGCAGACCTTGAAAGGCCCATTGTATCAACCTGTTCTTGCGACACTGAACACGTCTCCGGTACTCAGACTGAGTTCTTCCGCACTGCACATATATTAAACACACCACGCCACCCTCAACATACTGACTGAGTTCTTCCGCACTGCACATATATTAAACACACCACAGCCACCTCAACATACTGACTGAGTTCTTCCGCACTGCACATATATGAAACACACACAGCACCCTCAACATACTGACTGAGTTCTTCCGCACTGCACATATATGAAACACACCACAGCCACCCTCAACATACTGACTGAGTTCTTCCGCACTGCACATATATGAAACACACACACAGCCACCCTCAACATACTGACTGAGTTCTTCCGCACTGCACATATATGAAACACACCACAGCCACCCTCAACATACTGACTGAGTTCTTCCGCACTGCACATATATGAAACACACCACAGCCACCCTCCTTCCGCACTGCACATATATGAAACACACCACAGCCACCTCAACATATTTGAAAAGTGCAACAGAAATCCAACATACACCCCCCCACCCCACCTCCCACGCCCACTACCCATGACACCGTTTCCCTGGATGTCGTATTACTTTCCATCACTATGCACCAACATATCACATAAAAGGGCCTACATGAAAGGGCCTACATGAAAGGGCCTACATGAAAAGGCCTACATGAAAGGGTCTATATAAAAGGGCCTATATATAATGGCCTACACAACAGGGCCTACATGAAAGGGCCTACATAAAAGGGCCTACATAAAAGGGCCTACACAACAGGGCCTACATGAAAGGGCCTACATAAAAGGGCCTACATAAAAGGGCCTACATAAAAGGGCCTACATGAAGGGGCCTACATAAAAGGGCCTACATGAAGGGCCTATATAAAAGGGCCTACATAAAAGGGCCTACATGAAGGGGCCTACATAAAAGGGCCTACATGAAGGGGCCTATATAAAAGGGCCTACATAAAAGGGCCTACATAAAAAGGCACTATATAAAAGGGCCTACATAAAAAAGGCCTATATAAAAGGGCCTACATGAAAGGGCCTACATAAAAGGCCTACATAAAAAGGCCTATATAAAAGGCCTATATAAAAGGGCCTACATGAAAGGGCCTACATAAAAGGGCCTACATGAAAGGGCCTATATAAAAGGGCCTACATGAAAGGGCCTACATAAAGGGCTACATGAAAGGGCCTACATAAAAGGGCTACATAAAGGGCCTACATAAAAGGGCCTACATAAAAGGGCCTACATAAAAGGGCCTACATAAAAGGGCCTACATAAAAGGGCCTACATGAAAGGGCCTACATGAAAGGGCCTACATAAAAGGGCCTACATAAAGGGCTACATGAAAGGGCCTACATAAAGGGCCTACATAAAAAGGGCCTACATAAAAGGGCCTACATAAAAGGGCCTACATAAAAAGGGCCTACATAAAAGGGCCTACATAAAAGGGCCTACATAAAAGGGCCTACATAAAAGGGCCTACATAAAAGGGCCTACATGAAAGGGCCTACATAAAAGGGCCTACATAAAAGGGCCTACATAAAAGGGCTACATAAAACTGGGCGTACATAAAAGGGCCTACATAAAAAGGCCTACATAAAAGGGCCTACATAAAAGGGCCTACATAAAAGGGCCTATATAAAAGGGCCTACATAAAAGGGCCTATATAAAAGGGCCTACATAAAAGGGCCTATATATAATGGCCTACACAACAGGGCCTACATAAAAGGGCCTATATAAAAGGGCCTACATAAAAGGGCCTATTTAAAAGGGCCTACATAAAAGGGCCTACATAAAGGGCCTACATAAAAGGGCCTATATAAAAGGGCCTACATAAAAGGCCTACATAAAAGGGCCTACATGAAAGGGGCCTACACAACAGGGCCTACATAAAAGGGCCTACATAAAAGGGCCTATATAAAAGGGCCTACATAAAAGGGCCTACATAAAAGGGCCTACATAAAAGGGCCTACATAAAAGGCCTACATAAAAGGGCCTACATGAAAGGGCCTATATAAAAGGGCCTACATAAAAGGCCTGCATAAAAGGGCCTACATAAAAGGGCCTACATAAAAGGGCCTACATAAAAGGGCCTATATAAAAGGGCCTACATAAAAGGGCCTACATGAAAGGGCCTATATAAAAGGGCCTACACAACAGGGCCTACATGAAAGGGCCTACATAAAAGGGCCTACATAAAAGGGTCTACATGAAAGGGCCTACATAAAAGGGCCTACATAAAAGGGCCTACATGAAAGGGCCTACATAAAAGGCCTACATAAAAAGCCTACAGAAAAGGGCCTACATGAAAGGGCCTACATAATCATAAGGCCTACATAAAAAGCCTACAGAAAAGGGCCTACATGAAAGGGCCTACATGAAAGGGCCTACATAAAAGGCCTACAGAAAAGGGCCTACATGAAAGGGCCTACATGAAAGGGCCTACATGAAAGGGCCTACATAAAAGGCCTACATAAAAGGGCCTACATAAAAGGCCTACATAAAAGGGCCTACATAAAAGGCCTACATAAAAGGCCTACATAAAAGGGCCTACATAAAAGGGCCTACATAAAAGGCCTACATAAAAAGCCTACATAAAAGGCCTACATAAAAGGGCCTACATAAAAAGGCCTACATAAAAGGGCCTACATAAAAGGGCCTACATAAAAGGCCTACATAAAAGGGCCTACATGAAAGGGCCTACATAAAAGGGCCTACATAAAAGGGCCTACATAAAAAGGCCTACATAAAAGGCCTACATGAAAGGGCCTACATGAAAGGTCAGGTTGGCATAGCAGCGAACACCAAGGGAGAGGTGGCAGCTCACCTTTGAGGGACACTGATGTGAGAGGTCAGTGTCAGGCGGCACAGCGAACCTTCCAGCCGAATGGGTGACGGCGGGTCTAGCCTGTGTCGCCGGGGGACGGCTCCTGGAGATGTGGGACGATCGGCGATGGAGCGCTGCCTGACTACGATTACCGTGGCCTGGGATGCCATGCTTTTGAGGGTCGGGCATGGGGGCACCCCTCCTGGGGTTGGGCTGAAAAATTGCCCTCTCGGCCGTAGTCTGCGTGGACCGTAAAATAGAAGGGACTCGTGCAGCTCTCCACTTTCCTTTCGTCTTGCTCCCTCTTTGAGGCGGCCTCACGCGGCACAGGACCATCGCCACCCGAGCATGAAGAAGGCCGCCTGGTGTGTTGCTTTCTGGTGTTTAGAGTTTGAAAAAGACCTTAAGGTCAAGAAGGAGAGGCCGCTTACAATGTTGTCCTGCTCCTCTTCTTCTGGTCTTG
>CM065732.1:43825300-43827800 GCA_033310375.1 Conus canariensis | reverse complement strand
CCTTTGTGTACGCACGTATGAGATCTCGCTTGCGTTCATATACCACTCGGGGGCCGGAATAGCTCAGTTGGTAGAGCGCCGGACTCGTGATCCTGGGGTTGCGGGTTCGAATTTCGGTACAGGGGGATTTTTCCCTCAGAGTTAACATCGGTTCTGACCCCATTCCCCACACAGTCCTTCGAATGAGACTGTAAACCGAGGTTCCGTGTGTGAACGCACGCACAACATCTTGCACACACGTAAAATCCCATTACCAACTTTCGGAAGTTTGGCCCTTGGTAAGGATGACACGTTACACATAGCATAGCATGCACCTTCCCGAAGATGGAGTATGGCTGCCTTAATGGCGGGATAAAAAAACGGTCATACACACAAAACTCCACTGCCTGTCTAAACAGGCAGTGTCCGCAGGAGTATCAGCCTGCGTACGCAGAAAGAATGAAAGAAAGAATATGCCATTCACCTTAACTTTCGGACCTCCACACTGGTTGAGTATTAGATTGGTTTTTTTTTTTTTTTTTTTTTTTTTTTTTTTTGTTTGACTTCCAGTAAGAGCAAGAGAATTAGAATCGACTTGAAAAAAAAAAAAAGAGAAAAATTCGATGAATGGAGCATTCAAAGGAAGACTCACAAGCGAGGTGGATTGACCAGCATGATTCCTACTGAGCATTACAAGAACGTGAAACAGTGCCACGAAGATGAACGACATGACTCTGATGAGAGAATAGCGTCTGATTTCAGCTGACGCACGACAAAAGTGATTGAAACTTGAAAGGAGTGTATGAATGGAAGAAGCCTATCTTGAAACTTTAACAAATTTTAAATGTAATTAACAGCGAACTCCAAGAAAACGGAGACAAACGAATCACAAGACAAAACACGACGCGTTTCGACCTCTTAGGTCTTCTTGAGGCAAGATACAAAAACGCTCAGACAACGAAAATGAACGAGCAATCACTCATCTTCATTCACTTATCTTGAAACTTTAAGTGAAACAACGGCCGGGATGAAACGAGTAGAAGAAAAGCACATGCCCTCAGGAAGAAAGTAGTGAAATATGACGCAAAAATATATTCTTAAAAAAAAACCAAAACAAACAAACAAACAAACAAAACAAAACCAAGATATGGTGCGAGAGTTTTGTGATCATACACATAACAAAATAAGAACAATAACAATAAACAATAAGGGCAGGGAGAAGGAGAAAGGGAGATTACTAGAAATAAACGAGAAGTAACAATAATTATTGAAAAAAAAAATTATCATGAATGAGTTATTCATCATACATGACGAATACATCCAACACGTATTTATGTTAGTTTTTTTTTTCCCTCTCACGATAATGAATTTCGATTCTTGTTTTTTTTTTTTTTTTTTTTTTAATCCCCATGGGAAAAAGTGCCGTGGAGATCAAAGAACGATAACCCCTGGGCTGACATCCATGACAACTGTCTGATTTCTCAGCGGAACAAAGGGCCGCAACTGCAAATTTTCCATCGGACTCCGTTCTGGACCTTGTACTTTTCAACTGCGTTGACATCCATCCGGGTTGCCTTCCTCTCTGTCATCACAGGACATTCTCTCTTCATGTCTGCCCCTGTGGATTCGCTCCTGTTCTTCCCTAGAGGTTCCCATTCCTGTACTTAATTAGGCCCAAAGTAAAGCTCAAGAGTGAACATAGGCCATCGACAACACTCGCCATCCACCATTCTGGGCTGCTCGCTGAATGCCTGTCCAGTTGGTCCCCGCCTCTTTATCTCTGCCTCAGTGTCTCGCCTCCAGCTGCTGCGAGGTCGGCCTCTCTTGCTTTTCCCCTGCGGGTTCCATGTCAGGGCTTGGCGTGTGGTGCTGGATGCTGGCTTCTGAGAGTGTGTCCAATCCAGCCCCACTTCCTCTGCAGAATCTGCTTGGCCACTGGTTCCTGTCCCTGCTTGCTTCCATAGATCTTCATTGTTGATCTTCTCTGGCCATCTGATTTGAAGATGCGCCTCAGACAGGTGTTGATGAAGGTCTGAATTTTTTGCTGTATTGCCCTTGGTCATTCTCCAAGTCTCGCAGCCGTAGAGCAGAACCGACTTCACGTTTGATCCCATTCCTGTGCTGGTCTTGGAAACTAAATCTGCACTTTCCACAGCGAGTCGCACTGCACCAACCATCTTCTGGAACTGCTGTACAAAACTTTCTCTTCTTTTTTTTTTCTAGTTGCAAAGTGACTGCAGGCGGAAATCTAAACAAATCTTACAAGAGATTTTAACTGTAATTAATAGCGAACCGCCAAGAAAACGTAGACAAACGAATCACAAGACAAAACACGACGCGTTTCGACCTCTTAGGTCTTCTTGAGGCAAGATACAAAACGCTCAGGACAACGAAAATGAACGAGCAATCACTTATTGTTTTCTTGGGGTTCGCTATTAATTACGTTTAAATTTTGTTTAGATTTCTGCCTGCAGTCGCCTCACTTTGCAACTAGATCTTAGAAGTTCATGTAATGAATCCG
>CM065732.1:43810300-43812800 GCA_033310375.1 Conus canariensis | reverse complement strand
AAGAGAAAAGAAAGAAAGAAAGAAAGAAAGAAAGAAAGGAGATGGAATAATAATAAAAAGAAAATGTCAACCATTAACACTCAAACCCAAACCATTTAAGATTCCAGTGAAAAAGACAGAAAAGCGTGCCAGTGAAACTGATGAGCTGTCAGTCAACAACAGAAACTGACACCGGGCTCTTTAAAGGAAGCTCTAATGAAAGAGAGATAGAAAGAATGAAAGAAAGAATAAAAGGGAGAAAAATGGAAATGAAATATTGGTCTATCAGACACCCCTGAACAGTCATACTCGACAGATTAAAAGGAGATGCAGACAGATAAAAGAAAAACAGAAGGACAAAAGAATTAAAGACAGAAGATAGACAGAAATACGAGAGGAATATCAAGTTAAGAAAAAAGAAAATGAAGTAAAAAAAAAAAAGTTAAAAAAAAGACAGACCGGCAAACTAACGACCAAAAACAAAAAACAAACAAACAAAAATTGGCCTTTATTAAGTCTCAGTACATTAATTTTTTTAAAACACTATCAGCATACACAGTGATTCATTTTCTGCGTGCGTCATCCTAAACATCTGTGAAATGAAGTAAACATATATATCCTGTACGCGCTTTGTCGCTCCGCCTAATGATCTATGAACCCGTGCAAAGAAATCAGAAACGACGAATGATGTTGTTGATATTCATCTGGAATAAAGTGTGTGTGCGTGTGTGTGTGTGTGTGTGTAGTAGTAGTACTTTCATTTTTACGTCTTTTCACAAAATTATGTGATATTAGACAAGAGAGAGAGAGAGAGAGAGAGAGAGGAGAGAGAGAGAGAGAGAGAGAGGAGAGAGAAGAGTGTGTGTGTGTGTGTGTGTAAGAGTATGTGTGTGAAGCATAGGTGCGTGGAAGTGCACGCAAAATATGGAATAATTACTACTTATAACATTATAGTAAATATCTAACAGGACTACATATTAAACAAGAGGTAACTTTCAAAGCAAAATCAATATCAGAAAAAACATCAGTCACTGTCATGCCTAATAAACATGGTAAGTATGCCTTAAGAGTCACACAATCAAATAAAACGTGGGCTCTTGACACATTTGCCTTACCACATATGCATTTTGTTCCTGCACTATATTTCGTTCTGAATGCGTCGAGTTTCAGTCTATAAAATACTGAAACAAAGTTTCTGTACTGATACATATCACGAACCTGCAGGTGTTCAATGCCTTCAACCTGATCAAAGCTGAGAACATGGTTATTTCGAGCATTAACCCGCAAATAAGGGATGTTCTGGTTGTTTCTAAAAAATTCCCAAGCCACTTGTTTTAAAACTTGATGACACTCTTGTGAAGTCAAGGGGACAGAAAGTGACTGTGCACTCATGTCAGTTTTAGCTCCCTTTTTGGCAGATCTGTCAGCGAATTCATTGCCCCAAATTCCACAGTGTGAAGGAACCCAGAAAAAAGTTAAATCGGTCCCTTTGCACATCAAAATATGAATTAAATAACATGTTTCCTTCAAAATAAAGTTTTCAGAATTAGAACTGAAAAACTTGATAGATTGTAGTACTGACATTGAGTCGACACATAACAATACTTGCAAGATTGATTGCGGTAAATCAATTAAATATGTCAAAGCCATTAGTATAGCTATCATTTCGGCAACTAAAATAGATCGATTTTTGCCTATTGAATATGCTTTATCTACTTTAAGTGATGGAATAACAAAAGCAGATCCAGCATCTTTGTTCTTTGTCAATGATCCATCAGTATATACCTTAAGATGGTTAGGATACTTGCTTTGCATATGCATCTTTGCTGAATATGACAAGATATGCGGATGATCAGCTTTTTTAGCATCAGTGTGATTAAGGTCAATTTGTGTGTGTGTGTGTGTGTGTGTGTGTGTGTGTTGTGTGTGTGTGTGAGAGCGTGCGGGGTGAGGGTGGGGTGGATGTGGATGCAGGCTACAATTCCTATCTATAAGGCTATGACGTCACAAATTTGAGTTAGGAAAAAAGAAAAAAAGAAACATGTGGTGGGTAAAATCTGAAGAAGACTATGAGATGAGGAGAGAGAGAGAGGAGAGAGAGAGAGAGAGAGAGAGAGAGAGAGAGAGAGGAGAGAGAGAGAGAAGGACATGGACACAAAAGACACACACAGACACACATAAAGATAGAAAGACACAGAGACAGAGAGACATGGAGACAGAAAGTGACATGTTCTTCACAGACAGGAAAACATTAAATATTTATGCTGAAAGGAACAAGATACAAAATCGATGGATAGAGAGAAAAATGAGAAAACGAAGACTGGAAAAAGGAAGACAAGAAAACAGAGAGAGAGAGAGAGAGAGAGAGAGGAGAGAGAGAGAGAGAGGAGAGGAAAAGAGAGAGAGAGAGAGAGAGAGAGAGAGAGAGAGAGAATGTACCATGTCCCGAAGCGACCATTTTCCCAGTTTTCTTCGGATTAAAAAAAAAAGGCATCTTCATCCTCCTTCTCCTCCTCCTCCT
>CM065732.1:43800300-43805300 GCA_033310375.1 Conus canariensis | reverse complement strand
AGAAGAAGAAGGAGAAGAAGAAGGAGAAGAAGAAGGAGAAGAAGAAGGAGGAGAGGAGGAGGAGGAGGAGGAGGTGGAGGAGGAGCAGAAGGAGCAGGAGGTGAAGGAAGAGGAGAAGGAGGAAGAGGAGAAGAAGTTGAAGAAGAGAGAAGAAAGAAAGAACGAACGAAAGAAAGAAAGAAAGAAGAAAGAAGAAGAAGAAGAAGAAGAAGAAGAAGAAGAAGAAGAAGAAACACTTTTCATCTCAGAAAATCAAAGCAGCTGCGAAGATGGCTTCGGTTTTTTTTTTTTTTTTTTTTTTTTTTTTTTTTTTTTTTTTGGACGTGTCAAAATGTCTGTATCTTTTGATCGGCACATCAAGTCGCTGCCGCTTCTCTATTCTCCGCTTGCCCCGCCTGTCAGGAAGAAGATGCTGAAAAAAAGGAAGAAAAGAAAAAGGTCAGGCCATTCTCATGATCTTTCTTTGATATCTTACAGATATCTACCTTTTTTTTTTCGGGCTGTAAGACCTAGAGATAATTCATTGGGTGGAATAACTGTTCTCACATCTTTGATCGCATCGAAATTTTTTTTTCTTTCTAAGTCATTGCCCAGTTCAACGAAATTATATAAGAGGATCAAAAGAATTGTGTTTCAACTGTTTTGTTTGGATTATGACAGGCCAGAGGACACTAAAAAGAATGTTACTATGTTAATAACTAGGCACTTGGAATATCCGTTATTAGAGGGAGAAAAAAAAAAACAACCTCTTAAAAGCATAAGAACTTTGTTGGATACAACTATTTAACGGTAATACAAAAGACCAAATCATTGTACAGTTACTTTAAAAGAAATTGCACTAAACCCAAAGACTCCTCCGTCAAATTAAAATCAATTCTAGATAAATGTTTTTTTTTTTTTTTATTTTTTTTTTTAGGTATACAGAGAACTAGAACAAAAATTCCGAAAGAATCGACAATTGATGTATTTATATGTATCCCATTTTCCATGAACTTAATGTCAGAATTCCACTCGTCCACAAAAGGAATAAACCAAATGTAGATTTTACATTCATAGCACTGGTACAATTAAAAAAAAGCTGTTTCGTTAATGAACAATCAGAGTAATTCTTGTTCTCATGCTGAAATAAATACACACCCATAACCCCACAGGAATGCTGTCTGTGACTCTCAATGGCTTAACAGAAGTGACAACACAAAGCAACAGAGCGAACAAGGACACTTGCTCTGAACAACGGTGTTCCAAGCTTGAACATATATCCTGTACCTAACACATCTACACAGCAACAACAACAGGAGAAATAAATAAACCCAAATTAACATAGATCTGCCTTCAAGAGGAATTATTATGATTTTCTCATGCAGCTAGTGAAGGGTTTTCAGATTTATGATATATTTTCTTAATTCTATGTTCCTAGTTTCTTCATCTTCAATTTTTTTCTTTAAAGTTCAAAATCTTTGCCAAGTCGTTTCTATAATGACGGAAGAATTGTTAGCCTGCCCTTGTTTCCCCAACTACTTAATTGTTCAGCACAAATGAACATTTCTTCAAGTCTGGCACAGTCTTTTCGATCTTGAGTACAGTCAAACAAACACACGGACGAACAGTAACAAATACAGGCAACCTCGGCTGGCCTGGTATGAAGGGAAATCTGAAATGAGGCAGGGAGCAGTAGACATGCACCAACAAACAAGTCAGGTAACTCTTGCTCCGATACATTGGATGATTCGACTGAGCTATGAAAAGCAAGAACGAATTCTGTGTTCGGGGAATATAGGGTAGGCGATGGGGGCACATGTTTTCTATTATTAAACAACAAGCGATTCCTTCTTTCCGTCTATTTTTTTTCTGCCTCTCTTTATATCGTTCATTTCTCCTTCGCTACTTTTTGAGTCATTTCATTTCTTGTCACCACTCTCGTTTCCTTTATATTATTGTATGCTTTTTTTTTTTTTTTTTTTTACCCATTTCTCATTTTATTTTCAAATTATCGTGAAGATCAATACACATTTTGTGTTGGCAATGGAAGCAATACAAAAACAAAACAAAAGCAAAATATTTGAACAAACAAACCACCAACAACAAAAAAAAACCCTTAACACAACATATCCATTGAAGGTTGTTTTTAAAACGTGTCACACACAATATCACAAGAAATACTAAGCAGATGAAACAAACACACATAATCTGGCACGCACACTTACGTTGATAACAGAGGTCGTAAGACGTTCATTCTGAAACTGTTATTCTATGCTTTGGTAACGAATCTAGTCATAATGTTCACAGCCCAGACAACCTCACCACTTCTGAAAGCAAGTTAAAGATGGAACTATTCTGCTGCATCCGCCAGAAATCAGACCGATAAAAAGACTTCAAGGTGACTATGTCTTTCAAGGTCAGGTTCATCATTCAAACCGAATACGGATATTCAGTTGATCTTGTGGGCTGCAGTTTTATAATTCTTGGTTCACGCATACACTTTGATAATACCTGATGTTTCTGTCTATTACACGGCGTTGTAGTGCGATAGTGTTATATCCTTTGAAAATGGAGTTATAAAGAGTGAAAATGCAAGCCAAACCACTTTTTTTTCTCCCCAAAACAGAACGATTATTATTGAATACAATAAAAGAAAACAGCAATGAACTATTGCAGTGCAATAGGGAAATACACACACACACACACACACCACACACACACACACACACACACACACACACACACACACACACACACACACACACACACACACAAGCGCGCCTCCGCCGCCGCAAGCCCACGCGCACGCTCGCACGTACACACACACACACACACACACACACACACACACACACACACACACACACACACACACACACACACACAGCGCGCGATCGCTCACACACACCAATTTTCACACACACACACACACACACACACACACACACGCACGCACGCACGCACACACACACACACACACACACACACACACACACACACACACACACACACACACAGTGCGCGAGTGCTCACACACACCAATTTGTCACACACATTCTCAGTCTGTCTGTCTGTCTGTCTGTCTGTCTGTCTGTCTGTCTCTCATACTCTACCCCTTCTCTTTCTTTCTCTGTCTCTCTCTACCTCTGTCTGTCTGTCTGTCTCTTTCTTGGAGAGAGATAGTGTGTGTGTGTGTGTGTGTGTGTGTGTGTGTGTGTGTGTGTGTGTGTGTGTGTGTGTGTGTGTGTGTGTGTGTGAAGAACAAGACCAAGAACATATTGCCATATGAAAACCAGAGGTTTTGTGGGGCACAGATGATCATGTTAAGACATTCAGTTAAACGAATCCCAACGTCTTTTACATCTTGCAACATAACATTAGTAGCAGAAAGAAGAAGCACAGTGTATATCAGAGTCTGATTAAATTTTCTGTCTCCGAAGAGGAAAACACAACAGGATATACTGGGCAAGTATAGGCTGGAAGCAGTCCAATAACATGAGCTCCGAGGGTTTTGTCATTTTAGTCTGTGGTGGAAAATCTGTTTTTGTGATCCTTGTCATCAGGTCATAACGTTGTTGGTCAAATAATTTGCAGTCATCAAGAAAATGTAGTTCGTCCTCAACGACGTGGCATGTCGTGCATAATCTGTCTTCTCTGTCAGTGTTGGTATAACGGCCCCTCTCAATTTGGAGTTCATGGGCACTTATTCGTAATCTAGTTAGTGCTCGTCTGCAATCTGTGTCAATGCGTTGCTCCAAATAAGCCGCCTGGTTGTATTCGGTAGCAACTGTGGCATAAAATTTGAGCTTGGGTGTGCTTTCGTTCTTTTGTTTCTTCCAGAAGTCAACATAAAACGTTTCCAGCTTTGCATTGATTAGAAACTTCAAGCGAGTCACACTAAATGTACCCTGATTTTCCCAGACATGCTGTAGTCCTATCGTTGACAAGGTTTGTCGTATAAACTTCATCCATTTATTCGGTGTCCTGAGAGATCATTGACTGATAAATCTGTTGTTGATAAGAGTTTTGGTCTGACTGTAATATGTGTATCCAGAATGCGATAATCTGGGTTATCACTTTAAAAGTAATCGGGAATCTTTCCAGTTCTTTGTGTCACTGAATTTGTCATTTGAAGAAAAAATAACGTCGTTTCTGCTTACTCTTTATCTGCATTAAAAACAATCAGCATTTCGTAACCTCTCTGTATGTCTGTGAGTCTGTCTGTGTATCTGTATGTCTTTCTCTCCGTCCGTCCGGCCGCCCGTCCGTCAGTCCGTCTGTCTGTATGTCTGTCTCCTTCCCCCTGTCCTGTTTCTCCCGCCCCCCCCCCCCCCCCCCCATCTCTCTCTCTACCTCCTTGTCTTCCATCTGCATCTGCCTGTCTGCCCGTCTGTCTGTCTGTCTGTCTGTCTCTCTCTCTCTCTCTCTCTCTCTCTCTCTCTCTCTCTTTCTAGTTCTCTCTGTCTCTGCCTCTCTGTCTGTCTGTCTGTCTGTCTCTGTCTCTCAGAGTCTGTCTGTCTCTCTCTTTCTAGTTCTCTCTGTCTCTCAGAGTCTGTCTGTCTGTCTGTCTCTGTCTCTCAGAGTCTGTCTGTCTGTCTGTCTGTCTCATCCGTCCTTTCTATCTATTATCTTCTCTCTGTTTTCTCTTTGACCATTCACATTCACCACGATGTATTATTCCGTGTCCCCGTCTCTTTCTGTTTCACGCTTCTCCCTCTCTCTACTCCCCTCCCCTCCCCACCCCTCCCCTCCCCCCATTCTCCTCCCTCTCATCCCCTTCCCACCCTTCTATAGCAATCCGCATCCTCCAAGCCTTACCCAGCCCCCTATCTATTTCCTTTTCTACACCTCTAATCTTCCTCCCCAACCGCCCTCCCCCCAGTTTTCACTAATTGTCTCCCTTTTTCTGTCTTCATTTGGCTCAAGATCGTCGTTGTTTGTAACCCAAAGGTTTTCGTGCATTTTTTTGTTTGTTTGTTTTGTTTTGTTTTGTTTTGTTTTAACGAAGACAGACATGGTCG
>CM065732.1:43785300-43787800 GCA_033310375.1 Conus canariensis | reverse complement strand
CAATGCCAGAAAAAACACACAAACAAACGAAACAAAAACAGAACAAATTCTGGCAGCAGAGGAGTATCTAGGAGTCATAATAACATGAAAATAAAGTTTCAGCGAGGTAAACAACAGTTTCATAATATTTTATTCCTTTCACACCAGCATCAAATCTCTGTTATTATTGAAGAGGACAGTAACACCTAAGTATACATATAACTCTCTTGAAGCAAAAAAATGTCCAACAAATAGATACAGAATAAAGAAATAGAGGTGATTTGTAGCCAAGAGTTAATGTCTTAGTCACAATATTTCCCTTCCACAGAAAGCTATTATGTTTTCTATGCATAGCTGCATGACACATAATTAGAAAGAACGTCTACAGAACAGATCATATCCAGATGGTTGCTTTTGCCGAGCTATGGAAAAACAACGGGCCGGAGGGAGAGATAAGAGTATTTTGATTTGTAAGCTTCATTAAAAACGAAAACAAAAAAAAGTTGAAAAAAGAGGTACCATGGACACCCCCCCCCGCCCCCCCGCACCTCCTCTCTCAGCCTCACTCCCCTCCATACCCTAACTCCCCAGATATCAAACACACACACACACACACACACACACACACACACACACACACACACACACACACACACACACATACACACGCGCGCGCGCGCGCGCGCGGTGTTTACATAATATTGACACTACAAAATGTCCACATGCTCTCTCCCTCACTCTCTCTCTCTCTCTCTCTCTCTCTCTCTCTCTCTCTCTTCTCTCTCTCTCTCTCTGAGAGAACAAAAGAGAAGAAAACAAACAAACAAACAAACAAACAGAAAAGCCAGCAGAACCTGCTGTCCCCTAAAGACACAAAACCTTGGAAGGTACTCCCAATAACATCGATCAATAAACGTCCACTTTTATCCTTCCAGCCCCCCCCCCCCCATTCCTCCATCCCCCTCCTCCTCTACCCACACTCTCGCCCCCTCAAACCCTCTCGCCACCCCTTTCCACCTTTTTTCCTTTCCACCCACCCCTTCCCCCATACCCTCTCTCTGTTCCCGCATTCCCAGCATCCTTCGCGTGCCCCAGAACGAGGCTAAATCACGTTTACAACGAGGTTAAATCACGTTTACAACGAGGCTGAAGAGAGGAAGTCCCACACTAAGGAAATGTCGCCGTCACATTCCTTTGGCGATAGCGCGCCTGACGTCACAAAGTGAAGGTGAGGGTCACTTAAAACTGACCGTATGGGAAAATGGCTGTTTGATGATGAGAAGGTATGGGGACAGGGAGGCAACAGCGTGGGCCGGGGGTGGTTTACTGTTTGATGTGAAAGGCTTTGATTCTGATGGGTGTGTGTGTGATGTGTGTTTCATTTACTGGGGAAGGGGTGGAGGAGGGAGAGGAGGAGGAATGTGGTATGTGTGGGTGAGGGAGTTGCAAGAGAGAGAGAGAGAGAGAGAGAGAGAGAGAGAGAGAGAGAGAGAGAGAGAGAGAGAGAGAGAGAAGAGAGAGAGAGACTTTGGACGCAAGCATTAAATAATTCACTCCCAAGAAAGCAGTTACCGCTCACGAAGGGAGATGAAGAACAGACAAGCAATACAGTCATCACTGACGCACAAGACTACTAGGATTTACCTTTTAAGAGATTATATAAGATTGAAAGTGAAATGTCTTGCGTAAGTAAATTGGCATTCGTTTTCACAAGGCTTTCATTTTGATATGCCAGAAGCAGATTTAACCACCGTAGACCAGGATATTTTCTTTCATACTATTTTACTGGACACACTAAGATTAGATACATCACAACGACATAAAACGAAACGTAATTCATCTTCGTATTTATTTCCAAGCAGCGTACACGTCAGTTCAATCTCAGTGTGCTTGTTGTAACGAGGATGGTGCTGTGCACTTTCAGAAATTGCAAATCTGAATTGTGTGAAAATATACAGCAAACGCTTGTGTGAATCTATACACAGATAAAGTAAAAAAAAAAAAAATTGTGCGCAGTGCAGGATGTCCAATGTATGGCGAATCTATCGCTATTTTTAAGCTCAAAATCCTACCCTTGCTATCGGCAAACACTTCAGATAAAAGCAATATTCTGTCCGCGATTCTGTGATTCATCCACACGTAATCCACATTATACTGGCTCAATGGACAGTTGAAATTTGTCTCTTGCATCCAGGTTGAATAAAACTATCTAGGTTTTCCATGGTTATTCATGATCATTATCCTGACTTCTCGCTGAAAATGGAATAAAATGGTAGTTGTAATTATTGCATTGAAATTACGTTATGATATGAAGGTCAAGAATCCTTGTGAGTGTAAGTTGAATTGATTACATCAGATGCACCTGTGTGTTGTTTAGCAAAGATGATATGTGCAGTCTAGTATTGTTCCAATCGTTGGCTTGCAGAAGCACTTGAAGAGTTTGGTTTTTTGTGCATTTGACAACTATTGAATTGCGTTAGCAAATCAATATTCTCTTATAACACAGCGACATCGTCGGCTA
>CM065732.1:43770300-43775300 GCA_033310375.1 Conus canariensis | reverse complement strand
CCGGCTTCCCTAATCTGGTCTGGGTAAACACCGGGTCATCTGGTGTTCCTTGCTCCGACAACATACAGGCCCACACCAATAGTGCCAAAGTCTGGCTGGACCGGGTGGGCAGATCTTCTGATGGTGCCAGAGAGAGAGAGAGGAGAGAGAGAGAGAGAGAGAGAGAGAGAGAGAGAAGAGCGAGGAGAGAGAGAGAGAGAGAGAGAGAGAGAGAGAGAGGAGAGAGAGAGAGAGAGAGGAGAGGAGAGTGATGGCGAAGTATGGGGAGGTAAGGGTCAGTTTGGGAAGCAGTGAAAGTTTGTTTGTCTGTCTGTCTGTCTGTGTGTTGTCTGTCTGTGTATGTGTCTGTCTGTCCGTCTCTCTCTCTCTCTGTCTGTCTCTCTGCCTGTCTGTCTGTCTGTCTGTCTCTCTTTCTCTTCCCTTCTCTCTCTTTCTGTCTTTTTTATTTTCCTTCTCTGACTGTCTCTCTGTCTATCTCTGTCTTTCCTCTCTCTCTCTCTCTCTCTCTCTCTCTCTTTGTTCTCTTCTCTCTCTCTGTCTCTTCTCTTCTCTCTCTCTCTCTCTCCTTTCTCTCTTCTCTCTCTGTCTTTTCTGTTCTGTCTCTGTCTCTTCTCTGTCTCTCTCTCTCTCTGTCTCTCTGTCTGTGTCTGTGTCTCTGTCCTCTGTCTGTCTGTCTGTCTCTGTCTCTGTCTTGTCTCTGTCTGTCTGTCTGTCTGTCTCTGTCTCTCTCTCTCTCTCTCTCTTTGTCTCAACGTGTGCTTGTGTGAGTATGAGGTGTGTCCGTCCGCCTATCTCTCTATCTCTATCCGTCAGTGTCAGTGTCTCCTCCCCACCCCTTCCTTCGCCTCCCATCTCTTCTTCTCCCCGTTTCCACGTCGGTCTCCCTCTCCCCGTCTCCCCAGCGGCTCCACCGCTTCCCCCCCGCCCCCGCCCCCCGCCGCATATCCGCCCCCGCCCACACACATACACATACGCGCACGCATCCTCGCACTTACGCCCGCACGCACGGTCCAACACACAATACACACATAAACATCTAAGCATATGCGCGCGTGCGCCCGCATAGACACGCTTGCACACACGCATGCGTTCGTCTGTGTGTGTGCGCGCGCACGCACGCACACACACACACACACACACACACACACACACACACACACACACACACACACACAATGACAATGTTTCTCTCCTCCCCCCCCCCCCCCCCCCCCCCCCCCCCCGATCCCCTGACTCTTTTCAACCTGTGTCTCAGTCAGTACTTCTCTCATCTCAGTCCGTCTCTCTCCTCCTCCTCCTCTTCCTCTCTCTTCTTCCTCTTCCTCCTCCTCTCCGCTTCCTCTGTCAGTATATTTGTGTCTGTCTCTCTATCTCTTCACCCACGCAGTCTGTCGTGCCCCTATATATTTTTGAAAGCAGGCCATAGCCCATTGCCGCGGCAGATTTAGCAGACATCTTGTAGTCAGGCTTCTTCCTCAAAGCTTCCTCCAGCCGAATATTTTTTAGGAGGAGGGGTGAGGGGTGGGAGGGGTGGGAGGGGTGGGGGGGAGAGGGGGTGGGGTCACTAAGTACACGCAGAGGCCATCATAGGGTTAAGGTCACTAGGTGCATTGAACAGGAGAAGAGAACTGTGTAGTTTTTTTTTTTTTTTTTTTTTCGGTTTTCAACTGGTGCTTGAGTTTTCAACGTTTACGGTTAGTACAACTGTCACTTTAATTTGATTAGTTCGTGCCAGAAGAGAGAGAGAGAGAGAGAGAGAGAGAGAGAGAGAGAGAGAGAGAGAGAGAGAGAGGAGAGGGGAGGGGGAGGAGGGAGGGAGAGATGGAAGGAAGGACTGAACTCTGAACTCTGAAATTTTTTATTGTAAGGCCACCGACCTGTATACAATGAGTACACGTTTGCTGAGAATAAAATAAAAAGGGGGTACGGGTCATCAGCTAAGGAAGTAATTTCTTTCCAAAAAAAAACCACAAACAAACAATTACAAAGGGAAATAATTCAAGGAAACAAACCAAGATTAACAAAAATATTTCCACTTGCGTTTGAAACCAATCACAACACATATTCATATATCTAGTTTCCGTTCATAAGTTCATGTCTAGTTTTCAATGCGTAAAAGATATAGACTGTCAAATTTCTAAGGATCATCATGTTTTCAGATTGCATCAAGTTAAACAATCGCAGGAAGAGAGAGAGAGAGAGAGAGAGAGAGAGAGAGAGAGAGAGAGAGAGACAGACAGACAGACAGACAGACAGACAGACAGACACATACACACACACGAACACATACACACATGCACGCACCGACGCGCTCACGCGTGCACGCGCACTCATATAGACACAGACACAAACACACACGCACGCACGCACGCACACACACACACACACACACACACACACACACACACACACACACACACACACACACACACACACACACACACACACACACAACGACAACAATAACACAATATGCACAAAGATGTGATGTTTAGGGATCCCATATTACGGAGTGTGGCTACCCTTATGGCTCGATTGAAAACAACAGGTACAACAACAACAACGACAACGACAGCAACAATAACAACAACAGGAGCCACAAAATCAGCAACAACAACAACAGCACAACAACAACACACACAACGACAGCAACAACAACAACACAACAATAACAACAAAAACAACTACAACAAAACAACAACAGCTAGAACAACAACAAAACCAACAACGACGACGACAACAACAGCATAATTTTAGCACTAGCTTGTTGCTGTTCAAAATTTTGACGCTAACGGCAAAGCTGTATGTGACTGGACATTGGAAATAGATTTATTTTAAACCAACAACGACGACGACAACGACAAGAACAACGGCCACAGGCACCAACATTTTATCAATGTCAAAAAAGATGAGGAGGAGGAGGAGACTCTCCCTGCTGCAACCCCCCACCCCCTTCCCCAGCCTTCCTTCCCACCACTCACCCTCCTCCCTCTTACATCTCCCAACCTCCTACAACAACCACTCGACAATAATTTTTTATTGCATGTAAGAGACATCTTACACAAAACGGAGTTTCCTGCCGAATTAAACATGTTGCGCGGTGTTTTTCATGCGTTTCCTATCTGCTTAGTTTTCGAATTGATAGATTGAATAGCAGAAAGCATCAACACTCCGTAAGCATATTGCACGTTTTCGGTTTATTTATACAAACCTTTTTAAGCATAAAAGCATAGTCCTACTGATCGAATTACTCCCTGCTGTAAATTGCTTGGGCTTCTTGGAAATGATCGTTTTTACCTGGAAACAGTGTGACGTGACTCTGTACTTCGGGGATCAGTTTCTAACAAACGCCGACAGACTGTGAGACCAAGGCCATGACATTGACAACGGCACTAGTACTGGACTTTTCGAAGCCAAGGTACGGAGATGGTCTATACTATCTTCTCGTCTATAGCGATTCACACACACACACACACACACACACACACACACACACACACACACACACACACACACACACGCACGCACGCACGCACACACACACACACACACACACACACGCACACACACATACACACACATACACGCACGCAGAGAGAGAGAGAGAGAGAGAGAGAGAGAGAGAGAGAGAGAGAGAGAGAGAGAGTTGGATAAATATGCATGCGCTTCTTTCTTTTTCACAAATATAAATGGTTTTAATTTCTCATCAACAAAAATTGACAATGATTTCAATCGTCAATATAATGTAACGAGGAAAGAAAAGAAAACTGAAAGAAAACAAGGGACAAACTCACCACACACACGTGCGCGCGTCTTCCTTTAAGAACAGCCATGACACTTTAGAGAGAGAGAGAGAGAGAGAGAGAGAGAGAGAGAGAGAGAGAGAGAGAGAATTTTGGCCATAGAAATGAGAGAAGCGTTAAAGAACAATCACATTTACTCACCCACTCCTGGGTCAATAAAATGCATTGAAAGTGAACAGGACTAAAGAGAAAAATAAGAGAGAGAGAGAGAGAGAGAGAGAGAGAGAGAGAGAGAGAGAGAGAGCGAGAGAGAGAGAGGAGAGCGAGCGAAGAAGAGAGAGAGAGAGAGAGGAGAGAGAGAGAGCGAGAGCGAGAGATGATGTTGACGACGATGATGATGATGATAATCTTTGTTTTCAAGAATAACAGCTGAGCAAGTGCATGCTCTTTTTCTTGTCCTGCACTTGCCCTGGGAGTAAATGGAGCGTGGCTGGTAAGCCACATCAGGCTAACTATAAAGAGAGAGAGAGAGAGAGAGAGAGAGAGAGAGAGAGAGAGAGAGAGAGAGAGAGAGAGAGAGAGAGAAATGAGTGGTATGTCATTAAAAAAAAAAGTGGGAAAGAACAGTAAAGGCAAAAAAAAAAAAAAAAAAAAAAAAAAAAAAAAAAAGCCCCGAAGAACTATGACAGGCGAAGGTGATTATTTTGGGGTGCTTTCTCACCAACATGTCAAATTGCCAGCTCAGACAGAACTCCGCCTGATTGCTAGAGCAAACAAACAAACAAACACACAAACACACAAACAAACACACACACACACACAACCAAACAAGAGGCGAAAACGACGAACCAGTCCAGCACAAACAAATAAACACTGAACGCCGTAAGCTAACATCAGACATGCCAACGTAATCGGTTACACTTAGCGTTTTTCGCAATGCCGGGGTTGGGAGAGGGGGGGGGGGGGATAGGGGGTGGGGGTGGGGGGGGTTGGGGGTTGGGGGAGGGGAGAGGGGGGGATGTGGAGGTGAGATGGGTAAGGGAGGGGGCAGGGACATATGGAAGGAGAAGGGACAGGGCAATGTATGGTCATCTAGCAGCGTTAAAAGGAAGAGAGAGAGAGAGAGAGAGAGAGAGAGAGAGAGAGAGAGAGAGAGAGAGAGAATCAAAGGGAGAGAGGAAATAATAATATTAATAATAATAATGATAATAATGATAGTATAATGACATAATAATGATATTGATTATAACAATAATT
>CM065732.1:43757800-43765300 GCA_033310375.1 Conus canariensis | reverse complement strand
GTGCAACAAGTATGTCCTAGATATCGAGTCAAACGCTTTGGCATAGTCTAGCGCAAGTATGTATCCAGCTCTGCCTGTTACATTTAAGTAATTTATAACGTCGTCTATAGTTCTCAACACTGTGGCAATATTTCTGCCTTTCATGTATCCTACCTGGTCTTCACTAATCAGCTTGTGTAAAACTGTTCCCATTTAAGTGCTAAAACTTTGGCTATAACTTATCGGTTGTAGATATTGGCGCCAATTACTGAGGTGCTCCCTGTCTAAATCCTTACCTTTATGTATCAGTGTAATGACTCCAAGGTTTTGGGTGTATGATAAACTCCCATTGGTGAACGATTCGTTGAAGGATTTAATAATAATACGTTTTATTCTGGTCCAAAAGAACTTTAGAAGTTCAATACTGATCCCATCGCTTCCAGGAGCTGAGCCGTTCTTCATCTCTCTCAGAGCCTCTGTGGCTTCAGCTTCTGTGATGAGCCCTTCGCATGACTCGGATTCGTCATTGTTTAGCTTCGGGAGGTTTTCGTTTTCAATAAAGACTTCGCATGCCTCAGCGACTTCATTATCTTGCGTAGTTTGATTATACAGATTTTCGTAAAATAACGCTTGTTCACTCAGAATGTCTTTCTGATGATGCACTACCTCCCGGTGAGTTGATGCTGTAGAGTGTTCTGATGGTTGTGTGTAGAGAGGTCTGTGTAGAAGAAGAATGCTGGAATCATGGCGGGGATGGGGACGGAGAGGGGTGGGGGGTGGGGGTGGGGGAGTGGGCTAGGGGTGGAAGGAAGGTGCTCATGGGAAACAAGCTGTTCACATTATCCTCACATCTCTACACACCCTGAAATACATAGCAGAAGAGCCAGACACATCCCAATAAAAACGCTATCAGAGACGCGTGCGCGCGCGCGCACACACACACACACACACACACACACCACGCACACACACACACACACACACACACACACACACACACACACACACACACACACACACACACACACACTTATACGCACTCACCCCGTCCCTATGTCCCTTTCACACACACACACACACACACACACACACACACACACACACACACACACACACACACACACACAACGCACTCACCCCGTCCCTATGTCCCTTTCAACACACCACACACACACACACAACACACACACACACACACACACACACACACACACACACACACACACACACACACACTTATACGCACTCACCCCGTCCCTATGTCCCTTTCACACACACACACACCACAACACACACACACACACACACACACACACACACACACACACACACACACACACACACACACACTATATACACATATAAATAATAAATCAAGATAAGTACCGATCACATTCCAAGGATAATACGAGCACTCAGCACTTCAGGCGTTGTGTTGCAATGACTGCAAGAAATATTCAATTATAAACAAAGCTTGCTCTTATGTCTTAGATTGAAGAAATAGGGGGAGATAAGCATACATATCTGCAGTGGTAGATAATTCTGCCTAACTAACAGTATGTGCTTGAGTGGGTGAATGGGGGAAAATAAAATAAATGCTTCTCAAAATGAGCCTTCAGCAAGCTTATAGTCTCCAAGGGGGAGACAATCTCCAATGGGGATAATAATAAGATAATAAGATAATGTTGCTTGTAGCCCAGCCGACCGCAAGGGGCCACATCAGGGCTGTCACCACGTTTAAAATCAACTCACAAGTCATTTTAAAAAAAAAACAAAAAAACAAAAACAAAACAAAACAAAACAAAAACACCTTTCACACATCTCTTTAAAAGACATCTTCTAGAAACGCACCAGAAACTTCGTTAAAAATCTTTCATCCGTAAAATCTTAAATCAGATGAAAAATGTTAATCTCTCTCAAAAACTCAAAGATCACGTCAAGCGGGACATCCCTGAACAGGATTTTCATGGACTCTGCTGTAAAATGTTTGTGTCTCACATCGTGCAAGTCCCAACACTCTAAAAGAATATGTTTCATTGTGAGTGGCACATGACATGGAATGCACCACGGAGCTTCTTCATTCTTTAAAAGGTACGAATGGGTAAAATACGAATGGCCGGTGTGCAGCCGGCACAGAACTGTTTCTTCTTTACGGCCACCAGACGTAGATGGGAGGAACTCATTAAGGTTTGGACGGATCTGAAAGAGTTTGTTATCCGTCTGTGTGTTCCAGTCCTCCTGCCAGAGGTCTCTCACATAATCATTAATTTTGGGTTTCAGATCTGAGCAAGGGATATCAATGTTGGACAGTTTCTCTCTTGTGGCATTCTTGGCTAAACGATCAACCATTTCGTTCCCTCCGATGCCAACATGACCAGGAACCCAAGCCAGAATAATGTTGTAACCATCCGCTTTCAACTTGCTAAAAAGTTTAAAAAAAGTGTAAAAGTTCTGGGTGCTGAAGGTTGCGGCCAGCTATGGCCTCCAACGCTGACAGTGAATCTGACAGAACCAGAAAGTCCCTCTTCTTAGATTGTGAGATTATCTTCAATGCCAGAACCAGAGCAGTAGTTCAGCGGAATAGACAGAAGCATCTGGAGGTATATGTTCTAACAGTATCTGAGAAGGAGCCCCAGGGCAGTAGGCTGCACAGGCCACTCCATCCTCAGACTTGGAACCGTCAGTGAAAAGTTTCTGATAAGATGGAAATTTTGAACAGAGGTCAGAATACAATGCCTTGTATGCCAGAGAGCTGGTAGACTCTTTACGAAAAGCTGCAAGATCAAAACAAATCTCTGGTGTGAAAAAGGTCCACGGAGGCTCATCTGGAAACTTGGAAAAATCGGACACAACTCCTAAGTCTAGACCTGCATTCTCACTAACATATAACTCCTGGTCAGATACCGATATTTCGAAACCTGATTGTTTCTCCTCAGTGACCGCGGAAAGTGGTAATTTGACAAATATATAACACAAATGCGGAGAGAGAGGAGAGAGAGAGAGAGAGAGAGAGAGAGAGAGAGAGAGAGAGAGAGAGAGAGAGAGAGAGAGAGAGAGAGAGAGTTAAAATCATGCTTTTCATTTTTGTTTGTATGTCTATTTGTTTGTGTCCTCTCTCTCTCTCTCTCTCTCTCTCTCTCCTCTCTCTCTCTCTCTCCTCTCTCTCCTCTCTCTCTCTCTCTCTCGTATAAGTCTCCAACAAACTGAACACTCACAGGCAGCCACACTTTATATTTCTTTCTTTTGACAAGCCACGGGACACCCTACTCACACACAGGGAGCACCAGTATGGCAAACGACTCACGGACCAAACACACACACACACACACACACACACACACACACACACACACACACACACACACACACACACACACCACAACACACACACACACACACACACACACACACACACACACACACACACACACACACACACACACAGAGCAGTGTTCACAGCTCGTCATCTCCGCGCGCCTTCCACCCTTCACTGCACTGACCGCTTCACTCGATTTGTCCGGCCAGTTAGCCCCTGTCCGGCCCGGCCCCTAGGTCCCGTCTGTTTATCTGCAGCCGGCGTAATTAAGCGAGCGTTAATTGGCACGAAGCACCGATAACCAGGAGGACTGGCCCTACTCGGCTTAACAGATGGATGGAGACGAAGAAGGTGGGGGAAGGGAGGGGGGGTGGGGGGGGGGGGGGGGGGGGGGGGGGGGGGGGGGGGGGGGGGGGGGGGGGGGGGGGGGGGGGGGGGGGGGGGGGGGGGGGGGGGGGGGGGGGGACGGGTGGTTCTGTGGTGTGAGGAGTGTTGTTGGGAGGAGAAAGAAAGGCGTGAAGATGTTCTCGGCATTGCTTCCCTTTTTTTTTTTTTTTTTTTCTTTTTTGACCTCCACCCTCCGTCCCTCCCTTCTCCCTCCCTCCTCCTCTTTTTCCCGTTCCCTCTCTTATCCTCTCCACCAAATCCTCCATTTCTATCCCCCCCCCCCCCCCCCCCCCCGTCATCCTCACCTCCCTTCTTCTCTAAAAAAAAAAAAGGGTTTGGTGCGTCAAATAGTCAATCGATGTAACGAAGATTTCCCGATGTGTGTGTACGTACGTATGTATGTATGTATGTATGTATGTATGTATGTATGTATGTATGTATGTATGTATGTATGTATGTCAGTCTGTCTGTCTGTCTGTCTGTCTGTATGTATGTATGTATGTATGTATGTATGTATGTATGTATGTATGTATGTATGTGTGCATGCGTGTATGTATGTATGTATGTATGTATGTATGTATGTATGTATGTGTGTATGTATGTATGTGTGTATGTATGTATGTATGTATGTATGTATGTATGTATGTATGTATGCATGCATGCATGTATGTATGTATGCGTGTATGTGTGTGTGCATGTGCATGTATGTATGCATGTATGTATGCATGTATGTATGTATGCATGTATGTATGTATGCATGTATGTATGTATGCATGTATGTATGCATGTATGTATGTATGTATGTATGTATGTATGTATGTATGTATGTATGTATGTATGTACGTATGCATGTATGTATGTATGTATGTATGTATGTATGTATGTATGTATGTATGTATGTAATGTTGTACGTATGCATGTATGTGTTTATGTATGTATGCATGTATGTATGAATGTAAGCATGGATGGTTGAATGGATGGATGGATGGATGGATGGGTGGATGTCTAAATGTATGTATGTATGTATGTAATGTATGTATGTATGTATGTATGTATGTATGAATGTATGTATGTGTTTATCGATCCATTTTGGTTGACCTTTTTGCTTAGTTGGTTAACTATAGCGACTCGAAGAGCCACCCGCCGCTGAATGGTTACAATGTTCGGCGTTCCAGTCGGCAGTTGGAAGTTTCAGTCACACGTGGGATCGGATTTTTCATCTCTTTTCATCGAACAGTGAATGGATACCTGAATCAGTTCAGGGAAGGTTAAGACGGCGGAAGGAGAGAGGGATGGGCGCCGTCTTCCATAATGCTGCGTCACAGGCACAGTGAATCTCTTAACAGTTCACTGTTTTCCAAGGCTATGCATTTTTTTTCATTTTCTTGGAAATCGTCACTCGATCTTTATGGGCTTGGTCAAAGACCTTACAGTCATACAGTGTTCTTCTTCTTGTTCTGCTTCTTGTTCTACTTCTCGTTCTACTTCTTGTTCTTCATCTTGTTCTCCTTGTTCTTGTTATTCTTGTTCTTCTTCTATTTCTTCTTGTTTTTCTTCCTTTTTCCTCTTCTCCTTCTTCTTTCTTTTTCTTCTTCTTTCTTCTTTCTTTCTTTCTTTCTTTCTTTCTTTCTTTCTTTCTTTCTTTCTTTCTTCTTCTTTCTCTCTTTCCTCCTTCTTCTTCTTCTTCTTCTTCTTCTTCTTCTTCTTCTTCTTCTTCTTCAGCGTTCCTGGCCATTCTTTATTGGTAGTCCAGTGTTGTGGGCCAAGTTGGCTGTGTGCCTCAGAGATGTCGCCGGTCCCCACAGGTTCTCCCTCAGGTCCACTGCTCTGGGCCCTGCTTCCTGTCGTTGGATGTCAGAAGTGGGCCAGGTACGAAGAACGTGAGCAGAGGTCTGTGGGCCAGCCAGGCCACGCCACATGGGGCATTCATGTCAGAGATCTAAGCCTGTACAGATGCGAGAGGAGCTGACATGATAGCGTCCTGTTCTCGGACTGACGATGGTGACCTGTTGCGTCAAATCCTAGCCAGTAGACGCTGTCATCATCACATCCTGAAGATGGTGTCTCCGCGTATTTTCGAAGTTTTTTTTAAAAGGGGGATTTGAGTTCACCGTATCATAACTGGTGAAAGATTTGTTCCTGCGTATTTTGAAAAGTTTCTCAGCTTCATTGCCATAGTGCCACAATGGGAGGGAAAGTTTTCAGCTTCATGCCCATAGTGCCACAATGGGAGGGAAAGTTTCTCAGCTTCATTGCCCATAGTATCACAATGGAGGGAAAGTTTCTCAGCTTCATTGCCCATAGTGCCACAATGGGAGGGAAAGTTTCTCAGCTTCATTGCCCATAGTGCCACAATGGGAGGGAAAGTTTCTCAGCTTCATTGCCCATAGTGCCACAATGGGAGGGAAAGTTTCTCAGCTTCATTGCCCATAGTGCCACAATGGGAGGGAAAGTGTCTCAGCTTCATTGCCCATAGTGCCACAATGGGAGGGAAAGTGTCTCAGCTTCATTGCCCATAGTGCCACAATGGGAGGGAAAGTTTCTCAGCTTCATTGCCCATAGTGCCACAATGGGAGGGAAAGTTTCTCAGCTTCATTGCCCATAGTGCCACAATGGGAGGGAAAGTTTCTCAGCTTCATTGCCCATAGTGCCACAATGGGAGGGAAAGTTTCTCAGCTTCATTGCCCATAGTGCCACAATGGGAGGGAAAGTTTCTCAGCTTCATTGCCCATAGTGCCACAATGGGAGGGAAAGTTTCTCAGCTTCATTGCCCATAGTGCCACAATGGGAGGGAAAGTTGCTCAGCTTCATTGCCCATAGTGCCACAATGGGAGGGAAAGTTGCTCAGCTTCATTGCCCATAGTGCCACAATGGGAGGGAAAGTTTCTCAGCTTCATTCCCCATGGTGCCACAATGGGAGCGAATCCACTGAATCGCCAGATTTCTTTTGGAGCCCAGTGTCTGAAGCTGCCCTCTGATGTCCTGATGTCCTGGAGGATCTGCTCTGTCTGGCTGGTACGAAGACTCTGGCGAAGGGCACGGTAGTCAGTGAGGGAGATACGTGTGAGATGACAGATCGCACAAGCTTCGAATATTGTCCCTTCACAGTAAGTCCTAGCGGTACCTTGACGGACGCTTAGGCAGTCTGGGATCTCCCAATCTGTCTGTCCTTTATCAAGCGCAACAGGCTAGAGGTGCTCAGACCAGTCTCAATAGTATCTCTGAGGACTGCTGGGATCTGCCTCTGGGATGCCCAGCCTTTACTGTACTATTTAGAATGATTTTGGAGAGGGAGCCATGGTGAGGTACATGTCCATCCTCCACTGTACGTTGTAAAATGGTCATAGACAGGGAGTCGTGGTGAGACACATGTCCACCTTCGATGGTACCATGTAGAATGGTCTCGGACAGAAAGTGATGGTGAGATACATGTCCACCTTCGATGGTAACACGTAGAATGGTCTTGGACAGGGAGTCATGGTGAGATACATGTCCACCTTCGATGGTAATATGTAGAATGGTCTTGGACAGAAAGTATTGGTAATATACATGTCCACCTTCGATGGTTCCATGTAGAATGGTCTCGGACAGGGAGTCATGGCGAGATATATGAACACTCTCCACATGTCTTGTAGAATACAAAAAACAGGATGTCATGGTAAAGTACATGTCGACTCCCCAGTATCCCAGTAGAATGGTCCTGGACGGGGAGTCATGGTGAGATACGTGCCCATCCTCCGATGCACCCTTTTGAACGGCCTTGGACAGGGAGTCATGGTGAGATATTCATGCATTCTCCACTGTGCCCTATAGAATGG
>CM065732.1:43747800-43752800 GCA_033310375.1 Conus canariensis | reverse complement strand
CGCACGCACGCACGCACGCACGCACGCACGCACGCACGCACGCACACACACACATTCACACACACATTCACGCAAGCACGCACGCACGCACGCACGCGCGCGCGCGCCCACACACACACACACACACACACACACACACACACACACACACACACACACACCACATGCAGGCGTGCGCCCGCTAATGACAGACAGACGTGCAAGACATTCATCCATTCATCCGTATATATATGTACATACATGCATACAAATATACATATATAGGTCCGTATACACAGACAGACAGACAGACAGACAGACAGACACACACACACACACACACACACACACACACACACACACACACACACACACGCACACACGTACACACACACACACACACACACACACACACGCACAAACACACACACCACACACACACACACACACACACACACACACACACACACACACACACACATAAACGTCACATCTACGTATCTATCTGTCTTTCTGTCTAAATATCTATCTATCTCTCTGTCTGCTTGTCTGCCTGATTGTCTGTTTGTCCCTCTCCCTCTCTCTCCCTCCCTTCACCATCCCTCTCTCTGTGTTTCTTGTGTGTGTGTGTGTGTGTGTGTGTGTGTGTGTGTGTGTGTGGTGCGTGCGTGCGTGCGTGCGTGCGTGCGTGCGTGCGTGTGTGTGTGTATGTGTGTCTGTGTGTTGTGTGTGTGTGAGGAGAGAGAGAGAGAGAGAGAGAGAGAGAGAGAGAGAGAGAGAGAGAGAGAGAGAGAGAGAGAGAGAGAGAGTATGTGTCGGGGAGAAGAATTGAGGCGAAAGGGGGGTCACGACGTAAGGGGAATATTACATTTCGTGTTTCTTTCTTGTTTTCTTTCTTAATTTCTCCAGCCATTCTCAGCACTCATCTTTCGTTCACTGTGGATTTATTTTCGCCTTCGGTGTTTTATTTCTGTCACTCTTCTTCCCTGTCTTTCTTCATGGTTTATTCAATCCTTCCTTTCCCTTTCCATCTCCTAATCTTCATCATTTAAAAAAAAAAAAATCTCAGATCAAATATCTTTGTTCCTCCCCCCCCTCTCCCCCCTCCCCTCCCCCCATTATTCCATCTTTCTTTTCCATTTCCAACTTAACATTTTCAAATTCATCATTTTAATCCCCTTGGGGAAAAAAAACGAATGATAATAGGAGTGGGGGGTGGGGGGTGAGGGGTTGGGGTGGGGGGGGGGGGAGATGAGAGACGATGAATATGCCTTTTCTTTCTTTCTTCTCTGTTTTCATTCTTTCTTCTTTCCTTCCTTACCTTTCTTTTCCTTTTTTTTTTCTTTCTCGACCTTTCTTATGTTATCCTTTAGCCCCCCTCCCTCCCCTCCCCTCCCCTCTTCGTCACAAAAGAATGCAAACAAGAGAGACGTGAGAGAGAGAGAAGGAGCTAAACACTGTTTTTTTTCTGTCCTTTTTTTTTTTTTTTTTCTCTTTCTCTCTTTCTTTTTCACACGTTTTCCCTTCGTCCCATCCGTGAGCTCCATTGCTTCTGACGGCCATAGTTTCCCCTTCAGTGCCCACGCTCGGCACCAGATTCCAGAACGTCCGACGACTGGCTGCCATGGCTCAGTGTGACGTTTATTACGCGCTTGGGAGAAAACAGGACACAACACGTGCTACTCGTGCAGTTGACGATGCCCGGGGCATGTTGTTTTACTTACGACATCACGCGATGCACTGAGAGAGGAGGGGTGAAGGAGGGGAAGATGATTGTGGTGATTATGTTGGTGAACAAGAAAGAGGAGGAAGAGGAGGAGGAGGTGAAGGCAGAGGAGGAGGAGGAGGAGTGACGGAGACGGAGGAGGAGGAAGACGACGAGGAGGAGGAGGAGGAGGAGAAAGAGGAGGAGGACTACGAAGACGGCGACGACCTGGAGAAATAAAAGGAAAAGAATGGGGGGGGGGGGGAGAGGGGGGAAGAAAGAAAGAAAGAAAGAAAGAGGAAATGGGAGGAGAAGAAAAGAAAGAAGAAGAGAAGGAGAAAAAGAAGGGAAAAAACCCATAGAGGGATAGGAGAAGATGAAGAGGACTATTAGAAGGAGAAAGAAGAGAAGAAGAAGAAGAAGAAGAAGAAGAAGAAGAAGAAGAAGAAGAAGAGAGAAGAAGAAAAATACAGGTGGAAAGCTGAAAAAAGAACAGAAATAAAAAAAAAACGGACAGAGGCAAACGCAGCGACATTCAAAGAAACGGAGAAAACCCAAGAAAGATGGCGATTACCGCTTCCAGTAAAAAGACGAGGGAGACTAGGATTAGCAACAAAAAGGAAACCATGAGGAAAGAAGACAATGCTGATGCTAATGTCAACGACTGCAAAGATAATGTAAACGACGATGACGACGACGAGCTGACGACGACGACGATGACGACGACGAATGAATGTAAACGACGATGACGACGACGACGATGACGACGACGACGATGACGACGATGACAATAGTGATGATGTTGTTGTTGTTGTTGTTGTTGTTGTCGTACCCTGGCTAAAAGACTCCAGGGATCATCCGAACAGCCGAAGCACTTGAACACTATGGTACAGATGCATCAGCTGGGGAGGAGAACATTACGTGTGTGACTGCTTTTGATTACCCCGCCACGTGGGCAGCCACACTCCGACTTCGGGGGATTTTGGAGACTGATGGTGTTATGCTAGGAGCTTGTCACAACTGAAGACAATCCCCGCATAACTATGCAGAGCATAACAACATGTTGATGTAGCCTTGGTGGTTCTAGCCTATGTCAACTGGCCTGACACAGCCTTAAACCAAGGCGAAATAGTGGTGATGATGATAATGATGATGACTACGACGACGACGACGACGAAGGTGATGATGAAGAGGAAGTTAGTGATGGTAATGATTATGAGGGCCAACGACAGATTTGTGTAAGTTTCAAAGTGAGATGACTGCAGACAGAAATTGAAGCGAAATTTAAAAAAAAAAAAAAAATTATTATGCCGCCGAACGAAAGACACAAACACATTACACGACAAACACGACGCGTTTCGACATCTTTTGGTCATCTTCAGGTAAGGCAAACACGGTTCAAAACAATTTAAACCTAAGAGCAAGCAATCACTGATCTCCTTAAATTGGAAGCAAAATGGATCAAATGAAAATGGATCAAGATGAAACATTCATTTTGCGCCCAATTTGAGGAGAAAAGCGATTGTTGGTGTAAGTAAATTCATTTTGAAAGAGCAAATACATAGTTTTACAATAAATGTTAAAATTTGAACAACAAGAAGAAGCTAGTGCTTAAAATGTAAAGCGGTTTTTCTTTCTTCGTTTTCATTGTCCTGAAAGTTTTTTTGTCTCCCCTGAAGAAAACCAAAGAGGTCGAAACGCGTTGTGTTTGTCGTGTATTTTATTTGTTTCTTTCGTTCGGCTGCATAGTGATTTTTTTTTTTTTTTTAAGCAAGACTGGCGTAAAGCACTTGATCTCCGAGACAGCTGGGCCTTGAGAAAGGCAAGATAATATTTACGACGATCATGTTGACAGATGTCTGCGAGACGATGATTAAGGACGATGATAACTGGTCTGACGATTGTCATCTTGTTTATTCACCATCACTGCTTTCGCTTGTCTTTCTTGATGTTGTTGTTTCTTCGGTTGTTTATTTTGTTTTCAGCTCTTTATTCCCATTAAAATGTTTTGTTGTTTTTATAGAATATTAGGGTCTTGTCTTTTATCGCAAAGCTTTCGTCACTCACGTGTTACCGACGCCTGGTTTTGTCTGGTGAAATAACGGGCGTGAACTTTCCTCGTCGGAGAAGCTCGTTTTCCTCGTCTACTTCTTCTCCTGTTTCTACGTCTATTCTTTCTTTCTGCCCCCCCCCCCCTCACCCCCCCCCCCACACACACACTACACACAGACACATATACACACCCACCTTCGTTTTTTCTTTTTTCTTTCCTTCTTCTTCTTTTCTTCCTCCTTCTTGCTTCCTTTGCCTCCTCCTTCCTCCTCCTCCACTTATGTCTCCTTCTTCTCTCTTTCGCTTTTCCTCCTCTTCTCCGTTCCTCCTTTCTTCTTCCTCTCTTCTACATCTTCTTCCTCCTCCTCCTCTTTCTCCTTCTCCCTCTTCTTTTCCTCTCTTCCCTCTTCCTTCTCCTTCTCCTCCTTCTTTTCCTCTCTCCCCTCTTCTTCTCCTTCTCCCTCCTTCTTTTCCTCTCTCCCTCTTCCTTCTCCTTCTCCCTCCTTCTTTTCCTCTCTCTCCCCTCTTTCTTCTCCTTCTCTTTCTTCCTCTTCTCCTGCTACTTTTTTTTATCTTCTTGTTTGTTCATTCTCCTTTCTCTCCTTGGCTTCTTTCATCCCTCAGCTCTCCTACTCTCGTCCGCCTCCCCTCCACACTTTTCTATTAGTTTTTATTGTCTAGTTATACAACGAATATGATGGCGAGCACACCAACAAAGGTCAGAAGCCACGGATATAACATGTTAAATATGAGATCATGCGTTGTAGAATAACGGTCAGTTATGAACAGAAAAACGAGGTTCTCCAAACACATTGTGATCATTTTTCAATTAATGTGTCATGCACGGATAAAAGATACGTTAGCATACGGGTCGGTTATGAACAGAAAAACGAGGAGCTCCAAAAACATTGTGATCATTTACAATAAATGTTCCATGCACGGATTAAAAATACGCTGAACAACATTTTACGCAGTCAGAAATATCAAACGGCATTTTATGAGAATCGGATCATGTGATGTGATCTCCACTGTTTAGGAATGGTTCTAGAAGTGAATATCCTATACAGAACTAAGAAGAGTCACAATCGTCTGCTTTCTCAAATGCAGCGATGAAAAAGTGATTTATGGAAGCAATGTAATGAAGTCGTATTAAAGCAGCAAATAAAAGTCATGTGCTTCAGCAGTAACAGATCTTCACCAAAATGATATGACTACATCCTAAATTTTTAAACTGTCACCAAAATGATAGAAAGTGTTGGGTAAT
>CM065732.1:43732800-43735300 GCA_033310375.1 Conus canariensis | reverse complement strand
CAACTTTCATAGACGGACTGGGTTCTTCTTTAGACAGTGTAAGTATGTTAGTTTTTTTTTTTTTTTTTTTTTTTTTTTTTTTTTTTTTTTAGAGAGAGGGATTGCCTTCATTCTTCAGAGATGGACTGTGTTCCGTCTTATTAGAGAGGATTGTTCCTTCTCTTTCTTCAGGGGCAGACTGTGTTTCTTTCGTAGAGATGACCGGATTCCTTCTTCAGAGAGGGGCTGGATTCCTTCCTCAGAGAGGGGCTGGATTCCTTCTTCAGGAAAGCACTGGATTCCTTCTTCAGGGAGGCACTGGATTCCTTCTTCAGAGAGGCACTGGATTCCTTCTTCAGGGAGGCACTGGATTCCTTCTTCAGAGAGGCACTGGATTCCTTCTTCAGAGAGGCATTGGATTCCTTCTTCAGGGAGGCACTGGATTCCTTCTTCAGAGAGGCACTGGATTCCTTCTTCAGAAGCTTGGATCTTCAGGACAGGGTTCCCCTTCTAGAGAGAGGGACTGGGTTTCTTCAAACAAGGACCGAATTTCTTCTATGACACTGGGTTCCTTCTTCATCAAGAGACTGTGATTTTTTTTTCTTTCGGGGGGCAATCTGGTGTATTTCTTCAGAGAGAGATTGAGTTCCTTGTGAAAGGCTTGGTTCCCTTTTTTCCGAGTGAGGCTGCTCTTTCTTAGAGCCTGGAATCTTTTTCTGAGACAGTGCATGAGTTCTTTCTTCAGAGAATGAAAGAGATTTGGTTGGTTTTTCGGGGAGGGACTTGGTTCCCTCCTCACTGACGGACTGGGTTATTTCTTTATTGAGGCACTGGGTTTATTTTTCAGCGGAGGTCTGGATCCTTTTTGTCGGAGAGGGACTGGATTATTTCTACAGGTAGGAAGTGGATTTCTTCTTTAGAGAGGAATTGGTTTCGTTCTTTGTAGAGGTTCCGAGTTCCTCCTTCAGATAGGAACTTAAGTTCTTTTGTCGGAGAGGAACATGTGTCAACAGTGGTAGAATTCGCTGGAAAACGAACCCAGTGCCCTTCTCTGAAAGAACAGAACCCAGTCCCTTTATGAAAAGAAAGGAAAGAGAATGAGATTTTTCTTAAATTAATCAACGAAATGAAAACTACATGAAGCACCAAAGTAGAACTTTACGGTACACGTCATTTCAAATTTCTGTAACGTAGCCGACCACCTATCTCTGACCAAAATTGACTGGGAATGCGGAAGAAAAAACAAAAAACAAAAAAAAAAAAAAAAAAAAAAAAAGCAAAAAAAGAAAACGGCAGGATCTTTCCCTCTGTGCCTCTCCTCACCATTCTCTCCACTTTTACCTCCAGCCCCCTTTCCCCGCCCAACATCTCTTCCCGGCCCTTACCTCTATCTCCATGATCTCTGTGAACCCACACACACACACACACACGCGCGCACACACAGACACAGACAGACAGACAGACACACACACACTCTCCACGCACGCACCCGCACGCACACACACACGCACACACACACACACACACACACCACGCACGCACGCACGCACGCACGCACGCACGCACGCACGCACACACACACACACACACACACATACACGATGGATGGACGTAACCTTTAAAAAGTCGATACCACAAAGAGCCCAAAATTACATGAGAAGATTGTACCAGTTTGACCTTGATAACATTGAAAAATACATGTTTCAAAATGGACTATCTTTATCCCCTGAAAAAAACTAATATGATACTATTTAACTCTGGTAGTAATCCAGCAAAATTACCGATCTTAAAAGTGCTTGGTGAACCTTTAGAATATAAACAAAACGTCAAGTTCTTGGGATTAATTCCTTTCATCAAAGCTGACATAGGGAAAATGTATTTTGAGTATATTCTAACAAAGGCAAGACATAGCTTAAATCTTTTAAAGACCATTAGTAGATGACCTTGGGGAATGGACCCTGAAACCTTAGTTCATCTTTCTACGGCACTTGTTAGGTCCAAACTTTCTTATGGACAAGAAATTTATTTTAGTGCTCCAAAATACCTATTACAAAAATTACAAAGTATTGACTGTAAAGCCTATAAACTAGCTCTTGGCCTTCCGAGTCATGCGTCAAACAAAGAAACATACAGAGCAGCTGGAATCTTACCGCTTGATGATTAGTAATGATTCATTGGAAATACTCGCTAACTTCAAAATTTGTGTATGTTCAGGAGATAAGCATCAAAGACATGTCAATAAGACCACCATACGCGCCTATACCACCATGGGAAACATTAAAACCGTCATATGATATCAGCTATTCTAAATTGAGGAAAGAAAAATATATAAATGTTATGAATTCAATTGCAAAAACACGTATCAATGAAAAATATCAAAATCATCTTCAGGTTTTTACAGACGGCTCCGTACTTGACAATGATGATGCTGGTGCGGCCTTTGTCATACCGGCACTGAAAATTGACAAATGTTTTTACCTCGGCAAAAAACTGTCAATTTTTACAGTCGAATTGACAGCCA
>CM065732.1:43720300-43725300 GCA_033310375.1 Conus canariensis | reverse complement strand
GGAAGTAGTGAATGCCTTCAATAGTATATGCAACAGAACTCTAGTTAGCAAAAGACACAGATACTTTATATTATCCTCTTCCTTTTGATCTGCGGATGAAAGTGTACTTTAGCTGCCTTCCTTCCTAAGAACTGAACCTCTGACTATTCAAATGAACAAACGTCCACACAGAATAAAAGTATACAACGAAGGAATGTGTGTGTGTGTGTGTGTGTGTGTGTGTGTGTGTGTGTGTGTGTGTGTGTGTGTGGCGAAAGTGTGTGTGTATGTATTTGTGAGTGTGTGGGTGTGGAGTAGTGCGTGTGTGTGTGGAAAGTGTGTGTTGTGTGTGGTGTGTGAGTAGTGTGTGTGATGTGTGTGTGTTGTGTGTGGTGTGTGTGTTGTGTGTGTGTGATTGGGGATGGGGGCATATAAACAAACATCCACATTAAAATAAAAGTATACAACGAAGGAAGTGTGTGTGTGTGTGTGTGTGTGTGTCGTGCGTCGTGCGTGCGTGTGTGTGTGTGTGTGGTGTGTGTGTGTGTGTGTGTTGGATTGGGGGATGGGGGCATATAAACAAACATCCACATGAATAATAAAAGTATACAAAGAAGGAGCGTGTGGGGGTAAGGAGCGACAAAGAGTGAGAATCGGGTGAGAGAGAGAGAGAGAGGGAGATAGCTGGGAGGAGAAACTAGGAGGGAGATCAGGGAGCTAATGAGGGGGGGGGGGGGGGGGGGGGGGGGGGGGGGAAGGGAGGCAGGTCGACCTGAAGTTTAAATTGATTACTTTGTGTCCACAGCCGTTTCGGCAGTGTCTTACTATGTACATGTCTACTTCCTTCCGTAACGAATGTACGGCATACGTGAATGGAATTGTGACCAAAAAAAACCCAAAAAAAAACAAAACAAAACAAAAAAAAATAAATAAAGAAAAAGAAAAAAAAAAGAAGAAAAAAAGTATCTGTTCAGAACGTGATTAAAAAAAAAAAATTGTACTAGTTCGACATTCAAAATTCGATCGATCAGCAACGAACTTCCCTCCTTTACACGACAACCCCGGGGGTCTTTTGAGACATTTGCAGCTGTCGGTTGAACTCCCATACAATGTGTCATCATTCGTGAAGGCGAGGCAGTTCGGTTATTTAGCTTACAATAGATATATTAGGGCGTGAAAGGGGAAACCTTCTCCTTCTTTGCTGCTGGCCTTTTGGTGAAACGCCTCAATTACGTTAGTAGAAGAGAGGTTATTGAGGAGTTAGAGAGGGATATTCTTTAGAACATTAGACGTCTATATGGAAAGAATGCTGATTTGAAAGCGTGAAAAAAGCAACTAACGCTGGAATAGAGTTTAGTAGTATTGTGATCCTGTCCTGATTACTCTGCAGGTCAAAAACTTAAAAAAGAAAGGTTTACTGTTCCGCCAAACGAAAGAGACAGACAAATCACAAGACAAGTTCGACGCGTTTCGACCTCTTTGGTCTTCTTCAGGGCAAGACAAACAACATTCAAGACCACGAACACGAAGAACGAACATCTCCATTATGACATTTGGCGCAAAATGGAAAAGTTTCACTCGATTTGAAAATTTCATTGTTTTGAATGTTGTTTGTCTTGCCTGAAGAAGACCAAAGGTGTCGAAACGCGTCGTGTTTTGTCTTGTAGTTTGTTTGCGTCTTTCGTTTGGCGGAACAGAAACGTTTCTTTTTAAATCTAGTTGCAAAGTGAGACGACTGCAGGAGGAAATCTAAACAAATCTTAAATAATTGTTAGCGAACCACCAAGAGAAACGTGGACAAACGAGTCACAAGACAAAAACACGACGCGTTTCGACCTCTTAGGTCTTCTTCAGGCAAGACACAAACAAATAGGACAATGAAAATGAACGAGTTTGTCACTTAGTTTTGATCTCTTCAGCGCAAGGCAGGCGTTGAATGAAAACGAGAACAGCCTCGTTGCGCTGACGAGATCAAAGCTAAGTGACAAACTCGTTCATGTTCATTGTCCTATTTGTTTGTGTCTTGCCTGAAGAAGACCTACGAGGTCGAAACGCGTCGTGTTTTGTCTTGTGACTCGTTTGTCCACGTTTCTCTGTGCGGTTCGCTAACATTTATTTAAGATTTTTTTTTTTTTTAAAGTTTGCTTCAGTTTCCGCCTGCAGTCACCTCACTTCGAAACTAACTGCATGTCAAAGTTTAACCAGGCCGTCAGAATAGGGTTAAAGTGCATATTAAGCGTGTATCTGGTAGGACTCATCCACGAATCTCGCCTCATTCTCCCGAACTCCCTTTCAATTTCAATCCCCATTTCCCCCGCGGTCCTCCTCTTCCTGCCCCCCCCCCCCCCAACCCCCCCCCCCCCCCCCCTCCCCCCCCCCCCCCCCCCCGCCCTTCTTCTTCTTACATAATTATACGCTCTCGTCCCTGTTCCAGCTTTCTCTCTCTCTCTCTCTCTCTCTCTCTCTCTCTCTCTCTCTCTCTCTCTCTCTCTCTCTCTCTCTCTCCAGTTTTTCAACATTTTTCTGTTTTCAATATTTTGAACTAATTGTGATTTAAATGTATTCGTGTACATTTTCGTTGATTTATCTATCTTTTACTTATGACTAATTCCTGCGTGATTTTCTTGCCCTTTGTGCATCGCATCTTGACAGGTCTGCAGGGGTGATGTCCCCTCCCTGTGTTAATGTCTTCATACACATCATCGTTTATTTATTCATATATACACTGATTTATTTCTGTGCTTTTCTCTGACCTCTGTGCACTTTGTCTTGACAGGTCGGGGGGGGGGGGGGGGGGGGTGAGGGGGGAGGGGGGGAAGGGGGGGAGGGTTGAAGGGAGGGGAATTCCCCTCCATTGATGAGACGAACACCGTAACTTCTGTTGAAGTTGGCAGACTCGATGTAGTGTTTTGAAAGGGTGAATAATTCTTTTCGTGACATGTTGGAATGCACTTATATGCATGCGTGTGTGTGTGTGTGTGTGTTGTGTGTGGTGTGTGTGTGTGTGTGTGTGTGTGTGTGAGTGTGTGTGTGTCGCCCCCCCCTCTCATCCTCTCATGTAACTGAAACAGTGCTTTGTGTCTTCATATGGCTTTGTTATAAACATAAGTTAGTCAGTGTCTTCATTCTTTTTATGAACAAAGTTAGTCATGTGTCTTCAATTCTTTTTATGAAAACAAAGTTAGTCAAGTGTCTTCAATTCTTTTGTTATGAAAACAAAGTTAGTCAAGTGTCTTCAATTCTTTTGTTATGAAAACAAAGTTAGTCAAGTGTCTTCAATTCTTTTGTTATGAAAACAAAGTTAGGTCAAGTGTCTTCAATTCTTTTGTTATGAAAACAAAGTTAGTCAAGTGTCTTCAATTCTTTTGTTATGAAAACAAAGTTAGTCAAGTGTCTTCAATTCTTTTGTTATGAAAACAAAGTTAGTCAAGTGTCTTCAATTCTTTTGTTATGAAAACAAAGTTAGTCAAGTGTCTTCAATTCTTTTGTTATGAAAACAAAGTTAGTCAGTGTCTTCAATTCTTTTGTTATGAAAACAAAGTTAGTCAAGTGTCTTCAATTCTTTTGTTATGAAAACAAAAGATTATTGACCTTGTTCATTACGTACCCGTTTCCCTTTCTCTGCCTAGCTCAACGTTTTTGTGGAATGGATTATTTATTAGAAGAGACGATGGGTAGATAATCAAGAGATACTGTAACTTTCATGCATGTTATGCTTTAAATGTGCTCATGAAACAGAATGTCGAATTACCGAACACTAGCCAGATTTCAAAACAACACTCTAAACAAAGTGTAGAGTAACTCATTGTACTGGTGGAGGTTTGGTGTGGTATATAATCGTGCATGCTTTCATATCTGATGTTTGTGGCCTCTGAAAAAGACATTTTGGTTCTGTATAGTGTATCAAACAAATGTTTCTTTGCACTCTATTTTCTGCACAAATTTTTCATTTTAGCCAGGTCTGCTCTATTTTTAACGTAAGGAATTGAATATGAATGATCTTATGGCTCCGTGGAGAGGGTGAGGGTTCGCTGTAGTGTATATCTCGCATCCCTCGCCTTCTGCAAAATATGTGCCAGTGATTTCTAGTGTGTGTGTGTGTGTGTGTGTGTGTGTGTGTGTGTGTGTGTGTGTGTGTGTGTGTGTGTTTTCAAACCATGAATTTTTACGTTGGTCGTTCTTCTGCTCTTCTTGTACCCTTGTGGCCCATTCTGTACTCTTTCTTTTAAGATCTTTTTTGTCTTTACTCTGCCTTACTTTGCATTTGTCTTTCTGGAATGTCATCGATTGGTTTTTGTGGCTTTGTGGTTCATGATATTGTGGTTCATGATATTGTGGTTCATGATATTGTGGCTCATGATATTGTGGTTCATGATATTGTGGCTCATGATATTGTGGTTCATGATATTGTTTTTGTGTCTTTGTGCCTCATGCTACTCTCTTTGTTTCAGCAGACTTTTTTTTTTTCTCTGATCACATTTTATAACATGTCAGCTTTTTCCCCCTTTTCTATTTTTTATTTCATTATTATTATTGTTATTATTGTTATCATTATTATTATTTCTTTTTGCAGTAGTCATCCGACTACCTGGTAGTAATATTTGTACTCACTGTCCAGAACAGACGCTACTTAGCTGATACGCATTGTCCATACGCCTTCATGGTCTTTTCACGGGTGTTGTGTGTGTGTGTGTGTGTGTGTGTGTGTGTGTGTGTGTGTGTGTGTGTGTGTGCGTGCGTGCGTGCGTGCGTGCGTGCGTGCGTGCGTGTGAGTGTGTGTGTGTGTGTGTGTGTGTGTGTGTGTGTGTGGTGTGTGTGTGTGTGTTGTGTGTGTGTGTGTGTGTGTGTGTGTGTGTGTGTGTGTGTGTGTTCATCGAAATCCTTGTCATTAACGGTGTATTTTATCTAAATCTGGAAGTGATTAATTAAGCGAAACAGCTGGTGCTGTCAGTAGGGCTTAGTTTCACTTACCAGAACAATGTCAAAAGTTCAGCTGCAATGGTGTTGATTGCTGTATAGAT
>CM065732.1:43712800-43715300 GCA_033310375.1 Conus canariensis | reverse complement strand
TAGCCGTCGAAAGGCGAAGATACTCATCCTCCGCCCTCTTGATCTAAGGGTTGACTGTCGCGGTAAAGAACTTGGTGTACAGGGGAGTTCGGGTCTTTGTCACCCATTACGCACGTCATCTGAGGGCGATCACTTGCGATGACCTTGACAGCGGGTGGTACAGGTCCCATCTGTTATGTCCTTTAGACCTGTGGTTCCTGGCTGAGCCGACCACGGTGCCACGTCCAGGCTGCAAGCAGGTTAAAAGAAAAGACTAATGTACAAATTGAAAGGACAAGATGAACATCCGTTAAGAAATTGAAGCCATCGCTGAAGAGATCGATCTGAAAACGGTCTATCACCAACCCCATGCAAGTTAGTTTTAGTGAAAAAAAAAAGATTCCTTGCCTTAAAAACAAAAATCACTTGAGGTGGATCATTGTAAACAAGATCTTCCTGAAATCCGCCGTCAGTAGGGTGCCTTGTTTTTAATCATAATAACTGCTACCACTACTACTGCTGCAGCTGCTGCTACTCTCCTCCTCCTCCTCCTCCTCCTCCTCCTACTAGTAGCACTACTACTAGTACTACTACTACTGCTACTGCTATTCATAATGATGATGATGATGATGACAATGATGATGATGATGATGATGGAGAAATGATGATGATGATGATGATGATGATGAATACCCTTCGTTTCCTCTTCTAAAAAAACAACAACAACCTTTTATTAGCGCTTTTTGCCCACACATGTACACAAGTATTTTTCCAAAAATAGTTTTCTGACAATAGCAGGTTGTAGAACGCTGTGACAAGCACTTGGACCGTCAGCGATCTGCGCAGCCTCCCGTCCTCAGTCATGAGCAACAAGCTAGAGGCATCATCACCAGTCCAGTCCCTTAGGTCGTCCATCAGCATCTAAGTCTAGGATAACCACTCTACACTGTACCCTTTTGAGTGGCCTTGGAAGAAAATCCTAGTCAGATACATATCCACCTTCCACTGTACCCTGTAGACAAGTATTGAACAGGGAATCATGGCCATATGAACGTCCACCTTTCAAAGATCCCGTAGAACTGTCTTAGACGGGGAGTCATGGCGAGATACATGTCCACCTTCCACTGTGCCCTGTAGAATGGTCTTAGACAGGGAGTCCAGGCGAGATGTATGTCCATACTCCACTCGACTGCATAGAATGGTGTTGGACAAGAGGTCAAGGCGAGATAAAAGTCCATCTTCCACCATACCCTGTAAAAGTGTCTTGGACAGGCAAGTCTTGTTGAGATATATGTCCACATTCGACTGCACCATGTAGAATGGTTTGGGACAGGGAATCACGGTGAGACACACGTCCATCCTCCACTGCACCATGTAGAATGGTCTTGGGTAAGGAGTAATGGCGAGATACTTATCCAAATTCGACTATACCATGTAGAATGGTCTTGGTCAGGGAGTCATGGTGAGATGTGTATTCACCCTGCACTGCACGCTGTAGAATGCTCTTGGCTAGGAGTCATGGTGAGATGTGTATTCACCCGGCACTGCAAGCTCTAGAATGGTCTTGGTCAGGGAGTCATGGTGAGATAAATCCCTGCCTCAGCAAAGTCTCTGGCACTTGATAAACACGAGAAGAAATCCTTCTGCCAGCATGTGTTGACTGGCTGCCTTACGTATACATTTTATTCGAGCCAGTTCCCTGTATGAAACACGAACAGTCTTGAGGCAATGATTCCTGAACTCCCTGAATATTCGCTGGAGATCCGTTGTCACTGTAAAGGTATCGCATTAATTGAGAAGAATGGACAGACGAAATTATTAATGAAGAAAATTTAATCCTTTGAACCATATCCGAACTTTGGGGGATGACTAACAACAGTATTTGCGCTTCAAAGTAAGCATCAAGCTTGAAAACAATGATCAACAGTTCTTGGCTGACGATTTGACTTAGAATATGTTAACAACAGATGTAATTACGCAATGCAAGTATTTGGTGACTGCTTAAACAACGGAACAGCGTTATACGCTATCTTCCCCACATAATGTTCGCCTAAGTTGAAATCAGTACCTCGCCTTGCTTTGAACAAACTGTAAAAACTGAAATCATAAGTAAAACCTTGTCGAAGGTAAGCTCGTATTACAATTACGACCAAAAACAGAACAAAACAAAAAACCCGCAATTCTCGGGTATTAATGTTATGCCTTCCAATTTCGATAGACAATTTGTGGCTGCTACACCTGAACTTTACAAATGCAGAGCGGTCCGCTTAGGAAGAACCCCCGTAACGCCATGGAGGAGGACCCCATGACCCCTTTGGAACCTTACGGCCCTCTACTCTGGCCATGCAAATGTATTACAGAAGAACCTAGCACGTTGACAATAGGCTTCTCTTCGAAAATTGTTTTTGTTTTGTTTGTTTAGTTTTCAATAAGCATACACCTGTCCTCCAGTGACTTGTTTAGTTTGATTTTCAGTGTCAAGCTAATAGACTTTGAGCTTTATCACGGTGATCATAGTAAA
>CM065732.1:43690300-43695300 GCA_033310375.1 Conus canariensis | reverse complement strand
TGTGTGTGTGTGTGTTGTGTGTGTGTGTGTGTGTGTGTGTGTGTGTGTGCGTGCGTGTTGTGCGTGCGTGCGTGCGTGCGTGGTGTGTGTGTGTGTGGTGTGTGTTTGTGTGTGTGTGTGTGTGTGTTGTGGTGTGTGTGTGTGTGTGCCGTGCGTGCGTGCGTGCGTGCGTGTGTGTGTGTGTGTGTGTGTGTGTAAAAGAGTGTGCGTGCATAAAAACTGGAGAAAAAAAATCACAAACTGAAAAAAAAGACTTTTTTTTTTTTTTTTTTTTTAAAGTACAGAAACGAATGAATAAACATAAAACCATAAAGTGAGGGACTAAAAAGTTGACGACAAAGAAAGATCTGAAAAAAGGTATTGTCAATGAGGGTAACAGCGAAATGCGAGAGAATTCAATTTATAACGGACTCCCCATCCCCCCCCCCCTTCCCCCGCCCACCCGCCCATTCTTCTAATGAGGGGGATGTGTTCTGTTTGCAACATTCAATCTGTGAGGAATCATGCAAAAAAAAAAAAAAAATCAACTTTTTTTGTCTGTGGACATTAGGAAAAAAAGATGACAGAAAGAAAGTGTACAAGAGAATGAAGTTGAATAGAATTATTTAATGCATACATTCTTTTCTTTTTTTTTTGTCACTGTGGCTTTATTATGACGTAACCATAAACACTTCTTTTAAACAAAAACAACACTAAACAAAAAAGCAAAAAAAAAAAAAAAAAAAAGCGAAAAGAAAACAACATCACTAACATGACACTCCCTCCAAATAGAAGAAACACAAGACATTTGTCTGTGTGGGGTAGCAAGTCAACACACACACTGACAGACAATTACCTTGCCTGGTACGGGGGATTTACCTCGCCATGGCTCCCTGTCCGAGACCATTCTGCAGGGCAGAGTTTAAGGTGGACTTTTATGTCACCATAGCTGCCTGTCGAAGACTGTTGCGCAAGGTATAGTGTGGAGAGTGGACATGTCATTCGCCAACACTCCCTGTCTACCATTCTACAGGATACAGTGGAGGCGGTCGTGTATCTCACCATGACTCCCTGTCCAAGACCATTCTACAGAGTACAGTGGATATTGGACATGCAGAACTGGCTATCCAAGACCATTTTATGCGACACAGGAGAGGGTAGATATGGTTTTCACCATTACTGCCTTCCAAAGCTCGTTCCTCAGGCTGCAGTGGATGGTGGACATGTATATTTTACACTAACTGGCTGTCCAACACTATTCTACAGGGTGCAGTGGAAGGTGGACATCTATTTCGTCGTAACTCTGTGTCTAAAAGACCGTTGTACAGTGTTCTGTAGAAGATGGACATGCATTCCCCCAATATGACTCCCTGCTCAAGGCAACTCTACATGGGACACTGGAAGTCGAGCTTGTATTTCAGCATTGACTCCCTGTCCAAGAACAATTTATAGGACACAGTGGAGGGTGGACATATTTCTTATCATAACTTCCTGTCCAAGACCATTCTACAGAATACAGTCGAGGGGTGGACATGTGTCTTACCATAACTCCCTGTCCGACACCATTCTACAAGGTACATTGCAAGGTGGACATATATCTCATAGTGGAGCGTGGACATGTATCGCGTCATGACACATTGTCCAGAAGCATTGTGTGGGGGTACAGTGGAGGATGGACATCGTAGAGACGGACCAGAACCTCCAGGATAAACAGTCCAAACACTGGACTAGTTCAACTGCCTCTACTCTGTGGTACTGGACGGGTGGCAGAGGTTGGCAGAGATTCCAGAATTGCCAAGCGTCGGGCATGGTACTCGTATGACCTTCGGTCCTGGGAAATAAATAAATAATGACGCATTTATTAAAGTAACCGCGTAGGAAAGAAATCTCAAACATCGATCGCAGGGCTCGTCAGGTACGTTGCTCTATGCTACTCTGTGCAATGCAGTGCTATTGATATTTTTTAAAATTATGATTTATGGTGTATCATGAAGTGGCATATGACATCAGCGATGATATATCAGTAATGCTTATTTTGTACACAATACGAAACAGACAAATGAAATTTTGACAAAAATCAGGTGCTCTTCAAGCGTCATCACTAACAGACATGAAAATGCATCGTCGTCGTCGTCGTCGTCGTCGTCGTCATCATTGTCATCATCATCGATGTTGGTAATGTTGATTTATCCTCCTCCTCTCCCTCATTATTATCATTATTATTATTAGTGTCTTTACTATCACTATAATTATTATTACTATTATCATTATTATTATTACTACTACTATTATCATTATTATCATCATCATTGTTATTATTATTATTATCATCATTATACGGTTATTATCATTATTATGAATATTATGAATATCATTAGTAGTAGTAGTATCATTATTATTATTATCATCATCATCACTACTACTACTACTACTACTACTACTACCTATGGTTGTTGTTGTTGGTGGTGGTGGTGGTGGTGGTGGCAATGGTGCTGTTGTTGTTGTTGTCGTTGTTGTTCTCATGATATCCTCCTCCTCCTCTTCCTACTCCTCGTTATCATTATTATTGTTGTAGTAGTAGTAGAAGTAGTAACCATCATCATCATCATCATCATCACATTATTATTATTATTATTATTATTATTATTATTATCGTTATTATTGTTATTATTATCATTATCATCATCATCATCATCATCATCATCATTATTATCATTCTGTTGTTGTTGTTGTTGTTGATGATGATGACGATAATGTTTATAGATCATGTTCTGTTTACCAACTAACCGAACAATTTTCCGCATTTTTCCCCCTGGGGTAACTCCCTTATTTTCTTGAATTCTTTGATCCACGCTTAGTTCATGCTGCCTAAGGCATCTCTTTTAGGTCCTGCCATCCGAAGAACTAGCACCCGGACCGCCACTTTAGGTCTAGCAGACAGAGGCCAGGGAAGAGGAAACAATAGCGAATTTATTCGCCTGGTTGTTTATTCATTTTTCGATTTGTTTTATTTCTTCATTGTGTGTTTCTATTTATCCATTTATTCATTTGTTTATTCCATCGATCCAGTCATTTATTTGTTGATGTGTTACTTATTGTCTTTTATTCATCCGTTTATTTCGTTTATGTCATGGTGCATTCATTTCTTTGCTTATGTATTATCCTTTCCCCACCAATTCCAATTTGTTATCCATTTATACGTTTGGTCACTTGTTTATCCATTTTCTCCCTAATTTATGTATTTATTTTTCATTTTCTTACTTATTCATCTATCTGTTCATATGTTTATGTGTTTATTCACCTATACAAATTCGTATCTGTTTCTTCTTTTTGCTTATTTATTCATTTATTTATCTATCTAGTTTTTGTTTGTGTGTTTATTGATCTGTCTATTTATTTATTCATTATCTGTCTATTTATTTAAAAGCTAATCATTTCATTTATTTATCGTTTCATTTATTCATACGTTTGTTTATATATTTATTCATTAATTTATTTAAGTAATGTTTTACTAACGTTCCTTTTGGTTTTCTCCAAGAACTCCACGAAGTCCTACTCAAGATCTGGTCTGCTTAATGTGATCTCAAGGTGCGTGCGTGCGTTCAAGAATAAATCAATCTATGTAGACAGGTCGTTATCATTGAGGACAGGACGCTGTTCGGTGGTTTGGAATTTCTTGTACATGGCTTTTAAGTTGTGACTTACAGACAAGACCTTTGTGGTTGGAGCACTACAAAACAGCTGCACCCACCCACCCACCCACTCACTCACTCACTCAGTCTCTCACTCACTCAATTAATCAAATAATCAAATACTGTATTAATTCACTAATTCGTTCATGCATCATTCGTTCGTTCGTTAATTAATTGATTAATAAATAAATAAATTAATTAATTAATTAATCAATCAATTGATTAATAATGAATTCATTAATTCATTCATTCATTCACTCATTCATTCATTCACTCACTCATTTATTCACTCATTCATTCATTTAGTCAATCATTCTGTTTAATTGTGTGTTCTAATATTTCACAATAATTTCCTTCCTTCCTTCCTTCCTTCCTTCCTTTAGTCATTCGTTCATTCATTCGTTCATTCATTCATTTAGTCAATCATTCTGTTTAATTGTGTGTTCTAATATTTCACAATAATTTCCTTCCTTCCTTCCTTCCTTCCTTCCTTTAGTCATTCGTTCATTCATTCGTTCATTCATTCATTTAGTCAATCATTCTGTTTAATTATGTGTTCTAATATTTCACACAACAATTTCCTGTACGCCGCTTTTACACAGGCTTTCGTGCATCGTCCAAAATTGATCATTGCCGAAGTTACTAGATTTTTTTAAAAAGTGTTTGTAACACACACACACACACACACACACACACACACACACACACATGCGCGTGCGCACGCACACACACATATAAGCTTACACACACACACACACACACACACACACACACACACACACACCACACACACAGTTTTGCGTCCATGACAGACGGACAGAAATGAAACAAGGCAGAATTACACTCAGAGGGGAAAAAAAAGGCATATCTATATATTTTGAAACGATGTATAAAAGAAAACCCTCAGAATATAAGTTTTGAAATTTTGGCATATATATTGTTTGTTGTGTGTCACACGTTTTTGTTTTTTTTTTCCCCGATTGAATAGCATGAATTTTGTGTTCTTACGTTACAGAATTCTTCTGGTTCATTAGAAAAAAGATTTTTTTGTGTGTATGTTGTAAGTCCAGATATCACGGATTATTCTTCTTTACAAGAGCAATCAGTACACATTCCTACCATCCTTCTCCATGTTGTCACTTTGTAGTCTTATTCCGATTGTGGGATATGGAGCAAGTTGTTTACGCTTGTTTCTCTCTAGTTTGAGTCGTCTGTAGAAGATAGCTATGCTTGCCGAAATTTTAGTTGGCTGTTTTGTGTTTCGTATTAGATAATGGATGTTTTGCACTCTGTTTGCTGTGTATATTCTGGCTAGTCTGAAATAATTAA
>CM065732.1:43675280-43682780 GCA_033310375.1 Conus canariensis | reverse complement strand
TCTGGACCCAAATATCCCGAAGGCCTAATGACCTTTCGTTCCAGACTTGTATGGATAGAAGTGCGCCCTGAGGCAGCAATGAAACTATCTTAGAGAGAACAATCTCTTTCCACCGTTGTGGTCTTTTTATCGTTCTGACGACAGCAGTGGGACTATTCTTTTCCGCGCTGTCAACAATCTTCTCTCAGCGTCCGACTCTGTGAATTGCAAAAGAAAAACTCGCTCCCACTCTTGTTGACTTGTCAGATGCCTTTGATGATACAGACCACTCAGTCTTTCTTTCCCGTCTCTACAGTCATCGGAATCAACAGCATTTCCTTTAGTTGGTTCAAATCCTAATAACCTGGTAGATGTCACTGTGTTACAATCCGTGGTAATCACCCTAACCGATCAAACTCAAACACGGTGTCTGACACGGATTGTTCTAGGTCATTTTTCTACATCATGCGCTCTTACTTGCGAATATTATCAGCCATTACCATGCCAGTTATCATTCCAAGGACGACAACACCCAACCTTAGAAAGGCAACACTCCTTAAAACTGTCTCCTCTTCTGCGAGAAGCATCAGACTGTTTTATGGAAAACACTCAATCACACACACACACACACACACACACACACACACACACACACACACACACACACACACACATGCACGCACGCACGCACACGCACACACCCACAACACACACACACCGCACACACACACAACACACACACACACACACCACCACGCTTGGATGGCTCACAAAGTTAGAACTAAATGCTGACAGGACTGACGCCATGTTTGTGAGAACCAAACAAAAAAAAACCCCTCCTCTGTCACTGGTTTTCAATCAAAACACCGCAGTACACCCATTCCGCTTTTCAGCTTGGTCAAGAACCTCGACAACAATTATCCACGCAAACACATATCACTCGATTTTGTCACTGCCCCCAGTAACCGTCAGCTCACCACCCACCAGTTCTATTCAAAAGATTTCTCCACTAGCGCTGCGTTCACTTCTCTCGTGTTCTCTGGCATTGACTCTTGTAACTCTGTCATATCTCGTTTGCCTGCCTCGTCCTGTCACAGTCGCTCCAGTCAGTGACTACAATGTTCCCGCCGCTCCACCTGTCCTCCGAAAGAAACGGATCTGTACGTATCGCTCTCCAGTTGCAGTCACCCCCACTGGCTCCCTGTCATACTTAGGATAAAGTGTCAGATCAATGCTGTCAGCTGGGAACGCAGTCACGACTCTGCCTTGTCCAACCTCCGTGACTGTCTTTCCCTCCACACTCCCCCCCCCCCCCCCCCCCCCCCCCCGTCCTCTACCTTCCGTGTCAGATACATTCTGCTTCCGAGTTCACCGAGTTTTAACAAATGGCTGTTAGTTGTTGAACACCGCTGCTTCGTTGTCTCCGGCCATCGAATTTGACATGTCTGTGTCTTCAGTCCACACATCTGGAACGAGCTTTCTTGTTCTCGTTCGTGAAAAGCTAACACTAGAATACCTTGAAACTAACCTGACAACCTGAATTTGACCTGTTTGATGACCTTCCATCTCTTCTCGTTTCCTTCATTTTTGTTTCATCAATATTTTTATTCTTCTGTTTACGTGTGCACCTGCTTCTTTTTCTTTTTATGTTATAGTGTTCATCTGTGTGAATGGCGTATGCCATAGCTTTTTAGTTCTTTTTCGGGGCAAGACAAAGCACTATGAATATCGATGCTGCTGCTGCTGCTGCTGCTGCTGCTGCTGCTGCTGCTGTTGTTGTTGTTGTTGTTGTTGTTTTTCTTCTTATTGTTATTGTTATATTATCATTGTTACCATCGTCATCATCATTATTATTGTTATTATTGTTATCATCATTATCATTATTATCATTATTATTATTATCATCATCATTATTATCATTGTTGTTGTTGTTGCTACTGCTGCTGCTGTTATTGTTGTTGCTGTTGTTGTTTTTCTTGTTGTTGTTGTTCTTGTTATTACTGCTGTTGTTGTCGTTGTTGAAGTTGTTGCTGTTGTTTTTGTTGTTGCTGTTGTTGTTCTTGTAGTTCTTTTCTTCTTCTTCTTCTTCTTTCTTCTTCTTCTTCTTCTTCTTCTTCTTCTCTTCTTCTTTATCGTCACCATCATCATCATCGCCGTCGCCGTCGTCGTCCTCGACGTTGTCGTATTATTATTATTATTAATGATAGTGATGATGATGATGACGATAATAATAACAATTATGACGATGATGATGACGATGATAATCATAGCATTAACATATTATATATTAATTATTATTATTATTATTATTATTATTATTATTATTATTTATTATCATCATCATTATTATTATTATAATGAAATTATTATTAATAATAATGATTATCTATGGCGCTTAATCTTACATCATAGGTCGTAAGCGCTTACATATACATGAAAGGTTAAAGAAAACATTAATGAAACTAATAAGAAGACGAATATTGCAATAAGTACCATGCATCTAGAAACAAGGTTGCATATTGACACACACACCACACGCGCGCGCGCAACACATGATCCCACACACACTGTCGCACAACTGACACAACAGCATGCGCGCACACACACAGACATGCGGACACGCCCCCCCCCCCCCCCCCCCCCCGCCCCCCCCCCCCCCCCAACATATATTATTATTATTGTTATTATTATTATCATTATTATTATCATCATCACTATTGTTATCATGATCATCATTATTGTTATTGTTATCATCGTCATCATCGTCATCCTCACCATCATCATTCTCATTATCAGTATTAAATAAACCGACAGGGGGACGACCAACAGGGCCAGCGTGGAGGTGTTGAGGCTTGAGACCAGGATGGCGGTGATGGAGAATGAGGGCTGCGGAGACTGGAGACTGGGTGTCTCCACCTCCCACCACCACGGGCAGACATGGTGTCTGCACCCTGCCTATTGAGGCAGCAGGGTCTGCAGGTGAGAGGCTGTGGAACAATGTGAAGGAAAACACCCACCCGACACTGCTGCTGACTCTCTAGTCTCATCATCCAGTGCTTGAACAAATTGAACCACAACAGGGGCGAGTTCCTTTCCTGCAGAGTTACTTTGCCTTATTTCCCTTGGTGATTATTTCCCCTGTACTTGCTATGTTTCGTTTGCTCTCTCTCTCTCTCTCTCTCTCTCTCTCTCTCTGTGTGTGTGTGTGTGTGTGTGTGTGTGTTTGGAGAGAGAGAGAGAGAGAGAGAGAGAGAGAGAGAGAGAGAGAGAGAGAGAGTCTGGCACTCAGACGGGGGGAAAGATGAAAGGAAACATGTCATGTAATCGTACACACAATCATGACATCAAATACACACTTCGCCTTTTAAACGCTTCATACAAATTGGAAAGTTTTCTTCTTTTTTTTTCCCCCCAACACGCTTTGTAGATGACACTGACAACGTTAGCTTAAAAATACATGGTTGTACAGAAATGTTGCTGAAACTAAAATCATTCTCTAATATCTTGTCATTTCTGACAGGTAAATGCAGACCGGGCTTCATACTCTTTTCATTGTCGATACAATGGGCATCTGGCATTACCAGTACCTATTAAAAAGAAAAGTTACGAACGAAAATACCGGAAACGCCGACTTTCATTTTCGTCATGATAAACAACAGATGTCTTTCATTAAACATTGAAATATAGCTTGTGAGAAATGTAAAGAAACGAACGTTCAGTAATAAGAAATCAGTTTCTATCTTGCCTATGTAAATTCCAGTTTTTGCCACCTTCAGTTTGTAAAAACTTTCCCGGAAAAAACAGCCATTTTTAGCCGATATCTGTACGTAAAACCGAGTCCGTGCATATGGAATGCTTTAATAATGAACAACAGTTGATTGTATGTTTCCAGAATGTGTCCACTCACCAATATATAACATTCTCAAATCCGTACGTGTTCGGAGCTGTGAAGGTAAAAGTCAATTTAGGGAGAGTCAGTTTCCTAAGTATAGAGGTATCAACACACATGGTAATTTTTTTGAGTCTAACAAACCCGTCGAATCATAAATTAGGACTAATATTATTATCACATTGCAACAAATACAGTCTGGTATTTATAACTCATCTTTGGCAATCTCTCTCTTTTTATTCCATTAGCAATACTGGAAGATCATGTGTAGACAACGTTCAACAACAACCACCAAAAAAATTGGTTTTCATCTTTTAACATGTTTTCTGTTTTGTCATTCTTGGTGGCACCTGTAAACCGTCATTGATGTGTTGGTAGCGCTTTAACTGGCAGCTAATAATCCGAATTCTTTTCACAAGACCCTGAAAACTGCAGTTCCTGGACGTTAGATATAATTCATATGCTTTAAAGCAAAACCTGCTTCTTCAGCTGTAGCTTCATCTTCGATAGTTTCTTTCTCTTGTTGAGGTAATTTTAGTTGTTCGTTTAGTTTCTTTTTTTCTTGTTGAGGTAATTTTAGTTATTCGTTTAGTTTCTTTCTCTTGTTGTTGAGGTAAATTTAGTTAATCGTTTAGTTTCTTTTCTTTGTTGAGGTAATTTTAGTTATTCGTTTAGTTTCTTTCTCTTGTTGAGGTAATTTTAGTTATTCGTTTAGTTTCTTTCTCTTGTTGAGGTAATTTTAGTTATTCGTTTAGTTTCGTTCTCTTGTTGAGGTAATTTTAGTTATTCGTTTAGTTCCGTTCTCTTGTTGCGGTAATTTTAGTTATTCGTTTAGTTTCTGTCTCTTGTTGTTGAGGTAATTTTAGTTATTCGTTTAGTTTCTTTCTTTGTTGCGGTAATTTTAGTTATTCGTTTAGTTCCTTTGTCTTGTTTAGGTAATTTAGTTATTCGTTTAGTTTCTTTCTATTGTGCGGTAATTTTAGTTATTCGTTTAGTTTCTGTCTCTTGTTGTTGAGGTAATTTTTTATTCGTTTAGTTTCTGTCCTTTGTTGGGTATTTAGGTATTTTAGTTATTCGTTTAGTTTCTTCCTTGTTGTTGAGGTAATTTTAGTATTCGTTTATTCGCTTTAGTTTCGTTGTAGTCCTTTGTTGAGGTAATTTTAGTTATTTCGTTTAGTTTCTCTTGTTGAGGTAATTTTAGTTATTCGTTTATCACGGCTGTTATTTCGGTCATGGATATCATCATTGACTTTGCATAATTTATAATGGAAAGGTTCCTTTGTGTTTCATTTCTTTGTGATTGTCATATGCAGTGATATCTGCTGTGATCACTTTTGCTTTCTTTTGCTGATATAAATTCTTTAACTAATATTCCAAAACGTATGTCCTAGGTTTTTTGATTTACCTAAGCTACTGGTCGAAATAAGCCTAATTTGGTACGTAATCTTGAAAACGCTTTATATTCAGTTTTGTTATGATCAAACTTAATCTTCTGTTGCTTTTACTTTCTTAAAATTGCGTATCGTTATATCGATCTTGCTTTCTCCCTTATTTTCCTTTCTTTGTCTTTGTTGCATATGCTATTTTTTTCCGATCAAACTCTAAAACGAAGAACTATGGTAAGGAACGCGAGAGACGAGTCGAGTATGGTAGAATATGATAGAGTACCTATTTATCTATCGATTATCTATCGATCTATCTATGTATCTATCAATCTCTCTCTCTCTCTCTCTCTCTCTCTCTCTCTCTCTCTCTCTCTCTATATATATATATATAATATATATATATATATCTGTAGAGCAGGATAGAGTATCTATCTATCGAGAAAGAGAGAGAGGCAGAGACACAGGCAGGGATCAATCTATCTATGCATCTATGTACATATGTATGTATGTATGTATGTATGCATGTATGTATGTATGCATGTATGTATGTATGTGTGTATGTGTGTGTGTGTATGTGTGTGTGTGTGTGTGTGTGTGTGTGTGTGTGTGTGTGTGTGTGTGTGTGTGTGTGCGCGCGTGAGTAAATATATCGCGCGCGCACGTACACACACACACACACACACACACACACACACACACAAACACACAAACACACACACACACACAGATTCAGACACAAACAAAGACGCACGGACACAAAGACAGACTGACAGGTAAACAGACCACACATGCAGGTTCCCATACGCCAGCCGACTGATATCGACAACGTGTCAAGCGCACGTGCCACACGACACCACCTTCATTTCACACCGTCACAGTAAGATGGGCTGACAGCTCATTAGCGCTGCGAGAAAGACCAATTTCAACATTACTACCATTTTCACGGGGAATTAGAGGCCGGGTTTTTGCTTTTTGTGTCAGAGACGGTGTGAAATGGATAGCTTCGATTTTCGGACTGAATTAAAGCATTATATCTGCAAAGGCTTATATGACACGACCTGCTGGTCAATTCCTATAATTCTAGGCCTTTCATCGGAACAGTGGTTCAACGAGTAACTCCGAAAACATTTAGAATATGGCTAATGCACAAAAAAAAAAAAAAAAAAAAAAAATTATAAAGGTCCAATGAACACATTTCATATAATACAGGTTCGTTCGTTCGCTCATGTAAACTTTACACACACACACACCACACACACACACACACACACACACACACACACACACGCCCGCCCGTACGCCCGCACGCAAGCATAAACGTGCACATAAAGGCGCCGCGCGCGCGCACACGCACACACACACACACACACACACACACACACACACACACACACACACACACACACACACACGCCCGTGCACACGCGCCTGCGCGCACACGTGATTTTTTTTTTAATAAATAAATTTTTCTTCCTCTTTTTCTTCTTCTTCTTCTTCTTCTTCTTCTTCTCTCCCTTCCTCCCTACTCTCTTCTCTCTCTCTCTCTCTCTCTCTCTCTCTCTCTTTGTTCTCTCCCCCCCTCTCTCTCTCTCTCTTGTGTAAATGAATGAATGAATGAATTTTTTAGATGGTGTGTTTTAACTCAATTTTGATGTAACATAGGGGAAAAAAAGTCACAAAGAACAACAAATTACGTTAGATATAAGTTAGATAACCAGCTGGAGTGTGCAGTGTATTTAGTCCAAGTCAATAAAGATTTAAATGTGTGCAAAATATAATTCATACTTTATCTCTAATCACTGTTTTTATTATAACTTTCATGACTACTTTTGCCGTAATTACGATAGGTTTTATTCAGTTTGTTATACTCCGGATATTCGAGAAGAACATGTTGCATGGATGAATTTCAACCACAAATATAGTTATGACTTACATTCTTAGAATATTTAGTTTTCCATGCATTCAGTCTCATTTCATGCAATAAACTGAAATCACGTATTGGGTCCTGAAAAAGTCGAGTTAAAATTATGAAGCTGGAACTAAAATTTAAAATCGGAATGCGCTTTTCTTAATAGGAGACGACACATTTGATAACGAGAACAACAATACTGATAATATCACTGAATGCTGCAATTGGTGTCACCTCGTTCGCTATTTTCATCTCCCTATTGCTCATTCATTTTCGTTGTCCTGAGTGTTTTTGTATCTTGCCTGAAGAAGACCTAAGAGGTCGAAACGCGTCGTGTT
>CM065732.1:43665280-43667780 GCA_033310375.1 Conus canariensis | reverse complement strand
CCTCACTCTCTCTCTCCCTCCCTATCTCTCTATCTCTCTCTCTCCCTCTTTCTCTCCCTCCCTCTCTTTCTCTCTCTCTCTCCCTCCTTCCCCTCTCTCTCTCTCTCCCTCTCTCTCTCCCCCCTCTCTCTGTCCCTCCCTCCCTCTCTCTCTCTCCCTCCCTCCCTCTCTGTCTGTCTGTCTCTGTCTCTGTCTCTGTCTCTGTCTCTTCTCTCTCTCTCTCTCTCTCTCTCTCTCTCTCTCATACTTAAACAGAGATTAAAGAACGTCAATTTGGGGCCAGAAGTCAGTCAGGGTTAGTGAAGCGGACCGGCATCATGGTATTTCCCCGCTATCTAGGTATGGTCCGCCGGCCAGGGCGCGTGAGTTCATACCCCATTGGCGCCCGTCAGGTGATTTGCATATTTGGCCAGTGATTCATGACCTTCAGTGTCCGGTAGTCCGTCGCCAACGGGTCCATTGGAATCTCGTTGACGGAGCTTTTTTTTTTTTTTTTTTTTTTTTTTTTTTTCTCGGTCTTTTGCATTCTTTCGCTCGGATTTTTCTTCTTTCTGTCTTTCACATACTTTTGTCCAGCCCTTTTTCTTTTCTTTTCTTTTCTTTTTTTTTTCGTTTTTTTCCCCCTCGCACAGTCCAATACTGGTGGAGAAAGTATTGTTCGTTGTCTGTGAAAAATAATGGCTTTTCGGTGTGTTTGTGTGTGTGTGTGGGGGGGGGGGGGGGGGGGGGGGAGGTGGGGATGGGGGGTCTGGCGTTCTGTTCGGTCTCTGTCTGACTTTCTGTGTCTCAGTCTGTGTCTGTGTGGAAGTGTATATCAGTTCGTCTCTCTCTCTCTCTCTCTCTCTCTCTCTCTCTCTCTCTCTCTCTCTCTCTCTCTCTCTCTCTCTCTCGTGTCGTAAGCTGTTTTTTTACTTCGTACATTGAATCTCATTTGAATTACTCTTCTACATTGTGGGATTCGGCCAGTTATAACGTACTAAAACCACTCTTCAGTCTTCATAGACGGGCTGTTAAACTCTTTTTTTTTTTTTTCTCAAATCTACAACTGTAACTCCCTCTGGTTATAAACGTTTAGACATTTTGCCTCTGAAATAGAAACTCACTTATAACAAAGCAATTTTCACGTTTAAGATAATGCCCAACCATGCACCACCAACTTTGAAAGATAAATTTAAAACGAACCTGATTCGCAATGTCAGAAAAGTTAAGATACCCCTTACCGAGGATTGATCTTTTTAAATCTAGCCTCATTTATTCCGGTGGTTGTTTGTGGAATGACCTATTGTCTTTATTTAATGTACATTCACGTGTGTGTGTGAAATATTGCCATTATCTCATGGGTGTTTTGTGGCTTCTATTTTTCATCTTCCATTCTAGTCTAACTTCTCATATCTGATGCTGCGCTTCCTAAACAGTGTGACTAATGATAACATTTTATATAACTTTTCTTTATATGTTTTTCAAAATTGTTTGTATGGATTGAAGTACGAGTAATCTTTAAATGTATGTCAATGTTCATTGGTGTTCCTTCATTACCCCTTCTCTATCTCTTCTGATGACGTACCCTTCACCTTTCCATCTTTCACTGACCTCCCTCCTCTCTCTCTCTCTCTCTCTCTCTCTCTCTCTCTCTCTCTCTCTCTTTCTCTCTCTCTCTCTCTCCCCCTCTCTCTCTCTCTTTCTCTCTCTCTCTTTTGAAAATGTATTTGCAAAGTTGTTTTCTTGTGTGTGTGTGTGTGTGTGTGTGTGTGTGTGTGTGTGTGTGTGTGTGTGTGTGTTTGGAGGAGAGAGAGAGAGAGAGAGAGAGAGAGACGGACAGACAGACAGACAGACAGAGACAGAGACAGAGAGACAGAGCGAATGAGAGAAAATTGTGTGTGTGTGTGTGTGTGTGTGTGTGTGTGTGTGTGCTGCGCGCACGCGCGCGCGCATGCGCGTGTGTTTGTATGTGTGTGTGCGTGCGTGCGTGTGTGTGTGTGTGTGTGTGTGTGTGTGTGTGTGTGAGAGAGAGAGAGAGAGAGAGAGAGAGAGAGAGAGGTGTTTGGGGGCGGGCGACTTTGGACCTCTTATTACCTGAAGTCGAGGGCTAATTCATGCAACAATAAACTGATGGGCCCATAGCCCCCCTTCCTCAAACGTCTGTAGCGAAGACCTTGGTCTGGAAGCCAGATACCCTCAAGGTGCTGGACAGACTGTCACACTTCTCCAGTCTCGAGGGTATGAACTTCTTCCCTTCTGCGTTCATGTGGCACTGTGAGTTCGGTTCTGGAATCATTTGTTGTGATGAATCTGAATGAATTATTACTATTATTGTATCATTATTATCATCATTATTATTATTATTATTATTATCATCATAATGGATACTTATATAGCGCCTATTCTCGGCTAGAGACCAAGCTCTAAGCGCTTTACAATTTCACACTCGTTTACACAACGGGCTGCCTACCTGGGTAGTGCCGACTGAAGAGCTGCCAGCTGGCGCTTCATTCAGTCGTTT
>CM065732.1:43650280-43660280 GCA_033310375.1 Conus canariensis | reverse complement strand
CGTGGGTGTCCGTAGCACACGATTCTGTGCTCAGCGGTTAGTTGCAGCTTCCCGCCCCCCCCCCCCCCACATCCCCCCTACGCCCCCCCCCCCCCCACCCGCCCCTTCCGCGACCACTCCTCCCACCCTGTTTTTTTTTTCCCTCCTTTTTTTTTTTTTTCAGATGTCTTTACCATGTGTCGTTTTCTGTTGTGTGGTGTTGTATTGTATTGAGTTGTATTGCATTGTATTGTTATAGTTTGTATTATGTAGAGTTGTATTGCACTGTGTTGTTTTACATTGTGTCGTGTTGTATTGTGTAGAGTTGTATTGCATAGTATGTTTGTGTGTTGTGTTGTACTGTGTTGTGTCCTGTATTGATTCATGTTGCATTGTATTCTTATGTATCACATTGTGTTGAATTTTAATTGAGTTGTACTGCATGGTGTTCTTCTGTATTGTGTTGTGTTGTCTTGAGTTGTACTGCGTTGCATTGTCATGCATAATTAGCGTTGTAATGTATTACATTGAGTTGTATTCCATATTGCGTTGTATTGCATCCAGCATTCTATTGTACTGTATTGCATTTTATGTCGTCGTTCTGTATTGTATTCTGTTGCGTTGTGTTGCATAACATTGTTATGTATTGTGTTGTGCCGTATTGCATCGAGTTGTACTGCATTCCAGTATATCATGAACCTGCATTCTATTGTACTGTACTGCGTTTTATGTCGTCAGCATCCACAGACGCTCTTCAGTTTGTCCTTGTTTATGTATAAAGCATCCGAATTTAAAGAAATAGCTGCCTCTTAATTAATTGTAATCCACTATTTGTGCTCTGATACATATTGTATGTCATGAGTATCAGTTTCAGATGATACGTTCGTTTACTCCTTCATAACTGGCCAAGGCCTGTAAGAAAAAAAACCATCAGAATCTCTCTCTCTCTCTCTCTCTCTCTCTCTCTCTCTCTGTCTCTCTTCTCTCTGTCTCTCTGCTCTGTCTCTGTCTCTGTCTCTCTCTCTCTCTCTCTCTCTCTCTCTCTCTCTCTCTCTCTCTCTCTCTCTCTCTCTCTCTGGTAGCCATACGAAATCATGGCGTTTTATTTGCCGAGCGATATCATGGTCAGTACTATTTATAAATTACAATCCAAGTTCAAAATAAACAAAGACGATGGCAAGAACTGAAAAGAACAAAATGGATGCATGTATTTACAATTCATAAGACAATCAGATCAAATGAAAATACATCACACACACATACGCACACACGCGCGCGCGCACGCACGCATGCATGCATACACACACAAACACGCACACACACATACATACACACGCTCACAAACCGACAGACAGACAGACACTCTCTCTCTCTCTCTCTCTCTCTCTCTCTCTCACACACACACACACACACACACACACACACACACACACACACACACACACACACACACACGCACGAAACGCATACACACGCGCACTTGTGTTACCCCGAGTGGAACATCCTCTTATAAGGTATTTCTTACTTGCACACTTTATATAAGCACTTACGATAATGCACACTACATGGCATGCACAGTGCCAATGGGTTGGTTGTAGGAGGGGATGTCTAAGAGAGAGAGAGAGAGAGAGAGAGAGAGAGAGAGAGAGAGAGAGAGAGAGAGAGAGAGAGAACAGACAGAGACAGACAGACAGAGACAGACAGACAGAACAGACAGACAGAGAAAGGTATTTATGCAGACATACAGACAGACAGACAGGCAGAGAGACAGACAGACAACAGTAAGTGAACTGTTCAACTAGAATGATAGTAAAAAAGACTTTTTTGTCCGCTTTTCAGCGACGCAATAAGTATACAAAATCACGACATAAAATGACAGATCGTCATCAACATCACTGGAGAAAAATGAAGTAGGAAAAAAAAAGAAAGAAGAAAAAAAGAAAAAGAAAAAGAAAAAAAAAAAAAAACGTATCCAAACTAATTCGCTTTCAGCCAGAATCTTTACAAATCATCCCACCACAACTCGTTTCTGATTGGACAGCCCCATTGCCGACTCTGGGTCAAGATATCTGACATGGGACAGAACGAAGACGGGATGACAATCGTCCAGACCTTTATCTAACGAACGAGAACAAATTCTTGGTTGCCCGGCGTTTCAGTGATAGACGCGTTCTGTCCTCAAATTCTGTCCGAAGAAAACGCTACCTTCTTTATTACAGGTGCGATACGTCATCAAACGGCCAACAATGTACATATTGATAATGTTTTTTTGTTCCAATACTCCCGATTCTGCTGCTAATGTCACGGCTGGAGAACAGTCAGTCCATGAACATGAAAAGACATCTCAAGAGTTCTGAAAAAAAAGAATGAATTGAATGGATGGAAGCGCGGAAGACGAAGAAACCACTGTCTGGTTTGTACGATACTGTACACTCAGTTATGATTGTTTTCCACGCCAGGCTGGTAAAAGATCATCAATTCATGATGCCAGCTAATGCCTTGCAGACTAGCGTGCCACGAAACAACACAGTGCTTACAATCGTTTTCTAACGCAAATTAATCACACTTCCAAATATTTACATAACGCAGAGCCGTATATCAGCTTTTCTTTCTGTTGTAGCGTACACTCAAAAGCCATCTTAATGTAAGGATTCACTGTTTATTCTATGCGGACGCTCACATTCGTGTGCTTGTGCAAGCGTACGCAACGAGAGAGAGAGAGAGAGAGAGAGAGAGAGAGAGAGAGAGAGAGAGAGAGAGAGAGAGAGAGAGAGAGAGAGAGAGAGAGAATCAATCAATCAATCAATCAATCAAAAACGAGAGCGAGATAACCGTACCAAATGCTGCGCACATCAAATATTTTATTAAAAATCAAGCAGAAAAAGTTCGGCAGGGAAGACAACCGATCTTTGTCCCTCTCCCAGCGGGAGTTATGCTTCCTTGCTCCACGTTTATGGTCCTCCAAACTACATCCCTAATGCAGGACCCAAAGCGAGGCAAGAGCTGGCCTCTGCGGGAGGAACCGAGGACACACAGGGAGACACGAGAACCGTGAAATTTAACTGGCGTTCTCTCCCTCGTCTACTACAGCTTCTGGCGTCGACCGAGCAGCTGCATGTAGCAAGTCCATAAAGAGTTAAGCAGTCCAGAAAATTCGCGGGTTATGAAGGTACGTCTGTCCTTGCTCGTGGTTTAAACGCAGGCGGAAAAGGGATAAAAACTTTGTTCATTGTTGATCTGCTCACTGATGTAAGAAGAAACATCAGAAATACGTCATACAGCATCGTGTCACACTGGCATCGTTGTGATGTTATATTTCAAAGTTATCATTCTTCACGACAATAGTTCACAGGAGTTCTTATCTCCACAGTCCTTTGTCAAGTACGACAGCATACAGTGCCCAGCTCGTCCATTTTTGTTTTCCATCCAGAACTTCTTCGCTCTGTCTCTGGGTCATCAGTTCTCCATTGTACCACGTGGAATGGTCCTGGACAGGGAGTCATTGTGAAATAATGTCCACCCTGCAATGTACCCTGCAGAAGGGTCTTGGACAGGTAGTCACTGTGAAATAATGTCCACCCTGCGATGTACCCTGTAGAAGGGCCTTGGACAGAGAGTCATTGTGAAATAATGTCCACCCTGCAATGTACCCTGTAGAAGGGTCTTGGACAGGGAGTCATTGTGAAATAATGTCCACCCTGCAATGTACCCTGCAGAAGGGTCTTGGACAGGGAGTCATTGTGAAATAATGTCCACCCTGCAATGTACCCTGCAGAAGGGTCTTGGACAGGGAGTCATTGTGAAATAATGTCCACCCTGCAATGTACCCTGCAGAAGGGTCTTGGACAGGGAGTCATGGTGAGATACGAATCCACCTTCCACTCCTTCCCGTTTATGGGCACCGCTTAGGAAGTGATGATGAGACACATAGTCATCACCCACCACAGCCTGTAGAAGGGTCTTGCACTCGGAGTCGTGGAGAGATACATGTCGATCCTCCACTGAACCCTGTAGAATGGTCTGAGACGGGGAGCTTGGAGAGATCATTGTCAACCCTACGCTGTAACCTGTAGAATGCTCAAGGAAAGGAATTCGTGGCTGGATACATGTCCTACTAGAGAAGCTTACGGCATTTGATTGCCGTGAAAAGGCTTTGCTTTCTGTCACCGACTACGTTGATTTGTTGTCTCATGTTCATGGGTGAGGGGGTTTAGATTCTGATTTATCTATTTATTTATTTATCTATCCATTCATTTACTTATTCATTTTCTATCTACTTACTTGCTTATAATGTACGTCTTTATTTATTTATCGATGTATTTATTTACATATTCATCTGTTTATTCAATTATTTATTCAATTATCTATTCCATTCAATCATTCATCAATTGTTCATTTTTATTTCTCGATGGTATCCCAATGTGTGACACTGCTTTCTTATTACACCTTAGCATTTAATAATCAAGCAAGCACCCACAACATCTTCATTGCTAGTCAATCCCCACGTTTCGTCGACTGAATTTAACTGTACACATTCCAGCGATACGGGGTACCTCAAACTGAATATCCTGGCGTTATTATTCTTCCTTGTTATCGTTTTCTAAGTCACATCATCATGAAACTGTGCGTTTGCTAACTCTCAGTAGATTTCGGAAGACCACAAAGACGATAATGCGTGTCATTACTATGTATTTAGTGGGAAAAATCAGAAAGCGTGTGATTTTATTGTGGTGTTATCTGCAGTAAGTTCCAATCGCTATCAAATAAACATTAAAACTGACTTTATTTTAAAACTTCAGTCATTTCTAGCTTGCAAGTGCACTGGCGATTTTTGCATCTGCATGACAAATGACCTTGATAAGAAATTTATGTTTACTAATAAATAACAGAGACAAGAAATATATTAAAATCAAGAGAGAAGAAGGAGAAGAGAGGAGAAAAGAGAAGAGAGAGAGAGAGAGGATAACCGCATGAAACGCTGCCCATATCAAATATTTCACACAAAAAAAAGTTTGGCAGGGAAGACAACCGATCTTTGTCCCTCTCCCAGCGGGAGTTACGCTCCCTTGCTCCACGTTTATGGTCCTCCAAACTACATCCCTAATGCAGGACCCAAAGCGGGGCAAGAGCTGGCCTCTGCGGGAGGAACCGAGGACACACAGGGAGACACGAGAACCGTGAAATTTAACTGGCGTTCTCTCCCTCGTCTACTACAGCTTCTGGCGTCGACCGAGCAGCTGCATGTAGCGAGTCCATAAAGAGTTAAGCAGTCCAGAAAATTCACAGGGTTGAAGGTACTGCTGTCCTTGCTTGTGGTTTACATGCGGGCAGAAGAGGGATAAATTATTAGTGAATTGTCGATTTATTCATTGGTGTAAGAAATAGAAATAAGAAACACGTCATACAGCGTCGTGTCACACGTCATCGTTTGATTCATATTTCAAAATTATCATTGCTCACGACAATAGTTCACGTGAGTACTAATCTCCACAGTCCTCTGTCAAGCGCAACAGGATAGAGTAACCAGCTTATTAGTTTTGTTTTCCATTCAGAACTTTTTCACTCTGGGTCATCAGTTCTGCATTGAGCTCGCTGGAATGGCTTTGGACATGGAGTCATGGTGGAGATACATATCCACCCTCCACTGTAACCTGTAGGATGATCTTGGACATGGAGTCATGGTGAGATACATTTCCACCCTCCACTGTAACCTGTAGGATGATCTTGGACAGGGAGTCATGGTGAGATACATGTCCACCCTCCATTGTACCCTGTAGGATGATCTTGGACATGGAGTCATGGTGAGATACATGTCCATCCTCCATTGTACCCTGTATATGATCTTGGACAGGGAGTCATAGCAATATACATGTCGACCTTCCACTCTACCCTGTTGGTGGGTATTGGATAGGAAGTGATGTTGAGACATCATGTCCACCCTCCACTGTACCCCGTAGAATGGTCTTAGATAGGAAGTCATGGTGAGATACATGTCCACCCTCCACTGTGCCCTGCAGAATGGTTTTAGATAGGAAGTCATGGTGAGATACATGTCCACCCTCCACTGTGCCCTGCAGAATGGTTTTAGATAGGAAGTCATGGTGAGATACATGTCCACCCTCCACTGTGCCCTGCAGAATGGTTTTAGATAGGAAGTCATGGTGAGATACATGTCCACCCTCCACTGTGCCCTGCAGAATGGTGTAGGAAAGGAATTCAAAGCTAGATATATCGACAAGCTTGTGGCATTTGATTACCGTCAAAAGAAGCTGTCCTCTGCCACCGACTTCATTGATTTCCTGCCTGACTTTTGCCTCATGTTCATGGGTGAGGGGTGAGATTCTGATTTACTTATTCATGCATTTATTTACTGAATTATTCGTTTACCTATTTATTCATTCATTTCCCAATTTATTTCTATTTCTCAATGGCATCATAATGCATGACACTGATTTCTGATCACAGCTTAGCATCTAGAAATCAAGCGCCCACAACATCCTCTTTGCTCATCAGTCCCCACATTTCATCGACTGAATTTGACAGTACACACTCCAAGGAAAAGAGATACCGCGAACTGGATATTCTGGTTTTATAACTCTTCCTTGTTGTCGCTTACTAAGTCACATCATCAAGAAACTATGTGCTCGCTAACTCTCGGTAGATGTATAAATACAAGAAAGACGATGATATCAGTCATCGCTCGGTATTTGGGGATAGAAGAGCAGAAGGTATGGGATTTTATTGTGGGTGTTACTTGTGTAAAGGTTCAATCGTTATCGAATAAACATTAAAACTGACTATGTAATATAGCGCTTCGTTCATTTCTAGCTTGCCGGTGACCTGGCGATTTTTGCAAATCATGACAAATGACCCTGATAAAATATTTATGTTTACCCATGAATTACATAGAACAGGAATAAAATAAAATCAGAGAGAGAGAGAGAGAGAGAGAGAGAGAGAGAGAGAGAGAGAGAGAGAGAGAGAGAGAGAGAGAAATGAAATCTTTATTCTATAAGACCAAGGCCCTCTTTGGGAAAGGGGAACAAAAACAAATACATATAAACATCATTACATTCACATACATAAACATACATTCAAGTTATAGCAATCTGCCGCGCTTCAATGCTTGATAAATATACATTGCTAATTTTCTGACTGTATCACTGTTCGTTGAGGCCAACAAGAGAGATAAACGAAAACCATTTGGATTTGAGCGATGAACTTTTCTCTTATGCTATTGTAAAATGGACAACATAATTAGAAGTGCATTTCGTTTTCGACAGCAACTTTACATAACTTTACATAGTTTACAAATTAAGTCTTGTGGCCTATGGTTTCTGTACCTATCGTAGTGAATTGACAAGTCAGAAATGCCAAATCTAAACTTAGTTATAATATATCTTAAATGCCTGTCAAGATCCATGCATATATATATATAATATATAGTAAGAGAGAGAGAGAGAGAGAGAGAGAGAGAGAGACAGACAGACAGACAGACAGACAGACAGACAGACAGACAGACACAGAGACAGACAGACAGAGACAGACAGACAGACAGACAGAGAGAGTATATATTTAGGAGGGTACAATATAAGCCAGTGGACTTTTATACCTGCTGCCCTTACCCACAAACTGTACGAACAACTGATTTTGATTTGAAATAAAGATATGAAGCGAAATGTGAAAAGAAAATGGTATTCGTATGTTCAAGTTTATATAATAGACTCATCCATCGGTGATCAATTTTTCACACACACACACACACACACACACACACACACACACACACACACACACACACACACACAGCGTGCGTGAGAGAGAGAGAGAGAGAGAGAGAGAGAAGAGAGAGAGAGAGAGAGAGAGAGAGAGAGAGAGAGACCACTAGGGGAAGAGGGCTGTATATCACTGGATAAGGCTTTCACCATAGAAGTCAGATTTCTGGTTCATTGCTCAGCCCTCACGAGTTGAATCTGATTTTTTTTCTTTTTGAGCTGCAGGACTTGTTGGGGTGGTAAAGACAAGACAAGACACACAAGACAAAATCCGAGCTGCAGATTTAACATGCTGAGTCAATGTGGTAAGGAAGAGAAAAACACAAGAAGAAAGCGAGAAAGGAAAAAAAAAAAGAAGAAAAGAAAGAAAGAAAAGAGAAAAAAAGAAAGAAAGGAAAGAAAGAAAGAAAGAAAAAAAAGAAAAGAAAAGAAAAGAAAAGAAAGAAAAAAGGCAAAGAAAATTAAGATAAAAGAAAAGAAAAAAAAAAGTACAGAAAAGAAATGACAGAAAAAAAAGGAAAAAAAAAAAAAAAAAGAAAAAGAAAAGAAAAGAAAGAAAAAGTACAAAAAAAAAAAAAAAAAAAAAAAGGAAAGAAGGGGCATAAAGAAAAACAAACAAGACGGAAGAAACTTTCTTTAAAAACTTTCTTTTTTTTTTTTTTTCTTTTTTTCTCTTTCCTTTGTTAGTAACTTTCTTGTTTTCTCTTCTCTCCTTTGCTTCTTTCTTCCTAATTTTGTACTGTTTCTTTGCTTCTCCTTTGTTTGTTTGTTTGTTTGTTTGTTCTTTTCGCATTTTCCCTTTCTTTCATCTATCTTACTTTTTCAAAAATTAAAAACCATTTGTAAGGCTCCACAAAAAAAAAAAAAAAAAAAAAAAAAAAAACGTAGACAAACGAATCACAAGTGTTTTCAGTCTTGTCATTCGTTTGTCTATGTTTTTCGGCTGAGCCTTATAAATAATTTTTGAAAATTGTTTAGATTTCTACCTGCAGTCGCCCCACTTTGCAACTAGATCTTACTTTAATCAAAGTTTATTTGTTCTTTTTTTTCTGCCTTCTTTCCGTTTGTCATTTCTATTTTTTTTGTTTGTTTGTTCTTAAGACGTATACTATTGCAAGAAAGAAGTAATAATAAGAATACGTCAAGGACATAACATCATATGCATTTTTTCCCCCCTAACATATTTTTCGATGATACCACTGATTCTAGCGTGACATGTTAGTACTAGGTCAACATTAATGTCGGATAATTGTATTCGTTTGTACTCTCGTACGCGAAAAAAAACCGCCGTGAATGACAACTGATAACGTAAGAAGCCACTCTCTCCAAGAATGAAATAATGATTATGTCTTGCACGGGAAAAGAAAGGAAAAAAAATGAAAAAAGAAACCTTGACGCGAAAAATGTAGAAACATCCTCGTTTTCGTAAACGGTGGAAAACCGGATGGATTGTTTGAAAAGCGGACAGGATATTTGATCGAGTAGTAGTACATAGGATATTTCGCTTGAACGATGGATTTTATGTTTATATAGTAATTGAGTCATATTATTGGCATGGAAATGGATTGAAGAATCAACACTTTTATGAAAATAAGGGTAGATAATACGTTTTGAGCAGGAGTGAGCGGCCTTTTGAGGAAGATGGTGTCGAATATCGTAATTGTAACACCCCCCCCCTCCCCGCCCCACCCCACCCCCAACACACACACACCACCACCACCACCAAAAGGAAAGAAGAAGAAGAAAATGAAAAAGAAAGAAACAAAAGAAAAGGGGGGAAAAAGAAAGAAAAAGAAAGAAAGAAAGAAAAAAAAAAAAAGAGAATCTTAAAAATCACGTCCATCGATATCCTAAACTATCTATGGATGTCAGTTAGGGCCACCTCTCTGCGTTGAGTCCCCAACGGTGTTCTATATGACATGTCGGTTAGGGCCACCTCTCTGCGTTGGGTTCCCAACGATGTTCTATATGACATGTCGGTTAGGGCCACCTCTCTGCGTTGAGTCCCCAACGGTGTTCTATATGACATGTCGGTTAGGGCCACCTCTCTGCGTTGAGTTCCCAACGATGTTCTATATGACATGTCGGTTAGGGCCACCTCTCTGCGTTGGGTTCCCAACGATGTTCTATATGACATGTCGGTTAGGGCCACCTCTCTGCGTTGAGTTCCCAACGATGTTCTATATGACATGTCGGTTAGGGCCACCTCTCTGCGTTGGGTTCCCAACGATGTTCTATATGACATG
>CM065732.1:43640280-43645280 GCA_033310375.1 Conus canariensis | reverse complement strand
AGGGGGGGGCAGGGAGATAGGGTGAAGGAGAATAAAGACGGACGAGGTAGAGAAAAACACATTGTTGCAGCAGTTGTGGTAGCAGCAGCAGCAGCAGCAGCAGCAGGAGTAGTAGTAGTAGTAGTAGTAGTAGCAGCAGCAGCAGCAGCAGCAGCAGCAGGAGTAGTAGTAGTAGTAGCAGCAGCAGCAGCAGCAGCAGCAGCAGTAGAAGAAGAAGAAGAAGAAGAAGAAGAAGAAGAAGAAGAAGAAGAAGAAGATGACGACGACGACGACGACGACGACGACATCAAATATGCCTTTAAAGCAAAAAACAAACAAACAAACAAAAAAATGCAAATTTGATTCTTAAATGGATCCCCTCTCCCACCCTCTTACTCACCCTTCCCAATTCCCCTTTCTTCCAACTCCCTCCAACCCCTCAACCCCCTCTTCCCCCTCCCCCATCCCCCCGATCTTCTTCCACCTACCTCTCCCTCCCCCCCCCCCTCCCAAACGGGATGTCGTGGCCGCTTTGTCTCGCCAGAAAACACAGCTATTCTTTGTCCCCCTCCGCCCCGGCAGGGGAGGCAACCGACATCTCCTCCCGGCGAGTTCTTCCAGGTTAGCATAGTCCCGAACAAGCATCCATGATAATACAGACGGAGGGGCGACGAGGATAGGAAAGAAGGTGGAAAGGGAGAGAGGGGGAGAGAGGTAGAAAGGGGGTAAAGAGGAGAGGAAGGGAAGGGAGGGAGGGACGAGGATGGGGTCAAAGATGGTTGCCCCCCCCCCCCCCCTTTCCATGACGAGCGAGAGGACGGACACACAGGGAGACACAGAGGCCATGAAATTTAACTAGAGTTGTCCTCCCTGGCCTAAGTCGGCTTTTGGCGCCGACCGAGCGCTTGCGTGTAGCCTGTCTATAAAGAGTTAACTGGTCCCATGATTGCAAAAAAGGGTACGTTGGGTGACCGGGGTGGGGGTGGGGGGGGGGGAGGGGTAGAGCTGGGTTGGGGCAGGAGGGGGTGACGGGGGGGGGGGGGGGGGGGGGGGGGGGGGCGAAGAGGAGCGGCCGAGAGCTGCGTTTTTTTTTTTTTTTTCCTGTAGTTTATGAGTTAAACCCATGGTGGTCTGAATCGGAATGAAATTAGTGTCTGGATTTTTTGACGGAGCGTCGGCTGTTATTGCTGTTGTTTTTGATTTTTGCTGTTGGTTTTTTTTTTTTTTTTTTTTTTTTTTAAACAGAGACAGAGAAGGGGATGTGAGGTTGCTTGTTCCTGCGTGTTTGCGACAGGTACGGAGTTAATCTGACGATGTATTTATCTATTGATTTGTTTATTTATCTATCGATTTGTCTATCTCTTTATTTTTCTTCATTCATTCATTTCTTTATTTACTTATCTATTCGTTCATTTATTTACTTATGTTGTTCTTGTTGTTCACTTGTCTATTTATATTTAAATCAAAACTTGATATAGCCTGTTTTAGTTTGGAAGAGATTAATGGTAATAGGGCCTACATGTAGGTTTGTTCTCTGTCTCTCTCTGTCTCTGTCTGTCTGTCTGTCTCTGTCTCTGTCTGTCTCCTCCCCCCCTCCCCCGCCCCCCGCCCCCCGACCCGAGGTTCAGAAATCTTCTCTTGCAATAAAACAAAAACCACATGTAAAATGATTAAAGTAAAAAATAATGAAATGTAAAACTGTGCCATATGCAGTGAACGGATAAATCATAACTGCCAAAGTTTGGAACTGGCAAAAGTTGAGTTTTTCGTTTTCTTTTCCTTTTTTTTTTCATTGTTTGAATGACGTGGAATAACATGGTACATAAGTTTGCTTGTTTGTTTCTGGTTTATTTCAGTTTGCCGGGTTAAAATGTGTTAAGAGAGTAATTCTAGCACGCCTATCCCGATCTTGGCACTGATCTATCATTGAGATGCACGATGATCAAATAATATTTTCATGTTTGGTTCACTTAGTCATTTCTCTATTAATCAATTTGTGCACTTATTCATTTACATTTCTTGTTTGATTATGTATTGTTTATAACAGATTCTTTATTTTTTCTAATGACATGGATGCATAGCGAATTGTTTGTTACTTAATCGAAAAATGACACATTTGTTTGTTCATTCGTTTATTTACTTTTTTTTTTTTTTTTTGCACCTCTTGTCATTTATTTGTTTGTTTTGTTAGTGACCTAAGATATACAAACTATGGAAACGAAGTAAAATTTTCAGCTACGTGCAAGATAGTTCAGTGATGAAGACAATTTCAATTTTCATTCATTTATTTGTTTTGTTTGTGACTTAAGTTGTACAAACCATGAAAACGAAATGAAAAATTGCCGACGGTGTACAACACAATTCAACGATTAAGATCATTTGTAATTGCATTTCGAACAGTTGTGTCCATTTATTGTCAACAATAGCTTACAAAGTCAGAAAGCTAACATATGAGCAGCACAATGTTATTTATTCCGTTAATTAGTTCCTCCATGGCTTCTGTCTCATTCGTTCAATTTATTTATTTATCTACTTATCTATTCATTTATTTATTAATTTATCTATTTATTCATTTATTGATTTGCTTGTCTACCGTCATGAATAAACGTTATGTTACGGGTCCAACAGCTTCTTGGGAACATCACTTTGATAGTCAATGGACATTTAAAGAGACTGCGTTCGTTCTTGTTGTTGTTTTTGTTGCTGTTGTTGTTGTTGTTGTTGTTATTGTTGTTGTTCTTGTTCTTGTCGTCGTCGTCGTCTTCATCGTCGTTGTTGTTATTACAGGTTTATTTTATTTGACTAATTTAATATTTATGATAATGTGTCGTTGTTGTTATAACTGATATACTACACAAAACCAACGAGTGTTCTTTTTTGTTTGTTTGTTTTTGTTTTGTTTTTTAATACAAATGCGGGGCCTAATTAGCAACAACAACTACAAGGAAAAAAGCTCGGGTTAAAAAAAAAACAAAAAAAAAAACCCACTAACAAATGTCCAATGCAAAGCATTCATTATGTCATTTGTAAAGCAAAAGTACAGTGCAAGTGATTATTATGTACTGTGCAAAACAAGGAAAAGCAAATATACGGCTCAATTTTTTATTTTTTTTAATTTTTTTACAAAATAAACCGCACAAAACAAACATGATTTTTTTGACAGATGTACATTGAGAATGAATATGGTTTTCGAAACAGATATATATATATATATATATATATATATATATATATATATATATCTGTCTATCTACCTACCTATTCGTGTGTGTGTGTGTGTGTGTGTGTGTGTGTGTGTGTGTGTGTGTGTGTGTGTGTGTGTGTGTTTGCTTTGCATATTTGTTAGAATGTGTGTGTGTGTGTGTGTGTGTGTGTGTGTGTGTGTGTGTGTGTGTGTGTGCGTGCGCGCGCGCGCGCGCGCGCGCGCGTGCGTGCGTGCTTGTGAGCGTGCGCTCGCGCGTGTGTGCGGAAGTGCTTGCATGCGTACGTGAGTGCGTGTGGGCGCGCGCGCGCGCGCACGTGTGTGTGTGTGTTCGTGTGTGCATTTCTTCTTCTTTTTTTCTAACATACGTGTATTGAAAAATCGCTTTTACACTACGTTTTGTTTTGTGCATTTTGCGTTAAAAAAAAAAAACCAACAACAAACAAACAAACCCAGTTACTTGTTCTGCACATATGTGACAACAAATCGTTGTTTGGTTTGGATAATACCAGTATAAAAGAAATTGTTTCATATTGTTAAAATCACTTTTGTCTCGTACTACACACTTTGAAAAAAAAAAGCTTGTTTGTGTTGTAATGGGTTTTTAGTACGGGGAATTCTTTTGTTAGTTTTGACCTGTGCTAAGTATACAGAAAAATTAATGGTCTTGTTTGCTTTGCATCGTACAATTGTTAAACCAAAAATAAATTTTGTTTTGGACCGTGCATTCACAGTATACAGCGTTTATTTGCTTTATACTCTACAATTGTAAAATACATACTTGTGTATTTTGGTCTGTACCTTTGAGAACAATGACGTGCATGTTTTTGTGACTTATCAGTCGTTGGTTTTAGTTTGATCTTTATGGACAGAAATTTGTTGTTTGTCGTGTGTTTGTAACAAAATTACTTGTTTATTTTCTACGGTATATTTGTCATGAAAGTTCTCTTGTTTGGTTTGCGCTGTGCGTTTGGGAAAAAAAAAACCCACTAGCTTTTGTACAAATAAGCTTCTTTTCAATACACATACATTTATTTAAAAATTGCTCATTTTGCTTTATACGTTTGCTATGAAAGTCACTTGTTGTTTTTGCTCTGTACATTTGTGATATAGTCTCTTGCTTTGTTTTTAGTGTGCATTTGTTAAGATAATCATTCACTTGCTTCGTATAATGAATTTATTAAAAACGTATTTGAACTGTGCGTTAGCTAAATAATCACTGATGTGTTGTTTACTGCATAGATCTATTCCTTATGAAAATTACATCTTTTCTTGTAATGTATTTGTCAAAAATCTAATTGTCCGTGTGTTCGACACGTTTTGGAAAAAAAACAACCCCATATATGTTGTTTACTGTATATTGTTTTAATCTCATTTAGGCCTGTTTTGTACCGAACATTCCTTTTTTTTTTTTTAAAGAAAAATACTTGTCTAATACCATTCGTTGTTTAGAAAACCCTGTTTGGTTTCCCATGTGCATTTGTTATAAAAGTCACTTGTTTATTTTGTACTGTATTCTACAAACAAACACACACACACAAACAGACGCTTGAGTACTTTTCCGGTACGTTTAAACAAAACCACCTGTTTAGCTCGCACTTTACTACGTGTGTTATTTATAAAAAAAAACAAAAAAAAAAACCCACACGCTTGTTTGCTAGTTTTATACCCTACGTTTATTGACCGAGGAATCATATTTATAGCTAAATGCCCCCCCCCCCCCCCCCTTCTTCTTCTCCCCTGCCTCTTCCCTCACCCGCATCTACACACCCCCACCCCACCCCACACCTTGCCTTTGCTCTCGTTCTCCTTCCCTTCC
>CM065732.1:43620280-43635280 GCA_033310375.1 Conus canariensis | reverse complement strand
AGTACTTCAGGCGTATGTATAGAGAGCACTTTCTACATGGGCAGAGTACTTCAGGCGTATGTATAGAGAGTGTTTTGTGCGTGGGCGGAGTACGTCAGGCGTATGTATAGAGAGTACTTTCTGCATGGGCAGAGTACTTCAGGCGTATGTATAGAGAGTACTTTGTGCGTGGGCAGAGTACTTCAGGCGTATGTATAGAGAGTACTTTTGCGTGGGCGGAGTACTTCAGGCGTATGTATAGAGAGTACTTTGTGCGTGGGCAGAGTACTTCAGGCGTATGTATAGAGAGTACTTTCTGCGAGGGCGGAGTACTTCAGGCGTATGTATAGAGAGTACTTTCTGCGAGGGCAGAGTACTTCAGGCGTATGTATAGAGAGTACTTTCTGTGTGGACGGAGTACTTCAGGCGTATGTATAGAGAGTACTTTCTGCGTGGACGGAGTACTTCAGGCGTATGTATAGAGAGCACTTTCTGCGAGGGCAGAGTACTTCAGGCGTATGTATAGAGAGTACTTTGTGCGAGGGCGGAGTACTTCAGGCATATGTATAGAGAGTACTTTGTGCGAGGGCAGAGTACTTCAGGCGTATGTATAGAGAGTACTTTGTGCGAGGGCAGAGTACTTCAGGCGTATGTATAGAGAGTACGTTCTGTATGGGCAGAGTACTTCAGGCGTATGTATAGAGAGTACTTTCTGCATGGGCGGAGTATTTCAGGGAAACATTTGGCTTGCGAATACAAATGGCGAATTACAGCGGCTTGGGGAATACGTACAAGCTAGGAACTTCAGTTTTCTTTTCTTTTCTTTCTCTTTTTTTTCTTTTCTTCTTAAAGTGAAGTGTCCTTTTTAATGACTATTGTATGTACATCAAAGAGTACACAGTCCCATGACTTACTGGCCGTCGGGGCGGTAAATTGTGGTAAAAAGAGTTCACTGTTTTCTGGGTACGGCACGATGGAGGGCGGTGCCCACCTCTTTCCGTCTGCCTCTCCTTCCATCGTCTTTGCCTTCCCTGACCTGAATCAGGTACTATTTACTTCTGGGTAGACAGACATAATGTTCAAACCCGTGAAAAAATCCAACACCCCGAGTGGTTTGAACTCGCGACTGTCGGCTCCACGGGCACTCTAACCACTGGGCCACGGGCAGCTCTTAAGAGGCTGTGTTGTGAAATGGGCGTTCTTCTCTGTGAAAAAAAAAATCAAGAAGGTGGTCGACTTTAGATTGCCTTCTATCTACTCCGTAGCACGAGAAGGTTTCTCAGTATTTTCAAACAAAACCATTATTCTGACTTAAGAGTATGACCTGCCTATAATATATATATATATATAATATATATAATATATATATATATTTATAATATAAAAAGAGCAACAGCTTACAACAACATTAAAAAAAATGCAACTTATGTACTACAGAAAAGTGGCTGATACTATGTAAACCCCATCTGGCATCCCTGAATTCTAGAGTAGAAATGATCAATAGTTGCAGGCACAAATGGAAATCTTTGTCAATACACCATCCCTTGGCACGTCCCCCTGAACGCGCCCCAAAAAAGAAAATCTACAGGCCACGGCTACACGTGCAGAGCTCACACACCCACACATTATAACATTGGTGGCGGGCCCAGATCACACATTCCCTGAAGAGAGCTCCCGCTCGAAACAGATTTGTAGGGTGATTTTTACACTTCCATGTTTTAAATCTTTTAAACTGTTGTGTCGCTCCCAATTCTTGGTTGAGCATTTTTAGAAAACTGAGAGGTCTTTTAACCTTAATTTTATTGATTGCTCCTCACGTTGAGCACTGTGGCCTAACAGTATCTAAATTTAAAATGGAGAAAATTAGCTTTGGGCAGTCCACCAAAAATATACCTTTCTCTAACCCGCAACTTTACATGAAGAAACTCATACAGCAGACTGAAACATTTGTGCGTAACATGCGATGGAAAGCGTTTTTCTTCTTGAATCCGGATGCTAGAAAGGAAGATAAAAAAACTTATGGTTTTAAGTCATGGAGATCGCCACCTGTAATAGAGGAAATGAAACCTTTTGAAGAAAGCATGAAAAAACTAATAGCTAATATTGAATTCAGAAAATCACACAATAACTTCCAAACAACATTGAATAATAACATAAAACAAATCCAAAATGATAGAAAAATGTTTATAAAGGCTGACAAGACAAGCAATTTCTATAAAATGGAATCTAGTGAGTATTCTCAACTCCTCAACAAAAATATTCAGAAAAATTATAAAAAAAAACTGATAAGACTACATATGACAACATCTGCAAAAAAGAAAAAAACTTGTGCACCAGATGGATTTAGGTGATAGGATAGAAGCAACAGCAACAAAAGAAGCTTTTATAACCCTCAAAGACCACAAACCTAACTTCCACAACAATCCTACTTGTAGACTAATAAACCCATCAAAATCTGAATTGGGCAAAATTAGTAAAAAAAAATCCTGGAAAAAGCAATAGAGGGCATAAAAACAAACACTGAATTCAACCTCTGGAAAAACAGTTATGAAGTTATCCAATGGTTTAAAGTGCTGAACAAACAGAAAGATACAGTGTTCATTACTTTTGACATAGTGGATTTCTATCCTTCTATTGATGAGGAATTGCTCACTAAAGCACTAAGATTTGCCAACAAATATACAAATATAACAGATTCTGAGATGGAAATCATTTTCCACACTAAGAAAACCCTTCTTCATAGCAACAATGAAACTTGGATTAAAAAAAACCAGCAGAAACTCCACGTTCGATGTCACAATGGGATCCTATGATGGAGCTGAAACTTGTGAATTAGTTGGACTTTTCATGTTGTCTCATATACAGAAAATACTTGGTAAACAGGTTGGCTTATACAGAGATGACGGCCTCGCACATTAAACAATAAACCAAGAATCATTGAAAACAAGAAAAAAGAACTTTGTAAACTCTTTCAAAGCTACAACCTAAAAATCACAGTAGAAGCCAACAAAAAAATAGTAAATTATTTAGACATAACATTAGACCTTAAGGACCACACATATAAACCATACATAAAACCAAATGACACGCCTGTCTATGTACACATCAAGAGCAACCATCCACCCTCCATTTTGAAAACCATACCTAATGGTATAAACAAAAGATTATCCAAACTGTCATGTAATGAGAAAGAATTTAACAGAGCAGCAGCCGAATACCAAGAGGCGCTGAAGAAAAGTGGCTACAACTACAAATTGCAATATAACCCAGATAACAACATGAACAGTAATAAGAAAAACAGGAAAAGAAAAATTATATGGTATAACCCTCCATATGATGGAAGAACAAAAACCAACGTAGGAAAAGAATTCCTCAAAATCCTTAAAACATCATTCCCAAAAGAACATGTACTATCTAAAATATTCAATAAAAACACTGTCAAGCTGTCGTACTCGTGTATGCCCAACCTTAGAAACATAATTGATTCTTCCAATAAAACCAAAAACAACACAACCAAAGAGGGTGACGAAAAGAAATCTTGCAATTGCACAAAAAAAGACCAGTGCCCTCTGAATAACAAATGTCTCTACAGTAACATTGTGTACCAAGCTACGGTAACAACAGACAGTGATAAAGAAACATACATAGGGATCACGGCAAACCAGTTTAAAACCAGATATGCAAACCATAAACAGTCCTTTAAAAATGAAAAATATAAAAACCAAACAGAACTAAGTAAATATATTTGGAAGCTTAAAGATAAGAAAATAAATTACAACATATCATGGAAAATTATAAAACGAGCAACACCATACAACAACATTTAAAAAAAATGCAACTTATGTACTACAGAAAAGTGGCTGATACTATGTAAACCCCACCTGGCATCCCTGAATTCTAGAGTAGAAATGATCAATAGTTGCAGGCACAAATGGAAATCTTTGTCAATACACCATCCCTTGGCACGTCCCCCCCTGAACGCGCCCCAAAAAAGAAAATCTACAGGCCACGCGCTACACGTGCAGAGCTCACACACCCACACATTATAACATTGGTGGCGGGCCCAGATCACACATTCCCTGAAGAGAGCTCCCGCTCGAAACAGATTTGTAGGGTGATTTTTACACTTCCATGTTTTAAATCTTTTAAACTATATATATATATATATGAATAGACATGTAAATAAAGAAAGAAACAAATAAATAAATAATCAATTAATGAATTACTAACTTACTAACTAATTAAATAACTAACTAAGTAGATAAATAGATGAGTAAGTACAGTTATGCATAGATAAATATGTAAATAGATAACTAGAATTCTGATTTGTTTACATCACTGACTGATAAGTAAATCCTGAGCATGATTTCCACTATTTCTCAGCAGGAAACATAACTATTGGAAGCGATGACATTTCCATAGGGACAGTCCTTCTGTGGGTCCTTCTGTGGGTCCTTCTGTGGGTCCCTCCCACCCGCACCTTCAGGTGTGCCTTCTCCTTTCAGAAGAGAAATGACATTAACAACAAAACAAAACAACAAAAAAAAAAAAAAAAAAAAAAAAAAACAACAGCTATGTCTAGCAAAGAGAATATTCAGAGGAGGAATGATGCCTGTTGCCCACTGAAGGACTTTTTTTCTTAATATTTTATGTCACTGGACTCAAACTGATCTCGGATAACTTAAAAATGGCTCAATTTTACAAATACTTGCGGCATAATCGTTTATAGACCAACAGACTGCTGATCTGACTGACATCGTTTTAATGATGATCATGCATTAGAATGATATAGTTGCTTAAAGAATGAATGAATGAATGAATGAATGAATGAATGAATAAATAACCAGGTGACTAAATGAACGAATGAATGAATTAAATAATTAATTAATTTATCAATCTGTTTATTGATTTCTTTCTGTGTATTCCTGTATCTGTGTGTTTATTGTATGTTTTTTTTTTTTTAATCAATATCTGTTATATTTCAATTTTGGGGGGTCTCTTTTGCATTTACAGTATAGCATTCCTTGCGTTTCTCTCTCTCTCTCTCTCTCTCTCTCTCTCTCTCTCTCTCTCTCTCTCCTCTCTCTCTCCCCCCCCACCTCTGTGTGTGTGTGTAAGCGCGCGCGCGCTCGTGCGCGTCTGTGTGTGTGTGTGTGCATGCGCGTGCGTATGTGTGTGTGTGCGCACACGCGCGCACTCGTGCACGTCTCTCTTCTCTCTCTCTGGAACCTTACATGAGTTAAGACCTAAGAAGTTCTTCAGACGTGCTCTTACACGTTTTATAATTGGTACGCCTGACATCGAAGTTCATTCTACTTAACACAATAATCAGTCAGATACTGAGGTCGAAGATCCATTTTGACCTAGTGTAGTTGATAATGAAATGCATGTCTACTTTGTTGTCCTGCCTATGTTGAGATGAAAAAAAAATCATACCTGATAAGTACGCCTAACCACCAGTTCCTGTTCCGATTATCAAAACTTCTAATGGCAAAAAAATACTCATCTGATTAAAAAAAAAAAATCACGTTTTTGTATATAAAGCTTTTAAGAGACGGACAAATTTACTATATGGAAGAAGAAAAGTGAATTTTAACATCCATATCATATTACATTTATTAAACGCTACTACCTACTATTTGTATATGAAATGCATGAACTTACCATGTGTATGGACCTGTGTCCTAACATTAAAACATATCATTCTCTCTCTCTCTCTCTCTCTCTCTCTCTCTCTCTCTCTCTCTCTCTCTCTCTCTCTGTCTCCTTCTCCTCCTCCTCCTCGTCGTCGTCCTCCTCCTCCTCCTCAGATTTCTCTCTCTCAATATTAATCGTCGCTCAGTGAGAATTTTTACAGCGAGGATGAGTTGGGGAGGGAAAGATTGGGAGCGGGCAGCTGGATGAGGAAGGGGGCGGGGGGAGGGGGGGGCAGGGGAGAGGAAAGGGGACAGAAGAGAGAATGGGGAGGATATTGGGGCCAACGGGGGAGAAGGAGAAAAAAAAACGGAAAAAAAAACAAAAAAAACCCAAAAAAATCGAACACTTTGCTGACAATATCCGGTGAAAGAATTGCTGAGGCAAATTGCCACCATCCCGTCAATCATGTTTTAAAATCCTCACGGAATGCGCATTCAAGGCAATGGTGGAATGTGTTGTTGTTTTTGTTGTTGTTGTTGTTGTTAAGTTTGGGAACGGGAACGGGTGGGCTAAGAAAGGTGGGTGTGTGTGGAGGGGGGGGGGGGGGGGGAGGTCTCTTCTCCCAACCTGTCTTCCCTTGTTTCTATAATCCGCCCCTGCATTTCTTCCAAATGTCTCACAAAGAAACCAAACATGCCACTCTTCCTATTGTAACTACTCACTCCACAAGCTGATAGTGCGGATGGGTCGATGTGGAACCATTCTTCCAGCATTTAAGTCGAGTCCTCTTTCCTTTTTTTTAAATTTTGTTTTTCGCTTTTACTTTCTTGACTGTGAACATTCTCAATTTAAGTCTAGCGACTCTTACCTTCAATCTGAAATGAGGCAGGAGACAGTAAACACTAAACAGCAAACTAGTAGAGTAACCTTTGATCCCACGAAGAAAGAACTACAGGCCCGTAACTCTAAACACAAATGCTGCTTTCGGCACCCAATCGCCTTGCCGATATGACAACACAGAGCACACAGAACAAACAAGGAGACATTCCTATATCTTAGCTCTCTGATTCAAGCATACGTTTACAACTATAAAAAAAACAAAAAACAAAAAACAAATATACCATATTTAACAGCTTCCATTTCGGAAAGCCGGCTTTGTTTGTAAGAAGCTACACATTGAAATTCAGAATTCCGAATCATAGACACCCCCCCCCCCCCTACAAAGAGGAAAGCAGGGTGAGCATTTTGTATGAAACTTTGTGCACTGAAAGTCAGTGATGTAGGGAATCAGTTCCATCAATACTTCAGCTCCAGCTGTTGTCTGAATAAGAGAGCTGCTGAAACCATATTGCCATAGACACTCGAATGCAGTTACATTCTATGCTTTGTTTACATAAAAAAGAAATCTTTGAGGAATAATAGTTCAAAAGAGTTGCTGAAATCATTTTACGATGGCCACCGAGTACAGTTACATTCTATGCTTTGTTTACATAAAAAAAGAAATCTTTGACGAATAATAGTTCAAAAGAGTTGCTGAAACCAGAAAACGATGGCCACCGAGTACAGTTATATTCTATGCTTTGTTTACATTAAAAAGAACCTTTTGTTGAAGTCGGCTAAATCTGAACAAATGACTATTCACACCAGCCGAAAAGGAACCACTTTGTTTCTTATTTTGCGAAAATCTCTTGTAGTTTTATCAAGCCAATTTTGCGGCGATAGAATACAATATTTTTCGCGATAATGATTAACGGAGAAGAGTATGGTAGCGATCAATTTTGGCTGAATTTTGCTGATTCTTTTGCGGAGCAACTGAAAAGGTACCCGTTGTTTGTCATTTTATGAAATACTTATACTTTTTTTCAGCACATGTCGTAGGTATAGAGGGTTTGTCTGTTCAAATCAAATAAGTACATATTGCTGCACAATCACTGGAAGGCTTCCATAAGAATAATATCCTTCTCTTTGACCTTCAGATACAAAGAATCTGCCATCATCATCACAATTAATCTAATGAAAATTAAATAAGTTAATAAATTTTCAAAATAATTCTTTCATCTGATTATTCTATACCTCCAAAATAAACCTCTCTTCTTACCCATCTCTCGGACTAGTCTGTGCTTACATTATTCCACTGCATACACGGCGAAAATCTCCAACAAAAAAATTCTTAGTGTCTTTTCTTTTCCTGTTCATTTATTGGCATAACCACGTAATGATATGACTCTTTGGGGAGTCTTGATCTAAGAATTCGCATTAATTCCGACCGATATATATTTTTTTTTACACTGATCACATGATTTTATATACAGGGGTTACCTGTTTTTTGTCTCTATATTAAACTGTTTTTGAAGCGTGCAGCGAATCGTCTCAAAAGCATTTAAAGAGAAGCTGTTTCAAAATCCAGTCTTTCCTGAATATTATTACGCTATTTGTTTTCGCGAAAAACGAAACAGGAATGTACATTTTTAATTCACATCGGTTTAACTGGTTCCTAAGTCTTGCAGTAATGCTAAATGACATGTATGACATCATTTACAAATAACTGGGAACACATTGAAAAGCCTCTCAGGTGGTCTGGATGGATACCTTGGTTTTAGCTGTTTGGCAGAGAGAGAGAGAGAGAGAGAGAGAGAGAGAGAGAGAGAGAGGAGAGAGAGAGAGAGAGAAGACAGACAGACAGACAGCGACAAAGACAGAAGAGAGAGAGAGAGAGAGAGAGAGAGACAGACAGACAGACAGACAGACAGAGACTGAAGAACGGAAACAGAGACAGTGAGAAAGAGATAATGGAATGTTGACACACAAAAACAAGATCAGTTAACCTTTCCTGGCCTGGTTGCCCACATATAACTTAGCTTTCATGCGTGTTTGTGTAGACGTTGTAGACAAAAAGCTACTTTCATCAGTGGAAGGGAGGCGTGTAAGACGTAAGGTCACATAAAACAACAATAATCCATGTGAGATGCAACATCCATTGATTTCAAGCAATATACGTAATATATGCACGTGTTTACAAGGGAATTCTGGAACAAATGGGTTAAGGTCATGGCGCTGTAGCAATTTGACCATGTATGAATTAATGGATTATATAGGGAAAAACCATGTTGTTTGCATTTTATTTAATGATTTAATGATTAATTATCGATGTCATCGTCACTATAAGGACCAATACGTTATTACTCATCAGACCATTTTAATTCAGTCGTCACTATCAGCAGCAGCAGCAGCAGCAATAGCAGCAACAGTGGGACACTCCGGCAGGCCAACTTTGAAAAGACAATGAATGTTTAGCCCTTAACCAGTCACCATGGCGAAGTGGTCAGGCATGTGGGATTTTTCTGCCCTGACCGGCTCCTACCCAGAGTTGAGTTTGCTACGGGCTCAGTTGGGAAGACTGGGACCACACAGTTGAGTTCATCCACTTAATGGATGCGTCTCTGAAAGTGTTGCTCAAATTTCTTTATCAACTGTGCAGATGTCTGTATCTCTCCGCCCTGGTTGACACCGGGATAATTCATGAAATTAAGCGCTCGCACACACACACACGCACACACACACACACACACACACACACACACACACACACACACACACACACACACACACACACACACACACACAAAGAAAAAGAAAGAAATATATTACAATACAGAACTTAACACAGCCATTCGCGCGCGCGCGCACGCACGCACGCACACACACACACACACACACACACACACACACACACACACACACACACACACACACACACACACACACAACGCGCGCGTTTTCTCAAGCATAAAGCTCACCTGCACATGAATACACTTCCTCAGAAGAAGCATTTCAGGGTACAATCAAAACTGTACATTCAGAAATCTTCTTGTGTGATAATGGTTATGGTTGATGGTGTTGGATGCCAATGATTCCCTAACAATAACAACAAGAACAACAAGAACAACAACAACAACAACAACAACAACAACAACAACAACAACAACACCAGTGCAGCGAACGTTATCAGAATAACTGGAAGTTTTGACAGGAATGCGTTACCAAAGACTTCTAGAGAAACAATGACCATTTCTGACGCCTCTAAAGGTAGGGTTTACTGGATGGAGAGGTAGACTGTGAGTCCACAACCGACTTCACAGCACGGGAAAACCATCCATAGATCATCATGATGTGTGCTTTGAGACTGGACATTGTTCCCCACTCCGATTCATTGAAACAAATGATTCTGATCGAACTCCCTGTGCCATTCGAAAGCAGACTGGAGCGAGCTCACATCTGCACGGCCCGAGAAGTATGTCGGTTTAGCCAAAAGTTGAGGGAATCAGGCTTCCAAGTCAAAGTCCTCGCCCTAGAGGTTGGAGCTAGGAGATCTGTAGGCTCATCAGGGTATCATTTCATGAAACAGCTCGGAATTTCTGGTTAGAAGAGGACCAGAACCCTGAAGGCAATGGCTGAGGCAGCTGAAAAGTGTTCCAGCTGGATCTGTCGAGGAGAAAAAAAAGTGAACTTCATAAAGCTTGGATTTCCCATCCTAGAACCAGGTGCGCGCTAGCAATGTAGTGCCAGGAAAAAGCAGAAAAAAAATGGCAGTGGAAGGGTATCTAGGAGTCATGACCTGGAAGCGGCCCGGCCTCCTTAGAGTGTAAGGAGTTCAGGGTTGAAACACTTGTCTGAGGATGATGGGGGTTGGGGGTGGGGGTGGGGGTGGGGGTGGGGGGGAGAAGGTTCCTCTCCGAAGACCTGCTATCATGCTCTCCCTAGTGTTTCTTCCTATTTCTGCCGAAATTATTACAACTTCTCCATCAGCACAGCACAGCCCTACTGTCACCAGCGCTGGACCATAACAACAGTGTCATCAGCAATAAGAACTCCAACATCGTGTGATCCAACAACAACAAGAAAGAAAGGGAAAAAAAAACTGCTGCCACTGCCGCTGCTTTATTTCTGTTGCTGTTGTCGAAAAGTAATCATCGTCGTCGTCGTCGTCGTCGTCGTCGTTGTCGTCGTCATCATTATCATCGTCATAAAATAATAATAATAATGATATTATTACTTCTACTGCTATCATCTCATCATCATCATCATCATCATCATCATCATCATCATCATCATCATCATCATCATCATTTATCATCATCATTATTATTGTTGTTGTTGTTATTATTATTGTTATTATTATTATATAGCACTTCATGTGATGCAAAAAGAACAATAAACAGAGCAAAGACATCATCAATGTTTGGTACAGTCTATACGTCAGTGCACACGTGGGGGTCGACGTTTTTCCGCTGGTACCTGATTCAGCTCAGGGAAGGTTAAGGGCTGCGGGAGGAGCGGTGTGGGCTCTGTCTTTCATCATTCAGTGCCCAAGACATGGAAAACCTCTAACAGCTCACTGCTGCTACGGTCAAATTGCACTAAGAACTTTAACCTTCTTTTTTACGAAAGTAAATATAAAATCAGGCAGGGAACAGTAAACAATAAACAACAAACAAGTAGGGTAACTCTTGCTCCCACAAGAAAACATAACTCCAAAGAAATGCTGCTTACGACACCGAATCGCCTAGCAGACATGACAGCACAGAGTACACAGAACAAACAAGGAAACATCCCCCCAAAAGGATGTTCCAAGTTTGCCCGTATACCCTGTACGAACACATCTACACAGCAACAAGAACTGGAGAAATGTACAAATATAAATTAACTTTGATTCAAGACTGGCACAGCCTTTAACACTTGAATATAGTCAGACAAGTAAAAGGACGAACAGAAACAAAAACAAATAACCTCGATTTAATTGAAACGAAAGTAAATATGAAATGAGGCAGGGAACAGTAAACAATAAACATGTCTGCTAGGCGATTCGGTGTCGTCAGCAGCATTCCTTTAGAGTTGTGTTTTCTTGTGGGAGCAAGAGTTACCCTACTTGTTTTTGTTTTAAACACGTCAGTACTGTTGGCTTACAAAAAAAAAAGTATATAGGCTTTTCAAGTTGGTGAGATCACGAGAAAAAGACAGGCTGGCCGCTTGAAGGCTTTCCGTTGCTACCTGTTACCACACTATCATGACAATTAAAGCCTGTGTAAGTAAGCCTCTCAAGTGAAGTGTCACAACCAAGGTGAACGTGGGCAAGCGGTAAAAAAAGGACCTCACCCAGTTTGGAGAGTGGAACATGTTCAACTTCTTCAGAGTGAAACACTTGCATTAAGAAGGTGGTCAACACATCAGAGAAAGGTGAAGGTCGTGTGCTGTGCGTCCTACCATCTTCTCTGAACACAAATTTTCTTGTTGTCGTTGTTATTGTCCATGTTGTTGTTGTTGTTGTTGCTGCTGCAGATGCTGATGTTGTTGCTGTTGTTGTCGATGTTGTTGTTGCTGTCGTTGTCGTTGTTGTTGTTGTTGTTGTTCTCCTCCTCCTCCTCCTCCATCACTTCCGACTCCATCTCCTCCTAATCTTTCTTGTTCTGCTTCTCCAGAGTGGCAAATGTCTCTACGCTCCCAGATTCTGTGCCAAATATTATTCTCCTTGTAATTTGATACATGTCACTGAAATACAGAAATCAGAACGCTCCAAACTAAGGGGAATGAGTTCCCGACAGTCAGTCTGCACACTAGTTTCCGGAGAACTCGACTGGTGTAACCATAACATGGCGAGGCGAGAGAAAGAGCGAGTACAAGAAAAAAAAAAAAACATTTTTGGAAGTTGAGCGAGAGACTCGTCTAGTTTGACAAGGGACTTAAGGGAGCCAGATCGAACGAGCTTCCGCCCAACGGAGGAGGGGTACTACCACGCCCAACCGACGACTGCCTCCATGAACGGTTGATAACGAAAACAGGTTCACCACAAGGTGGGATGGGGGTAGGGGGTGAGGACACGAAACGGATCATTATCAGAGCAGAAAGTTAGGGATGGCAGAACGTGCGTTTTTGTTTTCTTTCTTTATTATATGATGAGCAATGCAGATAAGGATAATGAAGATGATGGAATTTCATTCTAGTCCGAGACTACATGGCAGGGCTGTACTATACTCCTCCCCTGGCGTCAACCAGGCCCGAAAGATGGAGACACCTGCAGAGTTGATCAGGAAATGTGAGCAACGTTCTCAGAAACGCATCCATCAAGTGGATGAAATCCGACTGTGTGGTTTCTAGTCTTACCGAATGAAACCATGGTGCGCACATTCTCATTCCGGATGAGATTCCCCAAATTCTACGATCATGATGAATCTGATGAGGTTTAAACCCGCGATCTCTTAACTGTAGACCGTGACAAAAAAAAAAAACCCACCATGCACACGGCTGGCGTCATGTCTGGAATTTCTTTCTCTTTATGAAAACACAATTATCTCTTGTTTACTTTCAGCCTCTGAAGTTCCCTTTTCGTGCTATTCTGTCTGCAGTTCTTTCATTGTCTATGTCTTTTCGGTAGTATTTTGCCCCCTGCCCCCTCCCCCTCCCTCCCCACCACCACCACCACCACCACCACCACATAGCCTCCTGCTGACGACAATAATTGTCTAGACCCTGACCCGGCATGAATAACCCCCCCCCCTCCCCATCCCCCTCCTCCGGCGGGCCTTTCCGACAAATCTGTTTCATTTGCCTGTGAAGGATGATCTTATGTCCGGAGCTATGTTGCTCCTATCTATACCCTGAATTCCTCTCTTCGTCTAGGCGGTGCGTAAACATCCAGAGGCTATACGCAGATGGGCGCTTTGTCCTGCATCGTATTGCAACCATTTTGCATTGCATACATGGCGTTGCTTTGCGTTGTATTGGATTGGATGGTATGGAATAATATGGGATTTCACCACCATGTGTTTGTAGTGTATCATACCGTGTTATATCGTGTTGTACTGTTTTGCATGACCTTGTATTGTAGTGTACTATTTTGTGTTGCATTGCATGATACTCTATTGTATTGTTTCGCAATAGTATTGCATTGAAATGCTTAGTCTTGCATTAAATTGCCTAGTATTGCATTGAAATGCTTAGTATTGCATTGAATTGCATAGTATTGCATTGAATTGCACAGTATTGCATTGAATCGCTTAGTCTTGCATTGAATTGCTTAGTATTGCATTGAATTGCTTAGTCTTGCATTAAATTGCATAGTAGTGCATTGAATTGCATAGTATTGCATTGAATTGCATAGTATTGCATTGAATTGCTTAGTCTTGCATTGAATTGCTTAGTCTTGCATTGAATTGCACAGTATTGCATTGAATCGCATAGTATTGCATTGAATTGCTTAGTCTTGCATTGAATTGCTTAGTCTTGCATTGAATTGCTTAGTATTGTATTGAATTGCATAGTATTGCATTGAATGGCTTAGTATTGCATTGAATTGCTTGGTCTTGCATTGAATTGCATAGTATTGCATTGAATGGCTTAGTATTGCATTGAATTGCTTAGTCTTGCATTGAATTGCTTAGTCTTGCATTTAATTGCATAGTCTTGCATTGAATTGCATAGTCTTGCATTGAATTGCTTAGTCTTGCATTGAATTGCTTAGTATTGCATTGAATTGCTTAGTATTGCATTGAATTGCTTAGTATTGCATTGAATTGCTTAGCCTTGCATTAAATTGCATAGTATTGCATTGAAATGCTTAGTATTGCATTGAATTGCATAGTATTGCATTGAATTGCTTGGTGTTGCATTGAATAGCTTAGTATTGCATTTCACTGCTTTGCATTCTGTCGTATTGCATTTTACCGTGCCGCATTGCATTGTTTTTTGTACGACTTCACCATCGCCACAGATTTCTCTATACCATAGTGCAACCGCTCTCCCCGCCCCGTGTGGGATTCGCAAATTGGTTCTGTCACATGCGAGACGAGGGCATTATCCACTACGCCATCTTCATTTAAAACCAAAGACAGAGGGTCAACAGAATAAGTATCCAACCTCCCACTCCCACTGTTCCCATTGTCGGAGTCCTGTGTGCTCGTGCAGGTCACGGACCATATCCGGGCACCACAGGCACCGCGCGTTACGAGAGAATTGTTCACTTGGCTGGCCTGCCCTTCCAGGTCACCTCTTAGGCCAGAGTCTGTGTCGTCTTCTGTTTGGCAATGTCAACCTGCTGCCTGAACGTATTCTTGGCATTCACGCGAACCACCGCGTGTTTTCTCCAATTATTTTGTTTGGTCCCATCTTTTGTGCCACCTCAGTGGCACTGCTCCTAAGCCGCTCATTCTGACACCCCATCCACAGCCACAGCCCGGCCCGGCTCGACGCAGCCCCAACACTGGCAATCCACGGGGGAGCAGTCAGTGTCAAGTCGTCAGGAGGCAACCTACCGGACTGCACTGCTGCACTGCTGCCGAGTCACTTCGGTGGTGTTCAGTGGCGCCTGTTCTGGTGCAACATACGGAGGAC
>CM065732.1:43605280-43615280 GCA_033310375.1 Conus canariensis | reverse complement strand
GAACCTTCTACGACTCCGTTCGGATCTGAAAGACTTAATTAGCAGTTTTATGAGAGATGCATGTCTCTTGCCAGAGGTCTTTGGTATCTGTTTGCACTTTTTTGTATTTGCCTGAGATCGGAGAATGGGACAGACATTTTAGACGGTTTTTACTCTGTGGCATTCTTGGCTAATTATTGGTCAGCAATCTCGTCGCCTTGAATACCCATTTGACCTAGAGTGCAGGCTAGAACAATATTGTGGCCAACATTTTTTTAGAGTGGGATACATTGAACATGATTCACGTGACAGAGGAGTTTCTATTAAGAACAACAGAAGGACACAAAAGAATAGACATTCTTTGTGCTCAGACCGAGAAATATTCTTTGTTCACCTACACATTTTAATCAGGTAATATAAGAGCTGACATATGCGCAGAAAGAAGACAGTGTGCGAAGATTTTCACACATATGTAATAGGCATAGCCAATTAGGCAATGCAACCATGTTAACTAACATACATAAATCCATACATGAATACAGGTTAACACATATTTAAAGCGAACAGATGTACATACATAGATACGTACACACATACATACTCCCTTCCCCAAACATACATACATACATACATACATGCATACATACATACATACATACATACATACATACATACATACATACATACATACATACATACATACATGCATGCATGCATGCATACATACAAACATCCACCCATCTATCCATCCATACACACATGCAGGCATGCATGGTTGCATACATACATACATACATACATACATACATACATACATACATACATACATACATACATACATACATACATACATAACATGTAGATTTGTTTTACGTATATGCTTTTTTTTTTTGACAGACTGAGAAATATTCAGTGCCAGAACGAGGGCAGCACGTTCGCGGCGATGTACACCGCACACATCTTTCATGCCCCCACCCACCCACTCCCAACCGCCCTCCCCTCCTTCCTTCCCATCCCCAGCAACTGATTACGAGCCAGAGTGGGTGAACCTCCCGCTGTGAGGGCGCCACTGCGTCCATCCCACGACACAGCCTCCTGACGTTGCCGGCACCGAGGATTCGGAGGCGACTTCGCCACAGCCGTAGCCGAAGAGAGGGGATCGAAACTGACATCCCCACTAAAGCAGGGCATAAAAAAAGCCTCATAGTTTAATACTTTATTCCTAAATGATGATCTGTGAGGAGAAGAATGATAAGAAATAGTACGTAGGAGTTCCTTACTGGTCTCACAAGACTGTACTCTACGTTTCATTTCATAATATATCTCGGCGCCAACCAGGTCCGAGAGACACAGACACCTGCAGTGTTGGCCAGACACTGTGAGCAGCTCTCGGAAACGCCTTCGGTAAATGGATAAAACTCAAACTGTGTGGTTCCAGACTTTTCATTTGAGTCTGCTACCTTCAGTTCTGAACGGGAACTGGCCAAACCGGCTGTCGTGACATTCAAACCTATGACATCACAAGTTGAAAAAACTGATACGCTAATCACAGCACCCAGGATAGCTATAATGCGCGTTAAAAGGAAAAACAAATATCAACAATAAGCAACAACAGCACCAAAAGAGAAGAAAAAGTTAAAAAAAAAAAATTAAATTAAATTAAAAAAAAGCCCAATCCTCCCACTCCAGGAGGTGAGGGTAAGGTCTAGCTTTCCAATAAATAGATAACTACATAAATGGAAAAAATAACCAGTAACAGAAAAAGACAGACAGACAGACAGACAGACAGACGACAGACAGACAGACAGACAGACAGACAGACAGGCAGACAAGCTGAACTACCAATTTTCTGAACTGCGAATGATTTTCGAATTAAAACGGTACTGTCATGTGTTGATTCTTTGATGTTTGTTTGTTTGTTGATTTCGTATTGTTTTGTTCCGTTTGTCTAGAATCTCTGGATTTTTTGTGTGCAGTTTTGTCTAGCATGGCCTGCAAAGTAAGGCATGTGTTTCTTTTTGTCTTTCTCTGTCAGTGCGTCAGTCTGTATGAGTCTCTCTTTCTCTGTCTCTCCTTTGTCCTCTCTGTTTCCCTCTGTTTCTCTCTCTCTCTCTCTCTCTCTCTCTCTCTCTCTGTCTGTCTGTCTCTGTCTGTCTGTCTGTCTGCCCCTCTCTCTCTCTCTCTCTCTCTCTCTCTCTCTCTCTCTCTCTCTCTCTCCAAAGGCCGGCAAGTAGTAAGTCACAACCATCATGGAACGATCGAATTCGAATAAATAAAATGTGTGATATGGGTAACAACAATCATGGAAGTAATCACAACATGAAATATAAAACACAAGTTCTATAGGGAAATATACATAAGTGTAGCCACTTATCAAATTCCGTAGTCACAGCCGCAGGTAAAGCTCAACATGGTAAGTATTGGCGATGAATTTTATTTCATTCTAGAATATCCTGATAATATGCTACTTTGAAATGCACTGATACTCATTCCAAAAATCAACTCTAGTGTCACTGTTTGATTTGTGCAGTTTATTCGGGCTGGTAGAAAAGTTCAACTTCAAACAAATCTGTAGAATTTGGGAAGGGCGTATTAAACTGTGTGTTTTTTTTTATTTTATTTGAAGATTTTTGCAGTGTGCGCATTAAATGTCTCCATCGTATAGAAGTGCATATGTTAGTATTGAGACCTGTTTTACTTCGTTTACTTTCTGATAAATGTTGCGCGTGAAGTTATTCGTCATAAATCAGTCATGTTTGCTTGTGTTGCATCTTTCACACTTCAATATATATATATATATTTTGTTTTTTGTTTGTTTGTTTTTGCGTACGCAGGTTGATACTTCTGCGGACACTCCCTGTACAGACAGGCAAGGAATAATCCCACCTGCCCAGCAAGGGAGTGGAGTTTTGTGTGGATGACCGTTTTTTTTTTATCCCGTCATTAAGGCAGCCATACTCCAATTTCGGGGAAGGTGCATGCTATGTGTAACGTGTCATCCATACCAACGGCCAAACTGGCCTTCTCTTCCGAAAGTTGGTGATGGGATTTGACGTGTGTGCAAGATGTTATGCGTGCGTTCACACACGGAACCTCGGTTTACAGTCTCATTCGATATGGGACAGGGGAGTCAGTTTTACTGAATCCGGAAACTGTGTTAACATTCAAAATATTCATTTGTATCTAAGAATTGGAGCTTTTATGTTTTTTCCCTTAACAAGTAGAGTTCACATGTATTTGAAGAAAAATGATTGTAACATGCAGAATTGGCGTGTCCGAAAAAAAGGCTCCTTATCTCAAGTAAAAAAAAACCAACAACAGAGAAAATGACTTGGTCTGTCAAATGTGTGTAAAGAGTAAGGAATAAAAACGCATCGCGTGATTTTTTTTTTTTTTTTTTTTTTTTTCAACGTAGTTCTGGAAGTTATTGGCCAGAGACTTGTTTCATGAAAATACCATAACAAAAACAAAAAACAAAAACAAAAAACGACCTTGCACGTTTAGACTTTGTGTTTAATTGAATTTCATCAATATGATGATTTTGAGAATTTTGATCTTGCGTGCGCCCGCGCTCGCGCGCGCGCGCGCGTGTGTGTAAAAGCATTTAAGATAAATGACGTACTATCCTTCAAAATCCTTTTTCGTTATTGTTGTCGTTGCAGTTTGAGTCTTAACAGTTTTGTGTCTTTTCATGTAATGAGTTGTGTAGCTTCACTTCAGCTAGGCCAGTACTTTTCTAAGTAATCAGTCTTGAGTCCTGAAGTTTGAGTCTTCAGAATCTGCCCCACTCTATCACACCCATTCCCCTCTTGTCCTATTCCGCTGCCCCAAACCCTCTGCTCTGTCTCTGCCTCTGTCTGTCTGTCTGTCTGTCTGTCTGTCTGTCTGTCTGTCTCTCTCTCTCTCTCTCTCTCTCTCTCTCTCTCTCTCTCTCTCACTCTCTCTTCCAAACAAGTCGTACTTATTACAATACATATCTTCTTCTTTCCCGAATGTTAACACATCTGACTGCTTTGATCATGATGGCGAACAGATATTATGTTATATGTCTCAGTTCTATTACAAATTCATCTCAAAAGTGAGTTAGAGCAATTTACAAAACTTTCAACCAGTCGACAAACTACATAACGGGATTTCTGATTCATATACATGAGACAAGCTTGCTTTGAGTTCAGCGGAAAATACATGTCTCATTTCACTAAGTTTTTTTAAACTATGACAAGACAGTGTGAAGTCTTAGATGGATCTTGTGAAGGACTACCACCTCTGACCAGTATAACACAGAACACAGAATGGTTGGCATATCTCACCGCCCACACGGTCGTCTTTCACGCTGCTTCCATGACCCAACGACCACAATGACCAGTACTTTACAATACAATACAATACAATGCAATGCAATACAATGCAATACAATGCAATACAATGCAATACAATGCAATACAATGCAATACAATGCAATACAATACAATACAACACAATACAATGCAATAAATTCAATACAGTACAATGTAATGTAATGTAATGTAAAAGGATATTTATAGAGCGCTTTACCTCGCAAGAGCCCAAAGCGCATATTACAGAAAAACATGATAAAATACTAATTCAGATTCAAAGCAACACACACACACACACACACACACACACACACACACACACACACACACACACACACACACACACACACACACACACACACACAATCACACACACACGCTCGCCGCACGCACACAATGCAATAGAATGCAATACAATACAGTACAATGCAATACAATGCAAAGAAATGCAGCACAGTACATTACAACACAACATGACACAACACATAGAAATGCAAAATACTGCAACACAACACACAAATAAATGTAATACAATATCATAAAATACAATTTGATTCATAGCAATGCAAACAAGCCGAACACTTTGCAACACAGTATGACACAGTATGATGCGATGTAAGCCAACACACATGCAATACAGCACAATAGAGTACAACACAATACAATAAGATACAATTCCATGCAGTACCATACTGTACGAGGAATGCAGCATAAACATGCAGTATATGATACTACGGTGCAGTTTATTGTACGACAATTCGATGCGATGCAACGCAGTAGAATTCACACTATAACGACGCAATGGAATTTAATAATTTGTATGAAGCTCAAATGTCATGCAATGCGATGAATTACATTATTACACGATCTAATACAATGCAATACACTACACTGTTCTACAATGCAGTACCATGGCTTATACACCCACTTTACCTCGGAACCATGCAATGTAAGACAATATAGAGAATATGGTTCAATTTAAGGGAATATGACAATATACAATAAAACAAATACGATGCATATACATTTCAACATAATACTTCTTCTTCTTCTTCTGCGTACGCAGGCTGATACTCCTGCGGACACTCCCTATATGGACAGACAAGTATTAATCCCATCTACCCAACAAAGGGAGTGGAGTTTTGTGTGTATGACCGTTTTTTTTTTTTTTAATCGCGCCATTAAGGCAGCCATACTCCATCTTCGGGGAACAACACACTACAACCTGTATGAATTCATGAGTGGAAATTCGAGTGTGTATTAAAAGAATGGTAGCTGACGCCACTCAGCTTCACCCCACTCATTGAAAGAGCTAAGAAGGCGCCATGAAAACAATGAATGGTGGGTATTGACAGACGAAGCAGGACCGTATTAAAAACACAGGCAGTCAAACACAACAAATCACTTAAACAGAGCAACATACAAACCTTAAAGGGTTTAAACGCAACGTGTTATATTAAAAAAAAACAACAAACAAACAAGCAAACAAACAAACAAACTCGAAAGGGGTAAAACACATTTATTAACTGTACACAGGAAAAAAAAAAACCCAATGAAGACTATTAAAACATAAAAATTGAGATGGATCTTGTAAAGGACTACCACCTCTGACCAGTATAATACGGAACACAGAATGGTAGGCATATCTCACCGCCCACACGGTCTTCTTTCACGCTACTGTCCCTGTCTGTCTGTCTGTCTGTCTGCCTCTCTCTCTCTCTCTCTCTCTCTCTCTCTCTCTCTCTCTCTCTCTCTCTCTCTCTCTCTCTAAAACAAATAACATTTAGGACAGCGAAAACGAAGAACGAGAAACACTTATCTTCTCATATTCGGCTCACGATCAAGATGGCCGACGGACGGAAACCTGAGAACACCCAAGAGGTCGACATGCATTGTGTCTTGTCCTGTACTCTGTTTGTCTGTGTCCTTGGCGGCAACTAACCCCCTCTCTTTCTAAATTTTTCTCCTTTTTCCTCCCTCAGTCACTCCGTTTTGAAACCAAGATCCGTGAGTGAACACACAAGCCTGAGCGATCTTGTAGGCACGTTCAACCCCAGCCTATCTTTCGGAGAAAAACTAGGCCATCATGTGCTGGATGTCACAAAAACAAAACATGTTCACATGAGTGCAAGAGTAGTTTACAATGCATTCCCGAAGACAAAATGCGGCTGTCTTCTAGGCAGGATCAACAACGGTTTCATGCGTCAAAATCTCGCCAATGGTACTGAGCCTTAGAGAGCTAGTCAAGGAACGAAGAGTGAAAAAGTCATGTTTCTCTTTGAGTCAGAGAGATTTTTTTAAATGTTCATGTTTGGGGAGTTTATGGATGATCTGGTGGATATTAGGAGAAAATTCTGCAATTAAAAAAAAAATGATTCATTCTGTGTTAGGCGATCTCATTAATCATGTTCAGACGTGGGGATACGACTCTCCGTTCATCTTGACAATACGTATGAAATGCATAGCCATATAAGCTTTTGCTTGGAAACAAGTAGTTTGGTTGTACTTTTTGTTGCAGTTGTAGTTGTTTTTTGTTGTTGTTGTTATTGTTGTTGTTTTGCTTGGAAACAAGTAGTTTGGTTGTACTTTTTATTGCACTTGTAGTTGTTTTTTGTTGTTGTTATTGTTATTGTTGTTGTTGTTGTTGTTCTTCTTCTTCTTCTTCTTTTTCTTATTATCATCATCGTTACTATTGTTGCCATTATAATTGTTTTTATAATTACCATCACTGTTAGTAGTAGTAGTAGTAGTAGTAGTATCATCATTATTATTATCATTATTTTCATTATTACCATCATCATCATCGTTATCATTAGTATTATCACTGAATGTGCTCGGCATTCATCCATTGTTACATGAACGGACAAAAGTGGAACGCCCCCAAGATTTCAGCTTGCTTTCGCTTCTGCCTTCGATGGTCTTAGCGACAACATGTCTACAGTGCTGTCAGAATTAGGGGACACAATAAGAAGAACAAAAGAAGAAGAAGGAGAAAAACAAACAAACAACCAACGTTGAGGATAATGATACACGTTACAAAACTCCTGGTGATGCTGTTGTGTGGGCCATGTGGCTGCCATTCTGTTTATCATACATCAAATTATTGTGTAATCATGAACACACACCTGCATCACACACACACACACACACACACACACACACACACACACACACACACACACACACACACACACACACAATATATATATAATATATATATATATATATGTATTATATATATATATCAATCTATGTGCACATATATTATATATATATATATATATATTGTGTGTGTGTGTGTGTGTGTGTGTGTGTGTGTGTGTGTGTGTGTGTGTGTGTGTGTGTGTGAATATATATATATATAAGAGAGAGAGAGAAGAGAGAGAGAGAGAGAGAGAGAGAGAGAGAGAGAGAGAGAGAGAGGCGCGTGCGCCTTTGCACCCGTACCGAACCGTCTTTAAACAGGGACAGTGAGTCTAGCTTCTGCCTATGTGCAATCTAGTGTAGTTAGTATTATGGTCATGTGCTAATTTGTTATCGTGATTGTCTATGTAATCCTATTGGATCAAAACAATGTGCATAATGTTATTGTGTTCTCCATTCCCCAATAGATCATGACCAATTTGTGCCAAACTACGTTTTCAATTCCAATTATACAAAACCACTTTGTTGATAGTTGTGTCTTCAATGTCCAATTGATCAACACCACTTCATGCTAGCCCATCTCCAAAGTAATTGTCTTCGATCTCCAATTAATAAAGACTGCTTTGAGTGCCGCCATGTCTTCAATCCCTCAATCGTTCAAGACCACTTCGTGTGCTGCTATGTCTTCGATTTTTCAACTGATCAAGACAAAGGATCTCAATGTATGTTCACCCCCCACCCCCACCCCCCACTCCATCAAAAATTCATTAATATCACGTATATGACTGTATCTTCAATACCAGATGATTCAGGTCCCGTGCGTTATAGTTGTATCGTCAGTCCCTCATCGGTCAAGGCCACTCGTTTAATAATAATGTCATCAACCTCCAGTTACTCAAGACCATGTGTCTGTCTAGTGGTGCTTATATTCCCTGAGAGATCAAGACCAGTTGTTGTAAGTAGCATTCGTTCGGAGTTATGGGCGTATGATTATTTCCTCTTGGGAGCAAGCGTTACCCGACTTGTTCGGTAATTTTTTTTTTTTTTAACTAAAGAAATACCAACACAGAGCACACAGAACAAACAAAGGGACACCACACAGAAACACCAACACAGAGCGCTCAGAACACACACAGAGACACCACACAGAAACACCAACACAGAGCGCTCAGAACAAACAAAGGGACACCACACAGAAACACCAACACAAAGCGCTCAGAACAAACAAAGAGACATCACACAGAAATACCAACACAAAGCGCTCAGAACACACAAAGAGACATCACACAGAAACACCAACACAAAGCGCTCAGAACACACAAAGAGACATCACACAGAAACACCAACACAGAGCGCTCAGAACACACAAAGAGACACCACACAGAAACACCAACACAAAGCGCTCAGAACACACAAAGAGACACCACACAGAAACACCAACACAGAGCGCTCAGAACACACAAAGAGACACCACACAGAAACACCAACACAGAGCGCTCAGAACACACAAAGAGACACCACACAGAAACACCAACACAAAGCGCTCAGAACAAACAAAGAGACACCACACAGAAACACCAACACAGAGCGCTCAGAACACACAAAGAGACACCACACAGAAACACCAACACAAAGCGCTCAGAACAAACAAAGGGACACCACACAGAAACACCAACACAGAGCGCTCAGAACAAACAAAGGGACACCACACAGAAACACCAACACAGAGCGCTCAGAACACACAAAGAGACATCAAACAGAAACACCAACACAGAGCGCTCAGAACACACAAAGGGACACCACACAGAAACACCAACACAGAGCGCTCAGAACAAACAAAGGGACACCACACAGAAACACCAACACAGAGCGCTCAGAACAAACAAAGGGACACCACACAGAAACACCAACACAGAGCGCTCAGAGCAAACAAAGAGACATCACACAGAATGTTCGGTATTCTTTGTCTGTGGTCAGTTTTGCATTGAAGACGCCGTGACTTTGTTGAACAGTGCCCAGGTTGACTCACTTGAATAGAGCCCCGAGTTTGCAGCGAAAGTTTGACCGTTCAAAATCCCTCAAGTATCCTGCATAAAAGTGACACTTTGTACTACCAGTCCCCCCCCCCCCCCCCCCTCCCATCTCAACGTCTTGTCGTTCTGATGACGCCGGCTCAGCGAATTGCACATACTCCCCCCCCCCCCCCCTCTCGTCACCTCCTCCGCCCATCCTTCCCGCAGAGGTCATACCCGTCCTATGCGGTAGGTCTGGAAGTGTATCCTGAACATAAATGTGAATTAAAAAAACAAATTCAAGACGACTAATGTGTCTAGTAGTTAGGTGAAAGGTGGCAGACGAAAGAGTGGTTAAGACGGTCGCCTGCCAATCCAACGTGTGAGAAGTGCGTGGGTTCGAGCCCTGCCTTTCTCGCCCTTTCTTTCCCAGTTTGAATGACAAATCGAACTGAACGTCAAGTCCATCGGATGGGGACTATAAGCGAGTCGGACCCGTGTGCCTTCCTGGCCCCCTGCACACGTTAA
>CM065732.1:43595280-43600280 GCA_033310375.1 Conus canariensis | reverse complement strand
GCTCTTTAAACGTCTTTTGTATGCGCAGTGGAAGGGGAGGCTGAATTCATAAGTAACGCCATAAAACCGCTGGGATGCCCTCTCTCTCTCTCTTTCTCTCCCTGTATGATGAAGTCGACTACCACCCCTCTCTCCTCCCTCCCTTCCTCCCTCCCCTATTCTCCTCATCCATCACGTCTCCTTGCCTCTCTCCTCCTCCCCCCCCCCCTCTGTCTCGGTTTATGGCTTCTCGCAACTTTTTCCCTTTGTGTGTGTGTGTGTGTGTGTGTGTGTGTGTGTGTGTGTGTGTGTGTGTGTGTGTGTGTGTGTGTGTGTGTGTGTGTGTGTGTTCTTTGTCATCTTTCTGCTTATGAACAACTGGAAAATGAAAAGTACATTTCTTTCCTCAAGTCTCTTATTTCTTCTTTTCTTGAGTATATAGGCTTTTTTTCTGGAAAGAGTGGAAGCGTCCTCTCTCTCTGTGTGTGTGTGTGTGTGTGTGCTGTGTGTGTGTGTGTGTGTGTGTGTGTGTGTGTGTGTGTGTGTGTGTTGTGTGTTGTGTGTGTTGTGTGAATGTCTCTGTGCATATTTTTTTGGAAAGAGTGGAAGCGTCAGTGTGTGTGTGTGTGTGTGTGTGTGTGTGTGTGTGTGTGTGTGTGTGTGTGTGTGTGTGTGTGTGTGTGTGTGTGTGTGTGTGTGTGTGTGTGTTCTGAATGTCTCTCTTCTCTCTCTCTCTCTCTCTCTTCTCTCTCTCTCTCTCTCTCTCTCTGTTCTTCGTGTCTGTGTGTGCCACTGTGTTTATGCATGTGTGTGAGGGGGTGGGGGGTGGGGCTGGGAATGGGTTCGTTTATGATGCATATGTGAGCGTTTGGTACCAGCTGCGTTATGTATGTATGGATATAAATGCGTCGTTTTATTATCACCAGCGCACAATTCTGTGACTATGAACCTGTGCTTTGTGTTGATTTTCTGGTTCGCGCACTCGCATTTGGTGTGTAAATGTACAAGTGCACGCATTTGGACGTTCGTGACGTGTGTGTGTGAGTGTGTGTGTGTGTGTGTGTGTGTGTGTGTGTGTGTGTGTGTGTGTGTGTGTGTGTGTGTGTGTGAGTGGTGTGAGTGTGTGTGTGTGAGGTGTGTGTGTGTATGTGAGTGTGTGTGTGTGTGTGTGTGTGTGTGTGTGTGTGTGTGTGTGTGTGTGTGTTGTGTGAGTCTCTCTTCTTCTCTTCTCTTCTCTCTCTCTCTTCCTCTCTGTTTGTGTCTGTGTGTGCCACTGTGTTTATGTAGTGTGTGAGGGTGGGGTGGGCTGGAAGGGTCGTTATGATGCTATGTGAGCTTTGGTACCAGCTGCGTTATGTATGTATGGATATAAATGCGTCGTTTTATTATCACCAGCGCACAATTCTGTGACTATGAACCTGTGCTTTGTGTGTGATTTTCTGGTTCGCGCACTCGCTTTGGTGTGTAAATGTACAAGTGCACGCATTTGGACGTTCGTGACGTGTGTGTGTGAGTGTGTGTGTGTGTGTGTGTGTGTGTGTGTGTGTGTGTGTGTGTGTGTGTGTGTGTGTGTGTGTGTGTGAGTGTGTGTGAGTGTGTGTGTGTGAGGTGTGTGTGTGTATGTGAGTGTGTGTGTGTGTGTGGTGTGTGTGTGTGTGTGTGTGTGTGTGTTTGTGTGTGGCACTGTGGTGTGGTGTGGTGGTAGTAAGTGTTGTGTGTGTGTGGGTGTTGTGTGTGTGTGTGTGTGTTGTGTGTGTGTGTGTGTGTGTTGTTGTGTGTGTGTTGTGTGTGTGGCACTGTGGTGTGGTGGTAGTAAGTGTTGTGTGTGTGTGGTGTGTGTGTGTGTGTGTGTGTGTGTGTGTGTGTGTGTTTGTGTGTGTGTGTGTGTGTGTGTGTGTGCGTGCGCGCGAATGTCTCTCCCTCCCTCTTCCTCCTCTATCTCTTTCTTTCCTCTCTCTCTTCTCTCTCTCTCTCTCTCTCTCTCTCTCTCTGCGTGTGCGTGCGCGCGCCTGTGAGTGTATGTGCGTCCATGCACACAACGAGCACACATCCATGTGTGAGGACGCGCACCTGTGTGTCTGTATGTCTGTGTGTGGCTCAGTTTGACCCGGCAATGGCCTGCCCCTCTCTTTTCAGACTCCCCGGGCCCAGGGCTTAGCGAAGCTGCACGCCACCTACAGCGCCCCCCCTAGGCACGTCTGCGCATGCCCACCTCCAGGACGCGGAGAAGAACGGTTTCTACAACAATAGCGGCATTACCCGGAGGAACGCTGATGAAATCCCACGTCTGTAACGACTGACCGCGCGGCCCTTTTTCTCCCTTCGCCTCGCAGGGGTTGACGAGACGGGCACAAGTGTGACAGGAATTTAAAAAAAAAAGAAAAATCAAAATAAATAAAAATGACAGCGACATCTAATCTCTTCTGACGGTTTATATTTTATTTTCGGGGTTGTTTCTTGCTTGTGGGGTGGGGGGGGTGGGATGTCTCCCTTTCTTCCTCCTCCCCCCCCCCCCCTCCCACCCACGCCCCGACTTCTCCCTGAAGCTATTTCCAACACTGTTGATATGTGGGTGACGTTTTCATTACTGTTACACATGCAGAAGGATTTTGAAAAAGGGAGGGCGTGGTGGGGGAGGGGAGGGGGAGGAGAGGGGGAGAAGGGAACGGGGATGGAATGTCCTTTTTCAAGCAGTATTGTCCTGTCTAATCCTTCCGTAAAAATCGGTTTATTCCAAAGTGTCGTCAGTTGATGGAATGGTTTTTATTAGATGGGAGGAAAACGGATGGCATTGGGTTTTTTTTTTTCCTTTCTGTAGGTGAACTGCTGCATGTCTGCATCCTGTTTGGTTCTTTAAGATCGTTCAATTGAAAAAGAAAAACAAAGCACTTGTTGTTTGAGACGAGACGCAGAATATTTTCTCTCTCTCTCTCTCTCTCTCTCTCTCTCTCTCACACACACACACACACACACACACACACACACACACACAAACAAACAAACAAACAAACAAACAAACAACACACACACACACACACACACACACACATACACGCGCGCGCGCGCGCGCGCGCGCAGACATGTTATAAATTTTGATATTATTATTGTTTCATATGTGGTGTAAGAGTTATGCATTTGTATGGTAGAAGTTAGGTGCTTTTGCAAATGTTGTTTGTGATTGTGATTATATGCTGTATTTTTTTTTTTTTTTTTTTTATATAAGGGCAGGATGTAAAGATAAGTTGAAAAGCTTATTCCTCAGCCGTCCATAACGAATTTAGCGGATTTATTACTCAAACTTTTTAGAACGAGAAAAAGGATACATCCGAAGGTGCGGATGGGGACCCAGAGAAGTACTGTCCTCAACTGCCGGACAAACCAGCTGGGAGCAATACTGCACCATCCTTGGAAGCCTGCGCTGTGTTCACATAGGGTGCAGGTACGCACAGGGTATTCCAGTAACACGTGGAGGGACATGGTCAGTCACACCAACAGGAGATGGTGGATACCTTTATCGTGTGAGCAATGGAACTTTGGCCGACAAAAGCCCAAATCATTTGTTATAGGGCTCAGCTGGCAGAACACTGGAGTCGTGATCCTGGTGATTCTGGGGTTGCGGGTTCGAATCTTCACCGGGAAGTTTCGGTACAGAGGGGAATTTTCCCCTCGGAATTAACATTGCTTCTGACTCCTTTTCTCGAAAAAGTCCTTCGAATGAGACCATAAAGCGAGGTTCTGTGTGTGAACGCGCGCGTAAGATCTTGCGCGCACGTAAAATCCCACCACCAACTTTCTGAAGAGAGGGACAGTTTGGTCGTTGGTATGGATGCCACGTATACATACAGAAAGCATCTTCCGTAAAGATTGAAGTAATGAGCGAAAATTGATGTAGTTGCAAAGCGAGAGGACTGCAGGCGGAAATCTAAACAAATCTTAAATAAATGTTAGCGAACCGCCCAGAGAACGTGGACAAACGAGTCACAAGACGAAACACAACTAGTTTCGACCTCTTAGGTCTTCATCAGGTGAGACATTAACGAATAAAACAATGAAAATTCACTTAGCTTTGATCGCTTCAGATCACTTGGTAGGGTTCAGCGCAAGGAATTGATGAACAACAACAAATAGTTTATGTATAATGCATCGTGTGTAACTGATGATATGATTCGCTGTGTATGGTTGATGACGATTCACGTACGGTTGAGGATTCACAACACGTGGTTCACAATGCATCGTATATGATTGACGAGGAATGGATAACTCAGGATAATATACGGTCCATGGTGATAACCAATGGCGTATTTTTAGCGACCAACCATTTATGGTTGATGATGCTTTGTCCGTGATTGATGACCTGAGAACACTGATACAGGCATGCACAGAAAAAGACACAACACCGATTTTTCGAAGGATATACGGCTACTGCCCATTCACATGAACGCGTCTCTGTGTATGTGTGTGTGTGTGTGTGTGTGTGTGTGTGTGTGTGTGTGTGTGTGTGTGTGTGTGTGTGTGTGTGGTGTGTGCGTGTGTGCGTGCGTGCGTGCGTGTGTGGTGTGTGTGTGTGTGTGTGAGAGAGAGAGAGAGAGAAGAGAGAGAGAGAGAGAGAGAGAGAAAAGTGTGTGTATGTGTGTTTGCGTGTGCGCGCCTCCATACTCGTTCCTGCGCATTCATGTGTGTGTGTGTGTGTGGGGGGGGGGGGGGTGAGTGTGTATGTGTGTGTGTGTTTGTGTGTGCGCGCGCGCGCGTATGTGTGTGTGTGTGTGTGTGTGTGTGTGTGTGTGTGTGTGTGTGTGTGTGTGTGTGTGTGTGTGTGTGTGTGTGACGTACGCGGAGTGCGCGCACGTCTCTGAAAGCGTGTGTGTTTGTCTAAACTTTGATCAATACATCAGTGTTTACGAGTGCTGAGTGGCATCCGTGGACCACCCAGAATATCCTTCATTCCAGACAAAAAAGGAACTTAATGTGCGTGGCTTCAGCACAATGGTAAACACTGCAGGTGTCTGTCTCTCCCGTGGCTG
>CM065732.1:43582780-43587780 GCA_033310375.1 Conus canariensis | reverse complement strand
TCAACATTATTTATTTTGATTTTTTAAAAATTCAACATTAATTTTATTAATATCAAGGATGGTGGATGATTGAAAATTCGATATTGGTATAGAGTTTCATTCTAATCTCAGACGTTTTGACACGACTGAACATTTCACTATTTTTCACAGTTCACTCCAGCATCAACCAGTCCCGAGAGATGCAGCCACCTGCATAGTTGTCCGGGAAATTTGAGCAACACTGTCAGAGCAACACCGTCACCATCCATTAAATGGATGAACCCCGACTGTGTGTGGCTCCAGTCTTGCCATTGGAACCTATCATGCATTAAACAAGTCTGGGCAGGAGGCGATTGGCACCACTAATTCCTACACAAATTAGTCACTGTTGGCATTCAAATCCATTCCGCTGCTCACGACGCTAACAACTGCAGCACAGCGGCTGGTCTGAATACATGTTTAGAAATAACTGTTGATAAAGTAAGGGAGAACTGCAGTGCAGCGAACAGGAATGTAAGCTTTGAAATGCGGCCCTTGTTCTATAATCACTACTTACATTTCAGTCAAAGTATTCTGGAAATAGGTATCTTTCCCATCAATATGTATAGATAAATGTGTTAGTTCCGTATTACTAGGTTCATGACTTGCGAGATATTTCGGAAACAAACTGTTCCATCAATATTTATACATTTGTTAGTTTCGCATTATCAGATTTATGACTTGCCAGATATTTCGGAAACTGACAACTTTTCCATCAATGGTTATACATATGTAGTTCCGTATTACTGGATTCGTGAGGATCGAGACATTTCGGAAACAGCAAACGATTCCATCAATATTTGTGCGTAACTTTTATTCGCTTTTAATGGAAACAAAATCGAACAGGAACTTCTACATCCCGTTATGCTTTTGAATTTTCAGCATCTTTCTCGTTTAAACCGTTATTTCTATTTTTCGTAGATAGTGCCTAGTATTTTTTTTTTTTTTTAATGTAAGAGCTCTTTACAGAATTAATTAGGAGTGAATCATATTATCTTGGAAATGATAGTTGATATCGTCAATTGTTTGACCAGGAAGATTTATGATGTTTGCGTCGGCAGAGAGAAAAAGAAATCATAATTTGTTAGTGAGGAGAGTTGACTTACTTAAACGGAAATGCAAGTTGTTTTTTTCAAAAGAATGGTTTCTGTATCATTTGGTATTCTAAGCAGGCTTACAGACGAACATCGAAGTCGTTGTACCGACGTTGCACTGCGACCAGAAAGACGACTGTAGAGATGGTAAATACGTTGTTGTTGATGCTGTAACTCTAAACCGTTACGTTAAACGGATGAGTCAGCAGATAGATGTAATTCTATGGAAACCCATGACAGTGTCTAGACCGTCACTAACCATACGCGTTTCTTAAGAATAAGGGTCGTTCAAAACTTTGAATGTGGTCATTATAGTTGTAAGCTGGAAAACGTTACTGTGTCGTTTGTCCTATGTTCGTGGTAGGGTGGTAGGATACCATATGATATCAGCTCTGATCAATTATTACAATGGTGCAGGAACTGCTTTGCTTGCGTGTGTGTGTGGTGTGTGTGTGTGTGTGTGTGTGTGTGTGTGTGTGTGTGGTGTGTGTGTGTGTGTGTGTGTGGTGTGTGTGTGTGTGTGTGTGTGTGTGTGTGTGCGTGCGTGCGAGTGTGTGTGTGTGTGCGCGCGCGCGTGCGTGCGTGCGTGCGTGCGTGCGTGCGTGCGTGCGTGTGTGTGTGTGTGTGTGTGTGTTTTGTGTGTGTGTGTGTGTGTGTGTGTGTGTGTGTGTGTGTGTGTGTGACACAACAGGGTTCTTTTCCTCCTTTGGCAGAGAACAATGAAAGATGTCAGAGGAAAAGGAGAAAGGCCGGACTTTTTATTATTGTTATTATTAATACTTACATAGCGCCTATCCTCGGCTACAGACCAAGCTCCAAGCGCTTTACAATCCACACTTATTTACACAAGGGGCTGCCTACCTGGGTAGTGCTGACTTAAGAACTGCCAGCTGGCGCTTCATTCAGTCGTTTCCCGAGTCCTTCAGTCAATACCGTTCAATATCGTTCACTCAATTTCCTTACTTCCTTCATTCTTTCCATTTCTCACGCAGGGTGCATGCTATGTGTAATGTGTCATCCATACCAACGACCAAACTGGCCTTCTCTTCCTGTGATGGAATTTTACGTGTGTGCAAGATGTTATGCGTGCGTTCACTTCCGAAAGTTCCGTGTGTGCAAGATGTTATGTGTTCCGTGTGTGCAAGCGCTCTCTTCCGAAAGTTGGTGATGGGATTTTACGTGTGGGCAAGATGTTATGCGCGCATTCGCACACGGAACCTCGGTTTATAGTCTCATTCGAAGGACTGTATGGGAAATGGAGTCAGAACTAATGTTAACTCCGATGGAAAAATCCCCCTGTACGGAAACGGCCCGGCGGAGGTTCGAAACCGTAACCCCAGGATCACCAAGATCACGAGTCCAGCGCTCTACCACTGAGCTATTCCGGCCAACTTACTTACGGGACTAACGGAACCTAAGTAGACCATTCCCTTCATCGTAATGCGAGAGGACAGCCCAGTGCCCAAAGTTCTGCGACCGAACAGCAGCACGGCTTGAAGACGGTGCACGGTGCTTCTTCTGCATGACTACATCACCAGAAGGATTAACAACAACAACAACAACAACAAAATCATATTTGTTTCTAAAATCGTAAAGACAAGAGAAATGTAAATATGAGCAAATGCATTCCAAAGCTACTTCGACTGGGCAAATCAAAATTTAAAAAACAAAAACAGATCACGTTTAATTACAAGAAAAAGGAAAAAAATCTGCGAAAGTTCAAAAATCCTTATTGATACAAGCCCCGGTAGTGGTCAAATTATAGTAAACCATTATTTTTCTTGGGGGGGGGGGGGGGGGACAAGGGCGGATAGAAGAGGTAGTGGAGAGGATTAGTGATGGGGGCAAAATTGAGACTGTTGCTAGATCATAAACTGAAGGTTTCACGAGATATTTGATGTCAGCAAGTCGTCGTCGGAGGAATTGTTACATCTCTACTGAAAAGAGTTAAAAGTAGAGAATTTTTCAGTTAAGAAGTGGAGACCAATATTTTTGTTAACTCCGCCAGATAGTCTCTTCAGACCTAGCAGCCGGTCCCATGGATAAAGGAGGAGGGTTGATTCATATCGGCTGCTACCCTTCATTGGTTTAAAAAATTCCTTACACGTTATCGATTTTAGGTGTGAACTTGTGGAGATAGGTGATTGTTCATTCTTCGATTTCATTGTCTTGAATGTAGTTTAACTGAAGAGGACCAAAGAGGTCGAAACGCGTGGTGTTCTGTCTTGTCATTTGTTTGTCGCTTTCGTTCGGCGGAACATTAACTTTTATTTCAAGTTTGTTTCAGTTTCCGCCTGCAGTCACCTCGCTTTGAAACTGTCTTATTGTGTTGCCTTCAATTGGTTGCGAATGTAAAAAAAAAAAAAAAAAAAAGGATTTGCACGAAGTTGTGTCCCCTCAATTTTTTTTGAAGTGAAGACGAAAGACGTTGTGGTAAAACTGTTAACGAAAACTGAACTATGAACCAAATAAGTGGATACATATTTCCTCTTTGTACAGAGATGAAAGGATGTGACTCACGACAAAGAGAGTTCTAAGCGTGTGCACATAACATTTTGGAAATCATCATCATCATCGTCATCGTCATCATCATCATCGTCATCATCATCATCATCATCATCATCATCATCATCATCATCATCATCATCATTGTCGTTGTCCTCCTCCTCCTCCTCCTCCTCCTCCTCCTCCGCCTCCTCCTTCTCCTCCTCCTCGTCGTCGTCGTTCCCTTTTTCCTCTTGTTCGTCCTCCTCTCCCATTCCTCCTCCTCCTCCTCCTCAAGGCCTCATGCTGACGATGATGATGATCAACAACAACAATAACAACAACAACAACAACAACAAAAGCAACAACATGAAATCACCATCATTATCATCACCATCGTTATCACTGTCATCATTATCATCACCATCATTACCATTGTCATCATTATCATCACCATCATTACCATTGTCATCATTATCATCACCATCGTTACCATTGTCATCATTATCATCACCATCATTATCATTGTCATCATTATCATCACCATCGTTATCATTGTCATCATTATCATCACTATCATTACCATTGTCATCATTATCATTGCCATCATTATCATCACCATCATTATCATTGTCATCATTATCATCACCATCATTACCATTGTCATCATTATCATCACCATCATTACCATTGTCATCATTATCATCACCATCATTACCATTGTCATCATTACCATCGATGTCATGAGTGTCCTCGTCGTCGTCATCCTCCTCCTCTTCCTTCTCTTCCTCTTCTTTTCTCTTCCTCCTCCTCCTCCTCCTCCTCCCTCGTTGTTCCAGTCCTCCTCCTGCTCCTCCTTTTCATCCTCCTCATTAAATCATGATGATGATCATCATCATCACCATCATCATCATCATCATCAACATCAGCATCATCATCATCATCATCATCATCAACATCATCATCATCATCATCAACATCATCATCATCAACATCATCATCATCACCATCATCATCATCATCATCATCATCAAACATCATCATCACCACCGAACTGAAAGACCGACACCAACACTGAGGCAGGATTGGATTGGCTAACTCTGGAACTTCATGTTCCCCCGCCCCTTCCTCTCCCTTCCACACCCTCCCATCCTCACCAACACACACCCCCCAACGCCACCTCTACCCCCCCCCCCCACCCCACTCACCAACCCTACACGCCTGCAGATCGTCTCCCCACCCCCTCACCCCCACTCCCACCCCAACATACATCCCCCGCACCCCAATCCTCCCCTCCTTCCCCCCCCCCCCCCCCTCCCCATTCTCTTTCCCTTCCCTCATCGGCAGATGGATTCGAACCCCCCTCCTGTGCCGTGAGGGCCCTGACGGCTATCGCGTGAGGGG
>CM065732.1:43578869-43582680 GCA_033310375.1 Conus canariensis | reverse complement strand
CCCCCCCCCCCCCCACCCCACTCACCAACCCTACACGCCTGCAGATCGTCTCCCCACCCCCTCACCCCCACTCCCACCCCAACATACATCCCCCGCACCCCCAATCCTCCCCTCCTTCCCCCCCCTCCCCCCCTCCCCATTCTCTTTCCCTTCCCTCATCGGCAGATGGATTCGAACCCCCCTCCTGTGCCGTGAGGGCCCTGACGGCTATCGCGTGAGGGGTGACGTGGTGCTGGCAGTAAGCGATCCAGGCCCAGCCAGCACAGGACCCAAAGACCCCGGCGCCCCCGGCGCCCCCGACGCCTGTGCCCCGGGGCGGCTTGCTGGGCAAAGGGACGTAAATCGCCCGACCCCCCGGGAACCCCTCCTGTGTCTTCCTGGGCTGTGTTTGGCGCTGTCACCGCTCCCGCCCCTCCCCCGATACCCCCGATACCCTCCCCCCCCCCCCCCCCCCCCCCACACACACACACACACACACTGACACTCCTCGGCCTTGTCCTGTCTCTCTGCCTGGCTTCAGTAAATAATCACTAGCCTCCCGCTCGGAGGTGAGTTTTTTTTTTCTTCCTTTTTCTTGTGTGTCTGTTGTTTCTTTCTTTCTTTCTTTTCTTTCTTTCTTTCTTTCTTTTTTCTTTCTTTTCTTTCTTTCCTGTCTTTTTGTCTGTCTGTCTGTCTTTCTGAGTTTCTTTTCTTTTTTTTTTTTCTTGCTGTCTTTGTTTTTTTTTTCCCCTTCTTTCTCTCTTTTTTCCCTGTTCCCCTGTGCGACCCGTTCGTTGTGTTTTGGGGAGAGATGGGTGGGGCGGTAGTTGGATGAGCGAAGGGGCAGGGGTGGAATGGGAATGGTGATGATGGTGGTCTTGGTGGTGGTGGTGGTGTGATGGTGATGGATGGTGATGGTGATGGTGTGTGTGTGTGTGTGTGTGTGTGTGTGTGTGTGTGTGTGTGTGTGTGTGGTGAGAGAGAGAGAGAGAGAGAGAGAGAGAGAGTGTGTGTGTGGTGTGTGGTGTGTGGTGGTGGGTGTGTGTGTCGTGGGTGCGTGCGTGCGTGCGGGCGCGCGCGCGCAGGCGTAAATAATTCCATTTACTCTCTCTCTCTCTCTCCTCTCTCTCTCTCTCTCTCTCTCTCTCTCTCTCTCAATAACCGTCTGAACAGTCCAAGAACATTTCAGTCAAACAACCTGAAGCAGTTAACCAGGATAATCTATCAGACACAGATGACAGTGACTGGAATTTAGACTGCTCAGTATCGAAGGAAGTGCTTCTGTACATCACAAAATTTAAAAACCATGAAGCACCTGGTCCAGATGATACTGCTCGGGAATCATTCAAATATTTCGCTCGGTGACGTAGTTGCTGAATCTCTTGTAAGATTATTTAATACTCTGTTTAAGAAATTTGTTTAATAGTAGGACCATATCCATTTTTTCCTCCGTTGTATAAAAAGTAAGATCCAAACAATACTAAAAAGAAGTATAGGAGGATATCACTGTGATATAAACCGCAAGTTGTATATTTCCACCAGTAACAATCCATTGAAAAGAAAAATGCACTGAAGATCACACTATTTCCGTTGAATATCAAGCCTGTTCCAAGAGAAATCATTCTACCAAAGAGCATTTATTTACTTGTTAGGCGCTTTACAAAAATAATTTGCGAAGAATTGCAATCTTCATGTGGCATTTAGAGACTTCGAGACAGTGTTTGATACGGCATCTAGAAAACTTTTTTTTTTTTTTTTTTTTTTTAGCCAAGTTTGATGAATTAAAAGATACTAAAGGTAAGCTTCATCGAAGTGTCAGAGGTAAGTATGGTTGTTGAGGCAAGCTAGAGTCAGGGTTGGAATTACGCTTAATGATTGTAATGATTACAGACATCTCGGTATTCACTTCACAACGAGCATTAGTTTTTCATTAGCATGCAGATGAGCAATGTAAAGAGGTTCAGAAAGCAGTTGTGAGTATTATAAGAATAGTTTTAACAATTTCATATATTTACACAGGCATTCGATTTTGCAAATTCAGCCAGTTGTGTGATGGAGGAGAAATGTAGGGTACGTTCGGAAATGTTACAAAGTAAATGTGTCCATAGGTTTGCCATGAAACGATTGGTTTGAGTTTGATGGCGAACACTATATGATTTGTCATATGACCAAATTGGGAGATATCCTGTTCAGATAAATCCTTACGTCAGATACATTAGACATTGGTTGAAATTAAGTTTAATGGATGATGATGAGTAACCAGTTAAAAAGTTTTGAATTGTGTTGGTTTTAGAGGGTTCAGGAAAGCATTCATGAACTACAGACATCCATACTGTCTATAGCTCAACATGTCTGCGAGAGTCAGGAAGTGGAATATGTTGAAAATTGTGTTCGCTGATTGAACAGTGAGCGATCGTTTTTGGCAAGGGGTGGGCCAGTCGTATGCATGACAGTGACAGTCTTTTGACTCATAGAACGTTTAAATTACTATTTGTAGAGAACCTTATCTACAGCGAATCTGAATAGATTCATCATTCAAAATTTGGTATGGTTCACTCTGTAGCGTCTTTTTCATTGCAATACGTACAGACAGATCTAAATGTCATGATGAGCAAAACAGCAAATGTTGATCACCACGACATTCATATCTGTTCGTAGGAGTGTAACTGAAAATGAAGTGCATATCATTTGGAACTGTCCGATACAGGATGGTTTGAGAGAGAGAAAAAAAATCAAAATAATCAGTTTATTATGATCGTTCTACTGCGTGTAAAGTGACACACTTTCTGCGTCTACCAACCAAAGCACATTAACAAAACTTATTATATATGAATACTTACATAGCGCCTATCCTCGGCTACAGACCAAGCTCTAAGCGCTTTACAATCCACACTCGTTTACACAAGGGGCTGCCTACCTGGGTAGTGCCGACTGAAGAGCTGCCAGCTGGCGCTTCATTCAGTTCGTTTCCCGGTCATCCAGTCAGTATTGTTCAATATCGTTCACTCAGTTTCCTTACTTTCTTCATTCGTTCCATAGGGTGCATGCTATGTGTAGACGTGTCATCCATACCAACGGCCAAACTGGCCTTCTCTTCCGAAAGCTGGTGATGGGATTTTGACGTGTGTGCAAGATGTTATGCGTGCGTTCACACACGGAACCTCGGTTTATAGTCTCATTCGAAGGACTGTATGGGAAATGGAGTCAGAACCAATGTCAACTCCTATGGAAAAATCTCCCTGTACGAAAACGGTCCGGCGGAGATTTGAACCTGCAACCCCAGGATCACCAAGATTGCGAGTCCGGCACTCTTCCACTGAGCTATTCCGGCCTCCGAAACTTGGAGTTTTCAACTATGAATGCTGCTAGAATATTGAGGAAATTGCGTCACCATAATTACCATGATCGTTTCTTGATACATTATATGTTCTCGTGTTGCTTTACCGGTTATTCTAGAAAGCACCATTTTTTTTTCCTTTGAAGTGGATACTGTTTCTCCCTTCCATGAGGAGCTACTGCTTCTGTGAGTGAACAGTTCAGTATCCTGTGTTCAATGTTCAAAGCATTCTCTCTCTCTCTCTCTCTCTCTCTCTCTCTCTCTCTGTCTCTGTCTCTGTCTCTCTCTCCTCTCTCTCTCTCTCCTCCCCCGCCTCCTCCTCCCCCTCCTCCTCGTCTTCTTCCTCCTCTTTCTACTACTCTCTCCTGCCTTTCCTCTGCAGACCTCCTTTTTGTCTTTCACTCTTTTTCTATGTCTTGCTTTCTGTGTTCGTGCCACCGCCTGTCCTCCTCATCTCTTCTCTCTACGCCCTCGTCCCGTGCTGTTCGGTCTCAG
>CM065732.1:43568869-43573869 GCA_033310375.1 Conus canariensis | reverse complement strand
GGTCGACCAGACAATACCAGTGTGTCTCAATCTTCAAAGACCATTATCTTTTTGTTCTATCATCTTTTGTGCTAACGTTGAAAAACTCTCCTCCAACACCCGCCCCTACCCCCATTCCCCCGCCCTCCCTCCCTCCCTCCCTCCCTCCCGCACATAACTTTGGTGATTTCAAGTGTGTTTTGTACTTTATAAATTCTGAGCATATTCATGGGGGTTTTGCTGCCTTGAATGCTTTGTTTTTGTTTTGTATGAGTGTTTTGTTCCGTTTCGCTTTGTTTCTTCTGGGGAGGGGTGTGGGGGGGGGGGGGGAGGAAGTGGGAAGGATGAGAGTGTTAATTTCCTTTTCATTATTTACGTGGTTTTTTTTTTTTAATAGGTTTTTATGACTATCTGTACGCCACTGTGCTCTCTCTCTCTCTCTCTCTCTCTCTCTCTCTCTCTCTCTCTCTCTCTCTCTCTCTCTCTCTCTCTCTCTCTCTCTCTCTCTCTCTGTATACTGATTGTTGTTCTTCCGTATGCTTGTGCATGTATTATTTTTCTTTTGTATTCAGATAGATAAGTAGATCGATCTTTTGTGTTTGGATGTTGATAGACAGATACTTCGATCGACCAATAGCTACATACCACGGGAATACATGCATGCATGCATACATAAATACATACATACATACAATCGTTCCGTCTATGGGCGAGCACTTGATATATAAAAAAGCACACTTTTGTCTGTCAATAACTTTCGTAGATAAAATCTCTCTCTTCTCTCTCTCTCTCTCTCCTCTCTCTCTCTCTCTCTCTCTCTCTTCGTCGCCCCCCCCCCCCCCCCCCCCGTCTCTATCTCTCTCCTTCTTTCTCTGGCACTTTTTTTTAATACTTGCGCGTTTATTGCTTTATCTGTGTAAAGAGAGACAGACAAGCAGGCACGCAAGCAGACAGATAGATAGATAGATAGATAGATAGATAGATAGATAGATAGATAGATAGATAGATAGATAGATAGAGAAAATGTCCTTACTAAATGCGAACACTTGATATCAGACAGAATGTCTTTTTTTTTTTTTTTAATAATAAGGAATCTCTCTCTGTCTCTCTCTGTCTCTCTCTGTCTCCCTCTCCCTCTCTCTCTCTCTCTCTCTCTCTCTCTCTCTCTCTCTCTCTCTCCCTCTCTCTCTCTCCCTCCCTCCCTCCTCTCTGTCTGTCTGTCTGTCTGTCTCTGTCTCTCTCTCTCTCTCTCTCTGTCTCTCTCTGTCTCTCTGTCTCTCTCTCTGTCTCTCTCTCTGTCTCTCTCTCTGTCTCTCTCTCTGTCTCTCTCTCCTCTCTCTCTCTCTCTCTCTCTCTCTCTCTCTCCGTTTCCCACCCAGGTCGAACCCTTTGGCGGGGGATGTCTAAACATGATGCTTTGTGATAACCGGGTTGGTGGCCGGGCAGGAGACGAGCAGAGAGCTTTTTTCCCTCGGCCGGGTTCTGTCTGTGTTTATCGCCTTTGTGTACGTCTCGCGTACACCCAGGGAGGCAGGGGGGCTGTGCCGTCTCCCCCTCTGCAGGCCCCGTCTCCTGTCTCTCTCTCTCTCTCCCCTGGTGGGACAATGCAAACAAACAGCAAGAGACAGCAGAGAGCCCCCTGTGATAGGTAGGCCCCTCCTCACTCTCTCTTCTTCTCCTATGCTGACTACTTTTTTCTACTACTACACCCCCCCCCCCCCACCCCCTCCGCTAGCATCGACTTATACCTCCATCAGCGATGGGGAAGTTTGGAGGGAGGGGTGGGATATACTTCTTTTTTTCTTTTTTTTTTGTATTTCGTTTTTTATTTTTTATTTATTTATCTTTTTATTGTTATTTCTTGAGGTCGTTCAACTGATTTCAGACTGACTGCGTGAGAAGTGTTCTCTCTCTCTCTCTCTCTCTCTCTCTCTCTCTCTCTCTCTCTCTCTCTCTCTCTCTCTCTCTCTGTTGCAAAACTGAATTAACTATAGTCGGCATTTCGTGTCTGTCTGTTTGTTTGTCTGTCTGTCTGTCTGTCTGTCTGTCTGTCTGTCTGTCTGTCTGTCTCTCTCTCTCTCTCTCTCTCTCTCTCTCTCTCTCCCTCTCTCTCTCTCTCTGCGTTTGTTTCTTTCGTTATTTTCTTTGTTTTTCATTTTCTTTCTTTTTTTCATGCCTATTTTTCCATTTCTTCGTTCTTCTTTTCTTCCCCCTTTCTCTGTGCCTTCCTTTTCCCGTTTTTGTCTTCGTTCTTTCCTTCTTTTACAGGCCCTCTTGGTCACAGCATTGCACAGGCATCAGCCGACCGACCACGTTGTACAATTCCACACCTCTTGATCACAGCATTGTACAGGCATAAGCAGACCGACCACGCTGTACAGTTCCAGACCTCTTGATCACAGCATTATACAGGCATAAGCAGACCGACCACGCTGTACAGTTCCAGACCTCTTGATCACAGCACTGCACAGGCATAAGCAGACCGACGACGTTGTACAATTCCACAGTCACAAACGTATTTTCCGTTGTGTATTTTCCCTGCTTGTTTATTTTTGTTTTCATCAATTTTATTTTTCTAATTGTTTACACCTTTGTTCTTTCTTTCTGTATTTTGGGCTTTCTCTTTCTTTCTTTGTTTTTATTTTCATCCTCCTGTTTGTAATTCTTTTCTTTTTTTGTCTTTTGTTTTTTTTTCCCCTTGCTCATCTCTCTGTGTTTCCTTTTTCTTTTATTCCTGTAGGTCCGTCTATCTTTTTTTCCCCTTCATCTTTCTTCCATTCTTTTCTCCCCCCCCCCCCCCCTTCCTTTCTGTATTAGAATGAAATGAATGGAATACCATAGTAGTATTTCCGCTTTGCATCATCCGCTTTTTTTTTTGTTTTGTTTTGTTTTAAATCAAATTGATTAATTTTTTTTTTCGTGGAATTGGTGTTTGTTGACCGGTTTACAGCACCGCCACCATCTTCATCTTTTTGTTTCTCCTTCCGCTCCTCCTCCTTTCTTCTTCGTCTTCTGGGGTCTGTCAACAAGCAGGATAGGAAGAAAAAAACGTTAAAAAAAAAAAAAAAAAAGACAGAAGAAAAGATACAGCAAAGGTAAGGGAAAGATAGGAACAAACAAGACAAAGATCAGGACAAGAGAGAGAGAGAGAGAGAAAAAAAAAAAGGGGAGACAAAAGAAGGCAGTGGAATGGGGGGGGAGGGGGGGAGGGGGAGGGGGGAGATAGGAACAAGGAAAAGGTGAGGAAATAAGGAAAAGGGATGGGAAAAGAAAATGTAGGGAACGGAATGGACAGCGAGGGACAAACAAAAAGGAAAAAGATGAGGGCAAAAAGAGAAGGGGAGAGAAGAAGAAGAAGAAGAAGAAGAAGAAGAAGAAGAAGAAGAAGGTAAAGCCCCAAATTAGGACAAGACAGGACAGGAGGGACAACAAGAAGAAGAAGAAAAAAAAAAAAGTTGTAAAGACCAGCAGGAAACAGAGTAGAGAAGGTAATGGGAAGGTAAGGTATAAAGACAGAGACAACAAGGACAAAGTGAAGACAGATGGAAAAGTGAAAGAGAGAAAAGAGAGAAGTGAAAGTTTAGGGAAAAGAATGGGAACAACAAGGAAAATGTGAAAAAAAAAAAAAAAAAAAAAAGGAAAAAGGGAGGTGAAAGAAGGAGAAGTACGGGAAAAGAGAAGGAAGGGCAGGAAGAATAAAAAGCAACAGAGAAGGAAATGGGATGGAAAAAGAAGGTAGGGCAAAAAGGAATGGAAAGACAGGGACAACAAGGAAAAAGAAGGGAAAAGAACTCTAGAACTAAAGACAAAATAGGAAAAAAGAAGGGAAAAGGCAGCAGAGAGGGAAACGAGGTGGGGAAAAGAAGGTACAGCAAGAGGAAGAGAAAGGCTGGTACAACAAGGAAAAAGAAGGGAAAAGAACTCTAGAACTAAAGACAAAATAGGAAAAAGAAGGGAAAAGAACTCTAGAACTAAAGACAAAATAGGAAAAAGAAGGGAAAAGAACTCTAGAACTAAAGACAAAATAGGAAAAAAGAAGGGAAAAGAACTCTAGAACTAAAGACAAAATAGGAAAAAAGAAGGGAAAAGGCAGCAGAGAGGGAAACGAGGTGGGGAAAAGAAGGTACAGCAAGAGGAAGAGAAAGGCTGGTACAACAAGGAAAAAGAAGGGAAAAGAACTCTAGAACTAAAGACAAAATAGGAAAAAAGAAGGGAAAAGGCAGCAGAGAGGGAAACGAGGTGGGGAAAAGAAGGTACAGCAAGAGGAAGAGAAAGGCTGGTACAACAAGGAAAAAGAAGGGAAAAGAACTCTAGAACTAAAGACAAAATAGGAAAAAAGAAGGGAAAAGGCAGCAGAGAGGGAAACGAGGTGGGGAAAAGAAGGTACAGCAAGAGGAAGAGAAAGGCTGGTACAACAAGGAAAAAGAAAGGAAAAGAACTAGAACCAAAGAGAAGACAGGAAAAAGAAGGGAAAAGGCAGCAGAGAAGGACACAAGGTGGGAAAAGAAGGTACAGCAAGAGGAAGAGAAAGGCTGGTACAACAAGGAAAAAGAAAGGAAAAGAACTAGAACCAAAGAGAAGACAGGAAAAAGAAGGGAAAAGGCAGCAGAGAAGGACACAAGGTGGGAAAAGAAGGTACAGCAAAAGGAATGGAAAGATAGGGACAACAAGGATAAAGAAGGTGAAAGACATCAGAGAAGGAAACGAGATGGAAAAGAAGGTACAGCGAAAGGAATGGAAAGACAAGGACAGCAAGGAAAAAGAAAGGAAAAGAACTAGAACTAAAGAGAAGATAGGAAAAAGAAGGGAAAAGGCAACACAGAGGGAAACAAGGTGGGAAAAGAAGGTACGCAAAAGGAATGGAAAGATAGGGACAACAAGGAAAAAAGAAGGGAAAAGAACTAGAACTAAAGAGAAGATAGGAAAAAGAAGGGAAAAGGCAGCAGAGAGGGAAACGAGGTGGGACAAGAAAGTACAGCAAAAGGAATGGAAAGATAGGGACAACACGGAAAAAGGAGGGG
>CM065732.1:43553869-43558869 GCA_033310375.1 Conus canariensis | reverse complement strand
AAATGTTATCGCACATTAATTCTGACTTACTCTTTCTTATCTTCATTGCCAGTGCTATAAATTTAGCAACAGATTTAATAACAGTTTCATTACTACTGGAAAGGATTTTTATAACTTTGTTCTGATCGGGAATGTTGGGGAAGGATTCCAGTATGGCACATTTTTTACGGATATCATCATAAGTGGTACAGTAAAATAAAACATGAGTTTCATTTTCGAATCCATTTCCACATGATGGGCAATTAATATTTGTTTGGTCATTTCGGAACCACTGAATACAGTTTTTAAGGCCACAAACTCTGAGTCGAAATCTTGAGAAGCTGTCTCTATGCCACTTATTAGTAACACATGACAAATATTTTTCAGACTCAAAGACATTTTTGAAAGAATGAAACCATCTATATTTATCATTATCCTCCAACTCAGAATGCCAGTTCTGTTTAAAGCAGGAAATAAGCGTATCTTTCAACTCTAGAATAAAAGCAGATTCACACCCAACACCTTGACTCAACCAAACTATGCCATACCCATTTTCCGTCAAAACTTTTTGTACTTTTGATGCCCAATTAAAGTGACCAGATTCATGCTGCCTTAACAGCATTTCATAAGCCTGTCTACATATTCTTGACATAGGCAGTGACATGAGTTTTAACCAGTATTTGATACACTTTATTGATGTCCTAAGATACAGTGGGTATCTTCCGGTTTCCCCAAACACCAGATTGTTTGAGGCATGCAGGGGGACATTTAGGAATCTTTTTATAGCAAAGGTGTGTACAGTTTCGATTTGTCTACAATCATTTTCTAGACCCCAGACTTCAGCTGCATATGTTAAGATAGGTTCAATTTGCGAATCAAAGAGTTTCCAGAACAAACGTGCATCTATTGATCTCAGTTTTTTCAGAGACTTTATGATTTCTATAACTCCTTTTTTCCCTTTTCTACAGGGTTCCGACAGAGCAGAACTTACACTTAATTTTGTCGTAAAGAGCATGCCCAAGTATTTATAAGAATTCGTTACTTTAACCACTTCATTCCCATAGTACCACTTTTCCATAGAGGCTAAATGTCCCCCCTTCCTAAAAATCATTACGTTTGTCTTTTCAAGGTTAACAGTTAAAGCCAAACGGTCAGCTTCTCTTTTTAAACAGTTCAGTTGATTTTGAAGTCCAATGACTGTATCAGACAACAGAACAACATCATCCGCAAATAACAATAGAAATATTTCAGTAGCACCAGGGATTAACTGAATACCATGTTTTCCGCTTTTTGACAAATCAGTAGCCAGTTCATTTATAAAGAAAGAAAATAATTGGGGACTCAGCAGACAGCCTTGTTTCACACCTCTGGGACATTCAAAGCAATCAGAATAATTACACTTGTCACGCACACATGCCAAAACATTATCGTATATGCTTCTAAGGGCATTATACAGTTTACCTTTAACACCATTTTTCCTCATAATTGCCCAAAGCACATTTCTGTTTACTGAATCAAATGCCTTTCTAAAATCGACAAAAGCAACATATAGTTTAGCTTTTTTTTGCAAAAACTTTTCAACAATTGCATACAATGTGAAAATATGATCGACAGTACTGTACCCTGCTCTAAAACCTGCTTGCTCTTCAATGATCTTGCTTTCTTGTTCTGCCCATTCCGTTATTCTTTTATTTAGTATATGTGTATAAACTTTACTAACAACACTTGTTAGGGCAATACCACGATAATTGTCTGGCTGGTTTACGTCTCCTTTCTTATGCAAAGGTACAATAATAGATTTAGACCATTCAATAGGAAAGACTCCCAAATCAAACAGCTTATTAAAGTAAACAACGAGGAAATCAACAACTGAGGCGTCAGCATGTTTTAACATTTCAGTAACGATTTTGTCTGGGCCTGCGCTTTTCCCGGCTTTGAGTTTACCTATACTGGCGAAAACCTCCTGCCTGGAAATAGGGCTATTAAACATTATGTCTGATGTGTTATCATTAGTATCTTCCATGACGTCAATTTCCCCAGTCTGTTCCTCGCAATTTGTTTCATTGAATACACTAAAGAAGTGTTTGTACCATTGTTCTGAAGTGATTGTATTATAAATAGCCGATTTTCTGTTCACTGATCGAATTGTTTGCCAAAACAGCTTAGGATCGTTAATGGACTGCTGCAATTTTTCTAATCTCGCTTGGTCAAAATCATTTTTTTTTTGTTAAGTAAATATTTATATTCTTTCCTTTCTTTAACATATGCTTCTTTCTTTTCATGGTTATATTTCTTTAACCGTTTAAATGTCCTTAACGATTGTCTTACCTTTCTCTTTTTCTTCTCACATTCGTCATCAAACCAGCTGCTTTTCTTTTTACCTGTTCCTACTTTTCTGATCATGCACGCAGCAGCGCTGCACAGTGAACTTGTAAATGTTACAATAGAACTGTTAATGTCTGTATCGAGTTCCGTATAAGCATTCTGTAGGCATTGTTTAAAGTGTACAGACTGTTGTTCTTCTTCGTACTGAAATGCATAGTCTTCAGACCATATGATGCGATTTTCAGTACTACCATTTTCATCATTACAATCTCTATTGCTATCACTTTCCGTACAAACATTCTTCCATTTGAATTCCACAGGTAAATGCCATGAGTCAATTCTATCGCTGACGTATAAATCACAAGACTGTGTTAAAAACATATCTTCTGAGATGACTACATAATCTATCACACTGCAGCCATGCGGCGAAACATACGTGAACTCACCATTAGAATCACTAGGGCATAAACCATTGACTATGATGCAATTTAACTGAAAACACATATTTAATAAGGATCTGCCAAAATTATTGCTATTAACATCTTTTGATTTCCTCTTCAACCCCCCAATCACAATGTTTTCATCCATGACGTCGTAATCAGAATTGGGAGAATAATTCAACATTGATTCGAGTCTAGTTTGATCACAAGCTGTTCTGGCATTAAGGTCACCAACTATCATAACATGAAAATCATGATTTTCTGTAATCTGTAGAATACTTTCCTCCAAAATAACAATACCGTCTTTAATTTCCATTTGGTCATACAACGGTCCATTTTCTGGAACAACATAACAACCAAGTAAAAGAACATCTTTATCCTGGTTGAACACAGATTTGTCAACTCTAACAGCAACAGTATTGCAACAGTTTAACTCGACCCTCGACACAAAGCTATCTAATGACTTTCTAAATAGGAGCAAAACACCGCCTGAATTTCGACCATGTCGAGATAATTTTTCTGGCTGGGGCAACAAACTTGACATGATCATGAAAAACACCATTAAAGTCAAAGGTATTATCCACAAAAGTTTCAGTTAGACAAACAATATCAAAAGAAGAAACATAATTCATGAATGACATATCACTTAATTTAGAGTACAGGTTTTCTACATTATATACAAGGAAAGTCAGTTCATCAAGATGACCCTGCCTGTCCTATGGGTTAGTCCGTGTTGATCGCCGGGCTTGGTGGGGTTGTTGCCGGGACACTTGTTGACAGGGGAGGACTGGCTGGAACGGAGCTGAGTCACGTTTACTCCAGTGTGTCGACTGCCACCATTTCTGTTGTCACTGTGGCCACTACGCACATTGCTCTCACCACCAGCACGGGCACTGCTGTTACCGCAACGCGGTCTGTCGTTAACACCACGAGTACCACTGACACCACCACAAGCACCACCACCACCACCACCACCACGAGCACCACTGACACTGCCACGAGCACTACTGACACCACCACGTGCAGTGCTCTCACCACCACGTGCAGTGCTCTCACCACCACGTGCACTGCCGTATCCACCACGTGCACTACCGTATCCATCGCGTGTACTGCCGTATCCACCATGTGCACTGCCATATCCACCTCGCGCGCTGTCACGTCGACTATCCCTGTTGGAGCGAGGAGAATCTTCACCTCGCCGATGACCTCCGCTGATGTCGTGACCTGCGCCCTCATGACCTCCGCGACGTGATGCGTTGTACTTGGGCTGTTCCGTGGCCGGGTTGTTGGTTGACGTATCTCCGGCACCGGCGTCGTCGTTTGTTGCTGCTGCTACTTCAGCGTAAGTCCTGGGATCAGGCCTTGGCACCACCATCAGCTTTCCTCGCCTGAAGAATGCGACCTTCCCCTCCTTCTTCGCCTCCGCAACAATGCCGGCCTGCTTCCTGGTGAGGTCATTGGCCACCCTCACACCTTGCCCCTCCAACCTGGCTCGGTACTCCCGGTTCGTGATGACTGCCATCTTGTCCCTCCACCGACTGAATTTGACAATCATGGGCTTTGGCTGGCCATTTCTGCTTTCGCCCACTCGATGAGCTCGTGCAATGTCGTCTGCTGTCCATTCCTTCGGTGCTTCCACACTGTTCAGTGTGTCAACAACCAGTCTGGCACAGGAGTCATAGCTCTCGAATTGTTCTGTCTGTGGCACACCAAACAAGCGTAGATTATCCCTTCTGGAGAAAGCTTCCAGAACATCACAGTGTTCTTTCAGACCACCTATCTCGGTTTTCATAGTTTCTATTTCAGAAAACAACGTGGAAAGATTGTCCTCGTTCTGTTTGCTGGCGCAGAAAAGTTCGTCAACATCTTCTTGGGTATCCTTCACGGACGAAGACAAGCGCTCATTCTCTTCCTCCAGCCTGTCACAGCGCCTCCCTATGTCATCACACTTCGTTCTGACATACGAAATGTCCGTTTTGATGGAACCGAGATCTTTCCGCAGGAGTGACATATCATTAGAAAGAGACTGGGACTGTTCACGCTGTAAGCGCATTGCTTCCAGTAACTGCTTTGCGAAATCGGGTAGAAAACCCGAATCACCTGTACAATCGATGGAAGGGGGACGAGCGGAAGTCTTGTCAGTGTCACTGCTGCCATTCACACTGTCACTTTCTGTGCTAATGCCCTGTTGGTGAACGGCATCCCTATCTACAGGGCCAGGGTTCACCTCAACGTCACCACAGCACAAGAAATAGG
>CM065732.1:43543869-43548869 GCA_033310375.1 Conus canariensis | reverse complement strand
ACTATAAACCGAGGTTCCGTGTGCGAACGCACGCATAACATCTTGCACACACGTAAAATCCCATCACCAACTTTCGGAAGAAGGCCAGTTTGGGCGTTGGTATGGATGACACGTTACACATAGCATGCACCTTCCCCGAAGATGGAGTATAGCTGCCTTAATGGCGGGATAAAAAACGGTCATACAAACAAGACTCCACTCCCTTTGTTGAGCAGATGGGATTAATACCTGCATGTCTATACAGGGAGTGTCCGCAGGAGTATCAGCCTGTGTACGCAGAAGAAGAAGAAGGCGCAGTCCTCAAGATTAGGACATTTCAAAGTGCTGCCTTTGGGGCAGGAGAAGAACCGGTCAAGAAGGAGCGGGAGACGGACGGAAACAGCAATTGTAGTAAGGTGAAATGGAGAAGTAGAAGGAGAGGGGAGAACAGTTGAATGGTTGGGGGTGACAGTGCGTTAGGACACTGAGGACATAAGTAATCAACACGGAAGTGAAAACTTAAATCGTCTATTAGTATTATTGGTTACTCCTTACTACCTACACTTGATGTGCTTGTCGTCAAGTACTGTCGTCAGGTGTGTATCTACATTTCCCAGTTCCCCCCCCCCCCATCCCCACCCCCATCCCCACCCTGTCTCTGGCTTTCATTCTGCTGTCGTCTGCATTCATCACATGTGAGTCACACAGGCAAATTGCCTCCCTTGTTTCAACATCACGCTGAATGCAGAGAGCATGATTAAGAGGCAGTCTAACAGACCAAGCGTCCATGAGTGACTTTCTTCCTGAGCTGCAGATTGGTCTGTGCTGAGTCTTAACTGGCTTTTGATGTGTATGTAAGTCAAAATGTGGAATTTTCACACACATGCACGCACGCACGCACACACACACACACACACACACACACACACACACACACACACACACACACACACACACTGAGAGAGAGAGAGAGAGAGAGAGAGAGAGAGAGAGAGAGAGAGAGAGAGAGAGAGATGTGATGGGGTCGGAGAAGGCAGAGGGGAAGGGGGAACGACCATGAAGATGGTTCGTTGGAGTCCCCCCGTGCCACTCAAGCCATGCTATTCCCCAGCCCATTCTTTTTGTCACACAAGCGCAGCACTCCGTCTCAAATTCTTCCCCTTTCCTTCGACCTCTCCATAAAGAAGGAGACTTATTCTCTACACCTCTTCCGCCCCCCCCCCCCCCCCCCCCCCACACACACACACACACAGCAAAGAGCATTTCACGGGCAATTAACAGGGATTCCATCAAACAGCTCAGGTCTTAGCGTGGGCAGTCCCCACCTCCTGACAGCCGGTGAAAAGTTACAGACCTCGATATAACTCTGAAAAGGGGGTCACTCTGAAAGTTAAGAAAAAAATAAAAGCAAAAGGAAAAGAAAAAGTAAAAGTCTCCTTAGAGTTTGAAGAGTGAAAGTCCAGGCAAAGTGAAAAACATGGCTGTGGAGACACGTAAAGATGTGAGTAACTTCAGCATTGATAACAGATGACAACTAATTAACAAACTAGACAAACGTTGTCTCAGCAACCAGTCCCCGTTGCGCAGTGGTCAGCGAGCTACATTCTTAGCTGGGAGGTCGTGGATTCAATTCCCATCACTGCCATTGTCATTTGATGGATCTTTCTGCTTCGGTCAGATCATACCCAATGTTGGGTTTGCTGTGGGCTCTACTGGGAAGACTGGAACCATACAGTCGATTTTCAGCTTCATGGATGCGTCTCTAGAGAGTTTTGCCAAAATTTCCTGATCAACAATGCAGGTGTTTTGAGCCCTCGGACCTGGTTGACGCTGGGATCGATTATGAAAGAAGACGTAAAACACGGTGCTGTTCTTGCAGTCTGAGACCAGAATCGAACTCCATATCATCATCGTCGTCATTCTCGTCCTCATTGATCCACATTAAAAAAAGTCTTAGATTCTGTGGCCCTTGATGTCCTGCTCTCATGGTGACCTCAGCCACTGCGTCTGTGCCTTTGATAAACTCGTTTCAAGCTTGTCGTTAGTATCGCATGTTCACGAGGACTGTCTTTGGCTGGGCTTGGTAGATCCCTCCGAAAGGGGAGGGGGGGGGGGGTCACACTCGCACTGGCTTCGCCACTAAGTAGCTGCTATCGTCAGTATGGGGTTTACTATGTGATATCCTGCAAGTGTTTGATCCAGCCATCAACATATGAACTGCAATTTTGATCAAACGACACCATCACACACATAGTAAATGATATCCTGCAAATATTTGATCAGAACAGACACCATCACACAAATAGTAAATGATATCCTGCAAATATTTGATCAGAACAGACACCATCACACACATAGTAAATGATATCCTGCAAATGTTTGATCAGAACAGACACCATCACACATAGTAAGTGATATCCTGCAAATGTTTGATCAGAACAGACACCACCACACATAGTAAGTGATATCCTGCAAATGTTTGATCAGAACAGACACCACCACACATAGTAAGTGATATCCTGCAAATAGTTGATCCGAACAGACACCACTGAACACCACCGAAGTGACTCAGTAGCAGTGCAGTGTCTCCTCTGGTGGGTTGCCTCATGACGACTTGGCATTGACTGCTCCTTGTGAAGTGCCGATGCCGGGACTATGGCGGGGGGCAGGAATGAGCGGCATGGCGGTAAAGCCAGTGAAGTAGCACGGAACATGAGACCAAAAAAAAAAAAAAAAAAAAAATGCAAAGCATATAAACGTACTCCCAGTTTATCTTGAATGTGCGTGTACATGTCAAGAGCATGTTTACTATGAAAATACTCATGATCTTCCAGTCAGTTATTAGATCTAAAGCTATTTTAAAATCCGTCAAATACAGTACTTTCATAGATAATTGTCAAATTTAAAAAAAAAAAAACGTCACACTCAAACATGCGTCATAATGTATTTCGTCACTCAGAGATTTCATAAAGAAGAAAAACCGGTTTGGGCCATTATAGCCGTTAGTAACGGCTATTCTGGTAAAATAAAACATTGGGCATCATCCGTGACCCATAATGAACATACCTACAAATTTTCAGAAAGATCGGCCCAGAAGTTTTGTCTGGAGCGAGTGGAACACATTTTGACCACGGACAGACAGACAGACACACAGACAGCATTTCTTCGTTCCCATTGTAAAGTACTGCTCCCTGTTCTATAAGAACTGGGAGTACAAAAAGGAAAGAAAAAAAAAGAACAGAAAGAAAAGAAAAAGAAAAGAAAAGAAAAAGAAAATTTGTCTCAGCAAGCCTAAAGCCACGGGAAGCAAGGACTTTGCGAGGTGATGGTTGGTGTCAAAGGTCGGCTACTTCTTGCCGGTTTGTAAAGTTCAGGACCGCGGCTTGTGCACGATGGTTTTGCAGCAAGTGACTGACCCCATGGCATGATATGTGTTAATGCTTATAGGATTTGCTGGATGGAATAGATGAAACGGGGTGTACCACATATCTTCCAGAATGGAAACAGAGAGAGAGAGAGAGAGAGAGAGAGAGAGAGAGACAGAGAGACAGAGAGAGATAAAGATCATCATCAAAATTTGCGTAGCTCTCAACGTAATACCTTACTTACGTTCATGAAAGCAAACAATTCTGCTTGAGCTCACTGTACCCTAGAAAAGTAGAACGAAGGAGGCACAAACCTGAAAAGTGTGCCAGTCTTGCCAAGCAATCTGAAGAAATCTGACTTCTTACCGAAGTCCTCGCCGTAGAGGTTGGAGCAATGTGGCGGTGGGGGTGAGGGAGGGGGTGAGGAGTTAAGCTCATCAGCTTATGATCTCTCTAAAACAGCTTTCCATTGCTAGTGGGAAGGGGACCAGAAAGAACCCTGAAGGCGATGGCAGAGTAAGCTGAGAAGGGATTCAGCTAGATCTGGTCAAGGAGGTACAAAAGGAAACTTCATGGGGCTTAAGTCTACCAAACTGTTAGAGGTGGTCCAATATCTAATTGGTTGAAAAAAAATTACAGTTTGATTATTTTGGTCTTGACCTTCCTAGCCAGGCTGCAGTTGCAGGTTCAAATCCAGGGGATGACCAAAACCAAAACCAAAAAAAAAAAAGAAAAAAGAAAAACCAGCGCGATATCAAAATGGCATCTAGGAGTCTTGATCAGCATGCGACCTGACTCCTTTGGATTGTAACTTTTGCATGATAAAGGGGGACCGTAGTGGTGTGTGTGTGTGTGGGGAGGGGGGGGGGGGAGCGGGCGGTAAGTGGATGGCTTCTCTTTTGAAGACCCTCTACTGGCCTACTGTTCATCAGGTTTCTTCCAACTGGACCAGGAACTCTGCCATCTGCAAAGAGCAAATGCTTGTCCTACAGACTTTAAAGTTACGTTTGACTGCTCCCTTTCAAATGCGTCGTCTTTTTTGTCTTAATTACATCGCTGGTCTCTCTCTCTCTCTCTCCTCTCTCTCTCTCTCTCTCTCTCTCTCTCTCTCTCTCTCTGCTTTCGTTTCTTTCTTTTTTTCTTTCTTTCTTTTTCTCTTTCTTTCCTTTCTTTCTTTCTTCCTTTCTTCTTCCTCTCTTTATTCCTTCCTTCAGTCCCTCCACTCGTTCTTCCTTTCTTTCTTTCTTTCTTTTTTCCTTTTTTTCTTTCTCTCCTTCTTTTTCTCTAAGATTTCTAACACCGCCAAGAATGACCGACCTTTGAAACTGTCAAGCTAAGCTCCCTCTCTTCAATGCTGATTCTTTTACTGAACGAAAAGAATACACACGCAAACAGATGAAAACTCAGAACGCAGGCAAATTCCCACTCCATCTGGCGCTAAGACAACACCATAGGTAAATGAACAAGGATTTGCAGACAAATCCAAACAACGATGTTTTTTGTCACTAAAGGCCGCATACCATTTTCCCATTCCGCTCCGCGTCGAAAGGTCAACACAGTTAATTAACTAACGCTGGAAGATGGACGCGGTACGTGATCTTTTGATAACAAAATTAATACTGTACACACATTTCAGGCCGTTTGGAACAATAAAGA
>CM065732.1:43513869-43518869 GCA_033310375.1 Conus canariensis | reverse complement strand
TTGATATGCCAACAGATATGAGTATTGACTGATTGGTTGATAGACTGACTGATTGATATGCCAACAGATATGAGTATTGACTGACTGGTTGACAGACTGAATGACATGCCAACAGATAATGAGTACTGACTGATTGGTTGAAAGACTGATTGATACGCCAGCAGATATGAGTATTGACTGATTGGTTGATAGACTGACTGAATGATACGCCAACAGATATGAGTATTGACTGATTGGTTGATAGACTGACTGATTGATATGCCAACAGATATGAGTATTGACTGATTGGTTGATAGACTGATTGATTGATATGCCAACAGGTATGAGTGTTACTGAAGCTCGCATTCTTTGTGTGCACCATGTAGAAAGTTTGAACATACTATTGAGAGCAGTAACAAACGGCAAATGAAGCGAGGAGCAGGGGTAAGGGGATGAAAGGTGGGGGTGGGGGGGAGGGGGGCAGAGGTGGGGGGGGTGGGGGTGGAGTGGGGGTTGGGAAGGAGGGCTAGAGAGTGAGGACTAACATTTGAGAGTCTTGGTGAAAAACAAAAAGAAAAGAGGAGGCAGACTGGCGCGGGGGAGGAGCAGATTGAGGGGGAGGGGAGGGGGGGGGGGGGAGAGGGAAGGAAGGGGGGGGTGGATGTAAGAGGGTCGGGGGACAAACGGGATGAAAGTTTAGTCGCTGGGACAGGAGAAATGGATGGCAACGGGTGGCGCAACACACACACACCACACACACCACACACCACTCTCTCTCTCTCTCTCTCTCTCTCTCTCTCTCTCACACACACACACACACCCCCGCGCGCGCGCGCCCACACACACACACACACACACACACACACACACACACACACACACACACACACACACACACACACACACACACACACCAATTTCGTCTAATATCACTTAATGTGAAAAGACGTTAAATTGAAGACAACAACAACAACAACAACAAACACACAATCTTCTCTCTCTCTCTCTCTCTCTCTCTCTCTCCTCTCTCTCTCTCTCTCTCTCTCTCTCTCACGTGTGTATGTATGTAGATATGTATGTGTAGTTATTCTTTGTATTTTGTCAAGATGGGCAGGTTTGAATTTGACGTGAAAGTGTACCTACATATATACAAAATGTTTATAGTTGTGTTAAAGTTAGTCGCTATACATGTCTTAGATCTTTTTCATGGGTGAATTTGCCCCCATGTCATAATGGCTGTACTGCTATTGACATTAAAATACCAATGAGTCTCTCTCTCTCTCTCTCTCTCTCTCTCTCTCTCTCTCTCTCTCTCTCTCTCTCTCTCTCTCTCCTGAAAGCTTGCCCGAGAAACGAACGCGGCAAAGCGAACTGAGAGAGGAGAGAGAGAGAGAGAGAGAAGAGAGAGAGAGAGAGAGAGAGAGAGAGGAAGAGAGAGAGAGAGAGAGAGAGAGAGAGAGAGAGAGAGAGAACGATCAATAATAGAATTGAACACAAGAGATTGGCGCCGACGCCATGAAGGGGCTTTACAACCCGTCACGGCGGCATGCTCACCTTTCTGTACATAACATCGAGGGCGGGGACGGTGCTTGGGGAGGGGGAGGAGGGGGGAGGAAAGGGGTGTGTGGGGGGGGGGGGGCTGGGTGGGTGGAAGAAGCGGGATTGGAATCCATCCATACACGACCGACAGGCGGGAATGACCTCAAAGAGTGAATATTCACACGGTGACCGATCAATGATTAAATACACGAAAATCACAGCGCCGCTCGGATAAGCGCTCCGCCTGCTTGTGCCGCTGAGCGAGGCCGGTGGCTGCCAACATCACAGGCGGGCGACCGGCGCCGTCCGCGAAGAGTAGGAGGGGCTAGAGACAATGGGAAAATCAGCCTCTGAAGCTAACCCCCCAGTCTGCCACCACTTTCAGCATCAGGGCCAAGATCCAGTCTGAAGGGACTGGCTATGGCTGGGTAATGAACTAAGGACCTCCCTCCCACCCTCACTCCCTCCCTCCCCCTCCCTCTCACCCCTCCCTCCGCTCTTGTTTCGTCCACGATAAAGCCGACCAAAACTGCAGGGGGGAACCCTGTTAAAGGTTGACCCCCCCCCCCCCCCCCCCCGTTACCCTATCCCTCCCCCCCACCCCGCCCACCTCATTCTTCTCCACCATGTCCACTTTCAAAGAAAAACGGCTATGACGTAGTTCAAAATTGTCCAATCATCAAGGAAATGAAGAAATAGGAGGGGGGGGGGGGGGGGGGGGGGAATGCTCTAGAAACTTCCTCTCCTGTTAAATCTCATTACACCGCTCTGGTTTGAGGCTTTTCGGATCAAATCCTTCACATCGCATCAACATTAAAGAAAAAAAATAATCGACGAAGCATGGTTTGCTTGGGGGCTTCTGACTGGCTGCCTGGTTGAGCGACTGAGACTGGAATTTGAAGTGAAAGAAAATCCCCTAAAATCACCGCGAGTTTCAACTTATCGAAGTTAGATTTGTTGAGTGGGGTGGGGGTTAGGAATAGGCCAATAAGAGACACAGAGAGGAGAGAGAGAGAGAGAGGGGGGGGGGATAGGAAATGGAGGTTCGAATTCCCGCTGGTCGAAGTGAAGACGATGATTTTTGGCACTGGGGCTGGATTGAGTTTTCTACAAGTTCCAGAGGAGTCAAGTCGCAGTTAGCCATTTGATGCGCTGTTGCCATTGTTCTTCATGACGACGACAACGACAACGACAACGACGACGACGACGACGACGATGATGATGATGATAATGATGATGGTGATGATGATGATGATGATGATGGTGATGATGGTGATGATGATGATGGTTATGATGATGATGATGATGAGATGATGATGATAAGATGATGATGATGACGATGACGATGACGATGATGATGATGAAAAGAAGAAGAAGAAGGAAGAAGAGAGAAGAAGATGAATAGATGATGATGATGATGATGATAGATGATGATGATGATGATGATGATGATGATGATGATGATGAACATGTGAAATGCTTTATTCTCATAACTGTTATCGTTCTATTTATTAACCTTTTTCTTGCTAATGATGATGCTGGTTCCAATGGTTATGATAGTGAGTTTGGTGTGTGAGTGTGTGTGTGAGAGAGAGAGAGAGAGAGAGAGAGAGAGAGAGAGAGGTGTGTGTGTGTGTGTGTGTGTGTGTGTGTGTGTGTGTGTGTGTGTGTGTGAGTGTGAGTGTGTGTGTGTGTGTGTGTGTGTGTGTGTGTGTGTGTGTGTGTGTGTGTGTGTGTGTGTGTGTGTGCCCATCCCCTGTTTTTCACTCGCAAGCATGTACCGTGCGCTTGGACCTGTAGGACGCTTCAAAAGATAGCATTGTGGTCTTATCAGGTACAAATGACACCGGAATTTTGTTGAAATCTGTCTTCCGTAAAAATTTGTAACAGATGGAAAATATTGAGCTCTCTCACAAAGGTTGAACTAGCTAGCTGGCTAGCGAGATAGATAGATAGATAGATAGATAGATAGATAGATAGATAGATAGATAGATAGATAGATAGATAGATAGATGGGTGGATAGATAGGTAGATAAATAGATAGATAGATAGATAGATAGATAGATAGATGGGTGGATAATAGATAGATAGATAGATAGATAGATAGATAGAAAGATAGGTAGGTAGGTAGGTAGATAGATAGATATGTGGGTAGGTAGGCAAGTAGTAGGTAGGTAGGTACGTAGCCTAGGTACGTAGCTAGGTAGTCAAACAGACAGACAGATAGATAGTTAGGTAGGTAGATGAATAGGTAGATAAACAGTAAATCGACAGACAGTTGGCTAGCTAGCTAGCTAGCTAGATACATAGATGGACAGACAGATGGACGGACAGATGGGTAGGTACGTAGGTATGTTACGCAGACAACATACACACAAACATTTAGACACGCCCGCGCGCGCTGACACACACACACACCACACACACACACACACACACACACACCACACACACACACACACACACACGCACGCACGCACGCACGCACGCACGCACGCACGCACCACACAACACACACACACACACACACACACAGAAAGACAGACAGAAAAGACAGACAGACAGACAGACAGACAGACAGAAGAATGACATAGACAGTGAGAGAAAGAGAGAGGAGAAGTGGAACTGTATGTCTACCGGACTATGTGCAAGAAGTACGCGTTTCTCTGGGTAGGAAATAATTAAACAAAGTGTAAGACTGAAAGGGAATAATTGAGTTCATCAAACAAGGAACAAAACCAGTGTCTTTTTTTGTGTTTTTGCCATCATATCACACACTGGTATATTATATTCGTCCGTAAAACTTGTGTCAGAGATCGCACAAATGAAATCTCTTTTTTTTTTTTTTTTTTTTGAATGCATACAATATTTACATTTCCAAATTCAGTGGTTACAAAACAGTTGTAGAGAATAAACAAAACGTTTTTTTTTTTTGTTATTATATTTTGGTAGCATTGCGATGATAACTTCCACCCCCCCCACCCCCCAAAAAAAAAAAAAAAATAAAAAAAATAAAAAATAAAAAAAAAATTCGCCGTTTGTATTTGTGTATTTTCGCAATATTTTGACAGATATTTTTTTGTTTGGGAAAAAAGGTTTATTTTTTAATTTTTTTTTAATTTTAATTGAAGTGGCATTGCACCCACGCCGCTCATTCCGACCCCTGTCCACAGCCACAGCCCGACCCGACCCGCCACAGCCTGGCACCGGCAATCCACAGGGAGCGGTCAATGTCAAGTCGTCAAGAGGCAACCCACCGGAGGAGACACTGCACTGCTGCCGAGTCACTTCGGTGGTGTTCAGTGGCGCCTGTTCTGATCTAACATACGCAGAACACCACCTTACTAATAAGCCCCCTACTGACGACAGTAATGCTTAGTCGCGGCGGAGCCGGCGTGAGTGATCTCTCCCTCCGGAAGGCGTCACTACGCTAACAAATGTGTGTGTGTGTGTGTGTGTGTGTGTGTGTGTGTGTTTTGTGT
>CM065732.1:43508122-43513769 GCA_033310375.1 Conus canariensis | reverse complement strand
CCCCCCCACCGTCCACAGATCCTATGGGTTCAAATCGGGTGACCTGGCAGGCCACCATTTTTTGTCCCCCTCTCCCTTGTAGAACTGATTCACATGGGGCGCGGTGGCCGGCGCGTTGTCGTCCGGGAACGGCGCCCTGGCCAACTGCCCTCAGCGGGCACCCACGGGGGCGATAGGTGTCGGGGTAGGTGGCCCCCCGGGTCAGGGGGCCTTAACACGGGTAGGGGGGTCCGGGACGTGGGCTAAACCCACCCCACACCATCACGGACCCACCCCATACGGTCATCTCCCTGACGGAGCGCAACGTACGTTCCCGGGACTGCCAGACGCGAACCCCCCCGTTAAACCTGAGGGTGAACCTTGATTTGGCCCTGGAAGGTACTGTTGCCCTTTCGCCTTGTCCCCCTTCTATGCATGCTGCCCAGGCCCGACGTGAGCCGATGCGCTGGGTCAGTATGATCTCACTGCGGGACCTTGACCTCAAGTGCGTCGTGGACCCGGTTCCGAACTGTCGGTACTGACTTTGACGTTGCTGGCTTGTCGTGCTGTCCGGAGTACGTGCACGGCTGAACGGCTCCAGACAAGCGTAACAAAAACCCCGTCCTGCTGTCGGGAGGCTTCTCGTCCGCCCACCCCCTGTGTTTTTAACACTTCCATTTTTAACCAACGTCCTGAGCCTCAAATACTGGGGACTCACCCAACCGCACCAATCTCCCCAACCAATCCTTTTTTGGGGTACCATGCTATGCTCTTCCTCTGTCGGTGTTGCTTAGTCTTGCTCGCGGGCTGGTTAAATCTTCCTAAATTTCGCGATTTTTTAATACCCCCAAATGTGCTAACTGATTAAATTTCTGCTCAAAAAAAACCTTTTTTCCCGTGCATCACATTTTTTTTTTTTGCTGTTCTGTGTAAAAATTGGGGACAAACCCCAAATTCAAAATTTCTCGGGGATTTTTTTTGCTCAGATGCGACGCGGTAATAACTGCTACCGACTTAAACATCAAAAATCACGGGAGTATATTTGAGAACCCGGGTAGCTTTTCCCCAAGTTTATTTAATTATCAATTAATTGGTTTATCAGAGCTTTTAAAAAATTGCATACAAAATTAGGGGGGTACTTCAATTGTTTTTAGTAGTAATATAAGGATCATAAGAATCCCTTTTTTGCTTTCTACTGCAGGGACTACTGGGCCCAACCTTCTTTTGTGGAGTGGTGCCCAAACTGCATGGAGACGTGAATCTACCTATCTCTCTCTCTCTCTCTCTCTTTATATATATATATATATATATATATAAAAGATGATTTATTCAAAGCGAGATTGGCAGTTTAAGCATATCACAGGGTATCAGCGCTACAAGCGCCCAACGTCAAACTGACATGATCCCTGTCCATCTTCACGTGTTGTCGTTCTGGTGGTGTGAGTGTGGAGTAAGTTAGTGATTCTCCCTATTCCCATTCTTCTCCTGGGATGTTTATTCCCGTCGGCCATAATATATCTTCTGCGTGGGGTGTGGTGATTAAACCTGAATGGAAGTCCACCACCAACGCCATTACTAATCCCATGATCGCTTCAGTTTATTTTGTCCGTTAGTGTGTTTCGTTTGGTTGATTTTTTTTTTTTTTTTTATCCGGAGAAGGAGAAGGGGCTGGGATAGGAGACGGGAGGTGTTAGTTTGTTATACAGATAACTCCATGTTTCTTATTTACGTACACACACAGCAACGTTGATTTATATATTTTTATTTCCATGACATTTAACTTTATATCTTACAGATCTGCCGTCATCTAATTCACAGCCCATTATCCTTTCCCTCTCCACACTCCGCACACTGCCACATCACATCTATCACCACTCACACACACCACCACACCCATCACCATATATATATCATATATATATAAATATTCTATATATATTTTCTTTATCTCAACCCTTTACACTCGTATCCATTAGTCTTCACATTTTGCCTCGTGTAGTAGTTTAGCTATTTCCTTGTTCCGCTTCCGTACTGTCTCCCTTTGACACTTCATCTATTCTCATCTCGACACACAATGCCTTCTTTCTTCGTCTGGATGTTGCTTTTTTTCATAAACTATCTCTTGCTGATGGTTTCCCTGTTGTCTTTCCCCTTTGCGTTGTGTGGTGTGTGTGTGTGTGTGTGTGTGTGTGTGTGTGTGTGTGTGTGTGTGTGTGTGTGGTGGTGTGTGTGTGTGTGAGCGTGCGTGCGTGCGTGCGTGCGTTCGTGCGTGTGTGTGTGTGTGTGGTGTGTGTGTGTGGGTGTGTGTGTGTGTGTGTGCGTGCGTGCGTGGTGTGTGTGTGTTGTGTGTGTTCTGTGTACGTGCGTGCGTGCTTGAGAGCGTGTGCGTGTATCCTAGTAACATCACAATGATTATATTGTCATCATCGATCTGTTAGAAACAGCTTTTTTTTTTTTTTTTTTTTTTTTTTAATAAACTGACGTCACGGTCCAATTTGATCACATCATCAGTTGATCATTTCACACATTTAAATAATGCATACGTTTGGTCCTAGCAATCAAAGTGATTGTACTTTCTTGGCATCGTTATTCCGCGGTGTCTATAATTACGGCATACTATTAACACTCATCAAACGCTAATGGATTCCTTTCTGACACAGTCAATGGTTTACAAGCATTGCAGACTTTTGTTCTCTGAAGGTGACGTGAGTGCAATAGGGAACTGTGATCTTGTGGAATAGTTTTGAATATTGGACAGGACGCAACGCAGGTCGTAGAAAGATAGGTTTGAATTTTGTGCCTTGATTATTGTCGCCACGATGCTTTCGTGTGCTTTGATTTGTTATACGGTTGAGAGAGAGAGAGAGAGAGAGAGAGAGAGAGAGAGAGAGAGAGAGAGAGAGAGAGAGAGAGAGAGAGGAGAGAGAGAGGAGAGAAACGGGAGAGAGAGGAGAGAGAGAGAAGAAGGACACAGAGAGAGAAACGGGAGAACGAGAGAGAGAGAGAGAGGAGAGAGAGAGAGAGAGAGAGAGAGGAGGGAGAGAGAGAGAGGAGAGAGAGAGAGAGAGGAGAAAGGAGAGAGAGAAAGGAGAGGGAGGGAGAGGAGAGAAGATGGGAGAGAGAGGAGGGAGAGAGAGAGAGAGAGAGAGAGAGAGAGAGAGAGAGGAGAGGAGGAGAGAGAGAGAGAAGAGAGAGGAGAGGGAGAAATGGGAGAGGGAGAGAGAGAGAGAGGAGAGAGAGAGAGAGAGAAGAGAGAGAGAGGGAGAGAGAGAGAGAGCAGAGAAGAGACAGAGAGAAGATGGTCCTACAGGCCAATAGACCGGCAGAGAGACTTGCTGGTCACTGCTGCAGTATACAAATCTGGCCTCTACCTAGTGGCCGGCTTCCAACACAAAAGCTGTCATGTCTAAATTGCAAGAATAGGGGAGGGGAGTGGGGCAGAGGGGCAGAGGGGGGGGGGGGGGGGGAATCTGAAGACTAAATAGAGCGAAGAGATGTGAATGGACCAGAAAAGTAGAAAACCAGTGGATAACAATAGATTAAAATGTAGCCGCCATTCCTGCCAAGAACACACACACACACACACACACACACACACCACACACACACACCACCAACGCCCCTTCGCAGCACTTCCCGCACAACATCACACACGCGCGACGCACCCGACACCACACGGGCACACACACACATCACCCCCACTCACAACACAAGCTTCACCCATCTTCTCTTAGAATCCCCTAGATTAAACTGATAGAGCGACAGGAAATGAGAAATTGTTCGCGCTGAATCTCCAAAAGAGAGGAAGGAGGGGAGGGGGGCTGGGAAACATATCATAATGAATGCACCCATCCTATCCCCCGGCATAACAACAGAGGGGGAAAAAAGAGGGGAAGGGGGAGTGATCTTTGAGATACTGCAGACTGTTACAGTCGAAGCTGTATTATGCAGGAGCAGCTTTAAAGATCTCTGGAAAAAAAACAGTAATATAAAACATCAGTTTGGGATGTCTTAAACACATCTACATATAAACGATACAGCAAGAAACCAAACAAAGCACGAAAATAAACGAACAAACAACAGCAAACAAACAAACAAACAACAAAGAAACAACATCAAAGAACAAACAAACGAACAAACAAACAAACGAACAAACAAACGAACAAACAAACAGCAAACGAACAAACAAGCAAACAAACAAGCAAACGAACAAACAAACGAAAAAAAACAAACATACAAACGAACAACAACGAACAAACAAACAAACGAACAAACAAACGAACAAACAAACAACAAGCAAACGAACAAACAAGCAAACAAACAACAAACGAAACAAACAACAAACAACAAACAAACAACAAACAAACGAACAACAACAAACAAGCAAACGAACAAACAAACCAAGCAAACGAACAACAAACAAGCAAACAAACAAGCAAACGAACAAACAGCAAACAAACAAACAAACGAACAAACAAACGAACAAACAAACAAGCAAACGAACAAACAAGCAAACAAACAGCAAACGAAAAACACACAAAGAGACACACAAACAAACAAACGAACGAACCAACGAACGAACAAACCAGCAAACAAGCAAACAAACAAACATGCAAACTAGGAAGCGGTTGCTTTGAACTAAAGCGTGAGAAAATACATACTTGGTAAATTGATTTTTTTGTTTCCTCGTGGATTTGAGACCCATGATCGCATGGTTAGAGCGTCCGCCGGCAGAGCTCAGGGTCCTGAGGTCGAATCTCTGTCCTGGGGTTGTATTCATTCAGCTTGAAAACAATCTCTGTCCTGGGGTTGTATTCATTCAGCTTGAAAACAATCTCTGTCCTGGGGTTGTATTCATTCAGCTTGAAAACAATCTCTGTCCTGGGGTTGTACTCATTCAGCTTGAAAACAATCTCTGTCCTGGGGTTGCATTCATTCAGCTTGAAAACAATCTGGGTTGTACTCATTCAGCTTGAAAACAATCTCTGTCCTGGGGTTGTATTCATTCAGCTTGAAAACAATCTCTGTCCTGGGGTTGTATTCATTCAGCTTGAAAACAATCTCTGTCCTGGGGTTGTATTCATTCAGCTTGAAAACAATCTCTGTCCTGGGGTTGTATTCATTCAGCTTGAAGAACAATCTCTGTCCTGGGGTTGTATTCATTCAGCTTGAAACAATCTCTGTCCTGGGTTGTATTCATTCAGCTTGAAACAATCTCTGTCCTGGGGTTGTATTCATTCAGCTTGAAACAATCTCTGTCCTGGGGTTGTATTCATTCAGCTTGAAAACTATCTCTGTCCTGGGTTGTATTCATTCAGCTTGAAACAATCTCTGTCCTGGGGTTGTATTCATTCAGCTTGAAGACAATCTCTGTCCTGGGGTTGTATTCATTCAGCTTGAAGACAATCTCTGTCCATCGGTCTGAGAAGGAACCTGATTCTGGTGAAGGAAGGTGAAGGTGACGGAAGAAGAGGGATGGGCACCACTTCGCATCATGCCGTGCCCCACACGGGAAGAATCTCTGATAGTTCACTGCCAATAATGGCTATTAGCCGATGGGACATTAGCTTTAAAACAAAAACGACACGAACAACGATGAATTCTCGTGAATTAAAAACAAGATATCCATTTTCGTGTATTTTTCATTCCAAGTAAATTTCTGAAGAAC
>CM065732.1:43493122-43498122 GCA_033310375.1 Conus canariensis | reverse complement strand
CTTTTGGCTTCTCCTTTTATATTCCTTTTTTTTTTCTTTTGGCTTCTCCTTTTATATTCCTTTTTATTTTCTTTTGGCTTCTCCTTTTATATTCCTTTTTTTTCTTTTTGCTTCTCCTTTTATATTCCTTTTTTTTTCTTTTTGCTTCTCCTTTTATATTCCTTTTTATTTTCTTTTGGCTTCTCCTTTTATATTCCTTTTTTTTTCTTTCTGGCTTCTCGTCGTGCCAACTATTCCTTCTTTCTCCTTAGTCCCCCGTTTTTTTTTCTCACATACAAAGTTTGGCAGGGAACTCACACACACACACACACACACACACACACACACACACACACACACACACACACACACACACACACAACACACACACACACACACACACACTCTCTCTCTCTCTTTCTCTCTCTTTTCTCTCTCACTCTCTCACTCTCTCTCCCCTCCCCCTTGTCAAAAGACCTCTTTGGTAATGACAATATAATATCAAAGTGTCAAAGTTCTCTCTCTCTCTCTCTCTCTCTCTCTCTCTCTCTCTCTCTCTCTCTCTCTCCCTCCTAAGACATGACACCACTGTCACTCCAGTTGCCTGTCAATACTGTGACGAGGTGAAGAGGGCACCAAACGGAAGCCGTCTGAGGAAGGTGTTAACACCGTCATAAAGCGGTTATCTCGTAGGTCGCCTCTCTATCTCACCCTGCATCAGACGCTATCGGCTATCTCCGAGCTGCTCAAATTTACTGCTTGGTTGCCTTTGAGTAGGGGTGGAAAGCCTTGGGGTGGGCCCTGGCTCAGTGGCTTGTCTTCTTGTCTGTCTGGTGGAGGAGTAAAAAGGGGACTTAAGCTCGGCTCGCTTGGCTGGTGGAGTGAGAGAGAGAGAGAGAGAGAGAGAGAGGGGGGAAATAGTACCCCTTTACATTTTGTCCCCGGGTAGTTTTCTCTCGCTGTTTCTTTCTTTCTCTTTCTTTTTTTGTCTTTAGTTGTTTTATTTTTCTTTCTTTCTTTCTTTCTTTTTCTCTTTCTTTTTTCTTTCTTTCTTTCCTTTCTTTCCTTCTTTCTTTCCTTTTCTTTCTTTCTTTCTTTCTTTCTTTTTCTGTTTTAGTATTCTGAAGACCATTCCGAATCTCATTCTGCTGTGAAAAAGCACCCATCCACCCACCCACTGCCTTTTAGAAAAAAAAAAAAATTCGCTGGTAGAAACTTCCTCTTTTCTGTAACTCTTTTTCACTCTGCCTTTTCTTTCTTTCTTTTTCTTCTTTTTTCACTGTCTTCTATACTGTTTTCTGTCTTTGTAGACCATTCTCCTGTCTCTTCTGGAAACTCTTTTATACTTTCTTTTCTCTGGTCATAAGTTATGACTATTGCTAGCTTTGTTGTTATTGTTTTTGTAACCTGGCCTTGAAGTCGCGAAAATTGTACACACTGTTCAAGGCGGTTCCTAGCTCTCTCTTCTGCAATGTTTGTTTGCCAATTCTCCATTTTGTTTGTTTATTTACTGATCTATTTATATATTTCATTTACTTATCCATTTTTTTGTTTGTTTGTTTATTTATCTAGTTTCAGTTTCATCATGGAGGCGTCACTGCGTGCGGACTAGTCCATGTACGCTACATCACATCCGCTAAGTTTTGAGACCACACTACGCGTGCTTTGAAGCTGATGGATAACTGTCAGCGCCACAACCGAAAGTTACATCATTTGTAAACGAGTGAAACACCAGGATGGGAATCTACCAAGAGAGTTATCTAAAGTCACAGAATGATTAGCGAGTCCAATCGTTAACAGTTTAAACAGTAAGAGCAAAGTTGACCAGGAGAGTTATCATGAAAAATGTGTCAGTGTCTAGCGATTCCGGTTGTCTACAGTTTAACCTTGACCGGATGACTTTTTTGACTACACAGACCCGATCATGCGGGTGGCCCAAGACCCACATATTTTGTACGTAGAGGCTTTTCCTATTGCTTATCCCTGTTCCCTATAAGACCCACACCGGATAAAGGGCAGTTCAACCCGATGGCGTGGGTCATGTGCGACCCATTAAAATATATAGGTCCTGGGGGAACCGCGACTAATTACGCTGATAATCGATCGTGCCCATAATGAAATTTCAGTGACCAACATCTATTAAGGTCGTTGAAAAACTCCTAAGATTTCGTGAGCATAGCTCTCTCCGTTCATAAAATATGACGTTTTTATTGCGTCACTGGGTCATGGTAGACCCAGGAAGCAGGGTAAAAGTTAAACGATAGAGCAGAATCAATCAAGAAAGTTATCATTAAATAAATGTTAGTACCTAAGCCAGTTGTGGACGGTTAATATACCAGGAGTATATCTATTAAGAGAATTATTGTTGAGAGTATCATTATCTACCCTCGTTGTAAACGAATGGATACCGAGAGAACATCAACCAGGAGAGAGGTTTATATATATATATATATATATATATATATAATATATATGTTTTCTTCAATATAATCATCATTACTTACCACGGTTGCACACACTTTAAATGTCAAGAGGAAATCAACCAGGGGAGTTATTGTTGTATGAAAACCATTAGCTGTCACGGTTTGTAAAGGATTAAATCATCAAAAGCAAATCTAACAGGGGAGTTAACGTTAGGTGAGAACCATCATCAACCGCAGTTTTTAACGGTTAAAACAACCAGGACAAAATCAGCCAGGAGAATTGTGGTCACGTGAGTGTCATTCTCTGGTACGGTTTTGAAAGGTTAAACCACCAAGAGCCGATAGAATCGTAGAGTTGTCATTAGGACTATCATTATCTTTTACAGCTGTAAACGGGTTAACAACCAAGACCAATTCTACCGGAACAGCCAAAATTATACGAGTCTCATCTATGTATCATGCTATAACAAAAAGATGGGAGAATATTACAACGAAAGAATGTTGCTACGCTTTGGACAAAACATATGAATGTGGTCATGTGCGCAAATGTAAAACGGTTTTACCATCTAATGTCTCTGATTTTATTTCTATAGTGAGCAGTGTCATTTGTTTTTCTTTTTTTTTCAGACCTGAATGTGATCAGATGAAAAGAAGTGACAATGCTCCTGATCTTGTTTTTTGATTTCTTTCGTTTTGAATCGTTCATACCTAAGTTCATTTTACCTTCTGTTGAGCTTTTCATATGGCTTTTTTTGGGTGGTGGTGGTTGTGTTCGTTTTGGTGGTAGTCATCAATGTGTTGCAGAGACGGGCTTTCTTTTGATTTTCTAGTTGATTTACACTCTCTCTCTCTCTCTCTCTCTCTCTCTCACACACACACACACACACACACACACACACACACACACACACACACACACACACACCGTGCACACACACACACACACACACACACACACACACACACGTGCAAACACACACACACACACACACACACACACACCACACACACACACACACACACACACACACGCACGCACGCGCACATGCATATGCTATCTTTCACTCATTTTCTTCCTGTCTCATTCTCTGTCCGTCTGTCAAGATGTCTCTCTGTCTCTGTGTCTCTGTCTCTGTCTCTGTCTCTGTCTCTGTCTCTCTCTCTCTCCATCATGTGCGTATATGCATTTGCGCGTTGTTGTTTCTGAGCGCGCGCCCGCATGTGTGTGCGTGCGTGCATGCGTGCGTGCGTGTGTGTGGTGTGTGTGTGTGTGTGTGTGTGTGTGTGTGCGTGCGTGTGTGTGTGTGCGTGTGTGTGTGTGTGTGTGTGTGTGTGTGTGTGTGTGTGTGTGTGTGTGTGTGTGTTTGCAAGATGAACCCTATGCAGACCGGTTATAGACAAAGACGTAGGGCTGATACACATTCCCATACCGGACAGGCCTGCAAGTATTGGATGGACAGTACGGACAGAGTGTTGTGTCCGTCAGACTATGGTCCGGTATGCTACAGGACACTGTCCTCCGTTTTGACTTCTGTTGCCTGGTCCTTAGATTGAACTGGGAGGAAATTAAAAGGGGGGGGGGGGGGGGGGTGTCTGTGGCATTACACTTCGCTCAGTTTCTGGGTTGTATGGCGAGATGGCGCAAGTTGTTTGTTTGGTTGGTTGGTTGCTTTTCTTCATGCTGACCTATCTTCTGTGTCACCTCAGTGGCATTGCACCCACGCCCCTCATTCCGACCCCTGTCCACAGCCACAGCCTGGCCCGGCCCGCCGCAGCCCCGGCACGGGCAATCCACAAGGAGCAGTCAATCTCAAGTCGTCAAGAGGCAACCTACCGGAGGAGACACTGCGTAGCTGCCGAGTCAGTTCGGTGGTGTTCAGTGGCGCCTGTTCTGATCCAAACTATGCAGGACACTACCTACTAAGCCCACTACTGACGACAATAATTGCTTAGTCGCGGAGCAGCCGTGAGTGAGCTCTCCCTCCGGAGGACGTTACAACGTCCGTCCAACGACAGCCCCCATGAATTTGCCGGTGACACCGACGGAATCAAACCAAAGCCATAGACGTGGAGAGGACATCGAAACTGAGGTCACCATGAGAGCAGGGCATGAAGAGCCACAGAATTTAAGACATTTGTTGTTGTTATTATTGTTGTAATACTGATCGATGAGAATGAGGATGATGAAGGTGATGCTACGGATGTCCATACTGCTCTGAGACTGTATGGCAATGCTGTACTCTACGCTTACTTTCATAATATATCCAAAAGTCAACCAGGCCCGAGAGATAAAGGTACCTACAGTGTAGGTCAGGAAATTTGAGCAACACTTGCAGAGACGCGTCCATTGAGTGGATGAAATTCGACGGTGTGGTCCCAGTTTTCCCAACTGAGCCTGTAGCCGGTAGGAGCCGGTCGGGGCAGAAAATCCCAACTGGCTCTGATGAGAATCGAACCTACGACCTCCCAGCGGAGAGTCCGCGACTGTAATCACTTCGCCACGGCGGATGGTTACCATGGCGCAGTTTGTTGACAAGACGTGCAGCGCCTATTCACACTGGGGGTGGCAGGATTGTTGCGCCAATTCGGGTGGTGGTA
>CM065732.1:43478122-43490622 GCA_033310375.1 Conus canariensis | reverse complement strand
TGTGTGTGTGTGTGTGTGTGTGTGTGTGTGTGTGTGTGTGTGAATGATTAGGCGAGAAAGTTATAATGCCTAAATTGTAATAACTGTCTACACTCTCCTTCCACCCCCCCTCCCCCCCCCCCCCCCCCACACACACACGCACACACACGCGCGCGCGCGCTTACAACATTTTTACAACTGAAACAAAATGTGAGCGAGACAATTAAAGTCATTTACAAAAAAGGAAAGTCACACGTGCTGGTCTTCTGTACGACGAAATCGTAACACCATGTTTGAAATCTATATGTAAACTTTTTTTTTTCCGCAGTGAAAATAAAGCCTACAAAAGTATCACGTTTGGCACTATTCAATAAAAAATATTTCATACAAACTTACACAGTGAAAGAATGATAAACAATACCATGGAAATTATATCAACAAAACTTTTTTCAGGGAAATTCAAACTTTTCAAAAGTGTACGTGATAACCAACACAACAACTATGATTATTATAATAGAAAGTGTGGCGCATTTGTATCTTTTAAACGGCTGAAATGATGAGGTGGTGTATCACAGATATACGTTTGAAATCATTTTGACATGAACATGTGCATATGCTCCAGGTGTGCTGCTTTTCCTGGAAGGTAAGAAACTCATTTCAAAATCATTCTATGTGAGTCTGCTGAGTGAGAGAGGCTGTTTCTATATTGAACCTGCTCACCACTTTCTTGCGTGTGTGTGTGTGTGTGTGTGTGTGTGTGTGTGTGTGTGTGTGTGTGTGTGTGTACGCGTGTGTACGTGTGTGTGTACGTGTGTGTGTGTGTGAGTGTGTGTGTGTGTGTGTGTGTGTGCGTGCGTGCGTGCGTGCGTGCGTGTGTGTGTGTGTGTGTGTGTGTGTGTGTGTATGTGTGTGTGTACGCGTGTGTACGTGTGTGTGTACGTGTGTGTGTACGTGTGTGTGTGTGTGTGTGTGTGTGTGTGTATGTGTGTGTGTGTGTGTGTGTGTGTGTGTGTGTGCGTACGTGCGTTCGTGCGTGCGTGCGTGCGTGCGTGTGTGTGTGTGTGGTGTGTGAGTGTGTGTGTGTGTGTGGTGCGTGCGTGCGTGCGTGCGTGCGTGCGTGCGTGCGTGTGTGTGTGTGTGTGTGTGTGTGTGTGTGTGTGTGTGGTGTGTGTGTGTGTGTGTGTGTGACTTGTTGAACAATTTAGTAGACCGGAAAAAAAAAGCAAGTGCTGGCCAACAATTTCTCCGTCATTACAATAATGTCTTGGCAAAGATTTGGAGACGAAAAAAAAAGAAGAGGAGTGGGGGGTGGGGATGGGGGAACAGGGGAAGAAAGAAAACGAGAATGAAAAATCAGGGATATGTGTCATATACAATCCTTCACCGGCAGCGTACGAAAGACTGAACCACTCATATCGCAACAAAACGGAAAAGCTTCCGAAGTTATTCAAACATTTCACGGTGAATCAAAAAGATGCACGACAGTTTTATTTTTCAACGTAAATCCAATTTATCACATGAATTCAACTGATTCACATCAAAATCAAAACAACACAGACTTTTTTTTTTTTAATTGAACAGCAAGTTGATACCCTCAGCACCGCTGCCGCCAAGACTCTCCATACTCGGTCAAGCAGAACATTATTGACCGTGAAGTAGAATCAACGGAAAGTGACAAGACCGTTGCCTCTCCCGAAGTCAGCCAGCGTGACGGAAAGGGCAGCCTGTTGATGTGACGGAGGAAATGGACAAGGGTCAGTTCATCGCCATCACATACCACAAGCCATTGCTGTCACTGGCTTACTCGGCCGGAAAGACCCCGGGAGTGATCGTTCTTGGCGGTTGTTATTTCAACCAGCGTGAATTGGGAAATACCGTTTTGTGTGTGAGGGTTTGCCCCAAACACCCAAAGTCCATGGTGAAGAGTGTAATTAGACTCAGTACATTCTATCCGTGTTTACTTTTTGTCCTTTCTTTCTGTCTCTGTCTCTCTCTGTCTCTCAGTTTCTCTCTGTCTGTCTGTCTGTCTCTCTCTCTCTCTCACGCACGCACGCACGCACGCACACGCACGCACGCACGCACGCACGCACGCACGCACCACACACACACACACACACACACACACACACACACACACACACACACACACACACACACCTTGTTCCTTCCTTATTATTGCAACTATTAATGTTTTGACTCATGTAAAAGTTAGATGCTAACCAATCATGTTATTACGTTATTTCTTTTTTTCTTTTCTTATACTTCACATTCAGTGTTCTCTCTCTCTCTCTCTCTCTCTCTCTCTCTCTCTGTATGTGTGTGTGTGTGTGTGTGTGTGTGTGTGTGTGTGTGTGTGTGTGTATTGTACGGTTGCGTGAGTGTGTATGTGTGTGTGTGTGTGTGTGTGTGTGTGCGTGCGTGCGTGCGTGCGTGCGTGCGTGTGTGTGTGTGTGTTGTGTGTGTGTGTGTGTGTGTGTGAGTAGTGTGGTGCGTGTGTGTGTGTGTGTGTGTGTGTGTGTGTGTGTGTGTTGTGTGTGTGTGTGTGTGTGTGTGTTGTTGTTGTTGTTGTTGTTGTTGTTGTTGTTGTTGTTGTTGTTGTTGTTATTGTTGTTGTTGTCGTCGTTCTTTCTTCCTTCTGTCCTTCCTGTCCATACCTGTTCTTCCAGTCGTTCGCTTTTCTCCTTCTTCACTCTCGCATTCTTTTCCACTCTTCTCCTGTCTTCTCATTAACCCCATCCTTCCTACCAGCCTGGTTTTTTTTTTTTTCTTTTAACCCCTGCGACGTCATCTCCTACCCCTTAGTCCGCGCTTCCTCATTTAGTCCTCTCGTATTTCCGGTCAAGCCACCAGCGCGCGAGCGATCGCCCAGCGGACGGCCTTCCTGCCCACCACTCCCTGTCTGTCTGTCTGTCTGTCTCTACCATGACCGCCACGGGAATGTCCAGCACACACACACACACACCAAAGCTGACCCTTCACCGAGAACTAACGAGCTTTCTCCTAATGGGCGCGTGCGCTGTGTCCACACCTTTTAGTCCTGAAGACACTGACACCTGGTCATTGAGGTTGCTCCAGCGAGCATCACCCTGCAAATCATCACAGCAGTGGTCCAGTCTTGGACAGTCCTGTTGTTGGTCCGAGGAGCTCGGACCTTTAAGATCGCAGGCAACAACGGGGCTCTGGATGTGTGCGCCGGCTCACACCTACAATCATCCCCTTGTGATAACATTAGTTCCAACGTGCCAACTTGCCCATGGGACTAACGGAGATGCCTCGCCTCATTAGTCCGACAGGCAGGTTTTCGGAGGTGGGACGTGGGGGGGGGGGGGGGGGGAGTGGAGGAAGAGGGGGGATGAATGAGGAAGACCGCGTCTATGACAAAAACGTCTGGCTCGTTACGCCACGCTCATTCCTTCCGTAAGTTATTTGGGTCGTCACCAGGTTGTTCAAGCTCAGCAGGATGTCCCGTTGGGTTGTGTATGAACGACATTGTGCTGGGCCGGGTAGGTTGTTCGCTCAGGTGTCGCTTTGTCAAAGTATACACACTGGACAAGACACGTCGCCCGTCGTTCTGCTTCAGAATCACCACGGTCGTTACGAGGTCTTCAACCTTAAGTAGTGGACTCCGGTCTTCACTACCAAGCGTCGTTAAGTTGTTCAACCAGGTGTCGCTGGGACAACAGTCAGCAGACAAGGCAGATGGGGACGGTTTCCGCCTGTACACCCCCCCAACCCCCCCCCCCCCCCAACCCCCCATCACTGTCGCTTCCAGCTCCGCTCCCGCTGTGACGGACACTGGTCTATGGAGGACCGAAGTGTCAGGGCATGGAGGGTTACAGGTGTGGACAGGGCCCGTGTTGGTCAGTCAGTCAGTCATCAGTCTGACTTCCAGCTGGAAGCACGCCGCGAGACCATGGTCCAGGGTGAAGAACAGGAGCAGAGGATGAGAAGGGTTGTTTATCACTTCCACTCTCTACCCGCAGAGAGAACGTGGGGGGGGGGGGGGGGGGGGGGGAGGAGTAGGCTAGTTAGTGTCACTGATCCTTCTTGTCTATTGTAGAAACATTCAGCTTTTAGTTTGGGTTATCGTCATCATCGTCATCATCATCATCATCATCATCATCATCATCATCATCATCATCTCATCATCATCGTCATTACTATTACTACTACTACTTCTGTTACTATACTATTACATAGCCTCCATATCTACTGTGAAGCCAATGGACTTTCTGTTTTGATTATTATCATTGTTGATGTTGTTGTTGTTACTTTAAGTTTCGGTTATTAATATTGTTATCATTAATAATATTATCATCATCATTATTATTACAGAGCATCCATATCTACTGTGGAGCCATTCCGCTTTCAGTTTCGGTTATTGTTGTCGTTGTTGTCGTTGTTACTTACAGTTTGGGTTGTTGTTGTTACCATTATCATTATCGTCGTCACCATCGTTACGGACCTTTCGTATCTACTGTGGAGCCATTCCACTTTCAGTTTCAGTCATAAACTCATTATTATTATTACTATTATTTTTTATTACTATTATTATCATTATCATTATTGTTGTTGCTGTTGTTCTTGTTATCATTCCACTTTCAGTTTCAGTCATAAACTCATTATTATTATTATTATTACTATTATTTTTTATTACTATTATTATCATTATCATTATTGTTGTTGCTGTTGTTCTTGTTGTTATTGCTATAGCCCAGTCTATCAAGCAAGGCTCTTTCAGAGCTGTCAAATCTTTTTTTTTTTTTTTTTTTTTTGTAAATCGTGTCACAAAACACCACAACAAACACAAAAAACATAATGATACACTCACACACCAAGTAAAACCATAAGTATTAAATGAAGTACATCCTTAAGGACTATAAAACTAGGCCTAGGTCTTAAAAGATTATTAAAAAAAAAAAAAACAAAAAAACCCAAGGCAGTGGGATAACAACCACATGAAAAGGCCTTATCGCCAAATAAACACTGAAGAATGGGGGGGGGGGGGGGGGGGGGGGGGGGAAGTGACGGACTTCAAAATTAATATTAAAAACCTTAACGGCAGGACAAAGGAATAAAAAAAAATGGTCATATCAGGCAGGAAGCAACTCTAGGGAGAGCTTGACAGCAGAAGGACTTCAGAGGAGAAACCCCTCCTCAGACAAGTGTTTCGGCCCTGAGCTCCTTACACCCTAAGGGGGCCGGGCCGCAATCAGGTCATGACTCCCAGATATACCCTTCCGCAGCCACTTTGGCAGTTAAAAACCTTAACGGCTCGACAAAGGTATAGAAATGGTCATTTTCAGAAAGTAAACACCTTAGAATGGACAAACATTCGGATGAAGTGGAGCAGTTTTTTGTTGTTGTTTTTTTTTACTTCCCAAGCCTAGTGTAGCAAAATGGACATGTGTGATGTGAAGTTCAATTGTTGTTGTTGTTGTTGTTGTTGTGTTATTGTTGCTGCTGCTGTTGTAGTTGTTGTAATTTTCGCAAAAGGATGTGATCAAAGATTTTTTTCCAAATAAAAGCTCGCTGGTTCCATGTCAAATGAAGAACGGATTCTAAGAGATGGGGCAGAGTCACCGTGAACTACATGGTCTGGAACACTGTCAGGATGATACGTTTCCATGCACAAACACTACTATTTGTACTCGCCAGGAAAACACAACTCGGCACCGCTCCCAGACAGTGCTTACCCTCGACCATACCACTTGAGGTAAACGTTGACGTCAAATTCCATCCCCCCCCCCTCCACCACCATCACCACCCCACATCCCCTTCTCCTCCTCCCCAACACACGCACACACACGCACGCACGCACGTACGCACGCACGCACGCAGCACACGCACGCACACACACACACACACACACACACACACACACACACACACACACACACACAACTCACACAACACACACAGACACCACATGAAAACAGACACACACAGACACAACACACAACACACACACACACACACACACACACACACACACACACACACACACAACACACATACTTACTGCACAAGGCGATGGTTATGATGACAGCGTGAAATTCCATCAGATCACCTACCCCTCCCCCCCCCCCCTCCCCCTTCACCCCAGCCCCCATCCTACCCCTCCCCACCCCAATCCTCCTGTCCATCCATCCACTTGCTCCTCCAACCCTCCCACTCCCCTTCCCCTTCATGCCACGGGTTCACGGTGACCTCGCGGTCGGCCACTGCTCAGCAAAGCGAGATGGGTGTGTGGCGTTACACCTGAATATGCTCTAACCAAGGGCTGGGTCATTCCGACACCTCGGACAGGTGTGGTCAAGGTACAGCAGGTGGATGGTCAATGACCGCTCCGTGGACTGCCTGCTGTGGTCAGTAGCTGGAAGCAGGTGGACATCACACCTCGCCGCACTAATGGCGTTGGTAGTAGAGAGAGAGAGAGAGAGAGAGAGAGAGAGAGAGAGAGAGAGAGAGAGAGAGAGAGAGAGAGAATGTGTGTGTGTGTGTGTGTGTGTGTGTGTGTGTGTGTGTGTGTGTGTGTGTGTGTGTGTGTGTATGATGATGGTGGTGGTGGTCATAATATTAAAAACAACAATAACAACAACAACAAGGATGAGGATGATGATGATGATGAGACAATGATAATGATGATGATGATCAGAATAATAGAAAATAATAATCACATTAATAATAATTATATTGGTGATGATGATGATGATGATGATGATGATGATGATAATGATGATGATGATGATGATGATGATGATGATGATGATGATGATGACAGTAATAACAATAATGACAACAGCAGCAGCTGCAGCAGCAGCAACAACAACAACAACAAGAAACAGGAAGAAGGCTGATACTAATGATGTTTATTCACTTTTTTACAGGCTCTTTGTCTCATTTGAAAGAGGAAAACAATCATAAGGACATTTAATTAATCGAGATTAAAAAAAAAAAACAAAAAAAACAAAACAAAACAAAAAAAGAAAAAAAAAAACAAAAAACAAAAAACAAAAAAACGCCAAAGCTATTATGACACACGAAACATAAGACATTTAACAGCACATACGGTGAAGACCTTGAACATGTAAATTCATGTTTTTGCATGACGAATAGGAGACTTGTGTTGCCTAATTTTGAAACATGTAAACATGCTGAGCGCCTTTGAAAGCTGATGGATTTCTTTTAAACTTTGAACAGAAGAGACGTTTAAAAACTGACAGGTGATTGATTTGTTCGGCATTAGAGAAAAATAAATTCAAACAGTGACGTGGAACTTCTGAACTGTATTATATTCCTTGCAGTTAAGATCTGCCGTGACTTTGCCATACAGGAAAATACCTTTCTAGGGCAGTCTGTTACATTTTTTCAAAGACATAAAGCCCGTCTTCGTTCATAATCCGTGAGATCCCCAAACCGTTAGCTTTCAATATCTCCGGGTGATCATTGAAATATTTTGGATAAGATGACAGTGGAACGTGCCACTCCTGACGGAAAATGTCTTTCAATTTGCATATGAAAATGAGAAGAATCCGGGCTCTTTCCCATTGACTGTAATATCCCACACATAGCCAGAACTATTCCATAATTTAAAAAAAAAAAAAGAAGAAGAAAAAAAAAACCCACTCTGCCGGACGAAAGGGGACAAACAAATTACAAGACAAAACACGCCGCGTTTCGACCTTTTTGGCCTTGAAGACAAAACACGCCCGTTTCGACCTTTTTGGCCTTGAAGACAAAACACGCCGCGTTTCGACCTCTCTGGTCTTCTTCAGGCCAGATAAACAACATTTAGGACAATGAAAACGAAGAACGAACAATCACTTATCTTCTCAAACTGGGCGCAAAATGGACGTTCAATGAAAACGAGGGTGTTGCGAGTTAAAAAAAAAAATTATGATGATGATAATAATGATATTAAAAATCATAATAGTAATGAAAATTGTAGTAATAATGATGATAAAGAAAAAAAAAAGAGGATTACCACCACTTTTACTAATAATAGTTTTGCATAATTGTTTTCGAACATGACTGATCCAGTTACAAACACTCCCCTCCCTCCCCACTCCTTCCCATGCCCGTCCCTGACGCATTTTGTAAATTCAAAGCGTGGTAACATTGCCTAGGGCAACATCGTTACACACATGGAAAGAATCAATACCAGTACTTGGCAACAGGGTACAATTTTAAAAGAAAAATTAATACGCCGCCGAAAAAACGAAAACAAAAAACAAGACAAACAAATTGCAAGACAAACACATGTTTGTTTGTTTCGTTCGGCGGTATAGTGATTTTTCTTTTTAAGTTTGTATTAACTTCCGCCTGCAGTCGGCTCAGTCTGACACTAATAGGTGTATTGCCTTCCAGACAGACAGGGAACCTGCCACATTCAACAACTGCCATATTGATCCTTTTTTTTTAATGTCTCTTCAAACTGCTAATGACATGTTATACATCTTATGTGAACCATTTCGATGCTATCATATCTCTTCAGTCCTCATACTTCAGAACCATGTAGATGGATCGGTTTAATGTTTGCGTCAAAATGTTTAAATACTGTACCTGCCAGCAGGTCCTTTCATCTAAAAAAAAAAAAAGTTTTTTTTCAGATACCCGTTACAGCTGATAACCACCACTCCTCTGATCCAGTTTAGAGAGAAGACTAAAAAGTAAATGTAGCAAGACTGGATTTTAATCTGGTTACAAGCGAAAAAAACAACAAACAAATAAAACGTTTCACAGCTTGTAATACAAATTCAGGTTTTTTGTTTGTTTTTTGTTTGTTCGGTTGTTTGTTTCTTTGTTGTTTTTTTTTTTTTGTTTTTTTTTTTTTTTTTGGGGGGGGTAACTTGTTTGCTTGCTTGTTTGTTTGTTTAACGCAAAGACCTATGCTGTATCCAATTTGACAGTAAGATCCCACTTTTAACAGTACTGTTCAAAACCGTTGTTGTTAAGACCGTTGTAGATCCGCCACAGAATGTGCCGTGAGAAGTGACTTACAAGAAGATCGATCAAGATGAGGACAGTTCTATCTGAATCTCATGCAGAGAGAAAAAAAAAAAAACAGACAGAGACAGGGAGGAAACTAGTTTTTAACAATCATTTCTATTTTTGCCTGTCTTGCATCGACATTTGTCGCTCCAGACAGACAGACAGACAGACAGACAGAAAGACAGACAGAAAGACAGACAGAGAGATAGACAGACCGAGCCACAGACTAGGCCACATAGAAACAGAAGGCAAAACATACCCCCGAAGTGTCGCAGGGATCACACCACGTGGTCACCCAAACACAGCAGCAGCGCCACCGAGCGAGAGCAGCAGGCCTCTAAAAACACACAAAAAAACAACAACAAAAAACAAACCAGAAACCGAGAAGAGACCAATCCAATCCAAACACGTGGCGTTGCCGGCTGCACCTCCCCCCTTCCCCCTCGCCTCCCCCCCTCTTCTCCCTCTTCTTCCCTCTACCTTCTCCTGTTCGCGTAGACCCCTCTTGCGCCATGCCCGGTGCTGTGTTTGTCGTGAAAATAGGGCCCCCAGACAACAGTTGCTGGCCAGAAAACAGTATAGCGTGGATGAGGGCCAAAAACGACATCCAGCCAGCCAGCGCTCAGAAAAGGAAACCTGGCGTCGCCCATTCCCTGGCAAGTTGGCGGCCGTGAGGGGCGATCCTGTGGAGAGAGAAAATAGAATGGGATATGAGAGTTGTCCCCCCTCTCGCTCCCATCCCCAACCCTCCCCCCCCCCCCCCCTCCGCCTCTGCACTCCCACCCGCCACCTATTTTCTTTGACTTACATTTGATGGGTACATTTTTCATGTTTTGGGGTTTTTTGTTTTTTTTACTTCTCTCTCTCTCCTAATCTCATTTTCTCTTCCTCCCCTCCGTCTTCTCCGCCCTGCCCTCCCCCCCCCCCCCTCCCCTTCCACTGGCTTGGTCAAAACGACATCGGAGGATGTTCAGACTGTCAAACTTTGGTTCCATTGTTGACATCATCCATGGTTTAAATGAGTCTGATGGGACTCACTGTGCCATAAGAAAGCAGAATGGAAGCCAGTTCATATCTACAAGACTGAGAAGTATGCAAGGCTAGCCAGCAGCTTGAGGAGATCTGGCTTCCAGGCTAAAGGTCTCGTCGCCGTACAGTTTCCAGCGAAGGAATGTGTAGGCCCATCAGCCTATAGGGTCGCATGAAATAACTCGGGAATTTCTGGTAAGAAGAGGACCAGAACCCTGAAGGCAATGGCAGAGGCAACTGAAAAGAGTTCTCACTTGGTCAGGTCCAGAAGAAACAAACGTAAACTTCACATGGGTTAGATTTTCCAACTTAGAACAGGCGTCCAAAAGCGATGTCAGTAAAACATCCGTTTAAAAAGGCGCGACTTGAGATACCCACACATCCAAAAGTTGTGGGTTTGAATCCCGGCAACGACAGAGAAAGGAAAAAAAAAGCTGGCAGCAGAATGGCAATTGGGAGTCATGAACTGTATCTCCAGTGGCCAAAATTCCATAGCGTCTGCCAGGGAGCAGTTATGTCCCTTGACGTCTTGATGGCATGCCCTGTGTGTGCCTGCATTCTGTGTGAACACAGCGAAGGCTTCCAAGAGTGGTGCAGGATTGCTCCCAGCTGGTTTATTCGGCAGTTGAGGACAGTGCTTGTCTGGCTCCAACCCGCACCTTCGGTGTATAGTCTGAGGGGGGGTTTCTTCTCTGAAGACCTTCTGCTGTCAAGCTCTCCCTACAGTTTCTTTCTACTTCTAACATACAACGTCCTCAAAGGCAGAGTCCAGTACAGGCCTAAAATGACCAAAAGTTGTTTGTTTCTGAAGTGGACACCTTTCCATTTATGCTGCGATGATTTCTCTAGTTATCTATTCATTTATTTCGTTCCATTTCATTTTGACCGGTTGTTGTTGTTCTGCCGTTTATTCTCGGATTCTCGCGAGACCAACTCACCAGGCCGTCCGGAGACATGCCCGATGATGCGAAAGAATGGAATTGATAAGTGGCGTTCCAACCGTTGTCCAAGCAGCTATGGCAGGTCTAAATTCTCTGCCCCCCCCCCCCACCCCCCCCCACCCCACCCCCTAACTCCACCCACTCCTCTGCCTCCGCCAACCACTATCCCTACTACTGTCCTCTCTCCACACCTACCCAAGGTGCATCATCAAATAATCACATAAAGAACAGACATTCCTGCTTGTTAAAATTTGTTGTCGTTGTGGTTGTTTGTTTATTGGAAGTGATATTTTTTTTTCAAAAATGAAAACAGTAGCTTCTGTTTGAAATGGGATTACGCTCGAGAGACATTTCCCTCTTGTTTGTATGATTGTCAACATTTCAACAAAAATCCAAATGAAAACAAAAATAAACAAAAAATTGTTTAAAATTCAAAAGATAATAACTGTCGTCATGATCATCGTCACGTCGCCGTTATGTTAAATTATAAAGTAGATGAATAAAGAAGAAAGTACGTAAAAATAAATGAAAATGAATAAGTAAACTAAGATCGACGGTTCACATTATATGCAAATGACAAAGTCAAGCATCGTGGAAGAGTAGTCGAAGTAAACAATGTGTGTGTGTGTGTGTGTGTGTGTGTGTGTGTGTGTGTGTGTGTGTGTGTGTGTGTGTGTTGTGCATGCGTGCGTGCGTGAGTGCGTGCGTGTGTGTGTGAGTGTGTGTGTGTGTGTGTGTGTGTGTGTGTGTGTGTGTGTGCGCGCGTGTGCGATCGTGCGTTCGTGCGTGCGTGCGCGCGCGCGTGTGTGTGTGCTTGCGTGCGTGCGTGCGTGCGTGCGTGCATGCGTGCGTGTGAGTGTGAGTGTACGTGTGTGTGTGTGTGTGTGTGTGTGTGTGTGTGTGTGTGTGTGTGTGTGTGTGTGTACTGTTGTTGATGTTGTTGTCATCGTTGCCTGCCCGGGGTGGCTTTATTATTTCATGGCATGCTCTCGGAAGTAATCACGTTCTTTTGTGTCTAAAGTGGACCATGGCGGTTTTTTTTTTTTTGGGGGGGGGGGGGGGGGGGAGGGGGGGGGAGGGAGGGGGACTGGAATGCAAAGGTGAAGTAGCGAGGAGTGGGAGGGGGTGGGGGTAGAAATGAGGGGGAAGCGGGTTAGGAGATAGAAGGGAGCTTGGGGGGGGGGGGGGGGGGGGGGAGGGGGTGTTGAGCATGGAAGTGGAGTGCAGGCGAAGTGTCATTTTTCAATTAGCACACCCCCGCTCCCCTCCCCCCCTCGCCGCCCCCTCCTCCCCCCCCCTCCCCCACCCCGCGCCCCTCTTGTTTTGAGTGTTGTGTTGTTACGGACTGTTTTTCGCGGTCGGCTCGGCGGTAAACAAACTAAGTGACGAATGATTGTTGTCAATGCCGGCAGATGGCTCTCATACACGGGTAGGAGAACAATGAAAACAAAGAAAACAAAGACGAGGAAGAAAAGGAAGTAAGGAAAAGCAAAAGCAAAGAAAATACGCGTTCGTCTTTGTCATAGGAATAATGCGTCCATCATGTATCATGTTGTT
>CM065732.1:43468122-43475622 GCA_033310375.1 Conus canariensis | reverse complement strand
GCATGCATGACGGCCATCGTGAACATGCTACATTTTAATGACGAATTTCTCACGGTTTAAGGTTCCACACTTTGTCTTTATCTACAGTTCACTTGTCTTCTTTTTTTTTTTTTTTTTTTTTAAAGCGATTCAGTAATGAACAACATGACATAAAATAATCTTTATCTTCTTCCCTGTTGGCACTAAGCATTTGGCAAACGGCATTAATCTTATTTCCTATGATATCTGCAGCAGCATTAGTCATGTTGAATAATTTTAGAAACGGCAACTCTTCGCATTCTCATAATTTCTTAAGTTTTAGACGTAGGTCTGAATTTGGACAGATATTTCAGAGTCAGATACTGTCATAATTAAAAAAAAAAAAAACTTCTACAATTATAGTCTCAATCTGACACAGTACTAAATCCAGACATATATTTCACAGTCAGATACTGTGATAAATCATCAAAACAGCACTTCTACACAATCTCTCTTCTATAATTATAGTCTCAATCTGACACAGTGCTAAATCCAGACAGATACTTCAGACACTGTAATAAATCATCGAAACAGCGCTTCTATACAGTCTCAATCTGACACCGAGCTATTATGAAAATTCGATTTCAGCAACCTAAATACAGCTAACTTTACAACAACAAAAATCATGTGAAAAAAACCCCATCATTTTCACTTTGATTTGTTTAGACATAAGCATAGCTCGTAACGAACGTAGTGAAGCCTAGCATTACTGGTTACGTCAATCTGATCAAGCAGCTTAGCTACTTGCACTCTGTACGTGGCCATCTTGACTCTTCCATTCTATAGAGTCGAATGTATTTTACAGCACAGTTGCTGTCTGTTGCCCATCAGTTCTGTTTGTGTTGCTTATAGCCCAGCAGATCACAAAAGACCATAATTATTAGGGCTGTCACTTCGTTTAAGTCAGCTCTGAAAAGAGATTAAGAAACACACACGCACAGAGAGAGAGAGAGACAGACAGACAGACAGACAGACAGGGAGGTAGACCCCCCCCCCTCCCACCCACTCTTCGTTGCTGCCGCGCGTTTGTCATCGAAGCTTTCATTTTTCGCCGTGAACCGAAATAAAGGTGTCAATGCGTTGACCCTGAGCTCGCACGTGCAATACGACACTGGTGTTGTGCGTGAGAGTTGAGGCGTGACAGTACAGGGTCGCTGCTAATCCCTTTCAGCTTTGACAGCTTGGGAGACAGTCTGGAGGTCTTCAGGACCACCCTGTGCGTGAGGCAGCCGCTGGTGTTATCATTTTTATTGCTGTCGCTGGCTGTTGAGTGGTGGCAGTGGTGGTGGTGGTGGTGGTGGTGGTGTTATTGTTTATTGTGTTGTCCTCTCGATAATAGGCGATTTTCTTCTGTCTGATTTGGCTTTTTTTTTTCTTTCTTGTTTTTTCCATTTTTTTTTTTTCGAATCTTTTTTTTTTTTTTTTTTTCCTTTTTGTGTTTTTCTCGATCCTAAGTGATTTTCTTGTCGTGTGAATGTTTTTCCTTTCAGGGGAAGGGAGGGAGTGGGGGCTTTTCTGTTCCACGTTTTTTTTTTTTTCTTTTCTTCCATCAGCTTTTTTTTTCTTTCTTTCCTTTCTTTGCTATCCTATTCTTTTCTTTTCTTCCCGTTCTTCTTACGTCAAAGTTTTGCATGGCAGTCAAGTTCTGTAGGGCCTTTTTCTTCCTTTGAAGTAAACATGTAAAGACGTGAAATCAGTCCTTCTCTGGAAATGGAAATCAGTCCTCTGAAGATGCAAATCAATCTTTCTCTGAAAATGGAAATCAGTCTTTCGCTGAAGATGCAAATCAATCTTTCTCTGAAGATGGAAATCAGCCTTTCTCTGAAGATGGAAATCAGTCCCTCTCTGAAGATGGAAATCAGTCCCTCTCTGAAGATGGACATAAGTCCTTCTCTGGAGATGGAAATCTGTTCTACTCTGAAGATGGAAATCAGTCCTTCTCTGAAGATGGAAATCAGTCCTTCTCTGAAGATGGAAATCAGTCCTTCTCTGAAGATGGAAATCAGTCCTTCTCTGGAGGAGGAAGAAAGCCCCTCTCTGAAAATGGGAATCAGACATCTAAACAAGGCAATAAGTCTCTCTCTCAGGAAGGTAAACAGTCTCTCGCCTGTCCATCCCTGCGTGCGCGCACTCTCTCTTTCTCTCTCTCTCTCTCTCTCTCTCTTCTCTCTCTCTCTCTCTCTCTCCTCATACACAATGAGAGAGAGAGAGGGAGAGAGAGACTGAGAGAGAGAGAAACGGAAATGGATAATGATCTATTCAGTACAGGCCGCAGCCCCTACTGAAGGGAAGAGAGAGAGAGAGAGAGAGAGAGAGAGAGAGAGAGAGAGAGAGAGAGAGAGAGAGAGAGAGAGAGAGAGAGAAAGAGAGAGAGAGAGAGAGAGAGCTAAGGCACCAATGCTGACTTTCCGACGATATCTCTCCATGGTTGCCTATCTCTGAGACCTTCTTCTTCTTCTGCGTTCGATTGAAGCTGGATGCGTCAGACTTGTAACCCGGCCGCCATGATGAAGCCCGCGGTCTTCTCCAGGTCAGAACGGGCTCCCCAAAGCTGCGCCTGTAACTCCGCTCCCCCCGGCCAGGTTTTGTGTCGTAGAGCTGCGTGAGTAGGACAGCGCAGGAAGACATGTTCAGGGATCTGGGGTCCAGTGCCGCATGGACACTGGTCAGTGTAGGTGATCTTCAGGCGGTTAAGGTGGCTCAGCAGTCTGCAGTGGCCGGTCCTCAGTCTGAAGAGGATTGTCTGCTGGTGCCTTTGGAGCTGGTGGATCGGGTCAGCACCACTCTCTGCACCCAGCCTTCTCTTCCACTGGGACTGAAACTGGTTGTGGATGATGGTCTTGGCCTCCCTGTAGGTCACGGGGTGGCTGAACTGCTCCATTTTGCTGCCTGCTTTGGAGAGAGCATCAGCTTTTTCGTTGCCCATGATCCCACAATGAGACGGGATCCACTGAAGCGTAATGACAGACTGTTTTGAGAGTTCATGGAGGGCAGCCTTGATGTCTTGCGTATGTTGTTCATTTCTTGTGTTCTGAAGTCCCTGCAGCAGAGATCGGCAGTCTGTGAAGAAGACAACCTTCTGTGATGGGCTGGCCGGTTCCAGAAAGATCCTCACTGCGTGGAGCAGTGCTATTGCCTCCGCTCTGTAGTTGGAGGAGATCTTTCCAGTAGGGAAGGCCTTGTGTGTCAATCTTCCATTGGTGTGTCTGATGAAGAACCCTGCTCCTCCATTCTTGACTGCTCCCTCTGAGGATCCATCTGTGAAGACATGGGTCCACTCACTGGGGTTGTATTGGTTGGCGATCATCTCCTGTGCTAGAGCTTTCATTACTTGAGGGGCTTGACGGTCCATTCTTTTAATGCCAGGAACTTCGGTGATGATTGCGACATCTTCCAGGTGATTGTCTGGTTCCTCAAAATTTGGAAGCATCTCCATTTCGGCTGGTGAAACAGGCAGCAGGTCTTCATTGCTGCGATGCAGGCTCTTAGACAGGTGGTTGAAACTTGTTCTCTTCAGCCTGTTTTTGGTGGGGTTCTGCATCTCGGTGTGCATGGGGTGGGTAGGCATACGCAGTAACTTTTCACTGTGGATGAAAACCTTCTCCTCGCGTCTGTCTTCGAGGGAATGTAGACTAGTAAGCTTCTCCATGGCTTGGATTGGGGTAGTCTTCATCCCACCAGTGATCAGTCGCAATCCTGCATTCTGCACTTTGTTCAGGCGACTGGTGTTGGTCTTGGATGCAGTGGCCCATGCAGAACTGCCATACTCCAGGGTTGGTCTGACGGTACCCACATACACCTTCTGCAGGATGCTGCTGTTTGCGCCCCAGGATGTACCGGCCAGCTTCTTCATGATGGCGAGCTTCCTGACTGCTTCGTTTTCAATGTTCTTGAGGTGCGGATTCCAAGTAAGCCGCTTGTCCAGCTTGATGCCTAGGTATGTTGGGTTGTCTTCTTGTTTTAGCTCTCTTCCATTTATTTTCAGGCTGATGGTTTCTCGCAGTGGCGACAGCGAGAAGACTGTGGCCACTGTCTTGGTGGCATTGACTTCTACGCCCCAGTCAGAGGCCCATCTTCCGACGTGTTCCAGTGCTTCCTGCATCCTGTAGCTGGCTGTGGTTAAATGTTCTGCAGCACTCCAGGCAGCAAAATCGTCGGCGTGGAGAGCTCTGGAGATGTGCTTGGTGAGCTTCTCAGCGATGTCATCAATGAAGATGAGAAAGAGTGTAGGGGAGATGACTCCTCCTTGTGGTACACCTTGTTGTAGAGTGATTCGGTGGCTAATTTTCCCATCAAGCTGAACTCTTGCTGTGCGGTACTGGAGGAAGTTGCGTATCCAGCGGTACATATTCCCTTCCACTTTCTTGTTTAGCAGCTTCAGGAGAAGTCCTTCCTTCCATACCTTGTCGAAGGCTTTGGTCAGGTCCACAAAGACAGCGAGTACCTTTTTCTTCTCCTGAAAGGCGTTTTCGATCTGTTGGGCGAGGTACACAAGCTGGTCTTCCGTACTGTGGTTTTTCCTGTATGCTGACTGTGTGTTGCTGAGCAGGTGATTTTCTTCCAGGTGTTTCAGCAGTCTTGTGTTCACCATTCTTTCCATCACCTTGCCCAGACAACTGAGGAGGCTGATTGGTCGGTAGCTGGATTTCTTGGTTTTGTCTTTTTGCTTCTTTCTGATGGGGATGATGACTGCTTCTCTCCATCGGTCTGGGAATTTCCCTGAGCTCCATGACTGGTTGATGATCAGAAGGAGCTTCTGTTTTGCTGTGGTTCCAAGTCTCCTGATCATGTCATTGGTAACACCATCTTTCCCTGGGGCTTTCTTTGGCTTTAGTTTTTTAATGGCTGCATTGAGTTCAGTCATGGAGAAGGCAGACATCATGGACGGTGTAGGGTTCTGGTGTTTCAGCTTCTCCCTGGTTTCCTTGCTGACTTCCTGCACTCGGGCATTGGGTATTGTTGCTTTGCTTTCCTCTTTGTAAAATTCTGCCAGGATGTTTGCTGCTTTCCTTCCCGTGTGGTGTGTGCCATTTTCCTCGATGACGGTTTTGCTGTGTCCCGCTCTGGTGTCTTCATTCAGGGCTTTTGTCAGATTCCACAGCTTGCTGGTGTCCTTCTCCATGTTTAGGCTGCTGGTCTTCTCGTTCCAGCTCTTTTGGAGTTCAGCTTTCTTCTGTTGGTTGAAAGCTTCTTTGGCGTTGTTGTGCCTCACTAGGTTCTCTGGAGTGGGGGTTTGCTCCATAGCTTCTCTGGCATTGTCCATTTCAGTGTGAAGCTGTTCCAATGTGTCACTCCAGTATGGCAGGTAATGTCTTCTTTTGCCCCTTGGGATTGCCTGCTTTGCTGCCTGAAGCATTGCATCAGTGAAATTCTGGACGTTCTTGTTCAGGTCATTTGCACAGCAAATGTTTTTGGTGTGGTGGTCAGCCTTTTCTGCAAAGAGGGTCCAGTTGGCTCGTTTGAAGTTCCAACTTGGTTGCATGTTGCGCTCAGTACATCCTAAGCTGGAGATGTTGAGAATGACTGGCAGGTGGTCGCTCCCTCCAAGCTGGGTGCTGACTTCTCTGGACGTGAGCTTGTGAATGTCCTCAGTAGCTACTGCCAGGTCTGGTGTGGAGGTGGTTTTCCAGGCTCTGGAGAAGTACGTTGGTTTGTCGTCCGCCTGGTTGATGAGTACTAGATTGTTTTCCATCATCCAATCCTCCACTTCCTCACCACGGGCATCCATTTCCTCATATCCCCAGCTTTGCGAGTGGCTGTTGAAGTCTCCAACCACCAGGTGTCTGTAAGCTTCTAGCTTCACGTTGTGTAGCGTAAGAGATGAGGTTGATGGGCTGTAGCAGTTGGTGATCTGTAGGTCTCCACTGGGCAGCAAGAGCTTGACAGTCAGGTGTTCTAGTTCTTGTCTTCTTGATCTGTTTGTCTCTACTGCAGGGATGGAGTTTCTGACAAGGGTAATGATTCCTCCCTTGTGTCTGTCTTCGCGGTCTTGGCGAAATGTCTCATAGCCTCTTACGAAGAAACGTCGATGATCTTTCAAGTGTGTTTCTTGGATGCAGATGACATCGATGTTGTTTTTGCAGAGAAACTTTTGCAGTTCTGGCTTCTTGTTCCCTAGTCCTTCTGCATTCCACTGAGCCACTGTAAGGGTGGTAGGAGGCTGGGTAGTCTGGTCAGTCGCTCTACTCTGCCTTCCCCCGACCGTCAGGTTAACAGAGGCACCGGTCGCTTGGGTGGGCCCCTTTGAGGCTAAGGGCCCGGCTCCGTCCCTCCCCGGTTGTCGCTGATAGGGACGACGCCATGACAACAAGGTAGTCTGACGCATGACCATAATCGTTGATGCGTGTGTGTCCTAATTTATCCCCAGGACCTGCGCCGTAGCTGACACACTCCGTCTTCGGCAGGCTGGATGCTTTTGCCATTTAACCCATGGCTGGAGTAAGGCTTGGAGCAGTGTCAGGGCGTATCCACACGCCGGTGGGCCTTCACTCAGTTCCTTCCATTTTGGTGGGGGCCTTACTCCTCCATCTGGACTGGTCTAGCCTGCGGCTTTCCTTGATTGGAGAGACCGGGATCTAGTTTTGATATAGCGCCAGTATTCCGCTCCCGTGCCGCGTTAGTGAAAACAACCTGCCCCATGTCCCCCTGAGGAAACACCCACATTAACGTGGCGAGAAGGTGCGACTACGGTGTTCACCCTTTCTTAATGGAAGAAAGGGATCTTCGCAGGTCTGAGACCTTCTGAAAGCTGACCAAGGAGAAAACTGTCCATCCCCAGTTGTTGTCCTCTCACCTTCCTCTTTATCTGTCGGCCTGCTGCTGTTCACTGCAGGATTTTTTTTTTGTTATGGGGGGGGGGGGGGGGGGGGGGTGGGGTGGGGGGGGGGGGGGATGGGGGGGGGGGGGGGGGGGGTATTTCCAATTTATGGTGATTCTTTCTCATTCTTTACCCTTAGTCTGGTTCTTTGTGGGCCCAGTTTGTAAATATTGTGGCGAATGATTGTTATGATAATGAAAGTAAAAAATGGACGAACACAGCACCTGATAAACAACTAATCTGATGTATGTCTACTTTTCAATCACAGAAAAATACAAAGGATAATATCAACACACACGCGCATATCACTAAACAATTTAAAGTAACCATGTTGAATCATAATTGGACATAAACATGAATACGTACGCAGGGTAGCAAAACAGTAGGATATTATATTCAGCTGTGGTGGCATTCAGACATACGCAGATGTACTAACAGGTCCAGTATGGCCATTGTGATTGATTGGGCAATCAAATATATGAATTCAAGGTTTACCTAAATTCCTGCCAACTGGGCGTTTACAAATGGCATGAACATCGCCGCATGGGTAGAAAAAGGCAGATTACTGATTTAAACAGTTGCTGCACAGGTCAGTTTCATGTGATATTTTGCAGATAACAGTATTTCAATGTGATGCATTCATAGTTCCAGTGAGTTCCAGGAAG
>CM065732.1:43460622-43463122 GCA_033310375.1 Conus canariensis | reverse complement strand
AGGTACTGGATAATGAATTAAATCAATATTTGTTTTTAATGCAGGAATCTGTCACAAAAAAAAAGAAGAAAAGAAAAGAAACGATACAATAGGTTCCTTTTAATCAATATACTGATAAGGTTACCTTGAAAATGTGATTTCTTTAAAAGAAAAGTTAGAAACAAGGCTTGATCGACGAGAGAGAGAGAGAGAGAGAAGAGAGAGAGAGAGAGAGAGAGAGAGAGAGAGAGAGAAGAGAGGGTGTGCGTGCGTGTGTGTGTGTGTGTGTGTGTGTGTGTGTGTGTGTGTGTGTGTGTGTGTGTGTGTGTTTTAACTGATGGCGAAAAAAAAAACGGAATAAGCGCTAGAGGCTTTTTTTTTACATCTGGCCCTCAGAAAAGAAAAAGCATGAATGAAATACTGAAAAGAAGAAAAAAAGAAAAAAGAAAAGGAAAGAATGACAATTGGTATTTGGACATGGAAATGCAAAAGACATTCCTGAAATTCTGCAATACAAAGAAACAACTGATACAACAAAGCAAGTTTTGTGAGAGAGAGAGAGAGAGAGAGAGAGAGAGAGAGAGAGAGAGAGAGAGAGAGAAGAGAGAGAGAGAGAGAGGAGAGAGAGTTTTAGCAAGAAACAAACAAAAAAAAAAACCCAAGAGACAGACAGACAGGCGCTCAGAGGTATTTCAAACTAAAACAAGCAACACACCAACCACTTCTTCCCACCTGCTCTGCTGTGGCCGTCGAGTGTCTACAGACTGGCGCAATTAGATTGTTTTGATCATATTCATTGTGTCTGAAAATCAATTCTCCTCATTTTCTTTCACATGGGCCATCAAGGTGCAAGCCAAGTGGTTCCGAGGAGACAGACTAACATCAAAGAAATGGGCCTGTTTGGAACATTCCAGCTGGCGCAAAAGATGGGCTCACGGGTGAGTGCCTTAAATGTGACGTCAACTAAAGCGGAAGGTCATGTATTTGAAGACTGTGATTTCATCGGTGGAAATCCCCCCCCCCCCCCCCCCCCCCTAAAACAAGGGAAATAATTGGTGGGGAGTTGTTCTTTTGATCAACTATCAGTTTCACATTAAATGTTGGCTCAAATTGATGGTTAGCCTCAAAAACGCTGACACGGATTATACGAAGTGTTTTAGTGCAAAACCCTAATTGTGGCGCGTGGCCTGTGCTGAAAGACGTGTCCGTGTGGCACTCCAACCATTGAGCAATCCGCACCCGCGGCAGCATTCCACACGCTGGAAGCATTCAAGATCACATTGGCCTCAGTCCCTGAGTGATCAGTAGCTCTTGCTCCTATGGCACCCTAGAGACAAATAGACCGGCCACAGAATTGGGCAGACAGACCAGAGACCAGGGGAGAGACAGTTCATCTTTTTGACATTACGCAGTGGATTCTTTCGATGAGGGAGAGAGAGAGAGAGGAGGGGGGGGGGGGGGGCGGGCAGAGAAGGTTGCGGGTGAGGGTGGGGAAGGGGATAGAATGGGGGGGACGGAGCGAGAGGAAAGGGAGGGAGGACGCCGGGGCGGATCGGGTGTATGTAACATCGTAAAGGAGATGTTGAAGAAGATATATTTCAGTGATGCGAACAGATTAATGTAGGGTTATTCGTTCATTGTTGTGTTGTAACCCTATCTGCATGCCACTGAAAAGTATTTGAAGTTCACTCTCTCTTTTGCCTGTTTCAAGAAAAAAAAAAAGAAGAAAAAAACGAAAGAATGAAAGAAAAAAAAAAACCTCGAGTACAACATGTAACCATTGAAATGAAACCTATATTGTATGAACCACACGCCTGAAAAAGAAAAGCAGCAGTTGTGATTTTAGTGTGATTTCTTATGGTTATTCCTTTTTTGTCTTTACTGTAAAGATTCTACTTCGTTTTGACACAGGCCGTGAAGGGGGAGAGGCTAAACGTCTTCGCCTTTCGTTAGTCAAGGGTCCATTGGGTATATAGTGAAGGCATCCAGTCTTACCTGTTGATCTGACTCTCTCTCTCTATCTGTGTGTGTGTGTGTGTGTGTGTGTGTGTGTGTGTGTGTGTGTGTGTGTGTGTGTGTGTATGTGTGTGTGTGTGTGTGTGTGTGTGTGTGTGTGTGTGTGTGTCTGTCTGTCTGTCTTCTGTCTCTCTCTCTCTCTCTCTCTCTCTCTCTCTCTTCTTCTCTTCTTCTTCTTCTTCTTCTTCTTCTTCTCCATTTCCTCTTCCTATTCTTCATCTCCTCCCCCTCCTCCTCCCCCTTCTCCTCCTCTCCTCCTATCCCTCCTCCTCCCTTCCATCTTCTTCTTCTTCTTCTTCTTCTTCAACTTCTTCTTCTCCTCCTCCTCCTCCTGTTCACTCTTTGGCTGTCTCGCTGCCACATGTCGCCGCTGAAACCGTTAAGCCACCTGGCTGAAGCACACACACGCTGGTGAATCGTGCGCTGTGTGGGCAGAGGCTATATATACAGGGAGTAGGCCGCCCTCGCTGAACGTCACACTACAACAGGCTGGCGTACGTGGTCG
>CM065732.1:43454154-43455522 GCA_033310375.1 Conus canariensis | reverse complement strand
CCAGGTAGGCAGCCCGTTGTGTAAACGAGAATGCGGATTGTAAAGCGCTTAAAGCTTGGTCTCTGGCCGGGGATAGGCGCTGTGCAAAATGTTATGCGTGCGTTCACACAGTCCTTCGAATGAGACTATAAACCGAGGTTCCGTGTGTGAACGCACGCATAACATCTTGCACACACGTCAAATCCCATCACCAACTTTCGGAAGAGAAGGCCAGTTTGGCCGTTGGTATGGATGACACGTTACACATAGCATGCACCCTGCGTGAGAAATTGAAAGAATGGAGGAAGTAAGGATATTGAGTGAACGATATTGGACGATATTGACTGGATGACACGGGAAACGACTGAATGAAGCGCCAGCTGGCAGCTTTTCAGTCGGCACTATCCAGGTAGGCAGCCCGTTGTGTAAACGACTGTGGATTGTAAAGCGCTTACAGCTTGGTCTCTAGCCGAGAATAGGCGCTATATAAGTATTCATTATTATTATTATAAAAGTTTTCTCTATAAATTGCTCTGTTGCGTAAACTAATTTCTGACAATGAACACACACACACACACACACACACACGCGCGCGCGCGCGCGCGCGCGCGCGCGCATGCACGCACGCACGCACGCACCCACCCACCCACCCACCCACGCGCGCGCACACACACACACACACACACACACACACACACACACACACACACACACACACACACACACACTACCACCACCAACGACACTACCACCCCACCCGATCTTCACCCACTCTTTAGAAAGAAACACACACAAGAGGTTTGGGTTAGGGTTTTTTTTTTTTTCTTTTGCCCATTCTTCTCTTTATCTATACTAGATTTGCCTTTTTAAAAAAAAAAGCCATCATCCCCCCCACCCACGCACCCACCCACTCACTCACTTCTATCCCTCGTCCACCCCTCTTCCTTTCTCTCCTTCCTTCTCAGCCTCCACCATTGTTACATTACTTTGAAATTGTAGACTGTTTCTCGAACGTAGTTTTCTAGTTATCTACACCATGATTGCCTTCAGTTAGGACTTTCTAATACTGAAAGACCCTCTGTCTGTCTGTCTGTCTGTCTGCCTGCCTGCTTGTTTGTCTGTCTGTCACGGTCTCTGTCTGTCTGTCTATCTCTGTCTGTCTGTCTGTCTGTCTGTCTCTCTCTCTCTCTCTCTCTTTCTCAATTGACAAAGTAAGGCGCAGCTTCCAACGAGATGACGATTCCACAGCTGGTCGAAAAGGAAATCCAGACCGACCACCCTAAGAACATTGCCGTTCCAAACTGTACCAACACCATGATGGACCGCATTAAGCATTTCCGCGTGTCCCCCTAATGACCACAGTGACTTACCGTCATCCGCCTTCCTTGT
>CM065732.1:43444154-43451654 GCA_033310375.1 Conus canariensis | reverse complement strand
ATAGAGACATGTACATACGTTGCCGTGGGAGATGGGAGCACAAAAGACCTACCCTTCATTCTTCAGATACTGCCGAGATTCGAACCCACAATCCTCAGGTTGAGGGAGAATCCTATGGTTTAAGAACTCTGCTGTGGCATGAGTTCGAGTTTATTCAGCGCAGATCTGAAATTTTGCTGACGTGAGAAAAATTAATGAATGGATGGATAGATGAGTGAATGAATGAATGAACGAATGGAGGAATGAATGATGAGTGAATGAATAACCGGATACGTGGCTGAAATAATCAATGGGTAAATGAATAATAAAAAAATAAAAAAAAGTGAATGAACAAACGAATGGGTAAATGAACAAATGAACGAACAACAGAATTAACGAACGACTGAGAGACTGACTGATTGCCTGACTAACTAACTGATGACTGACTGACTGAATAAATGAATGAATGAATGAATGAAAGAATGGGTTACACCCAAATTAAACATCTCTAAATCTGAAGGCGCAATCCCTGCACATGGAAAGATAATTATAAAGGTAAGGGTGGGGGAGGGGAAGGGAATGGGGGATGGACAAGGGGCGGGCTGGGGGGGGGGGGAATAGAGAGGGGGAGACAAAAGAGAAGAGAAGAGATCCTGGATCAGTTAATTACACACCGACACAATGTTAATGTTACACTGACACAATGTTAATTGTACACTGACACAATGTTGATTGTACATAGACGCAATGTTAATTGAACACCGACACAATGTTAACTGTACACCGACATAATGTTAACTGTACACCGACATAATGTTAACTGTACACCGACACAATGTTAACTGTACACCGACACAATGTTAACTGTACACCGACATAATGTTAACTGTACACCGACACAATGTTAACTGTACACCGACACAATGTTAACTGTACACCGACATAATGTTAACTGTACACCGACACAATGTTAACTGTACACTGACAATGTTAATTGTACACCGGCATAATGTTAATTGTACACAGACACAATGTTAACTGTACACCGACACAATGTTAATTGCACACCGACACAATGTTAACTGTACACCGACATAATGTTAACTGTACACCGACACAATGTTAACTGTACACCGACACAATGTTAATTGTACACAGACACAATGTTAACTGTACACCGACACAATGTTAGCTGTACACTGACAAAATGTTAATCGTACACCAACACAATGTTAACTGTACACCGACACAATGTTAATTGTACACTGACACAATGTTAACTTTACACCGACACAATGTTAACTGTACACCGACACAATGTTAACCGTACACCGACAGCATGTTAATTGTACACTGACACAATGTTAACCGTACACCGACACAATGTTAACTGTACACCGACACAATGTTAACCGTACACCGACACAATGCTAATTGCACACCGACACAATGCTAATTGCACACCGACACAATGTTATCACCTCACATTCTGCGCAACCCTCTTTTCATATCTTGACCCCAAACCAAACATTCACAAAATGCAGTATGATGCAAGGCACTTACAAGGCAGTACACTGTGGAAAAAAAAAAAAAGTAAGATATTTTGGTCTGAAGCGGACAGAAGGAGGGCGGAGGGGGTGTGCATCGCAACATCGACACCGCCTGGTTTTCTTCCCCCCCCCCCCCCCCCCCCCCCCCCCCCCCCCCCCCCCCCCCCCCCACCCCCCCTCAGATTCTCCTGTTGTCTGTCGTCCCTTTCTTCCATCCTGTAACTAGACACCCACCCTTCCTGCCCCCCTGCCCCTCCCCCCTCCCCTTCTCATCTCACTCGTCGGGTGACTAGGCTTCCTTGACGACAAGGGAGCAAAACACATCAAAGGGACACAACCCTATTCATCATGCCAAGGTTGCCCCTGTTTTGAAATGTAAGACTGCTTGACGATGAATACTTTACAAATGGACACATACACGCACGCGCGCGCGCGCACACACACGCACACACAAACGCACACACAAACGCACGCACAAACGCACGCACGCACACACACACACACACACACACACACACACACACACACACACACACACACACACACACACCACACACACGTTGAAGTCGTCGCGACTTGTTTTCTTTCTTTATACATTACATGTGTGTGTGTGTGCGTGTGTGTGTGTGTATGTGTGTGTGTGTGTGTGTGTGTGTGTGTGTGTGTGTGTGTTGTGTGTGTGTTGTGTGCGTGTATATGTGTGTGTGTGTTGTGTGTGTGTGTGTGTGTGTGTGTGTGTGTGTGTGTGTGTGTGTGTGTGTGTGTTGTGTGCGTGTGTGCGTGTGTGTGTGTGTGTGTGTGTGTGCGCGCGTGTACGAGCGTGTGGGTGTGTTTGCGTGCGTGTGTCTGTGTGTCACAGTGTGTCCGCGTGATACTTCATTTGTGTATTTATTTTCATCCTTGTATTTACTGCTTATCAAAGACAGACACTTGTATCTAATCAGGAAACCATGGATGCGTGTACGACTAAACTTAAAGATGATAAACACTATCGTAAGAAAAGCTCTTCATTTGAGAAAGAATGTATGTTGTGGCAGTACACGACTCAGCCAGTACTAGCGGGAATGAGGCACTAAATCGATGTTGAAGTGCTTTCCATGTATTTTTAAAGTCGTTAGCACAAGATGTTATGTATGATATGCCATTTTTAGTTGAAAAGAACGAAGAAAAGGAGCGTTATTTCGACATTTATACATCAGTCGAGCGCACACTTGCACATGCTTACAAAAATGCCAGATTTCTATTATTTTCACCCAGATTATCAGTTTCCTGGTGGAAATCACGTACGGCTTAAACGTCAATTTGCGTTTTGCCAGTGAGTATTATTTGTTCTGAGAAATGACCATAATGACCATGTGAGTTATTTCGTGAAGGTCATCAGGAAGTTGCTATCATTTTTACTTCCTCTGTCCAGTTTGTACCGGGGCCCAGACAGTGTCAGAATAAATATATGAATGTACTGTAAGATGACTGCATATTTTTTCCCCTGTCTTCAGTACGTATCTATTTCGGCTCTGGAGTAAACTATTATGATATAGAGACTGAAACTTCTGTTGCTGTGGACAGGTATGTTTCCACTATCTATGCATTTTACTTATGTAGATAAGCCCAAAGCTTAACGGGTATAAAAAAAAAAAAAAAAAAAAAAAAAAAACACGCGAGAATAGCCTTGACAAGTCTGTGTTCACACACACACACACACACACACACACACACACACACACACACACACACACACACACACACAGCGATAGCATCAAAATGTAGGCGTTGAAAATTTGTACTTCAGATTGTGAAACAAGGGTCAGAGGTCTCTATTGCCAATGAATCTAATGCCTTGTACACCAGACTCACTCCCGGGATTTTGGGCCTGGAAAGAGACTTCTCGTTTTCCAATCATTTTGTCTGACTGCTGATCTTTCCTCCACCGTGAATGTTAACGTGTACGGGCACAAGCAAACCACGACTGTTTCGCTCAGTGTAGAGCTCATCAGGCCTCTGCTTCCAAGCTGAAGGAAAAACACGTCAATCAAGCCCACAAATACAAAGCAACTCGCCATGACTGTAAATGTATTTCTCACCAGACGAATGACGTGTTTCTTAAGAACGCGTGTGCGTGCTCAGTGAAGAAAATATGTAGGAATTGTGAATAATAAAGTGGGACGACCATTTTTACTAGACTCAAAAGGCAAAAAAAAACAAGACGATCAACGAGAAAGGGACCCCACCCACTGCCGTGGTGCGCAGAAGCTGGGAGGCCCACAATTCAAATCCTATCAAAGCCACTTATTTGTGAAACTCTGGCGGGCTCCCGCCCAGAATTCGGTGTGCCATGGCCTCCACTGGGAAGACTTGGAACCACACAGCGGATGTTTCATCCCATTAATGGACATGTCTCTGAGAGTGCTGCTCAAATTTCCTGACTAACACTGCAGGTTTCTGTATCTCCCGGGCCTGATTGACGCCGGGGGATATCATTATCATGAAAGAAGCATAGAGGGAGTCCTTCCCTGTCTTAAAGTCCCACACCAGAACGAGACACAGAAGCATCAATTGTATCATTCTGGTACTCACAGATCGTCATAATAGAAAAGTTTCAAGTGTTGTGGCTCTTCAGGTTGTTCTCTCGTGGGTGACCTCCCTTTCGATTTCCTCTTCACTCCCGTGCGTGTTGTGAGGTCATGTCGACATGGTCGGTATCGGTATGTTCATGGGGACTGTCTGTCGTTGGACGGAAGTGATGGCATCCTCCTGAGGAGGGAGGCTCTCTCACGTCAGCACCGCGAGAAGCAATTACTGTCGTCAGTAGGGGGCTTGGTAGGTGGCGTTCCGAGTATGTTGGATCAGAACAGGCACCGTGCACTAAATTTTTCGGCTACCGTGCAGTGTGTCCTCTGATGGAGTGTCTCATGACGACCCGAAAGGATCTGCTCCCTGTGGGCAACAGTGCCGGGTGCAGGACATGAAGGACTGGATGCAGCTGTGCATGAGAAAGCCGGCATGGGAGCAGCACCATTGAGGGGGGACAGAAAGGGAGACAACTAAAAAGAAAAAAAAAAGGTAAACAAAGACCACCTCTTGTGGCGCTGTGGTTAGCGTCTCGGATCCCCGACTGGGAGGTCGAGGGTTTGATTCACGACAGAGCCATTTCTTTGTTGGATTTTTGTTCTGCACCGACCCGCTGCTTGCCAGAGTTGAGTTTGCTATGAGCTCAGTTGGAAAGAAATGAAGCACTGCCAAATTTCATTCATTTTATGGATGCGTCTCTGAGAGTGTTGCTCAATTTTCCTTACCAACACTGTAGGTGTCTGTGCCTCTCGGGCCTGGCTGACGCCGAGACATATTGTTATGAACGTAAGCGTGGAGTACGGCCACGTCATGCAATCTCAGACCGAAATGGAAAATCGTAGCATCGTCGTCGTCATCATCATCATCATCATCATCATCATCATCATCATTCTCACCGTTCATCATTGATGGAAAAAGTCTCTTCTTCTTCTTCTTCTTCTTCTTCTTCTTCTTCTGCGGTCGATTGTTTTTGTTTGTGTCAGATCTTCAATCCTGTCGCCACGATGAAACCTACAGTCTTCTCGAGGTCTTGACAGCTGTCCCAAAGCTGCATCTGCAATCTGCAGTTCTGCACCCTCTGGCCAGGTTTGACGCCGTAGAACATCAAGGGCTGGACAGTGTTGGAGGATATGTTCTGGGGTCTGAGATCCAGTGCCACACGGACATTCGTCTGTGTGTACTACCTTAATTCGGCTGAGGCGGCTGAGCAGTCGGCAGTGGCCAGTTCTCAGTCTGAAGAGGATTGTTTGCTGGTATCTCTGGAGCTGATGGACTGGATCAGCACCGCTGTCTGCATTCAGCCTTCTCTCCTCACTGGTTTTGGTTCTGGTTGTGGATGATAGTTTTGGCCTCTCTGCAGGTCACTGGTGGCTGAACTGCTCCATATTGCTGCCTGCCTTGGACAGAGCGTCAGTCTTCTCATTCCCAGTGATCCCACAGTGGAATGGAATCCACTGGAGTACAATGGTGGATAGTCTTGAAAGATCATGGAAGGCTTTATATATATATATATATATATATATATATTATTATATATATATTTTGTTAAAAAATATTTTTAAAATGAAGTGGTAAAATCTACAAGCTTGTTTCTAGCGTTGCTATCTTCAGGATGTCTTTTGGGGCACGCCAACGATCTTTTATGGCGTGCGGGACTTGATTTCAACTCTGTGTGTGCAGGCGGATCTCATTTGCTGCACGTGCGGCCTGTGGTTCTTATTGGGGCCTGTTCAGGTGGAATGTGCTAGCAAAGATTTCCACTTGTGCCTGCAATTGTTTACAATTTCTACTTTTGTGTTCAGAGTTGCTAAGTGTGGTTTGCATAATATTAACCATTTTTCTGTGGAGCATAGATTGCATCTTTTTGAAATATTGTTGTATGGTGTTGCTCTTTTTATGATTTTCCATGATATGTTGTAGTCTATTTTTTTATCTTTGAGTCTCCAGATGTATTTGCTCAGCTCTGTTTGATTTTTGTATTTTTCATTTTTGAATGACTGTTTGTGGTTTGCGTATCTGGTTTTGAAAGTGTTTTCAGTAATCCCTACGTATGTTTCTTCTTCATTTTCTGATGTTACCGTAGCTTGGTATACAATGTTGCTGTGAAGACATTTATTGCTCAGGGGGCACTGTTCTTTTTTAGTGCAGTTGCAAGATGTCCTTTCGGCACCCTTCTCTTTTATGTTGCTTTTCATTTTGTTAGATGAATCAATCATGTTTTTGAGGTTGGGCATACATGAGTATGACAGTTTAATGGTGTTTTTGTTGAATATTTTGGACAGTTTGTGTTCTTTTGGGAATGATGTTGCCAAGATTTTAAAGAATTCTTTTCCTACATTTGTTTTTACTTGTCCATCGTATGGTGGGTTGTACCATATGATCTTTCTTTTCCTATTTTTCTTAATTCTGTTCGTGTTGTTGTCTGGACTGTATTGTAGTTTGTAATTGTAACCACTTTTTTGTAATGCTTCTTGATATTCTGTTGCTGCATCATTGAATGCGTTTTCATTGCATGACAGGTTGGATAGTCTCTTGTTTATACCATTGGGTATTGTTTTTAGTATAGATGGTGGGTGGTTGCTTTTGATGTTTACGTAGACTGGTATGTCATTGGGTTTTTTGTATGGTTTGTACACATGGTCATTGAGGTCTAATGTTATGTCTAGGTAATTCACTACTTTTTTGTTTGCTTCTATTGTGATTTTTAAGTTGTGGTTTTTAAAGATTTTACATAATTCTTTTTTCTTGTTTTCAATGGTTCTTGGATTGTTGTTTAATGCAGCGAGGCCGTCATCTCTGTATAAACCGGCCTGTTTTCCAAGTTGTTTTTGGATGTTGGATAGCATGAATAGTCCGACTAGTTCACATGTTTCGGCACCATCATACGATCCCATGGTTACATCAAATGTGGAGTTTTTGCTCGTTTTTTTAATCCAAGTTTCATTTCTGCTATGGAGTAAGGTTTTTTTGGTGTGGAAAATAATCTCCATTTCTGACTCTGTTATATTTGTGTATTTGTTGGCAAATTTCAAAGCTTTGTTGAGTAGTTCTTCATCTATGGATGGATAGAAGTCTACTATGTCAAATGTAATGAACATTGTATTTCTCTGTTTGTTGAGTTTCTTAAACCATTGTATGACTTCATAGCTGTTTTTCCAAAGGTTGTATTCGGTGTTTGATTTTATATCTTCTATAGCCTTTTCCAAAATTCTCTTGCTTATTTTGCCCAGTTCGGATTTAGATGGGTTTATTAGTCTACATGTTGGGTTGTTTTGGAAGTTAGGCTTGTGGTCTTTAAGTGTTATGAAGGCCTCCTTTGTTGCTGTTGTCTCTACCCTATCACTTAACTCCATGCGATGTGCAAGCTCTTTTTCTTTTTTGCAGATGTTGCTATGTGTAGTTT
>CM065732.1:43416654-43439154 GCA_033310375.1 Conus canariensis | reverse complement strand
TAGATCCAAGAAGCATATTTTAGAAAAAGTGGACAGTTCATAGCACGCCGTGCTCTAGATACAATAAACCTCTGTTGCTCCTACAGTCGACGGACTATGCGAACTTTCAACTTTCAAGCGACCTTTCAGGGTAAAGATGTGCAGCAACCTTACAAAGAAGGACCGATATGTAACAGATGTTGCGAAAGGGATCTGGGAAAGACAAATGTAAAGAGGAGAAAAATGAGAAAGGCAAGTGTGATGAGGAGATAAATGAGAAAGACAAGTGTGATGAGAGATAAATGGCAAAGACAAGTGTGATGAGGAGATAAATGGGAAAGACAAGTGTGATGAGAGATAAATGGCAAAGACAAGTGTGATAAGGAGATAAATGAGAAAGACAAGTGTGATGAGAGATAAATGAGAAAGACAAGTGTGATGAGAGATAAAAGAGAAAGACAAGTGTGATAAGGAGATAAATGAGAAAGACAAGTGTGATGAGAGATAAATGGGAAAGACAAGTGTGATAAGGAGATAAATGAGAAAGACAAGTGTGATGAGAGATAAATGGGAAAGACAAGTGTGATGAGAGATAAAAGAGAAAGACAAGTGTGATAAGGAGATAAATGAGAAAGACAAGTGTGATGAGAGATAAATGGGAAAGACAAGTGTGATGAGAGATAAATGGGAAAGACAAGTGTGATGAGAGATAAAAGAGAAAGACAAGTGTGATAAGGAGATAAATGAGAAAGACAAGTGTGATGAGAGATAAATGGGAAAGACAAGTGTGATAAGGAGATAAATGAGAAAGACAAGTGTGATGAGAGATAAATGGGAAAGACAAGTGTGATGAGAGATAAATGGGAAAGACAAGTGTGATGAGAGATAAATGGCAAAGACAAGTGTGATGAGGAGATAAAGAGAAAGACAAGTGTGATGAGAGATAAATGAGAAAGACAAGTGTGATGAGAGATAAATGAGAAAGACAAGTGTGATAAGGAGATAAATGAGAAAGACAAGTGTGATGAGAGATAAATGGCAAAGACAAGTGTGATGAGGAGATAAATGAGAAAGACAAGTGTGATGAGAGATAAATGGGAAAGACAAGTGTGATAAGGAGATAAATGAGAAAGACAAGTGTGATGAGAGATAAATGGCAAAGACAAGTGTGATGAGAGATAAATGGGAAAGACAAGTGTGATGAGGAGATAAATGAGAAAGACAAGTGTGATAAGGAGATAAATGAGAAAGACAAGTGTGATAAGGAGATAAATGAGAAAGACAAGTGTGATGAGAGATAAATGAGAAAGACAAGTGTGATGAGAGATAAATGGCAAAGACAAGTGTGATGAGAGATAAATGGGAAAGACAAGTGTGATGAGGAGATAAATGGGAAAGACAAGTGTGATAAGAGATAAATGAGAAAGACAAGTGTGATGAGGAGATAAATGAGAAAGACAAGTGTGATGAGGAGATAAATGGGAAAGACAAGTGTGATGAGGAGATAAATGGGAAAGACAAGTGTGATGAGATAAATGGGAAAGACAAGTGAGATAAATGAGAAAGACAAGTGTGATGAGGAGATAAATGAGAAAGACAAGTGTGATGAGGAGATAAATGGGAAAGACAAGTGTGATGAGGAGATAAATGGGAAAGACAAGTGTGATGAGATAAATGGGAAAGACAAGTGTGATGAGGAGATAAATGGGAAAGACAAGTGTGATGAGATAAATGGGAAAGACAAGTGTGATGAGAGATAAATGGGAAAGACAAGTGTGATGGATAATGGGAAGCAGTGGATGAGATAAATGGGAAAGACAAGTGTGATGAGAGATAAATGGAAAGACAAGGTATGAAGATAAAAAGACAATGTGATGATGAGATAAATGGGAAAGACAAGTGTGATGAGATAAATGGGAAAGACAAGTGTGATGAGAGATAAATGGGAAAGACAAGTGTGATGAGGAGATAAATGGGAAAGACAAGTGTGATGAGAGATAAATGGGAAAGACAAGTGTGATGAGAGATAAATGGGAAAGACAAGTGTGATGAGGATAAATGGGAAAGACAAGTGTGATGAGAGATAAATGGGAAAGACAAGTGTGATGAGAGATAAATGGGAAAGACAAGTGTGATGAGAGATAAATGGGAAAGACAAGTGTGATGAGATAAATGGGAAAGACAAGTGTGATGAGAGATAAATGGGAAAGACAAGTGTGATGAGGAGATAAATGGGAAAGACAAGTGTGATGAGAGACAAATGGGAAAGACAAGTGTGATGAGGAGAATAACATGGGGAAATAAGACAAGTGTGATGAGGAGACAAATGGGAAAGACAAGTGTGATGAGGAGACACATGGGAAAGACAAGTGTGATGAGGAGACACATGGGAAAGACAAGTGTGATGAGGAGACACATGGGAAAGACAAGTGTGATGAGGAGACACATGGGAAAGACAAGTGTGATGAGGAGACACATGGGAAAGACAAGTGTGATGAGGAGACACATGGGAAAGACAAGTGTGATGAGGAGACACATGGGAAAGACAAGTGTGATGAGGAGACACATGGGAAAGACAAGTGTGATGAGGAGACACATGGAAAGACAAGTGTGATGAGGAGAACATGGAAAGACAAGTGTGATGAGGAGACACATGGGAAAGACAAGTGTGATGAGGAGACACATGGGAAAGACAAGTGTGATGAGAGATAAATGGAAAGACAAGTGTGATGAGAGATAAATGGGAAAGACAAGTGTGATGAGAGATAAATGGAAAGACAAGTGTGATGAGAGATAAATGGAAAGACAAGTGTGATGAGAGAACAATGGGAAAGACAAGTGTGATGAGGAGATAAATGGGAAAGACAAGTGTGATGAGAGATAAATGGGAAAGACAAGTGTGATGAGGAGAAAATGGGAAAGACAAGTGTGATGAGGAGAACATGGAAAGACAAGTGTGATGAGGAGACACATGGGAAAGACAAGTGTGATGAGGAGACACATGGGAAAGACAAGTGTGATGAGGAGACACATGGGAAAGACAAGTGTGATGAGGAGACACATGGAAAGACAAGTGTGATGAGAGACACATGGGAAAGACAAGTGTGATGAGAGACCTGGAAAGACAAGTGTGATAGAGACACATGGGAAAACAAGTGTATGGAATAAGATTGGAAAGACAAGTGTCGTGTATAACACCTGAAAAATATAACACGAATTAATTAGTATATGAATAGTTCGATAAGACTCGTGCTCTTTCTGTTTAATTCATCTCGATTTTTTTTTTTAATCTGTCTGTCTGTCTGTCTCTTCCTCGTCTCCCAAAATTCATCAACTTCTCTCTCTCTCACTCTCTCTCTCTCTCTCTCTCGTCCCCAAAATTCACACTTCTCCTCTCTCTCTCTCTCGTCTCATCTCTCTCTCTCTGTCAAGGAGAAGTCCATTGCATTGACGACTCCGCGACAGTTGACATGACCTTCCTTTTTGACCCCTGCCCTCTTGACCCAGATGACCCCCCCACAGACCTTACTACCTCTAGAGTAGCCAGGCTCAGGCTTGCGGAGAGGAGAGGAGAGGGTGGGGGTAGGGGTGGGGGTGGGGGGGCAGGAAGGGGTAGAGGGACGGTGAAGCTTGATGGTTGTCACGCTGTCCCCAATCCCTCACCTCCTTTTACCCCCCCCCCTCTCTCTCTCTCTCTCTCTCTCTCTCTCTTTGCCCTATACTATCTTCCACATTGCGTGTTACGGTAACAAGGGGTTTTTTTAGGGGGGGGGGGGGGGGGGGGGGTGATGATAGTTAAAACATCCTCGTCGTAAACCTACTCCTGGACCTTTTTTTCAAAACCGCAAATGCATTTGTACTCTCTCTCTCTCTCTCTCTCTCTCTCTCTCTCTCTCTCTCTCTCTCTCTCCTCTCTCTCTCTTCTCTCTCTCAATCATTTTGCTGGGCAGGGTACATCTTAACAACAACAACAATAGCAACAACAAAACCACCAACCAAATAAACCAGCCGTGGACTATTTGTTCCGATGGAACTCAAATTTCTTTCAGTACATTGTTTTACCTGTTGCTGTAAGATTTTGATTCTGCAATGTTTAAAGATGTTCATGCTCTTCATATGCCTTGGCAAACACATATGTTCTTCACACGCCTAGCCAAACACATATGTTCTTCATAGGCCTTGTTAAACACATAATTTATGTTCTTCATAGGCCTTGCCAAACACATATGTTCTTTGTAGGCCTTGTCAAACACATATGCTCTTCATAGGCCTTGCCAAACATGTATGTTCTTTCTAAGCCTTGCCAAACACATGTGTTCTTCATGTGCCTTGCCAAACACATATGTTCTTCATATGCCTTGCCAAACACATGTTCTTCATAGGCCTTGCCAAACACATGTGTTCTTCACAGGCCTTGCCAAACACATGTGTTCTTCATAGGCCTTGCCAAACACGTATGTTCTTCATATGCCTTGCCAAACACGTATGCTCTTCATAGGCCTTGCCAAACACGTATGCTCTTCATAGGCCTTGCCAAACACGTATGCTCTTCATAGGCCTTGCCAAACACGTATGTTCTTCATATGCCTTGCCAAACACATCTGTTCTTCATATGCCTTGCCAAACACATGTGTTCTTCATAGGCCTTGCCAAACACATGTGTTCTTCATAGGCCTTGCCAAACACATGTGTTCTTCATAGGCCTTGCCAAACACATGTGTTCTTCATAGGCCTTGCCAAACACATATGTTCTTCACAGGCCTTGCCAAACACATGTGTTCTTCATAGGCCTTGCCAAACACATGTGTTCTTCATAGGCCTTGCCAAACACATGTGTTCTTCATAGGCCTTGCCAAACGTATGCTCTTCATAGGCCTTGCCAAACACGTATGTTCTTTATATGCCTTGCCAAACACATCTGTTCTTCATATGCCTTGCCAAACACATGTGTTCTTCATGTGCCTTGCCAAACACATATGTTCTTCATAGGCCTTGCCAAACACATACGTTCTTCATAGGCCTTGCCAAACACACATGATACGAACAGTAGTTGAGGAGCCCTCTGTTTATCTAAGTAAAGTCTGCAAAAGGTACCCTGCCAGCCCCAAAGCTCTAACCAAAGTGAGGCTTAGTGGGTAATGCTCTCGCCCAGAAAACTGTGGCATCCCAAGTCTGCGATTCGAATATCTCTCTCTCTCTCTCTCTCTCTCTCTCTCTCTCTCTCTCTCTCTCTCTCTCTCTCTCTCTCTCTGACTGTAAGACACTGGGGGCACGTAAAATTACCATCAGCAACAGAGAAGTTGTCCCGGTAAAAATCATGTTAAAGAATAAATAAATGAACAGAAACCTTGACAGGTTAATAAAATCATGCCAACAAGAAGAAAAACATGCAAGAGATACCGCCCTACTTTGTTGACACATTCTTCCACGAGAGAGAAGTGCTGACTTCACACAGATAAGGATGCTGTGACAATAAATGGCGGAAGAGTTGGAAGAAATTCTAGGGAGAGCTTGACAGCAGGTCTTTAGAAAAAGAACCTCCCTCAGGCAAAGCGTTTAGGCCCTGAACACCTTACACTCAATGGGGCAGGTCCGCATCCAAGTCCCTGACTCCCAGATACCTCTCTGCTATCACATTGTCTTTCTTCCTGGCATTGTCTGGATCCGATGCAGCAGCTTCGGGATAGGTGGGCGTCTCAAGGCATGCCTTTTTAGACTGGTATCTTACCGACATCTCTATTGGATACCCTGTTCTAAGTTGAGAAAGTTGAGTCTCAGGAAGATCATTTTTGTTCTTCTTCGATCAGATGTTTTTTTCAGCTGTCTCTACCATTGCCTTTAGGGTTCCCTGGCCTTCTTGGCAAAAATCCCAAGCTGTTACATGAGTTCATGGGCTGATGAGCCTACAAATTTCCTTGCTCCAACTTCAGAGTCTGGTGAGGACTTTGGCTTGGAAGCCTGATTCCCTCAAGCTGCTGGCCACTGTCAAACTTCGTCTTGTAGTTGTGGGCTTGCTCCGAACTGTTTTCATAATGGCATATAGTGAGTTCAGTCTGAATCAGCTGTTAGGATCAACCTGAGTGCAGCATAATATTCATTCTCAGGCCACTCTCCTTGACGATCTCTGGATGATTTTCCTATTTTGGAAGGTCTGCTGTGTACTCCCAGTCATCCATTCTATTCCGCTAAATCCCGCTTCCATGCTTTTGATGTCTCGGCTGCTGCTCCAGACCATGACTTTGGCCTACTACTCTGAAGTTTGTCGATGCTGAGGCCTCTGGTGGTGTAGTGTTTCCTCTGACAGTGCTAAGCACATATGCGTTCTCTTTAAGCACTTGGCTGTGTGTTCCAGTGTACCTTCCCTGGTTAGCACTGCTTTGCATGGTGAATTCAGGACGTGTTCCACTGTTTGTTTGCCCTGACAGAGTGGACACGTAGGGTTTTCTAATTTTCTCCCATTTCCCCAGGTTTGAATCTGATGGCAGGAGCTCATGCACAAATCTGAGGATAAAGTTGATCCTGAGAGGTGCCATGTACTGTAAGTCATTAAGTCATTCCAGCTGAGTCAATGAAAGTACAGGAAGAAACTGTATGGAAAACGTGAAAGCAGATCTTTAAAGAACTCCTTACTCGAAGGAGGTTGGGACACATCTAACTCAGGATTTCTACATGCCTTTCTGTTGTCAGATTCGTTTAGCGCTGCTGTGATTCGAACCCCCCACCTCCTGGATGGTCGGGTGCGCCAGGGCCAAGTGACCTTGTTACGAATGTCGTGTCCACTAGGGTATCGGACACTAGTTCAAAGGAGTGAAACTTAAAGCTTACATTTGTTTTTGTTCCTTCTCGACCACATCGAGTCGAAACTCTTTTCAACTATCTCTCCCATTGTCTTTGGGACTTTCATTAAAAATCGAGAGATATACAATATGATATCGTCAGAAATCAAGACATCATCAGAAACCATGAGGTATACAATATGACATCATCAGAAACCTGAGAGGTATACAATATGATTTCGTCAGAAACCAAGAGGTATACAATATGATTTCGTCAGAAACCATGGGGTATACAATGTGATATCATCAGAAACCTGAGAGGTATACAATATGATTTCGTCAGAAACCAAGAGGTATACAATATGATATCGTCAGAAATCAAGACATCATCAGAAACCAAGAGGTATACAATATGAAACCTTCAGAAACCTGAGATGTACGCAATATGATATCATCAGAAACCAAGAGGTATACAATATGATATCATCAGAAACCTGAGATGTATGCAATATGATACCTTCAGAAACCTGAGATGTATACCGTATGATATTATCAGAAACCTGAAAGGAATACAATTTGATATCACCAGAAACTTGAGAGGTATACAACATGATATCATCAGAAACCTGAGAGGTATACAATAGTGATATCATCAGAAACCAAGAGGTATTCAATATGATATCATTAGAACCCAAGAGGTATACAATATGATATCATCAGAAACCAAGAGGTATACAAAATATCATCAGAAAGCTCAGAGGTATACAACATGATATTATCAGAAACCAAGAGGTATACAATATGATATCATCAGAAGCCAAGAGGTATGCAATATGATATCAGAAACCAAGAGATATACAAAATATCAGAAAACTCAGAGGTATACAACATGATATCATCAGAAACCAAGAGGTATACAATATGATATCATCAGAAGCCAAGAGGTATACAATATAATATCATCAGAAACCAAGAGGTATACAATATGATATCATCAGAAGCCAAGAGGTAAACATGATGATATCATCAGAAACCAAGAGATATACAGTATGATATAATCAGAAATCAAGATGTATACAATATATCTTCAACAATCGATAGATACACAACATAACCCTTTCATCTTTTTATTTTCATACTTGCTTGAAGAACAGACACACATACAACAAATGCCCTAGGGGGCAGCTTAGCTGGGGGTCACATGCTCAGGCGTTAAGCGACGCTGACTAGTTCCACCGCTACCACTGTCACCATTTCAATTATTCCCTAGGACTTTTTTCTTTTTTCTTTTTTTTTTTTTGGAACACGGCGGGAGCAGGGGGCGGAGGTCGTGATGGTGGAGGGAGGACTCCGTCCGATAAGCCAAACAATGAGCTCCCCGGACGAGGGACGGACCACTGGGCCAATGGGGACCCGCCTTCCGGGCAGCGGGTCCTTACGCGTCTGTTTGTCCCCGGGGCCTAATTCCCTAGGGGGCGGTTTGGAATTAGCGGCGCCGCTGTTTGGATTGACAATTGATTTGTCCGTTTGAGTCTCTTTGGAGGGGGCTGGAGGGGGAGAGGGGAGGTGGAGAAAGGGAGGGGGCGGGAGGAGAGGGAGAAGGGGGTAGTGGTATGGGGGGGGGGGGGGGGGGGAGGAGGGAAGCTCGACGGAGTTCATCAGCTAAATGGGAATTATTAACCCTTTGAGCTCTTACCTTAGGGAAAGGTATATATAACCTTAGCGGGAAAAAAATTTTTTTCTTGAGAACCATGATGAAAGGTCTTCACAATGTCCTGATTATGTCTGGTTAAAGATCTAGAAGGAATATCCTTTTTCATTATCAAGATGGAAGGTCCTTTACATAAAAATCCTTGGATATATAGATTTATGTCACTGTGGACGTATGTGTAGTTTTGAACAAACACCCAAGCTAAATAAAACGTCGGACTGGAGAAGTGCATTTAGAATGTAGAAAGAAATACCTTTTCTCGCATCACTCCGGACAACCTTGTGAAGGAATAAGCATTTTGGTGACAACATCGTAAAATTAGGTTTGCCCAGAAATCGATTTTTCTTTGAGAGTCTTTCTTTCTTTCGGTCTTCTTTGTCTTTCTTTCTGTCTGTCTGTCTGTCTGTCTGGCTCTGTCTCTGTCTGTCTGTCTGTCTGTGTTTGTTTGTCTGTCTGTCTCTTCCAGTTCTTTTGTTTGTTACTTTGTTCGTTCGTCAGTTTTTGGTTGTATTCTTTGTTGTTGTTGTTGTTGTTGTTGTCGTCGTACCCTGGCTAAAAGACTCCAAGGATCATTCAAACAGCCGAAGCATTTGAACACCATGGTACAAATGCATCAGCTGGGGACGAGAACATTACGTGTATGACCGTTTTTGATTACCCCGCCACATGGGCAGCCACACTCCGACTTCGGGGGATTTTGGAGACTGATAATGTTATGCTAGGAGTTTGTCACAACTGAAGGCAATCCCCGCATTAGCTATGCAGAGCATAACAACATTTTTGATGTAGCCTTGGTGTTCTAGCCTATGTCAATTGGCCTGACACAGCCTTAAGCCAATGTGGGTTGTATTCTTTGATTTGCTCTCTTGCTTTGTTCAACTATTCCAAAACCATCTTTTCTTTTTCAGTCTCATCCTCCGTGCCACTTCAGTTGCACTGCATCCACGCCGTTCATTTCGGTTCCCCGTCCACAGCCACAGCCTGGCTTGTCCCGCCACAGACCCGGTGTAACGAAAAGTTTTAACTCCCCGAATGGTTTAACTCCCAGGGAGTTAAACTATTCATTTGTAAATTTTAACTCCCTGGGAGTTAAACTAGAATATAAAAAACGAACTCCCTCTGTGTTTCAGTTTGACTCAGGGGAGTTATTCTGACATACCACCAGAATAACTCCCACCCACCACCCACTCCCCGCACCTCGCTACCACCCATGCATCTTATATATTTTCGAAATGTGTGTGTGTGTGTGTGTGTGTGTGTGTGTGTGTGTGTGTGTGTGTGTGTTCTTACACTAACTTGCCAGATCAAGACTTGTCAGGTAGAATTGTTTCCTTCGATATTATTGGTTTCTGTGAATTGGTCACGTGTCCTGAATTTTATTGAAAAATGTGTGTTTTTCTGATTGGCTTGCCGACTTTCATTTTTAGCTTGGCACAGGCACGCCACCACACCTGTGACGAGTCACTTGACAACTTCATCAGATCGGTTCCAAGCAGCCACCCTCTTGTACAAATTGTACAAAAACAGGCACCAACCCCCCCCCCCCCCCCCTTTTTTTTTTTTTTTTTCTCTATCCCATGTGTCTCGCACACAAATTTCAAATCTATGCCAACCCTTTTTCTCCTTCCTTCTCTCCCAGATGTAGCGAGTCAATACAAACAATTTTACGTCATGTCGCGACTACTCGTCATTCTCTCCCCACCTTCCTTACCCTCTCAACCCCCCCCCCCCCCCCCCACACACACACACACACACACTCCCTAATTTGGCGGCATGACACAATGAAAATTTAAAATGTTCCATTTCTACACCATTTGAGTGTAATGGCCTACACTTTGGGTGACTGCTTGATAGTCGCATAGATTCCATGAGAGAGAGAGAGAGAGAGAGAGAGAGAGAGAGAGAGAGAGAGAGAGAGAGAGAGAGAGAGAGAACGCCAAAGACTGAAGGTACAGCATTTCTACCAAAGGCATCAAACCATTAATTCATTTATGTACAGACTTTACATACAGATTATATACAAAACGGCATAGTAAAATATCAAGGACATGCATAGATGAGCACATGAATATGTACACGGACATTTCCTTTCCCTATGATGATGATCATGAACATTAAATCCCCCTCTCCATTCTCTTACCGAAAGACACCTGGGAATAGGTGGGTGGGGAGTCATCTTAGTCATGATCAGATTAACTCCCCCACTGTTACAAAGTAACTCCCTGGGAGTCAGAAAACACGTGTACACATTAACTCCCAGGGGAGTTATTCTAAACTGTGAAAAACTGACTCCCCTTAGTGGACGGGGAGTTAAACTTTTACACGCCTGGATTAACTCCCGGGAGTTAATCTGTACTAACTCCCAGGGGGGTCATTCTGTTACAGGGTGGGAGTTAAGTCTGATATATGTACAAAATGACTCCCCCCTTAATGTTTCAAGAATTTGTTGAAACTTGTACAAAAAAAGATTTTAGAACATTTTGAAGTTTTACTGAGTGGAGTTATTTTGGCACAGGGTGGGAGTCATTCTAGTTTAACTCCCAGGGAGTTAAAATTTACATATGAACAGTTTAACTCCCTGGGAGTTAAACCATTCGGGGAGTTAAAACTTTTCGTTACACCGACACCGGCAATCCAAACGGAGCAGTCAAGTTCAAGTCCGTCACGAGGCAACCCACCTGAGGAGACACTGCACTGCTGCTGATTCACTTCGGTGGTGTTCAGTGGTGCCTGTTCTATTCCAACATACGCAGGACACCGTCTGCTAGGCCCCCTAACTGACGACAATCATTGCTCAGTAACGGAGCCAGCGTAAGTGAGCTCTCCCTCCGGTGGGGGGGGGGGGGGGGGGGCGCCCACCACGTCCGTCCAGCGACAGTCCCCATGAACCTGCCGATACCGGTGACCCCGAGGTTCTCACCAAGGAAATAGACACGGAGAAGAACTCGAAACTAAGGTCACCATAAGACCAAGGCATGAAAGGCCATAGAATTTGATTTTTTTCCCCATGCCGATCGAGGAGGAGGAGGAGGATGTAGATGATGCTACGGACCTCTACTTTGGTTTAAAAGTGCATGACGGGGTTGTACTGTAAGCTTACATTTGTGATGTAACCCGGCTTCAACCAGGCCCGAGAGATACAGACACCTGCAAGTTAAGCGACACTCTCTGAGACGCATCTGCTGAGTAGATGAAACGCAATTGTGTGATCCCGGTCTCCCGAATTAAGCCCATAGGAAACTCAAGTTTGGGTAGGAGCCGGTCAGGGAAGAAAATCCTACAAATAAACGGCTCTAATGGGAACCGAACCAACGACTTCCCACCCGGGAGTTCGCAAAAACTAATCGCTTCACCGCTGGGCTTGTTCAAAACAATCGTTTGGACAGAAATGTGAAACTGACAATGTTGATCAAGATACTCGTATGTGCTTAGCTTCTTAAGTTATTTCAAAATGAGGTGACTGCAGGCGGAATTTGATAAAAAAAATTTTAATAATAATTCTTGGTGAGTTCGCCCAAAACAAGCACAAACAAGTTACAACACGAAACACATGTTTTGTTTCGTTTTGTCTTGAAACTTGTTTGTCCTTGATATTGGCCGACTCATCATGAATCTTTCTGAAAATTTCTCAAGTTACAAAAACAAATATATATATATATAATATATATATATATATATATATATATATATAACACCCCCCCCCCCTCCCCCAGTCCGTAGCCCTCTCTGATGTTGTCTTGACCCTAACCCTAACCCTTACACCAGTTGTGAACACTATTTCATAGTCATGGTTTCAAACCTTTCCACCATTTATTCACACATGCACGCGATCTCTGTGAGCAACACTTGACGTAAAAATTCCCGTCTAACTGAGCAGTGTTTCCACGAGGAAGGATCGATCGTGTGTTATACAGTAATCCTCCCCACCCCACCTCCCACTCCATTCAAACTTCCGCATTCATCTCCTTCCCTTATCGATAGGAGTAATTTCCCTTTGCTCTTTTCTCTCAGACCGTGAGCTTGGGGAGGGCAAAAAAGGAAAAGACGCTAAAATGTCCATGCCATGATGAAAAAGGTCCTGCTCTGTTGTGGGTTAGGGATAGAGGGGTGAGGTTGGGGGAGGGGGGGGGGGAGAGAGTAAGGATGGGATGGGAGTGGGATGAGAGGCGTGTATTCATGAGTGTGTGGTGAAGGGTAGGGGGAGAGGCCTTGTGTGTGTGTGTGTGTGTGTGTGTGTGTGTGTGTGTGTGTGTGTGTGTGTGTGTGTGTCTGCGTGCGTGTGTGCGTGGTGTATATGCCTTCGTGTGTGTTTGTGTAAGCGTGTACATGTGGGTGTGCATGTGTTGTAGATGCGATAATGCGCGCGCGCATGCATGTTCGTGTGGGTTTTTTGTGTGCTCACGCCGCGCGCGCGCGCGCGCGCGCGCGTGTGTGTGTGTGTGTGTGTGAGTGTGAGTGAGAGAGAGAGAGTGTGTGTGTGTGTGCGTGTGTGTGTGTGTGTGTGTGTGTGCGTGTGTGTGTGCGTGTGTGTGTGTGTGTGTGTGTGTGTGTGTGTGTGTGGTGCGTGCGTGCGTGCGTTCGCGCGTGTGTGTGTGTGAGTGTGTGTGTGTGTGTGTGTGTGTGTGTGTGTGTGTGTGTGAGTGTGTGTGTGTGTGAGTGTTTGTGTGTGTGTGTGTGTGCGTGCGTGCATGCGTGCGCGCCTGCGTGTGTGCGTGCGCGCGCGCGTGTGTGCGTGTGTATGTGTGCCTGTGTGTGTGCTCATGCGTGCACGCCTGCATGCGTGCGTGCGTGTGTGTGTGTGTGTGTGTGTGTGTGTGCTCCGTTTTGTTTTGTTTCTTTCTTGTTGTTAATGTCTCCGCTGCCATTAATGTTGCTCTTCCTTTCCTGGGTTTTCTCGTTATTCTCGTTTTCTGCTCCCATTTCTGGGAGTTGTTTTTCCACCTCCCTTCTTTTTTTTCTTTTTTTTAGACTGAGTTTGGTGTTTTTCTCCCCTAGCTTTCCCTTTCTTTTTCCTACTTCTTCCTTCCTCTTTGAATCTCTTTGTTTCTTTGTTTGTTCATGGGGTTTTGAATATTTCAGCTCTATCTTTTTACATGTTCTCCGTTTTCTTTCTTACTTTCGTTCTTTCTCTCTTTCTTCTTTCCTATCTTTCTCTTTTGAAGCTTTCTTGTGTGTGGTGGTGGTTGGTGATGGTGGTGGCGGTTGTGTGGTGTGGTGTGGAGTGTGTGTGTGTGCGTGTGTGTGTGTGTGTGTGTGTGTGTGTGTGTGTGTGTGTGTGTGTGTGTGTGTGCATGTGTGTGCATGTGTGTGTGTATGTGTGTGTGTATGTGTGTGTGTGTGTGCGTGCGTGCGTGCGTGCGAGCATGTGTCTGTCTGTCTGTCTGTCTGTCTCTCTGTCTGTCTGTTTGTTGAATACGGGTATAGCTTTCCATGACTATTCTCTGTCTCTGGAAAAGGTGAATGTCTTCTCTGATTTTCTGAATCTGTTACGCAAACTTTATAAAAAGAATGTTCTTGAAGTAGCTCCAGATCTTTTGATAGTTACTTTGTCCTAAACTTCCTGTCTCTTCCGCGACGTAAGGTACGCGTGTCGGTCTCTGTGTGTAGTAGGTAATTTCATGAATGTGTGTGCTCTTCAAAATTTGTTTAAGGTTCACTTTTTTTTTCATTTCTTTATTTTTCTTTCTTTTCTGTGTTTGTTTTCGCTTTGTCCCTGTTCCCCCCCCCCCCCCCCCCCCCCCCCCCCCCTCCCACATCATTATATTTCATATGCATGATTAAGGTTAGCAAGGGGCAGATTTGTTAGAATGAGCTATGACTAAAATCTCACGACTTGATTGAATACTTTCCGATTTCTGAATTCCGAGTACCATCTCCGTCTCTATCTTTCTTTCTCCCACCCCACCATACCCTACCCTACCCTACCCTACCCCCATCCCACTTCACCCCCACCGACTAATCGCACACACACACACACACACACACACACACACACACACACACACACACACACACACGCACGCACACACTTACACACACACAACACACACACTCACACACACACATGCACGCACGCACGCGCGCACCACACACACACACACACACACACACACACACACCACACACACACACACACACACACACACACACACATACACAGCTGTACGTTTTTTCCCTCTCGTCATCTCTAGCGTCTCCGTGGCATTATTCCCACGTCGCTCATTCTGACTCTGTCATACACAGCCACACCACAGCACGTCCTGTCACAGCCCCCCGACACCGGCAGTCCACAGGGAGCGATCAATATCAGGTCGTCATGAAGCAACCCGCCGGAGAAGACACTGCATCGCCGCTGAGTCACTTCGTCAGCGTTCATCAGTGTGTTTATCACATGCAACATACACCTCCTAGACCCTATTGACGGCAGCAATAGCTCAATCGTGGAACAAGCGCGTGTGACCGTCCCTCTTTGGTGGGAGGGGGGAGAAGGGGCGGGCATCATGTCCATTAGAGGACCCCTTCAGCTAGTGGATATCCAAGAAGCTGGTTTGCCTTTGGCGTGTATGCGAAGTAGAAATCGAAATCGAGGTTATCACAAGGGCAAGGACAATGAACAATCCTAGTAACTGTTAAAAATCGAAATGTTGATAGATGAGGAGAATGAAAATGATGCCATAAAGTTCGTTTCTACCGCTGAGACGTCATGACAGAGCTGTGAATTATTCTTGCTTTCATTATACAGCCCGCTGATAACCAGGCCGACGAGAAACAGACACCTGACAGTGTTGGTCAGGCAATAATTATGGCCATGACACAATTTGAATTTTGAGAGAGGAAGAAAGAGAGGGGGAGGAAGGGGAAAGAGAGAGAGAGAGACAGAGACAAACAGAGAAAGACGGAGAGAGAGAAAGACAGACAGACACAGACGCAGACAGGCAGACAGACAGATAGACAGACTCACAGACTGACACACAGACATAGACAGACAGACGAACAGGCAGAGAGAGAGAGAGAGAGAGAGAGAGAGAGAGAGAGAAAGAGAGAGAGAGAGAGTTTAAGAAAGCAGAGGAAGGGAAGAGAAGAGAAATAGCATGTATTGATTCCACAGCTTTCAACTGCTGAAAATCTGTAAAGAACTGACAAAACAAAACAAAAAAAGAGATGTCCAGGCATGCACGAACGTTTAGAAAATCTACCAGGATCTGTCCATCCCACTCAAATGACTGATCAAACAGAAGCTGGGGAAACAAAAAAGCCTTTTACTTTCCTTCACCCCCTCAAAAGCGGAAGTCCAGATCAACAAGAAGAAGAAGAAGAAGAAGAAGGAAAAAAAATTCCCCTTACAGAAGAGCAGCCTCGCTGCCATCTGTGTAAAATAAACGGATGGCGCAGGGTCTGCCACGTTCGATGGTCCATTTGCTGTGGCCGTCTCCCCCCCAAATGCACTGTCATTCAGGGCAGCGGAGAGTGTGGGCTTTGTTCGTGCTAAACGGCAAATATTGAGGACTATTAGGCCGAGGGGCTAACATCGTTACGGGCCGATCACTCTCCTGAATTGCGCCCGTCACCCCCGTCTTTTGTGTGTGTGTGAGTGTGTGTGTGTGTGTGTGTGTGGTGTGTGTGTGTGTGTGTGTGTGAGAGAGAGAGAGAGAGAGAGAGAGAAAGAGAGAGAGAGAGAGAGAGGGAGAAAGAGAGATGGAGAGAGAGAGAGAGAGAGTGTGGTGTGTGTGTGTGTGTGTGTGTGTGTGTGTGTGTGTGTGTGTGTGTGTGAATTGAGAAAGCATGTGTCATGTTTCTTTTCTCTCTTCCAGCTTCGTCTTCCCCCATTTTCCTCCCTCCATTCCTGCCCTCTGCTGTCCCCCTCATGGGGGTACTGGTCACAAACAGATGATGACAGGGTTCTGAACTGAACATATAGTTTTACTTTCATCTGAGGCGCTTTTTTGTTGTTGTTGTTGTTCTTCTTCTTCTCTCATCTTGTCCACAAAGCTCTTTTTTTTTTTTTCTTTTTTTCTTTTTTGTGTAGTCAGTGGGGGCTCACATTCCTGTGCGTGTCTTTCCGTTGCAAAGCATTCACACAAAGACATATCAGACTTTCTAAATCACAACAGCTTTACTCTTTGTTTTCATGAATGCCAATTGCTGTTCTACCTTTTTCAAAAAACAAATCTCACCAGTCTGATAGGTATCTTGTGTCTGCGTCGCAGAGAAAGATTATCCAATAAAAGAGTGTCCAAGCGCTTTTTTGTTTGTTGGTCAGTGTCATCAGGTCAGCGGGTCAGCTGCCCTGTTGTGTTGTTTTATCTTCCATGCTCATTCTGGCCTACCCAATCACAGCTACGTCCAAGCTCATTATGTCACTTCCCCATCACCAGCAGCCCACAGGGAGTAGTCGGTGGCTTTCTTACCACCAAAACCATTAGGAAATAGTCTTTCAATTATATTTCCAAATCTTTAGGAAATCATTTATTTCTAATTGGTGCTTATATCAAAATGATTTAAAAATCATTTCTATGCAAACATGCATGTTAAAGTCATGTAAAGCTCAGCCAACAAAGAAGAGGGAAGGGGGCGTTCACTTTGTTAAAGTCTGTTCTTTACACAGTGATTTAGCATAAAAATTAGAAAATTTCACAAAAAATCGCTAAAAAGAAAAAAAAAAATCTTCTCTTCAATCCTAGATCAGATGGGGGAAATTTTAGCTTCTTAGGGACACACACACACACACACACACGCGCGCGCGCGCGCGCACACACACACACACACACACACACACGACACGACACGACACGACACGTCATGCAAGATGGCGGAAACGGTTGCGAACTATGGCTGGGGTCCCCTGAAACAAACATTTCTACCAGGAAGCATTACGAGATCGATCAGATCTAGAAGTGGGGGAGGTCGTTTGAATTTTATGCAACACGGAAAGAAGTCTCCGTAAAAGACAAGAAAAGCAGAGTGCGATATAATTTAACAAAGAAGTCTTGGAGCGACGCCTGTGGCAAACTGCTGTGACGCCGACGACCAGTAAACTTCCACGAATCGAGGTTTCAGAAAGCGTACCGAATGAAGATTGACAAGCGAACTCTCAGAAAGACCTGGTGAGTGCAATCGGAGAAATAAAACAAATGGTAGGCCTACAGATGCTAAGTGACAAAATTTCATCAGTGGAAACTACCTTGAATGACCAAAAAGAACAAATTGATAAACTTAGAACAATCCATGGAACAAAGTATGTAAATAGCCGAACAGAGACGGACAATACAATTTCACAACGTCACCCTACCTATGAAGACGCCACCAAAGCTCCATCATTAGGCCGAGATCCCCAACAGTCGGTTCCCACTGCACATGTAGTTGTACAGGAACCACAAGCGGGAAGAAAGAAAAATGAAAAGAACAAAGAAAGCAACAAAACTCCAGAACCCACAACTGAAGCAAAAACTTCAAATGACGTCAAAGCAACACCCAATAGAAATAGAACGGGGAAAGGTTTTCTCAGTCGTTCCTACCATCAGGAACGTAAACAAGATCTACCGCTGGTCGTCCTTATACACGATTCTGTCATGAACAACGTCCACGGGAAAAGACTTGGTCGACCTTACGGCTTTGAGGTAATATCAAGGAGAGCATACACGACAGAAAATGTACAATCTACTCTTGAAAATGTCTTAATCTAAAAAAAAAAAAAATAGTGAAACACCAATGGATGCCATAGTTATTCATTGTGTTGTCGATATCATGAAAAAAAATCTGACCCAAACGTTGCCAGCAAAAACTTTGCACAGTGCATTAAAAATATCGCTTCCGACCATCCAGGAGCAAGAATGATAATAAGTAAGATCGCTGTAGTAAACGATCCTGAGCTGGAAGTAAGAAGAAAACTCTTCAATGCTCTTATAGCTGTTTGGTTTTGAGAACGTCTCCTTCGTCAGCCACTCGAACCTACACGCTCACGCAAGATGTCTGAAGTATGATCTTCTTCCGACCCCAAGAGGATCCAGCATTCTCGCGGGCAACGTCGGGAGGCACGTCAGAGACCTCTTCTGGACAATAGCAAGGAAGACGGAGACACAGTGTGCTGTATCCACATAGATGCTATCCATCACATGCTGCCTTCTCCATGCACCCACCTTTTGTTGGTGTCTTGAGGTCCGCACCATAACTACACTGCCTGTGAATGAAAGTAAACATGAAAACGTCTAAAAGAGACCTTACTTTCTATTATATATATATATATATTCAATTATAAAGAAAGCTTGCTCTTATGTCTTAGATTGAAGAAATAGGGGGAAGATATAAGCATTCATATCTGCAGTGGTAAATAATTCTACCTAACTACCAGTATGTGCTTGAGTGGGGGAATGGGGAAAAATCAAACAAATGCTTCTCAAAATGAGCCTTCAGCAAGCTTATAGTCTCCAAGGGGGAGACATTCTCCAATAGGGAGAAAACTCACTAACATATAACTCCTGGTCAGATACCGATATTTTGAAACCTGATTGTTTCTCCTCAGTGACCGCGGAAAGTGGTAATTTGACTCCTCTGCCTTTTCGGTTTAAGAAGAATGCTATACCCGGAAAAGGCTGGTGTGCAATACCGTAGTACGTTTGTTGCGTTTTCAAAAAACCAACCAAAGGTGCCACCTAAGAAGCAAAAGAAAATCATGAAAGAGCAAAACAAGCTACATTTTCTTGTGAAAAGTAGAAAATATAATGTTTTGCTCTTTCATTCTTGCATTCTTCTTAAACCGAAAAGGCAGAGGAGTCAAATTACCACTTTCCGCGGTCACTGAGGAGAAACAATCAGGTTTCGAAATATCGGTATCCGACCAGGAGTTTTATGTTAGTGAGTTTCCTCCCTATTGGAGAATGTCTCCCCCTTGGAGACTATAAGCTTGCTGAAGGCTCATTTTGAGAAGCATTTATTTGATTTTTCCCCATTCCCCCACTCAAGCACATACTGGTAGTTAGGTAGAATTATTTACCACTGCAGATATGAATGCTTATCTCTCCCCCTATTTCTTCAATCTAAGACATATGAGCAAGCTTTGATTATAATTGAATATTTCTTGCAGTCATTGCAACACCAAGCTGCTCTGTAAGTTGCTGGAATGGTGCTCGGTACTTATCCTTGGAATTTATTAGTTTATTGTAATTTAGTCCCTTGCGGATTCATTCCAAGAACTGGCCCTCAGCACTTGTGTCTTAAGAGGTTATCCTTTTATATTTTCTACTTTTCACAAGAAAATGTATATATATATATATATATATATATATTAGTTTGAATTTGATAAGCTCGGCAACTGCTTTGTTGCGAATGGGTTATCTTTATCCACTGAGAAGACTAATTGATTCAATTATTATCATTAATTATTCTTTTTAATAATGGGGCGGATCCACCCTTACTGCCAACGCTACGAATCGATGACAAAGTTCTAAAATACAAACATGTCGTAAGATTTTGGGGCTTATACTTTACATCAAAATTGACGTGGAATTATCATATTGAATATCTACTAATGAAAGCCAGGGAAAGTTTCCATTTTCTAAAAGCAATTTGCAAACAACATTGGAGCCAAGATGTTAAAGTATTAAAACAACTTTCACTTTGCCTTGTGCGCTCTAAGCTGACGTATGGCCAAACGGTGTTTTTAGTGCTCCAAAATATTTATTGAAAAAAAAAATGCAAAGTTTAGATTGTAAGGCATTCAGACTAGCCCTGTGCGTACCCTTTCAGAAGAGAAGGGAGAGAACCCCTGATCTCCTACCGTTCACAGAGGAAAGGGGTGGAGGTGGCAGCAGTTTGATTAAACAGCGCACTGCAGCCTATATCATAGCTGCCACCTCCCTCGCGCTAACCTTCCGCAAGCTCTCCTCCCTGCTCGTACTGTGATACTAGCTGTCGTGCTGATAGCGTGTTGAAACAGGGTGCTGTGCTCATCAATACTTTGTTGCCAGAAAGCAGCGAACTATGGGGGATTGGTGTCACTGGGCTGTGGGGTCTTTGACCGACAGAAAGATACCAAACATGAACGGGTTTTCTTACATAGGTATTGCTGACATGCAGCACAAAGAATTGCTGACAAAAAAAGATTGAAACAGACTGACGAACACACACAAAGTGAAATGAAAGTTCTACTCAGTGGAGAGCATGCATCCTGATTTCAATCAGGCTCAAACTCGAACGTGTGTAGGATATACATACCTTTCCTTGACAGAGAATTATTCGCGAGACACCTGCCTGACAGCTGGTAGAGGGCCCCAACACCAGTCACTGTTGGCACTGGTCAGCTTCACTGGGAACACGGCGGCGGTTTTCCTAGCACGGCCTAAGCATGTTTTGCTTGTTTATTTGTGTGCTCTACGTGCTTGTGAAGTACGCCGATACTGTTTCTATCACAGCTACACCATGCTGTTAGTAAAGCAAGACTTAAGCATGCTACACATGCAGTGTCAGTTAGTAACAATGAAATGCTTCCTACCAGACCTTGTACGTTCCCCGCCCGAATCACTGAATATAATCCATTTGAAACTGGTGTCACATATATCAGCACACGCCAATGCAAATTGTTGTCGCGCTTTTATCTTCCTGGTAAGCCTATTCACGAATGGGTCACACAATTTCGTAACGTCGGTATAAACGGGAGAGAGACAGACAGACAGAGAGAGAGAGCGTGTACGTGCGCACACGCACATATTGGCAGAAACCCACACACACACAGAAAGAGAGTTAAAAAAAAAAAAAACAAAAAAAAAACACCACCAGGTGGATGTTTGATGCACAGAAAGTATGATAACACACAAAAAGATCTGTCTCAGCACAATGGCTCTACGACGAATCACACCATCACGGGACGCCTGGCTCTCTCACTACACTCGCCACCGGCCAACTGATGGAGAACACACAGCACCCACTGAAGGATGCACACAAACGCTTTTTTTTTTTCTTCTAAATTTCTCCCTTGCTCACTATGGGAACTTCAAGAAGCAAATTTTTATATCAATCATTTTTCCTTACGATAATGACAGTGATAACAGTCTTGGTGCATCAGTAAAAGATCATCTAAAAGTTTACACGTATGGATCTCTGTTGGACAACCAGGAAACTGGAGCAGCTTTCATTATTCCGTCTTTAAAATTAGAAAGATCGTTTTGTGTCGGAAAATACAGAGCTACATTCACGGCAGAGCTCACTGTCATTCCTATGTCCTATCTGCTTTATTTATCTAAACATGTATTTGAAATTCTTTTCTGTGTTGATTCAAAGTCAGTTTTATATACGCTGTGCAAATCAAACTCTACAGTTAAACAACATGTTCTTGTTGAAATCAAATATTTAATACATCTCCTACTAAGAAGACCGCTCCAGCGAACGGAAGGCCTAGGAGCAGGCAATATGAACAGTTCTGTTTTTAAGATGGTTTACAATGGTCTCCATACGCTGATAGTGAAAGATTTTATATGTATAATACCTATTTTCTGAGTTTTTATTCTGAGTTTCTTTACCCCCTCAACTTCCCAATTCCCCCTCCCCCTCCCCCTTTCGATTCTTTGCAAAGTCATTATTAATTTAATGATTGAAGAATCGTGAGGTTGCACATCTGCTCCCACTATTAGATTGTTATGTAATTATATATATATATATATATATATATGTGTGTGTGTGTGTGTGTGTGTGTGTGTGTGTGTGTGTGTGTGAGCACAACACACACACACACACACACACACACACACACACACACACACACACACACACACACAGAAAGAGAGAGAGAGATGCATAGAAGTACTCATAGTCATCAGTGTAAGTCGTGAATGTGCTGACAATAATGGGTGCTTCTGTGTGAGTATGTCTGTGCATGCGCGCGCTCACATATATACATACGCACACACACACAGAGGGAGACAGACAGGCAATGCATTGATTCAAAGACTGCCAAACCACCTAAAGAAATAGAAAAACAAACATGAAAACAAAAAAGAAACTATTGCAGGGATGCAGAAATCTACAAGAAAATTATACCATGAT
>CM065732.1:43404154-43411654 GCA_033310375.1 Conus canariensis | reverse complement strand
AGAGGAAACCCAACCTCCAATAGGAAGAAAAAAAAAAACGTCCCCCCCACAAAAAGAGATCAGCCTCGCGCCATCTGTGTAAAAATAAACGGATGGGACAGGCCTTACATGTCCGACGGTCCATTTGCTGCAGCAATATCTCTCTCCCCCTAAATGCCCTGTCATTCAGGGGAGCAGCGAGTTAAGGCTTTGCTCGTGCTAAACGGCAAATATTGAGGACTGTTAGGCCAGGAGGGGAGAGGAGGGGAGGGGACCGCTGGAGGTGGAGATGGGTGGGTGGGTGAGGGTAATGTCGTTGCAGGCTGATCACTTTCCTGAACTGGTGTTCCTACCCAGTTGTTGTGGTTGTCTTTTTCTGTGAACAGTGAGGATTGAAGTGTCATGTTTCTACTGCACAGACCTCTTGCCCTGCCCTTCTTGTCTTGACCTCTGTCCTGCTCATTGGCCCTCAATATTGTATCTAAATGTAATGTAAAAGGATGTTTATAGAGCACTTTAACTCGCAACAGCCCAAAGCGCATATTACAGAAAAACATGATACAATACTAATTCAAAACACACACACACACACACACACACACACACACACACACACACACACACACACAACACACACACACACATATTCGGAAAATTCACACACGAGCGCGTCAACACCAGCAAAGACGTGCACAGTGATAAGTGGATATCGTTAATCAGTCCGAGGGAAAAGATGTGCCTTTAGGGAGGTTTTAAAAGTCTCTAAAGAGTCCGTGTTACGCAGAGAAGAAGGCACACACACATGCATGCACGAGCACACACACACACACACACTCTCACTCATACATACTTAGACACAAACGCACGTACATACATACTGTATTCATGCATATTCATATACACATAGACAGGTAAAAACAGACAGACTTACAGAGAGACAGAGAGAGAGACAAAGTGAGACAAAGAGAGAGAGAGACTGCATTGATTCTGAAGCTGGCTGAAGGCACAAAAAAGAGGTAACATTTTTTTAAATGCAGGCATGCATGAACATTGAAATCATACTATGATCTTCCTCGCCTAGTGAATGATGCTGATCGAACAGATGCAGACCAAACTGAAAAGCTTCTCACTGTCTTCTCTCCCTCTCACAAGCCCCAGCACGCACGCACGCACGCACGCACGCACACACACACACACACACACACACACACACACACACACACACACACTCTCTCTCTCTCTCTCTCTCTCTCTCTCTCTCTCTCTCTCTCTCTCTCGTTAACAGAAGAGCAGCCTCGCACCATCTGTGTAAAATAAACGGATGGCGCGGGGTCTGCCACGTTCGATGGTCCATTTGCTGTGGCCGTCTCCCCCCCCCCCCCCCCTCCCCAAATGCACCGTCATTCAGGGCAGCGGAGAGTGTGGGCTTTGTTCGTGCTAAACGGCAAATATTGAGGACTATTAGGCCGAGGGGCTAACGTCGTTACGGGCCGATCACTCTCCTGAATTGTGTCCCTTCCTGGTGTTTCATTTTCATTTTTTTTCTGAACTAAATGATGATGTGTCATCTTTTCGTCCCCCTTTCCTCTTGAGTCGCGAACCTTTCACCCTTCACAGGACTCTTTGTCGTTGGCTGTCATTTTGACATGAACACTGGAGGCTGTGAACTGGCTGGTCTTTGGGGTTTTTTGTTTGTTTGTTTGTTGTTTTTTTTTTCTTCCGTGTGTCTTTTTTTCTCTCCACTGTTCTTTCTAGTAGTCTGGTGCTTCAAAACATTTGTGGCTGAGTGATATGTCTGACTATGATAATGAAAGGTAAACGCCAGATTTGTCCGCATTAACTACACATACCATTCTCTAGAATTTCTGAGGCCTGACTGTATGACCGAGTTCTGCACATATACTGTGTTGCCCACAACTAGAATCTTCTGTCTTCTAGTAGTAGTAGCAGGCCTAACTGTTTGTGCAAGTTCTGCACCTGTTTTGTTTTGTCCATAACTCTAATCTTTTATCTCTTAGGAATAGTAATGCATGACTGTATGAGTGAGTTCTGCACCTGTTTTGTTTCACCCATAAACCTTTATCTTCTGGGGATAGTGATGCCTGAGGTTATGTGCATAGTGGACCCAGACCCGGCCGTGCGCCGCCCGTCCGGGAGGAAAAAACCTACTCCGGTTCATCTCTTTTCCAACTTACTGGCGACGGCCAAAGCCGTGCATAGTGCACCCGGCCCGACCCGTGTGATGAGAGCCGTGATTTTGCCGGTCGTGCAAACCGTTCTTTTCCCGGCCGTCCGGGCAAAGGGACCTAACTTCTGTGATTTTCTTACACTTGTCTTTCTTTCCAACATTGACGACGAGAAACTGATCGCTGCCGTGAGTCTAAGATAATTCATTTACGCAAAAAAATGACCATAATCATGCCAACAGAGACATTCTCTCTGCCGCGTGGGACAAAAAGAGAAGTGGGAAGAAATGGTAAGGAATTAAAATGTTATTTTTTTTCCCCACCAAATGAACAAAGTTACAAACAAATCTTCAATACGATTCAGAAAGTGCCAATCACGGAGATGTTTTTTACAAAAACTAAAAAACAATCACATTGATTCATAAGTCCTTGAAGCTTTCAATCAGTTCCATTCAATCCATTTTGACGTTTTCTTTTACGTTTTAAAATTAAGAATGTTTCAAACAGATTGTTACAAATGCGCAGTAGGATGGTGAGCGTGACACAGATAAATCTAACTGATCTGTATCAACATTATGTGAGAATGAAAGCAAGAAAGATTGTGAATAATCATAGTCATCCTTCTTCAAAATATTACGAATTGCTACGTTTCGGGTTTCCAAATACAGAACACATAGAACAAAAAACAGTTTTATCCACAAGCCCAAAAAGTTATTGAATGAATGATAATTATTATAAACTTCCACATTATAAACTGTTACTATATGCTGACTTGTTCAGACGTGTATTTGTGTGGATGTAGGGTGGTGGTAGTGGTAGTCGTGCGAGAAAGTGGGTGTGGGTGTGTGCCTCTACACTACTGCTCTGTATGTTCATGTGTGCCTGGTTGTGTAAGTGAGTGTGTACGTACATGCACAGCATAAATGACAATAATCTCACAGCTAAGATTACTGATTTTCATGTATATCCTGCTATTATGATTGATTTCATTATTGATGTCCTAATTTGATCCATTTCCTTACATAACTCTGTTTCATAGCCAAATTTGCAGATGTGTGTGTTCCACATTTTCAGTGACACAATTCAATAACTCAATGTCAACAATTTTAACACAAATCACATAATACATAAAAAATCACACTTCATTCTTTCGGCACCTAGAATCAACATTTAAAATTAAAATGCACACACACACACACATATCTCGCTCTCTCAATCTCTCTCTCTCTATATATATATATGTGTGTCTGTGTGTGTGTCTGTATGTATGTATGATCGGGTGCACAGAAAAACGGCGCGTTGTGTGTACAGTATTTCTTGTTTTCCCACCACCACAGTATTGATTTTTGCTTTTTCGTGAGCACGGTTCTCAAATCGCAGCCAGCTCCGTCTGGGTCTACTATGCACGCTTCCAATGACCGCATAACCGGATGGGACACGGCCGTAATTTGCACGGGCGCCAAGAAGAGATGGACAAGATCAGGGTCCAAAAGAAAAACCTCAAGAAGCAAATGAAGACCGCACTGCCAGCTGAAAAACAAGGCTTGGAAAAACTCTGGAAAGACCTGAAAGCAAAACACAGCGCCCTCAGCAAAGCGGAATCTGCGAGGAAGAGGGAGAGCAAAAAGAAGAAGACACAAGAGCGCTTCTTCAGAGATCCCTTCCAGTTTGCCAGAACACTGTTTGAGCAGCCAAAATCTGGGACCCTAAGTGTGGACAAAGGAGTTCTTGAACAGCATCTGAGGAAAACATACTCTGATTCACAGAGCAAACAACCACTCGACATTCAAGGTCTGGTGTGGCCAACCAACCCCGAGGAACAGTTCAATGACAAGCCTCCAACGTTGGCGGAAATCAAGAAGGTGGTCGACAAAGCCAGAGCCAAGTCATCACCAGGGCCAAACAGAATACCTTACCAGCTGTACAAGAAATGTCCCAAGGTGCTGGAGTGGCTCCACAGGCTGCTGCGATCAGCTTGGAGAAACCAGAAGATCAGCGGCCAGTGGATGAAGGCAGATGGTGTGTACATCCCCAAAGAGCAAAACTCAAGTGACATCAGCCAGTTCAGGCCAATATCACTACTGAACGTCGAAGGGAAAACCTTCTTCTCTGTCATAGCAGCAAGGCTGACCAAGTACCTCATGGAAAACAAGTACTTGGATGTGTCAGTCCAGAAAGGTGGCATCCCAGGCGTGGCTGGCTGTGTAGAACACGCCACAATGATCTGGGACGCAATCCAAAGAGCAAAAACAGAAAAGAGAGATCTGGACGTAGTGTGGCTTGATCTGGCAAACGCATATGGATCTGTACCCCATGAGATGATACAGTTGGCTCTTGAGATGTACCATGTGCCAAAGAACATCCGCAACATGCTCAAGAAGTACTTCAATGGCTTCTCAATGCGGTTCTCTACCAAGGAGTACACAACAGATTGGATCAACTTGGAAGTGGGTATTGCAATGGGCTGTGCAATTTCCCCAATACTGTTCGTGTTGGCAATGGAAGTCATCTTGAAAGCAGCAACAAGCAACGCAAGACAAACAGACCTTGGCGATGGATACAAGATGCCTCCTCTCAAGGCCTTCATGGATGACACTACAGTGATTTCATCCAGAGAAGACGAGACACGTCATGTGCTGGAAAGGCTGGACGACATAGTTGCCTCATCCAGAATGAAGTTCAAGCCAAAGAAATCACGGAGTCTCTCACTGAGGAAAGGAAAAGTGGCCGAATCTGTGGTCTTCAGTGTTGCCAATCAGGCCATTCCAACAGTCACAGAAGAGCCAGTCAAGAGCCTTGGAAGATGGTATGATGATACGCTGAAAGACACACAAAGAGCAAAAGAAACCCAAACAGGTGTCGGAAGAAGGCTTGGAGACCATTGACCAGTGTGGGCTCCCTGGCAAATACAAGGTCTGATGTCTGCAGTTCATGCTGATACCAAAGCTCCTATGGCCTCTGATGATATACGACATCTGCACCAGCATAGTGGAGGCAATGGAAGCCAAAATCAACAAGTTCACAGGGAAATGGCTTGGTTTCCCACCCTGTCTGCCTGACATAGCGCTGTACTATCGCCAAGCAAAGCTGAAACTACCACTGAAATCCATCCTGGAAGAATACAAAGCAGGGAAGATCAGACTTCAAAGCATGCTGGAGGATTCAGGAGACAGGGTGGTAGAAGCAACCAAGCCCCAGCTGAAGACAGGCAGAAAATGGAAAGTTCAAGAGGCGATGGATTCTGCAAAAGAAAGTCTCAAGATCAGAGAAATAACAGGACACACACAGACCAACAGACAAGGACTGGGGATGACCAAAACTGACTGGTGGTCAAAGGCCAAAGGAAAAGCCAAAAGAGACATGATGATTCAGGAGATGAGAAAAGAAGAAGACCAAAAATGACTCCAAAAAGCAGTCCAGCAGAGCCAGCAAGGGCGATGGACAACGTGGGAGAATGCACTCCAAAGAAGTCTCACTTAGAATGACATTTGGCACATGGCCCCTCTCAGGATCAGCTTCATTCTCAGATCTGCATATGACATTCTGCCCTCAAATGCAAACCTGGTGAAGTGGGGGAAAACAGACGATCCTGCATGCCCCCTCTGCCATGGAAAACAAACAGTGGAGCATGTCCTAAGCTCATGTAAAGTAGCCATGGCTCAAGGAAGGTACACATGGATGCACAACCAAGTGCTCAAAGAGATTGTACAAGTAGTCTGGGCTAGTACCAACACCACAAAAGGGAAAATCAGGACCCCAAAAGCACCCGCAACATTCTTCACGGCAGGAGGCAGCAAATCATGGCCAAGAACAACAGTGCCACTCGGAACATGCAGGCAGAGTCTGCTGGACGGGGCAGATGACTGGGAGTGCACTGCAAACCTCCCAGAATGGAAGAGTCACCCAGAGATCATCAGCAAGAGTGGCATGAGACCAGACATAGTAGTCCACTCTCAGTCAACCAAGCAGCTGATCATGATCGAGCTCACGGTGCCATATGAGAACAGAATGGAGGCAGCTCAAATCTACAAGACTGAAAAGTATGCTGATCTGGCAAACAGCCTGAGGAGAGAAGGCTATCAGGTCAAAGTCCTCACTGCAGAAATTGGAGCTAGGGGGTTTGTAGGAACGTCTGCATACAGCTCATGAAACAGCTCTCAGTTGCAGGGAAGGAAAAACCAGAGCCCTGAAAGCAATGGCAGAAGCGGCAGAGAGATGTTCAAGCTGAATCTGGTCAAGGAGGAACAAAAGTGAACTTTATAAGGCTTAACTTTCCTACAAATATCAGGTGTCCCAGTGGTTCAGTGGTTAGAGTGCGAGTCATTAAGTAGAAAATGAGCATGTCCAGAGGGTCATGGGTTCGAATCCCAGCCATGGCTCGTCCCAAGATGGGAAAAAATGGGGCAGCAGAGGGACATCCGGAGTCATGAACCGGGTGTGGCCCAACCCCCCAAGAGTGTCAGGAGATAAGGGCCGAAACACATGCTTGAAGGGGCTTCTCTTCTGAGGACTCTCTGCTGCCAAGCTCTCCACGAGTTTCTTTCTACGCGGCCGGGTCCGGGTCCACTATGCTCGTAGCCTGAGTGTATGTGTGAGTTCTGCACATACATTGCTTTACCCTTAACTCTGATCTTTTCTCTTCTGGGAGCAGTAATGCTTATTTGTATGAGCACGTTCCGCAGACATGGATCTGTTATTTTCTGGCCGTGGTAACTTCACAGAACAGGGATTGTTTTCTTTTTTACATTACCATGATTGAAAATCTTGTATGGGAATCGTTTAAAGGTTCAAATGTCACCATTTTAAAGCAAAATACCGCGTTAAATCATGAAGCCAGTGAACCAAACGTGTGGACCGTGTACAGGACAAGAGCTTGCTCTTTATATTCTGATCGAGTTCAAGTCAGAATCCTTCCACGAGCAGAGAAGCAGCGTGCCGTCCAGTAGTTCCAGTGATCGTGCTGATAGCTGACAGGACCTTATCACATGCGTGAAAGGAGGCGAAATAGAACATGAGATCACCAAGGATATCAACAGGAACGAACAAGCCATGGAATATCATTTGTTGTTGTTGTTGTTGTTGTTGTTTATTTCATTAAGATGAGTGAAAAAGAGGAGGATGTACGTCTTCTCTCCATAGCCAAAAACCATGAAGACAATGGAGCAGGACTCACAATACAGTTTTTTTTCCCTCTGGTCTTGTTTCATTTGTGTTCCATACACTCTCTCTCTCTCTCTCTCCTCTCTCTCTCTCTCTCTCTCTCTCTCTCTCTCTCTCTCCTCTCTCTCTCCCTCTCTCTCTCTCTCTCTCTCTCCTCTCTCTCTCTCTCTCTCTC
>CM065732.1:43396654-43399154 GCA_033310375.1 Conus canariensis | reverse complement strand
CGAGGCCATGAAACCTGTGGTTATGTCTCGGCAATATTACAGAACTAATCGGGTCTGTCGTGTGCTGCACTGGTTTGTCCCTTTGGAGATGTTATCGTTGCTACGGTATGATGGCTTTGTTCCTTTTAAAGAAGTTTGGCAGGTGTGTGACATAACATTGATTGGAAGGGCGCAGAATGAATACCCCTGCCTCGCTTTCCCATTGTTCACTTTCGATGGAACCCACTTTGCTCACGGCAAGACACTAATGAAGACTGCAGACGCTGCAAGGTTCGGGGCTTGACAGGGTGAGCAGCACGGTTTCAAGCGCTGGCCGATCCTGTCCGCCATATTGCGAGCTGATAGTTGGCAGATTCCAACAGTGTTATCTTCCCCTATCAATATTGCTCGCAATTGTCCAATTAAAACCGCTTTCCAGGATCAGGAGTAAATAACTCATGCAAGGCTTACGTCCGTCCGTTCTGAAATGGCGACTGGTTCACTGACGTCGATTCAGTGATACATTCGATCACACAGAGTGTTCATTGGTTCAAAACATGCCGAGAATCGAGAAGACTGAATTACACACGCAAAGAACAAGCGCATGCAGCTACCTTAGATCAGTTGAATATGGGGGAAAAAAGTGTTTGATCATGTATGAGCCTTTGTGAAACGTCGTACGAGTAGGCTTCTTCCGTAGAGCGACGATCATCGATAACAGTACACTTAGGTCTGCTGGGCAGAATATCCACGTTTAAGGGCAGGTATCTCCAATGGTATTTAAGCATTATTGTCTTACCGCTAATGTCTGGCCGCTACCAAATTTTTTATTCTGTATGATCTCATAATGACTTCAATTTCTTTGTTTGAACGGTTGCATTCGCGCAGAGTGCGCGCGCTTTTAAAAAGGTAAAAAGGTCAAGTACGTGAATGTCCCAGCAGTGTGTCTTGCGTGTGGCTGGCTACGTCTGCGGAGTGTGGTGTGTCTGCAAACTGTCTCAACACGGGAAACGTCTCCTACATCTGTGGGCCGCCTAACCATCACCAGGCACCACAGTCACTGCTGCCATGACAGGATTGTTCAACTGGCTGGGCCGCCCCCTTAGGTAACCACGTAGGCCAACTTTTCGTTGTCTGCTGCCCAGCGAGAGAGTCCCACTGACTGACCGTAGCGCGCGAACCACCGTTTGTGTGCTTCCAACCCGACAGTTTGACACAATGGGCGCCGAAGTGTGGCGATCGGACAGACAAGCCTTGAAAAGGAGCAGGAAACGTCGTAGGGAGGACACGAAGTCTCCACCGCTCATCCAGTGTGTTCCAGAAAGCCGTGGGTTAGTCATTGTTCGGGAAATCTACTTACGATTCTCAAAACGTCGATTTTTTTTCCAGTAAAATGAAAAAATAAGTCTGATCCATCAGAATACAGCTTGTTCAGTGATGAGGGGGATGAGGTGGGAGGTGGGGGGTGGGGGGAGGGGGAGAAAAATGCATATCAAGCGAACCTACTACTAATCGTATCGACACCTGAAGAAAACACGTTTTTCGAGAAATGCAGGTGTTTTAGTGAGTGTGTGGGTGGGTCGGTTTTTTTTTTTTTTTTTTTTTTTTTTTTTTTTTGCACTGTGTGTTCAAAGAAAACGTTGCATTGCACTTGTTCGTGAGTTTGTTTGTCTTCTGGCTTCTTTTCAGCAACCCTGCTTTCACTCTTCTTGTCTTAACTTTGCTGACAACTGCCAACAGTTGCACACAAGGATGACATGTTTTGGAACGGCAGCAAATATCAATATTTCACCGGCAGGTCTAAGCTGAAAGCACTATTTTGTACTCTTCATTTGCAAGTATTTTACTCTTAATTTGTAAGTATTTTACTCTTAATTCGTAAGTATTTTACTCTTAATTTGTAAGTATTTTATTCCCCTCAGCAAGACAGGTCAACACACTCCATACTGCAAGTTTCGTGACCGGATGCCAACTACCCCAAAACCTATCAAAACATCTCTGTCCGCAAGTTCACAACCCTTGCCTGCGCTGCTGCAGCTGGTTGTCTCTCTACCTACTGTACCTGACAGGAAGCAGACAGAGAACCAATCAGATCCACAGGAAGTGGTGCATGCCTTCAGTATGTGCATTGGGATTCTGACAGGCGAAGGGTGAAGATCCTCATCCCCTCCCTCTCCTCTTGGCGATTATAATGATATATTCACACCTTCATCAAGCCTGAAGTCTTTGACATAGGCCTGTGCTTTGGGTTTCAGATCAGTGCAAGAGAAATGGATCTTGCAGACGGATAACAAACTATTTAAAGTCCGTCCAAACCTGAAAGAGTTTTTACCATGTTCCAGAGGCGGCAGTAAAGAAGAAACAGTCTTGTGCCGCTTGCGTACAGGCCACTCGTTTTATACCCATTCTTATCTTTTAAAAGGTGAAGAAGCCCCATGGTGCATTCCATGTCATGTTCCACTCACAGTGAAACATATTCTTTTAGGTTGTTGGGACTTGCACGATGTGAGACATAAACACT
>CM065732.1:43389154-43391654 GCA_033310375.1 Conus canariensis | reverse complement strand
AAAAGAAAAAAACCGTGATGATGACGAAGACGACGATGATGATGAAGGAAGGGGAAGAAAAGAAAAAAACCGTGATGATGACGAAGACGACGATGATGATGAAGGAAGGGGAAGAAAAGAAAAAAAACCGTGATGATGACGATGACGACGATGATGATGAAGGAAGGGGAAGAAAAGAAAAAAAACCGTGATGATGACGATGACGACGATGATGATGAAGGAAGGGGAAGAAAAGAAAAAAACCGTGATGATGACGATGACGACGATGATGATGAAGGAAGGGGAAGAAAAGAAAAAAACCGTGATGATGACGATGACGACGATGATGATGAAGGAAGTGGAAGAAAAGAAAAAAACCGTGATGATGACGATGACGACGATGATGATGAAGGAAGGGGAAGAAAAGAAAAAAACCGTGATGATGACGATGACGACGATGATGAAGGAAGGGGAAGAAAAGAAAAAAACCGTGATGATGACGATGACGACGATGATGATGAAGGAAGAGGAGAAAAGAACGAGAAAACGAAGAAAAGGATGGTGATAGTGATGACAACGACGACATCGACAACGGCGAAACGACGATTATGATGATGACGGCGACGATGACGACGACGACGACGAGGAGGAGGAGGAGGTTGGCGATGATGATGATGATGATGATGGTGATGATGATGATGATGATGATGATGATGATGATGATGATGGTGGTGGTGGTGGTGGTGGTGGTGGTGGTGGAGGTGGTGATCATGATGATGATGATGATGATGACGATGAGGAGGAGGATGAGAGTGATGATAACGATCAGGATGATGATGATGATGATGATGATGATGATGATGATGATGATGGTGGTGGTGGGGGTGGTGGTGGTGGTTGTGGTGGTGGTGGTAATGACGATGATGATGAGGAGGAGAGTGATGATGATGATGATGATGATGATGATGATGATGATGATGATGATGATGATGATGCAAAAGAAAACAAGAACAGCGACATCATTTTTTTTTTTTCAAAAAACGAAACCCTCTTTTCAAGCGTCCTCGGCCTACTTCATCTACAGTCCTGAACCATGCGCATACATAGCCTGCACTTCTTTACACAACGGGGCTTTAAGGTGTATGGTTATTGTAACCACTCCATTTAGACACCCACAACCCGTGTTCGGGCGGCGGTACCTGCTGAATCAGATATGTGTCAGGAGATCTTTAACACGCATAAGTCATGGTCTTTCCGGGAGGGGGGAGGGGGGGGGGGGCAGCCGTTTTGAAAATCAAATCGAAAAAAAAAAAAAGGGGGGGGGGGGGGTGTTGGTAGATGGGAAGAGAGGGTTTCGGAACGGCCGGGTAGGGGAAGGTGAGGGGGGTGGGTAGGGGGAGGTCTGTCTTCTACGCTCCCTGATGATTTTGCCCTCACACCATCCATCTGGACAGTTCCACACGTAGCATCAACCAGCGTCTTCCAGTCGTTGTTCTAGCGCAAGCAGAGTTCTCACTTAGCGAGTCGCTGGGGGGTAACCCACCGGACGAGACACCGCAGTGTGGAAACTATGTTGATGATGCCCCTCCCTTACCCTCTAATCTCTGTTCAGCTTACCTGCAACGTCCCTCTCATACAAACCAAGCTGAACGTAATGAGACAGGTGAGGCTTTGTCTGATGTTGCCAAACTCACGCACTGCATTTCCCGTTTTAATTTAACACGTGAACAAAAAATCGACCCATTTTCTTCAACCAAGTATTAATGATGAAAAGGCAATACATCTGGTCACGAGTCTGTTCCAGATTCCAAGATTTATCCATCTGCGGTTTTTATTGCCAAGTCATCAAGCGGATACACTTACTATATTTTCAAAGATTCTCGCGCATGTGATACATTTGATACCCATGAAGACATTTCACACAAAGCTGATTCACGGACTGAAAGTGTATGAGTTTCAGAGTTTTGACAACATCCTTTGGAGCAAAAAAAAAAAAAAAAAAAGGAAAGAGAAAACAAAGAAAGAAAAAAAAAGAGAAACACACACACACACACACACACACACACACACACACACACACACACACACACACACACACACGCACGCACGCACGCTCACACACACACACACACACACACACACACACACACACACACACACACACACACACACACACATGCACGCTCGTATGCGTGCGCACACACACACACACACACACACACACACACACACACACACACACACACACACACACACACACACCAACCCAACCAACAAAAGACAAAACAAAACAAAAAACGCGGCAGGACAAAACATACTTTTTTTTCCCCCTTCTTTCTTTTTTTTTTTCTTTTTTTTTTTTTTTAATCAGACCAGACAGGCATTTCCTGGAACAAATCATAGCCTGTCTCCCTCCCATTCTTCCTGGCTCAAAAAAAATGTCCTGAGGGTGTTCCCCGTTCCTCCATTCAGGTCCGTATTCCTCCCACCCAGCCCCTACTCCTCTGAGAAAAAAAAAAGT
>CM065732.1:43379154-43381654 GCA_033310375.1 Conus canariensis | reverse complement strand
TTCAACAACGCTGTCTCTGCCAATGGTTTTGCCCATTCATTCTACAACGCTGTCTCTGCCAATGGTTTTGCCCATTCATTCTACAACGCTGTCTCTGCCAATGGTTTTGCCCATTCATTCTACAATGTTGTCTCTGCCAATGGTTTTGCCCATTCATTCTACAATGTTGTCTCTGCCAATGGTTTTGCCCATTCATTCAACAATGTTGTCTCTGCCCAATGGTTTTGCCTATTCATTCTACAATGTTGTCTCTGCCAATGGTTTTGCCCATTCATTCTACAATGTTGTCTCTGCCCAATGGTTGTGCCTATTCATTCTACAACGCTGTCTCTGCCTAATGGTTGTGCCTATTCATTCTACAATGTTGTCTCTGCCAATGGTTTTGCCCATTCATTCTACAATGTTGTCCATCGTTTGTCCTGTCCTCTTTTTCACCTCCCTCTTTCAACAGTTCCCCTGGAGGATTTTTTTTTTTTTTTTTTTTACAAAGTAAGGCCTTTCGGATCTGGTTGTATGACCATACCCACGTAGTTTTCCTTACTCAACTGATGTCAATAGATCTGTATGTGGTGTGATGTGCTGCTTGATGGTTTGGTTGATGGACTTGCTCACTGCTGATAGGATTCCCGTCCCCGGTCCGACAATTGTTTTGGCCCTGAACTCCTTTCACTCAAAAAGGGCGCCGGGCCACATCCAGGTCATGACTCCCAGATGCCCTTCTGCTGCCAACGTTTTTTGGGTGGTTTTTTTTTTTTTTTTTTTTTTTTTTTCTGGCGCTGCTGAGAATCGAACCCGCAACTTTTGTTGGATGGGTGGACGTCTAAAGGCATGCCTGCTCAGACGGATGTCTTACGCCACTGTTCTAAGTTAGGAAATTTAAGCCTTATGAAGTTCACTTTTGCTCCTTCTTTACCTATCCAGCTGTCTCTGCCATTGCCTTCAGGGTTCTGGTACCCTTTTTAACTGAAATCCCAAGATGTTTCATGAAATCATACGCTGATGAGTCTACAAATCCCCTCGCTCCAACCTCTATGGCGAGAACCTGGGCCTGGAAGCTAGATTCCCTCCATTTGCTGGCTAGCCTGTCATTCTTCTCAGTCTAGTAGATGTGCGCTTGCTCCATTCTGCTTTCGTAAGGACAGTGAGCTCGATCAACATCATTTGTTCTGATGAACCCGAGTGGAGAACAATATCCGGTCTCATGCCACTCTTCCTGATGATCGCCGGTTGGTTCTCCCATTCTGGAAGGTCTGCTGTGCATTACCAGTTATCTGCTCCATCCAGTAAAGCCTGGCTCCATGCTCTTGATATCACAGCGGTTCCAGATCATGATTTATGGCCTCCTGCCGTGTAGAAACTTCCTTGCCTGAGCTTCTGGTGGCCTAGAGCTTCCTAGCCTCTGTGCAGTGACAGTTACGTCAGTATTGATTGTGGTGTTGTGGCTGGCTGTCAATTCAGTCTGCTTGGCGCTGGTTTCCAGCCTATGTCTTGTTGACGTGTCATCCAGTCTTTCAGCAAGCTGGGTGAATTCTCGTTCATTGCCGGCCAGACCATATCGATGATTTATTCATTGTCTGCGGAGCAAGGGTTCTTGATGGGTCTTCCGCCAATGTTGATTGTGTTGACGTGTTCTTCAAATGCATCAGCGGAGATGCATTTCGTGAATATGTTGTGAAGAGTGGTAGACAGAATACTTAACATTGTACAAAACAAAAATATATCATGAAAAAAAAAAAAAAAAAAAAAACTGGCCGACAGAGATTTCAGGTTCAATTTCAGTTTCATCAAGGACGTATTACTGCTTGCGGACTGGTCCATATACGCTACATCACATCCGCTAAGTTTCGAGACCACACTGCGCATGATTTGACGTTGATGGATCTATGAATTAATGACTAAGACGCGAGAGTCTGTGAAGAGGTCTGACCAGCGCTTTGGACTAGTCCCAAGGTCTGACCAGCACGTTGGGCTGATGTGTAGGTCAGACATCTGCTAAGTCGTAGTCATGGTGCACAGAGAGACAGAGAAATGGACGGACGGGACAGAGAGAAAGAGACAGCCAGACAGACAGACAGACAACAGAAAAACACTGAGTAGAACACAGACAAATGCAGAAAGAGACAAAGAAGCACAGAAAGGGAGACTATCTAACACACGAAAAAAAAAAAAAAAAGGCTATTGAGCGAAAAAGGGAATGGAGGGAGGTGGAGGAGAGGGGGGAGCTAGAAATGGGGAGGAGGGCAGGGAGGGTAAACCAGCAAAAAAAAAAAAAAGGGGTGGGGGTGGAGGGGGGGGAGGGTGGGGGGGGGAGTAAGGGTCGGAGGACGGAGCAGAGACACACGGATACGGAGACAGCGATCGAAATTGATTGCCTCATCTCTGATCATGAAATGAAAGTAGAAGGGCATGGGTTATACATGATGCAGTATGCAAATTTCTCACGCGCTGCCAGACTGTCGGCGCCACAACGTGGGTCACGCACACACACTATCATCGCTTG
>CM065732.1:43374154-43376654 GCA_033310375.1 Conus canariensis | reverse complement strand
ATTTGTAAGTCTATTTTGTAGCAGCTAAAATGATATATAAGATGCTAGATTTCTTTCGTACATGTGTGATATTTTGGTGATAAAGGGTTAAACTCAATTACGGGACAGACAGACATACACAAAGAAATTCGGCATATACACTACTCAAAACAATTGAAGTACCACTTAGGAAAACTGCTGTCATTCGAAAGGAAACAAAGCTGAACATAATTAATGATTGAATATTTTATTTTTATTATTCCTCAATCCATTCAAATTTATTCAAACACCGTGACAAAAAATTATCTTTGTTTTACACTTGATTAAAGAGGCATACCCCCAAAATGAAAAGTAACAAGAGTCTATGGTAGATGTCATGATGTTAATAACGGGTATGACCACCGTTCGCGTTCAAACAAGCGTCACATCGACGTCTCATGGAGTGCACCAGGCGGCGGAGAGTGTCCTGGGGGATCGCCTGCCACTCCTGCTCCAGCAACTGAAACAGCTGGTCCACGGTGTCTGCTGGAGGGTTGTGGGCCCGCACTCGCCTCCCCAGCACGTCCCACAGATGCTCTATGGGGCTCAAATCTGGTGACCTGGCAGGCCGTCCATTCTTGTCACCTGCTGCCCTTGTAGGAACTGATTCACGATGGCGGCGTGGTGGCACGGCGCGTTGTCGTCCTGGAACTGGGCGCCCTGGCCAACTGCTCTCAGGGCGGGCATCACAAGGGGGCGGATGATGGTGTCGCGGTAGGTGGCACCGTCAGGCGGCCTTCAACACGGTGTAGGGGGGTCCTGTGACGTAGGCTGAACCCACCCCACACCATCACGACCCACCTCCATAACGGTCATGCTCCCTGACGGCAGCGTCAACGTAGCGTTCTCCAGGACGTCGCCAGACGCGAACCCGCCCGTCGTTGAACCTGAGGGTGAACCTTGACTCGTCTGTGAAGAGTACTGTTGCCCATTCAGCTCTTGTCCACCTTCTATGACATGCTGCCCAGGCCCGACGATGAGCTCGATGCGCTGGGGACAGTATTGATCTCACTGCTGGGGACCTTAACCTCAAGTTGGCGTCGTGGAGCCGGTTCCGAACTGTCTGGGTACTGACGTTGACGTTGCTTTGGCTTGTCGTAGCTGGTCTCGGAGTACTGTGGCACTGGCTGAACGGTCTCTCAGACAAGCGATAACAATGAACCGATCCTGCTGTCTGGAGGTGCTTCTCGTCCGTCCACGTCCCTGCTGTTCTTCAACACTCCCAGTGTTAAGCCAACGGTCTCTGAGCCACAGAATGACTGGTGACTCACTCCAAGCCGTCGACCAATCTCCCTCAAGCCAATACCTTCTTGGTACCATGCTATCGCTCTTCCTCTGTCGGTGTTGCTTAGTCGTTGTCTCGCAGGCATGGTTAAATCTTCCTAAATTTCGCGACTTTTTATACCCGTCAAATGTGCTAACTGATTGCAATTCTGCTCAGAAAAGACCTTGCTTTCACGTGCATCACATTTTTTTTCTTGCTGTGTCTGTGTCAAAATCTGGGAGCGACACAAGTTCGATAATTTCTCGGGATTTTTTTGCCTCAGATGCGACGCGGTAGATAACTGCTGACCGACTTTAACATAACAAAAATGCACGAGGAGTAGTATTTGAGAACCGGGTAAGCTTATCCAGCAGAGTTTATTCAATTATCAATATTAATTGGTTTATCAGAGCTTTTTAAAAATTGCATACAAAAATTAGGGTGGTACTTCAATTGTTTTTAGTAGTATATGTACACGCGTACTTGCGTTCATTCGTTCAACGTCTTTTCACTTTACATGCTAGTGGATCGACGTGAGTGTGTATGCACGCGTGCGCGAGCGTCCTTGTGTGTGTGTGTGTGTGTGTGTGTGTGTGTGTGTTGTGTGTGTGTGTGTGTGTGTGTGTTTATACGTTGTTTTAAATCCGCGCGCGCGCGCGCGCGCGCGCGCGCGCGGGGCGCGTGTGTGTGTGTGTGTGTGTGTGTATGCGCGCGCCCCGCGCACGTGTGTGTGTGTGTGTGTGTGTGTGTGTGTGTGTGTGTGTGTGTGTGTGTGTGTTATCAGTTTCATTGTTCTTCACGCCCAGCCGACCACACGGGGCTCTCTCAGGGTTGTCATGACGACACACAGAAAAATGTCCTGTTCTCAAAGGGGAAAAGGGGAGACAAATGCAGCTTTCCTTCCATGTCTTTGCCTTGGATTGTTTGTGACAGTGGTGTCTCATCTGCTGCTGACGGCAGTACGCCCCGTTGCAGAGATGGTTAGTCTCTTATAATCTCCATCCTTCAATCTCTGAAAAAAAAAGTCTTCAACCTCCATCTTTCAAGAGAGACACTTGACACTTTGACACTTTGATATTTTATTGTCATTACCAAAGTGGTCTTTTGACAAGGGAGGAGAGGTAACAGAACAAAAACATTTCTTTCAAGAGAGAGAGAGAGAGAGAGAAAAGAGAGAGAGAGAGAGAGAGAGAGAGAATCGACGTTGTCGCTACAGAG
>CM065732.1:43365650-43374054 GCA_033310375.1 Conus canariensis | reverse complement strand
TTATTCATTGTACAATTTTGTCTTCCCCAAGGTTTTTTTCCTATTTTTCATTCTACAATGTCGCTCTGCCAATGGGGTTTTCGTATTATTCATTGTACAACGTTGTTCTGCCCCAAGGTTTTGCCTATTTTTCCCCTTGTACGATGTTTTTTCTCTGCCTATTTTTTTGTTTAAAATTTTTATTGTAAAAAAGTTTCTCTGCCAAGGGTTTTTTTTCCTATTATTTTTTTTTCACAAACGTTGTTCTCCCCCAAGGTTTTCCCTATTCATTCTACAATGTTGTCTCTGCCAATGGTTTTGCCTATTCATTTTACAATGTTGTCTCTGCCGGGGTTTTCCCAAAATTATTCTAAAAAAGTTTTTCTCTGAAAAGGTTTTTGGGGCCCTTCATTCAAAAAAGTTTTTCTCCCAAAAGGGGTTTTCCCATTCATTTTACATTGTTTTCTCTGCCAATGGTTTTGCCTATTCATTCAAAAAAGTTGTCTTGCCAATGGTTTTCCCCCCTTCATTCTACAACGTTTTCTCTCCTTTTGGTTTGCCTTTTTCATTCTACAATGTTTTTCTCGCCAAGGGTTTTTTTCCCATTCATTCTAAAAATTTTCTCTGCCAAGGGGTTTGGGGCCATTCATTTCCCCTGTTGTCTCTCCCCAATTTTTTTCCTTTTTTATTCTCCCAAGCTGTCTCTCCCCAAGGTTTTTGCCCATTCATTTACAACGTGTTTCTGCCAAGGGTTTTTTCCCCTTCATTCACAATTTTGTCTCTGCCAATGGTTTTGCCCATTTTTTACAATGTTGTCTCTCCCCCGGGGGTTTTCCCATTAAAATTTCAATGTTGTTTCGGGGCCCCAAAATTTTGCCTATTATTTATTCCCCCAACGTTGTCCCTCCCCCTTTGGTTTTCCGTTCATTCTCCCCAACCCCCGTCTTTTTCCCTTTGGTTTTTTCCCATTCATTCTACAAGGGGTGTCCCCCGCCAAAGGGGGTTTGGGGCCATTCATTTAAAAACGCTGTCTTTTCCAATGGTTTTGCCCATTCATTCTAAAAAAGCTGTCTTTTCCCCCCAAGGGGTTTTCCTATTTTCATTCTAAAAAGCTGTCTCTGCCTTTTGGTTTTCCCTTAAAATTTACAAACGCTTTTCTCTGCCCCAAGGTTTTTTCCCATTCTTTTTAACAACGCTGCCCCTGCCAATGGTTTTTCCCCCTTCATTCTAAAAAACCTGTCTCTCCCAAGGGGTTTTTTCCCCCTTCATTTTACAACCTGTCCCCTCCCAAAAAGGTTTTTTCCTATTTTTTATTCTACAACGCTTTTCCCCTGCCAAGGGTTTTTCCAAAATTATTCTAAAAAAGCTGTCTCTGCCCAAGGGTTTTTTCCCCCTTCTTTTTAAAAAGGGGGGGCTCTCCCCAAGGTTTTTTTCCCATTAAAATTTTTAAAACGCTGTTTTCTCCCCCGGGTTTTCCCATTCATTCTAAAAAAAGCTGTTTTTCCCAATGGTTTTGCCCATTCATTCTAAAAATGTTGTTTTCTGCCAATGGTTTTGCCCATTAAAACTAAAAATGTTTTCTCTCCCAAAGGTTTTTTTCCCATTCATTAAAAAATTTGTCTTCCCCCAATTTTTTTTTTCCCCATTCATTTACAATGTTGTCTTCCCCAAGGTTTTTTTTTTTTATTTCTACAATGTTGTCTCTGCCCAATGGTTGTGCCTTTTTCATTTTTAAAAAAGCTGTCTTTCCCCAAAGGTTTTTCCCCTTTTCCCCTTCTCCCCAAGTTTTTCTTGAATGGTTTTGCCCCATTCATTCTAAAAATTTTGGGGCCACGTTTGTCCTGTCCTTTTTTTTTACCTCCCTCTTTCAACATTTTTCCCCGGAGGATTTTTTTTTTTTTTTTTTTTTACAAAAGTAAGGCCTTTTTTGGATGGGGTTAAAATGCCAACCCACGTTTTTTTCCCCTTTCCAAAAACTGTTGTCAATAGATCTGTTGGGGGGGTGATGGCTTTTTTGATGGTTTGGTTGATGGACTTGCTCACTGCTGATGGGTTTTTCCCGCCCCCGGCCCCACAATTGTTTTTCCCCCCAACTCCCTTCACTCAAAAAAAGGGCGGGGGCCCCATCCAGGGGATGACTCCCAGAAGCCCCTTCTGCTGCCAACGTTTTTTGGGTGGTTTTTTTTTTTTTTTTTTTTTTTTCGGGGTTCTGAAAAAACGAACCCGCAACTTTTTTTTGGATGGGTGGACGTTAAAGGCATGCCGGGGCAGACGGATGTCTTAAAAACCCCCGTTCTAAGTTAGGAAATTTAACCTTTTTAAATTTTCTTTTGCCCCTTCTTTACCTTTTTCCGCTGTCTCGGGGCCAAAACCTTCAGGGTTCTGGTCCCCTTTTTTAAATAAATTTTCCCCAAAAAATTTTTATGAAATCATACGTTTAAAAGAGTCTACAAATCCCCTCGCTCCAACCTCTATGGCAGAAAAAGGGCCTGGAATTTTGATTCCCCATTTGTGGTACCCCGTCTTTTTTTTTCAGTTTTAGTGGGGTGTGCGCTTGCTCCATTTTGCTTTTTAAGGACAGTGAGCTCGATCAACATCATTTTTTTCTGATAAAAACCCCGGGGGAGAACAAAAATCCGGTCTCAGGGGCCCCTCTTCCTGAGGGGTCCCCGGTTGGGGTTTCCCCCTTCTGGAAGGTTGGCTGTCCCCTTCCCCGTTATCTGCCCCATCCAGTAAACCCGGCCCCATCTCTTAAAAATCACGGGGGGTTCCAGTTTCCCTGATTTTTTGGCCTCCCCGCCGGGTAGAAACTTCCTTGCTGGAGCTTCTGGTGGCCTAGACCCCTTTCCCAGCCCTGTGCATTTACGTTTTCGTCAGTATTGATTGGGGGTTTTGGGGGCGGGTTTTCAATTCGTCTGCTTGGCGCGGTTTTCCAGCCAAAAGTCTTTTGACGTGTCACCCCTCTTTTTAGCAAGCTGGGTGAATTCTCGTCTTCCCCCCAGCCCCTATCGATGTTTTTTTAAAAGTCTGCGGTGAAGGGTTTTTTTGAGGGGTTTTTTTCCCCCAATGTTGATTGTGTTGACGTGTTCTTAAATGCATCAGCGGAGATGCTTTTTTGTGAATATTTGGGGGAAGGAAAATGGTAAAACAGAATACTTAACATTGTCCCCAAAAAAAAAATATATCATAAAAAAAAAAAAAAAAAAAAAAAAAAAATGGCCGAAAAGTTTTTTTTCATTTTAATTTCAGTTTCACCCCGGCGTTACTGTTGGGGGGACTGGTCCATATACCTACTTTACATCCGCAAAATTTCGAGACCACACTGGGGCATGTTTTGACTTTTTTATGGATCTATAAAATTTAAAGACAAAAACGCGAGAGTCTGTGAAGGGGTCTGACCAGCGCTTTGGCTAGCCCAAGGGGCCCCGACCAGCACTTTGGGCTGATGTGTAGGCAGACATCTGCTAATTTTGTAGCCATGGTGCACAGGAGACAAGAAAGGAAAAGGAAAGGGGGGCAGAGAGAAAGAGACACCAGACAGACAGACAGACAACAGAAAAAAAACTGAGTAGAACACAAAAATGCAGAAAGAGACAAAAAACCCCACAGAAAAGGGAGGACTACTAACACAGAAAAAAAAAAAAAAAAAGGCCCCTATTGAGCAAAAAGGGGGAATGGAGGGGGGGGGAGGGGGGGGGGAGCGGGGAATGGGGACGAGGGCGGGGGGGGAAACCCCAAAAAAAAAAAAAAAAAAGGGGGGGGGGGGGGGGGGGGGGAGGGTGGGGGGGGGGGGGAGAAAGGGGCCCCGGAGGACGGAGCAGAGACACAAGGGATACGGAAACAGCGTCGAAATTGATTGCCTCATCTTTTATAAAAGAAATAAATTTTTAAAAGGGGGCCCGGGGGTTTACATGATGCAGTATGCAAATTTCTCACGCGCTCCCCGACTGTCGGCGCCACAACGTGGGTCCGCCCCACACACTTTAAACCCCCTTTTTTTTTTTTTTTTTTTTTTTTTTCTTTTTTTTGGGGTTTTTTTTGGTTTGCTTGGGGGCTGAGTAAGGGGGGGGTGGACGGGGGAGTAGGAGAGGAAAAAAAAGTGAGGGGGGTTTTGGGGTTTTAAAGGGGCCCCTTTAAATTTTTATATTTGTTTGTTTGTTTTTTTTTTTGTTTCTCTCTCTCTCTCTTTTCTCCCCCCTCTCCCCCTCTTCCCCTCTTTCTCCCCCTTTTTTCTCTCTCTCTCTCTCTCTCTGTATGTGTGGTGTGTGTGTGTGTGTTTGTGTGTGGTGTGTGTGGGGTGTTTGTGGTGTGGTGTGTGTGTTTGTCAGTACAACACAAAATTTTAAATCTACGGTGAATAGTTTCATTTAAATGGTGTGTGTGGTGTGTGGGGTTTTTGTGTGTGTGTGTGTGTGTGTGTGTTTGTTTGTGTGTGGGGTGTGTGTGTGTCGTCTTTTGTCGTTGTTGTTTTTGTTGTTGTTGTTGTTGTTTTTTAATGTTTTTTTTTAAGTTGTCGTTGTTTTTTGTTTTTGGGGGCGGGGTTTTGGGGGGCTCCTTTTATTCTACAAATTTTTTCTTTTTTTTTTTTTAAAACTTTTGAAATACCCAGGTTTTTTTCCACCATTCTAATTTTTTTTTTTAAACATTTATTATTTTTAACCCCCTTAAAATTATTCGTTCGCCATCATCTTTTTTTGTTCGTTTTTCTTTATTAGTTCAGGTTTTTTCCATTGTTTTTCTGATTTTTTTTTAAGGGGATGTATTGATTGATGCTTTGGGGGTCAAATTTTTTTAAAAGGGGGAAATTGGGGGGGTGGGGGGGTAGGGGTGAAAATCAAAAAGGGGTTTTGGGAAATTTAAAAAAGGGGGGGTAGGGGTTTTAGCGGTTTCTTGTTTTTTAAAAGGGGGAAAAGGGGGTTTTTTGTTCCCCCAAAACTATAATCGCTATTTCCTCTCTCCATCCTTTCTCTTTCCCTCCCCTCTCTCCCTCTCTTTCTCTCTCTCTCTCCTTTATTTCTAGCACTTTGTTTTCTTCATCTAGAATGTTAAAAAAAACCAGATTCTGAAGCAGGGGAAGAGCAATGGAAAAATCCAAATACCCCCACATTTTGGGTCCTCTGCTTAGTTTAGATTGTTTAGGTACAGGGGGGGAAAAAACTACCACCCACTCCCCCCCCCCCCCCCCCCCCCCCCCCCCCCCCCCCCCCCCCCCCCAAATTGAATGTAGAATGCAAGGGTACAAAACCCCAAAAACAAAAGAACAAACCAACCCCAACAAACGGGGAAAAAGTTGACCCGGGCGCGCGCGCGCGCGGCAACCCCCACACACACAAAAAACACAACAACACACCACACACACACACCACACAAAAAAAACACACACACAAGAGGGGAAAGAGAGAGAGAGAGAGAATTAGGGGAAAAAAAGACAGAAGGTTTTAAATTTTTTCTCTCTTTCTCCCCCCCCCCCCCCCCCCCCCCCCCCCCCTTCCTCTAAAAAGGTTTAAAATTTTTTTGGTGTAAACAATTTTAGGCTATGATATTTTTTCCTATGGCATTATCAACGGTTTAAAAAAAAAAAGAACAAATTAAAGGATAAAAAGCCAAAGCATACGAACTAGCACAGTCGATTCGATCAGGCTAATTGAACAGATTTGTCGGCCCTGATTTTTCCTCAAAGTTTAGTTAATTGGGCCCCAAATGACATGATTTCAGTCGACGTAATTTGAATATTAACAAATCCCCAGACACATACCAGGTCATTAGTGATAAAAAGAATGACGTAGTTTTCACATAGAAGAGACTTTTTTTGTTTGCGAACCGCCAAAAAAGAAACGTGGACAAACGAATCACAAGACAAAGCATGACGCGTTTCGACCTCTTAGGTCTTCTTCAGGCAAGACACAAAACAACCAGGACAACGAAAATGAACGAGCAATCACTTGTCTTCAATCACTCAGCGTTGAACGCCTATCTTGCGCTGAGTGATTTGAAGATAAGTGATTGCTCATTCATTATTGTTGCCCTGATTGTTTTTGTCTTGCCTGAAGAAGACCTAAGAGGTCGAAACGCGTCGTGTTTTGTCTTGTGATTCGTTTGTCCGCGGTTTTGTGTGTGTGGTGTGTGTGTGTGTGTGTGTGTGTGTGTGTGTGTGTGTGTGTGTGTGTGTGTGTGTGTTTGCGGTTTCGCTAAATTTATTTCAGATTTGTTCAGATTTTCCGCCTGCAGTCGTCTCACTTTGCAACTAAACCTTTTCGAATGGTTTCACATTGTCATCTAACACTTTGGGAATCATCTTTTACAACAGACACACCTGCCGGTTCCCGTTCTGAGACTATCTCAATCATTTCCCTTCTCCCTTTCCCAAGCACGGGCAATAAGGTAATGACAAAAAGAAATCACCGATCACATCATTGAAAAATGAATCAACACATCAATCACTGATGACACCATACCAATATTACTACCCCGTACTTTCTGGCTATCAATTTATCTGTCCTTTTTGTTTTTTTCTTAATGAACATGGGCTAAAAAAAAATCAAAGCAATTTTAACAAAATGAACAACAACAACAACAACAAAAACCGGCAAAGCTTGAGTTTTGTTATTTTGTAAGTCTATTTTGTAGAGCTAAAATGATATATAAGATGCTAGATTTCTTTCGTACATGTGTGATATTTTGGTGATAAAGGGTTATAAACTCAATTACGGGACAGACAGACATACACAAAGAAATTCGGCATATATGTACACGCGTACTTGCGTTCATTCGTTCAACGTCTTTTCCACTTTACATGCTAGTGGATCGACGTGAGTGTGTATGCACGCGTGCGCGAGCGCCCTTGTGTGTGTGTTGTGTGTGTGTGTGTGTGTGGTGTGTGTGTGTGTGTGGGGTGTGTGTGTTTATACGTTGTTAACCTCCGCGCGCGCGCGCGCGCGCGCGCGCGCGCGTGTGTGTGTGTGTGTGTGTGTATGCGCGCGCACGCGCACGTGTTGTGTGTGTGTGTGTGTGTGTGTGTGTGGTGTGTGTGTGTGTGTGTATCAGTTTCATTGTTCTTCACGCCCAGCCGACCACACGGGGCTCTCTCAGGGTTGTCATGACGACACACAGAAAAATGTCCTGTTCTCAAAGGGAAAGGGCAGACAAATGCAGCTTTCCTTCCATGTCTTTGCCTTGGATTGTTTGTGACAGTGGTGTCTCATCTGCTGCTGACGGCAGTACGCCCCGTTGCAGAGATGGTTAGTCTCTTATAATCTCCATCCTTCAATCTCTGAAAAAAAAAAGTCTTCAACCTCCATCTTTCAAGAGAGACACTTGACACTTTGACACTTTGATATTTTATTGTCATTACCAAAGTGGTCTTTTGACAAGGGAGGAGAGGTAACAGAACAAAAACATTTCTTTTAAGAGAGAGAGAGAGAGAGAGAGAGAGAGAGAGAGAGAGAGAGAGAGAGAGAGAGAATCGACGTTGTCGCTACAGAGAGAGAGAGAGAGAGAGGGGGGGGGGGGAGAAAGATAGATAGACAGACAGACAGACAGACTGACAGAGTCGACAATGTCGCTACATAGAGAAAGAGAGAGAGAGAGAGAGAGGGGGGAGGGAGAGGGAGGGGAGGGAGGGAAAGAGAGAGAGAGAGAGAGACAGACAGACAGACAGACAGACAGACTGACAGACAGACTGACAGACAGACAGAGAGAGAGAGAGATGATGATGATGATCATCATCATCATCATGTGGTGGACGGGGAGGGGGGGGGTGAAGGGGGGGGGGGAAGGAGGAACAGGATGGGGATAGGGCTGGGATGGGGCCCCCCGCCAGATAGACAGACAGAGACAGAGAGAGAGATGAGCGACAGACAACAGCCGTGGCAGCGCTGCCGCACCCTGGCTCACGAGATGCACGTGCACACTTTCGCGTCATCAAAGTTCATCGCCGTCACGCCCGGCGCGCCAACACGTGCCTTGACCGCACAGCATGCAAATTCACCTCCCTCGCTCGCCAACGACATAATAACACCCAATAGCGCGCGCGCCATTCTAGCCGCAAAAAAAGCGCCGTGTTTTTTTTTTTTTTTTTTTTTGTTTTTTTTTTAATCGATAGTTGGTTTCTGTATTGACATTTGGAGTGAGGATCGTTGTCACATTTGTAATGATGTGCCAGATCATTTAGTGAAGGTCACGGGCCGTACCGTGTTTTTCTTTTTTTTTTTTTTAAATTTTATTTTTGGTTGTTTGTTGGAAAGGGAAAGGGAAAACGAGAGAGAGAGAAAGAGTGTGGATGGGGATGGAGGATGGAGGGGGTGTGGAGGGTGGTAGAGGAGAGGTGGAGTGAGGAAATGGGGGAAGGGGGGTCGTGGGGGTGGGGGTGGGGTGGGGGTGATGGGGGGGAGCGGGGGGGGGGGGGGGGGCGGCAGGGAGTTGAGCA
>CM065732.1:43350650-43355650 GCA_033310375.1 Conus canariensis | reverse complement strand
AAAGATTTATTTCTGTATTTTCGCTAGTTCTCGGAACCGTGGTAATGTGGTTGAACCTTCCGTTTTGTTTCATTTTATTTTGTTTATTTTATTTCATTTCATTTCATTTTTTTATTTTATTTTGCTTATTTTTTTTCTTTTCTTTTCTTTTTTAAAAATTTTTTTTAACAGGCTCTCTTTGTGTAAAATGCGTCAGATGTAAATATGATGTCGGCAATTACTAACTGTTAAAGTTGCTGATGACATGAACACGTTTTTCAAATGAACTACGAATTGTTCCCTCATACTTCCCCGAAGTTGGAGTATGGCTGCCTTAAAGGCGGGGTAAAAAAAAACAAACAAACAAACAAACAAAAAACGGTCATACACACAAAACTCCACTCCCTTTGTTGGGTAGATAGGATTAGTCTTTGCCTGTCTATACAGGGAGTGTCTGCAGGAGTATCAGTCTGCGTACGCAGAAGAAGAAGAAGAAGAAAGTTCCCAATACTTTCTGACCTGGAGGTACTTACGGTACAAATCAACTCTTTTGTTTCACATGCGTTCAACTTTTTCTCCTTACCGATTTCAACTGGATTGCTGTTTTAACTATATGCACCATTCAATGCTCTGTGATATGATGAAATGATGCTTGGCTTTCTTCACTATGCGATCATTAGTGTGTGGTGTGTGTGCGTGTGCGTGTGCGTGTGTGTGTGTGTGTGTGTGTGTGTGATTTTGGTGGTGGGTTTTTTGTTTGCTTGCTCGCTTGCTTGCTTGCTTTTCGCCGAGGTGTTCCACGTATGCCAACTCCCCCCCCCCTCTCCCCCTCCCTCCCCCCCCCCCCCCCCCCCCCCCCCCCCTTCAAGTCCTTGACAGTCTCTGTTGTTGCAGTTGTCCCTGATCAAATGCTGTTTATGATGTTTGCCTGTTACGTGTTTTGTTCAGGAGGGGAGGAGGATCTGCTTGTAAGAAGACGAAGAAGAGGGGCGGGGAAGGTAGGGTGGGAGGGGGGGGGGTGGGGAGGGGGTGGGTGGGGGTGGGGGTGGGGGTGGGAAAGGAAGCAGGAGAGATGAAAACCACAACCTTGAATGTCGGTATGGAGACTCCTGCTGAACGGAGGCACTTCCGATGAAGGAAGTTCACGCCATGACGTCATTTTTCTTTTTTTTTTTTTAATTATTATTATTATTTTATTTTTTTTAATCCAACTCATGGCGTCTCTGTAAGAACTAAAGGGAAGAAGAAGAAGAAGAAGAAGAAGAAGAAAGAAGAAGAAGAAAGAAAGAAAGAAGAAGAAAGAAAAAAAAACGAAAGAAAAGAAAGAAAAGAAAACAAATCAACACCAAAAAAAAAATAAATAAATAAAAAGATGAAGAAGAACAAGAAGAAAAAAAAAAAAAAAAAAAAAGAAGAAAAAACTCGCGTCATCCATTCATTCATTTACTCATTTAATTTGATAATAGAGGTCCTGGGTGAGAATCTAGAACATCTTTAGTTTTCAGTTCCTCTCTCTCTCTCTCCTCCCCCCCTCCCTCCTCCCCCCCCTCCCTCACTCCCCTCCCATATCACATACAGTCTAATACCCCCTACTGGTCATGAACTTTTATTTCTGTACGCGTTCATATATTTTGACACTCATGTCGCAGACGACTATCTGCTAGGAATTCCTCCAAAGTGGTCATTCACATGTATTCTTTTTTTTTTACTGCTTTTGGATTTTTCCTCGAATTGACGCGTGTTTATACTGCTTCCATGTTTGGATCTTTTCTCGAATGAGCATGTTTTTAATTCATGTTATACTGATGTCATGTTTCAGATCTTTCTCTTATGAACGATGCATGTTTATACTGATTTATGTTTAAGGATCTTTCTCTTGATGAACGAGATGTTATACTGATGTCATGTTTCAGATCTTTCTCTTGAGAACGATGCATGTTTATACTGATGTCATGTTTCAGATCTTTCTCTTGATGAACGATGCATGTTTATACTGATTTTATGTTTAGATCTTTCTCTTGAACGATGCTGTTTATACTGATTTCTTGTTTTTAGAATCTTTCTCTTGAGCGAGATTATGTTTATACTGATTCTATGTTTAAGATCTTTCTCTTGAATAATGCACGTTTATTCTGATTTCTTGTTTTATTGACTTTCTCTCGAATGACGCATAGCGTATGTTTATACTGATTTCTTGTTTTATGAACTTTCCTTCGAATGACACATGTCTATACTGATTTCTTCTTTAGGATCTTTCTTTGAATGACGAATTTTATGCTGATTTCTTGTTTTATTAACTTTCCTCGAATGACGCGTGTTTATACTGATTTCTTGTTTTAGGATCTTTCTCTCGAATGACGCCTGTTCATACTGATTTCATGTTTTGGATCTTTCTCTTGAACGACGCATGTTTTATACTGATTTCATGTTTAGGATCTTTCTTTTGAGCGACGCATGTTCACTGATTCTGGTTTTAGATCTTTCGAACGAACGATGCATGTTTATACTGATTTCTTGTTTTAGGATCTTTCTCTCGAATGACGCCTGTTCATACTGATTTCATGTTTTGGATCTTTCTCTTGAACGACGCATGTTTATACTGATTTCATGTTTAGGATCTTTCACTTGAGCGACGCATGTTACACTGATTTCTGGTTTTAGGATCTTTCGAACGAACGATGCATGTTTATACTGATTTCTTGTTTTAGGATCTTTCTCTCGAATGACGCCTGTTCATACTGATTTCATGTTTTGGATCTTTCTCTTGAACGACGCATGTTTATACTGATTTCATGTTTAGGATCTTTCTTTTGAGCGACGCATGTTACACTGATTTCTGGTTTTAGGATCTTTCGAACGAACGATGCATGTTTATACTGATTTCTTGTTTTAGGATCTTTCTCTCGAATGACGCCTGTTCATACTGATTTCATGTTTTGGATCTTTCTCTTGAACGACGCATGTTTATACTGATTTCATGTTTAGGATCTTTCTCTTGAGCGACGCATGTTACACTGATTTCTGGTTTTAGGATCTTTCGAACGAACGATGCATGTTTATACTGATTTCTTGTTTTAGGATCTTTCTCTCGAACGACGCCTGTTCATACTGATTTCATGTTTTGGATCTCTCTCTTGAACGACGCATGTTTATACTGATTTCATGTTTAGGATCTTTCTTTTGAGCGACGCATGTTACACTGATTTCTGGTTTTAGGATCTTTCGAACGAACGATGCATGTTTATACTGATTTCTTGTTTTAGGATCTTTCTCTCGAATGACGCCTGTTCATACTGATTTCATGTTTTGGATCTTTCTCTTGAACGATGCATGTTTATACTGATTTCATGTTTAGATCTTTCTTTTGAGCGACGCATGTTACACTGATTTCTGGTTTTAGGATCTTTCGAACGAACGATGCATGTTTATACTGATTTCTTGTTTTAGGATCTTTCTCTCGAATGACGCCTGTTCATACTGATTTCATGTTTTGGATCTCTCTCTTGAACGACGCATGTTTATACTGATTTCATGTTTAGGATCTTTCTCTTGAGCGACGCATGTTACACTGATTTCTGGTTTTAGGATCTTTCGAACGAACGATGCATGTTCATACTGATTTCTTGTTTTGGATCTTTCTCTCGAACGACGCATATTGATACTGATTTCTTGTTTTAGGATCTTTCTCTCGAATGACGCATGTTTATATTCATTCTAACCGAAGATTAGTCTGTTAAGGTTATGCTTGAACAACAGACACTATCAACAATTCTTTCTAAATGAATATTTCGGGTGGTCCTCTTTTACAGTTGATGTGTATTTTCATTGGTTTTGCTGAATGTGTAGAATGTTTCTCGAGACTGATGGAGTTTTTCAAAGTTTTGTGTTGCTGTTGTCGTTGTTTTGTTTTGTTTCCTTACACTGTAGCAAGTAGGTGTAAATAATAAGCCGTAAGCGCCGGTCAAGTTGGAAAACTCTCTCTCTCTCTCTCTCTCTCTCTCTCTCTCTCTCTCTCTCTCTCTCTCTCTCTCACACACACACACACACACACACACACACACACACACATACACACACGCGCGCGCGCGCGCGCGCGCACACACACAAACACACACACACACACACACACACACACACACACACACACACACCACACTACACACACACTCTCTCTCTCTCCTCTCTCTCTCTCCTCTCTCACATACACACACACATACACACACACCTCACTCATGCACGCACGCACGTGCGCCACACACACCACGTCTATCTGTCTATCCATTTGTCTATCTATCTATCCATCCATCCATCCATCCAATATACATACAATATACATACATCCATACTCACATACATCCATACATGCATCCACACATCAATCCATACATACATACATACATACATGCACACGTACGTACGTACGTCCTTACATACATACATAGATACATATGTACGTACGTACGTACATACGTAATTACGTAATTACGTAAATACGTAATTACACACATACATTTATTAATGCATATACACACATTAATACATATATACACACACTTTCATACATGCTTGTGTTATTTATACATGGGTTTTTTTCAGTCCAGGAATCTGTGTAGTGGAATCATGACAATTTGGTTCTGCTCTTTTCTTTTCTTAGACATTTCATACACAGTGTGACACACATTTTCCCATTTATTCTCAGCAGGTATGGTGGGTGGATGAATAAAATGTATTTCGTCTTCAATATGACCTATTGGAATGCAATAATCTCCAGATACATGGCGAGTGACCCCTCCTTTGCTGTCAGGGGTTACTGGACGTGCGCCACGTGCACACGACCCAAGTGACTCTGGTTTGTCCTCATCATGCCAGAAAAACTAGTACTCTGGACGTTATTACCCTGTTATTTAGGAGCCGAATGGAAACGGAGGGCAGGGGGGGGGGGGGGGGAAGGGGCGGCGGGAGGGGGTGGAGGGGGGGAGACACCATGCACACACACACACGCACGCAAGCACGGACACACA
>CM065732.1:43340650-43345650 GCA_033310375.1 Conus canariensis | reverse complement strand
AGAGAGAGAGAGAGGAGAGAGAGAGAGAGCGGCACGCACGCACGCGCGCGCGCGCGCGCGCCACACACACACACACACACTCAGTATACACCACCAGCGACAAGTAGCTCTCCTCTGTGTAAAACCTTTATTAGTCAATAGTTCCAGAACAGGTAGGGACCATCAGAACACGATGGACCAACAGGAGCCGATACGCCGGGGACAAGAACCATTATGTACTCATCATCTAGAAGAACTACAGACTCCGTGTACAGCAAGACACAGCTGGAGTGCCAACTCTCCAATCCACCACACATCACCAAGGTCAACATCTCTCCCACCCCACATCCCACCCTACCCCACCAATCCACCCCACACACACACTCCTCAGCTGCAAGAACAATCATTTCAGACCATGATTTTTATTTATTTTTTTGTACGTGTGTGTGTGTGTGTGTGTGTGTGTGTGTGTGTGTGTGTCTGTTGCTCACCCCAATCTTCTCATGAATTGTCTAGAAAACTAGACGTAAATTTTTTTTAACCAGAATTGCAGCGAGGACAATGTGGAAACAGAACGTAAGAGAATCCATAAGATTACATGGTTCTACTGTGACGAGTAGTAATGTATTGTGTTGTCAACGACCACACATTTGCGCTTGTTCAATTCTAACGCACAAACGTTCGCGCAAGCAAGCTCGCGCGTAATAACACGCACGCACGGGCGCGCGCGCGCGCGCACACACACACACACACACAAACACGCACTCACTCACACACACACACACACACCGAGAGAACAATGCATTATACATATTCATCAGTCTCCAGGACTTCAAACACCACAAAATATGGCAATATTGTATATATATATACGTCAAATATACCAGAGAAGAATCCATCGTTTCGTACGAGTCCTGTTTATTAACATTATAAGACATAAGCACAAAATTAAAAACACGTTTCATGCCAATCCAGTCAAGGTTACAGGAATGGGGGTTTAAAAAAAAACAAACAAAAAAACAACAACAACAACAAAAAAAAAAAAGAAAAAAAACGGGCACTGGTATATACGATTCTGACTGACGTGGAATATCTAACGTGCGCAACCTGTCGCGGTTCTGATACCTGGGGGTCAATCCAAACTAGTTCTTTTCCTTCTTTTCTGTTCTTTTCTGTTCATGTCAAATAGAACCTCTGCTTCTCCGCTCTTTGTTTTTTTCTTTCTATCTCTTTCTACACAAAACAAACGCCGTTTTCCGTAGGTCTCTCTGTTTACACTGATCGTAACTACAGTGATACTAAATCGAGGTCAGAACAGCATAAACATGCAGTGACGTCCGGGGAAAATTTTTTTTTTTATAGCAGTGGCTAACTCTTGGGATATGGAACCAAAGCAAGAATAAACAGAAATGTCCACGTTGGACAGAAAAAAACAAACAAACAAACAAAGACCCTCCCCAGTATTTTTGTCATGTAAACTAATCGCTACTCAAAGTTCCGTTTTTTTTTTTTTTCGTTCCCCCCCCCCTCCCCCCCCCCCCCCCCCCCCCCCCCCCCGCCGCCTTGCGTCCGAAACAACTTTACCCCGTCTCTAAGAAGTTTCCTGGTCGTTCTGCTGAGTAACGTCTGCATTCAAATCATGCCATCAACAAACCGCTCTCCCTAACTGATCTTGCAATAAATTAGCGAAACGAACGAGATTGAGAGAGAGAGAGAGAGAGAGAGAGAGAGAGAGAGAGAGAGAGAGAGAGAGAGAGAGAGAGAGAGGAGAGAGAGAACGAGTGCAAGGAAGACAGATGCCCAAATCAATTGCAAGACACGACTGCTAAGCATGAGAACAACTTCATTTTCCCTGCAGTGGCTTCAACTCAAACCTCTCCACTACACACACACACACACACACACACACACACAGAGAGAGAGAGAGAGAGAGAGAGAGAGAGAGAGAGAGAGAGAGAGAGAGAGAGAGAAGAACACACCAAAGCTCTCCAAAAGGTAAAAAAAAAAAAAAAAAACCGAAACAAACCGATCAACACAGGCAGAGACCAAAGCAGACGAATCCCTTCTTACTTTCCATCCACCATCCCCTGTCGCCTTCACTGTTCGTTCGCCAGGAAAGACACAGGGAGAGAAATGATAAAAAAAAACAAACAACAACCACCAAAATCCAGGGTATTCCTTCCTATTCCCAGCGAAGATCCTCAAAGGGCGGCAGTCCTCACATCGCGCAAACTCAGGAGTATTGTTGTCAAAGCATTCTATCACTAAGTTTCGCACAGTCTTTGTCTCTGAGTTTTTTTGTTTTTTTTTTTCTCTTCTTTCTCCCTTCAAGTTTCCGATCATGTCTTCCTGGTGATGACACTGCCGTCACAATGGGGTTGGTACCACAGTCTTTTGTTTCGCCTCGTGCCTGCCTACCTACCTTCCTTCCTTCCTCCCTCCGTCCTTCCGCTGTTACAGACAGACAGCAGAATCAATACACTGTATGTGCACACACAACCGCTCACTCCCTGCCTTCGCCCACAACCCCCCAGCAGCCCAGGGTAATTGAAACGCCGCCAGTCCATTTCACGACAACAGCGAGTCAGTCGTCTTCGTCTTCGTCGTCGTCGTCGTCGTCGTCCTTCAGACCTACACACAGGTGATTGACGACCACGATGATGTGACGATAATATTCATGAGGAGGAGTTTGATGACCGAGTCCACGTTTGGATAAAAAAAAAGAAGAAGAAAAAAAAACATGGGAAAAAAAAACGAAACAAAAAACCATGTCTCGCCCATGAAAAAACAAAAATGATAAAAAAAAAATCAAATGTAGAAGTCACCTATGCAACTCAGTCATCACAAAGATCGAAACGAGCACATATATTAAAAAAACACCCCCCCCCCCCCCCCCAGGTTCTTCCCCAAAGCGGCAAGTTATTAAAACAAAAAAAATCAAATCAACAGAATGAACGGGTATGCGGGGAACGGGGATGGCGCGCAGATGGGACAGAGGGGGGGGGGGGGGGGGGGGGGAGTGTGAACAGGTGGGGGTGGGGAGGGGGTGGGAGAGGGATAGAGCGGGAGAAACCAAAAAGCAGACTCTAGGTCGAGAGGTGGAAAATACGAACGACGGCTGGCGGTGGTAGGATTCACCAGGCACCACGACGACGCTCGTCACTTTCACACACACACACACACACACACACACACACACACACACACACACACACACACACCATCCCCCACTCTTCCCATTTCACCCCTTTCCTCAAAACAAAACCAAACCAAAAAAAAAAAAAAAACCACTCTTACTCCGCACCCCTAAAGATACAAAACCAAAAACAAAACAAAAAACACACACCACGACCCCATGGATAAGCACCTCGGACCCACCAGTCACATGCAGTAGTAGTGGTAGTAGTAGTACAAGTCCTAAGCCTCAATTCTTTGGTGTGGGAAATAGAACCAGCCAGCCAGCGCGCGCACGGCACAGCAGCACTAGCAGAGCAGCAGCAGCAGCAGTATCTGATAACCAGTGGCCTGGCCAGCCAAAAGAGAACCTCTCTCCAGCTCTCTTTTTTGTCTTCATCAACAGGGAGAGAACAGCAACGGGACATCCGTCCGGTCCCCCCCTTGCCGATGCAAGCCGTCAAGGTCGCCCCTCTGTCGATATATGGCTTTGAAATTATAAAGGGTGGGGGAGGGGGGGGGGGAGAGGAGAGAGTTGCCCTTACGGATCCAACTACAAGGTTCCGGATCAGCTAAAGAAAAAAAAAAAAAAAAAAGCGCCATCCGGATGTCACAAACCCAGCCGAAAAGACTGTCCAAAGCTGAATGATTTCCGATACGAAATATTCCCAGTGACGCCGCCACAGTCAAGGAGGGAAAGGGGGGAGGGGGGAGAGAAGGGGGTAGAAGAATCTTCCCGATGACGTCATGGGCCCCACGCCATCGTCTCAGTGACGTCATCATCCTTGCTGTCGTGGTGGACAAGACGCTTTTAGGAAAGGCCCCGCCCCCCGAGACTGCCTGTCCCGTCTTCGAAGGAAAGCAAAAAATCCACAGGAAGGACTTTGGGAGGGGGGGGGGGGGGGGGGACGTTGTCAGGGAGTCCAGGATGACGTCACCACGGGGCCTGACGTCACGTGTACTGCACCACGGTGGGCGGGTGGTGGTGGTGGCCGGTGAGGGAGGCCAGGTGGGAGAGGGAGGTGATGGGGGAGTGGTCCGACACGGACACGGGGGCGCCCCCTCCCCCCGCCATGCTCATCCCGGCGTTCTGGCACACGTACCACTCCGCCAGGTTGGGCGGGTGGCCCAGCAAGGTGGGCGGGGGCGGGGGGTGGTGGTGGTGCGGGTGGTGGTGGGGGGCGGCGGGGTTGGAGGAGGGGTGGTGGTGGTGGTGGTGGTGGTGGTGCAGCGAGGCGTGCGGGTGGTGGGGGGCCGCGGGGTGGTGGGGGGGCAGCCCCCCTGGAGGGGACCCCAGGCTCAGCCCCATCACGGACGAGGACGACGACGAGGAAGACGAACCCCCTCCGCCGCTTCCACTGTTGTTGTTGTTGTTGTTATTGCTGCTGCTGGTGTTGTTGTTGCTGTTGCTGCTGCTACCGTTTCCGCCTCCTCCTCCACCTCCTCCTCCCCCTGCGTTGTTACTGTTGCTGCTGCCGCCGCCGGTGGTGTTGACACCGACACCCACGCTCTGACTCCCGGCGACGCTCCGGTGGCCCCCACCGCTCCCCCCGCCGCTGACGATGGTGGGCGCGGCGGAGGAGGTGGGGGTCGGCGTCGGGGAGGTGGCGCCGGGCAGCGGCGGCGGGCTGGTGGCCGGGTTGCTGTCCGAACTGGGGCTGTCGGGGTCGGAGTCGTAGCCGTCGCCGTCCGGGATGGGCGAGGTCTTGCCGTGCACCTTCATGTGCTTGCGCAGGGAGGACGGGTGCGTGTAGGACTTGTCGCAGCCCTTCACCTTGCAGTTGTACGGCTTGTCCGAGGTGTGCACGTGCGAGTGCTTCTTGCGGTCCGAGCTGTTGGCGAAGCGC
>CM065732.1:43325650-43338150 GCA_033310375.1 Conus canariensis | reverse complement strand
AAAGATCGCCGCAGTTCATATTTTCAAAGAGCATAAAAGGCTGAGTATGTCAGCTTTGAATATTGGCGCCTTTTGACGAAAACTATAATATTTTCGCCATCTTGTATGGAGAGTACAATTGGTGGAAAATGATTGGCTGGAATTTAATTACATATTTTGTCACACACGCAGAGGATTACAGACGGTGAAACAGGAAATGTTTTTGTTATTTACGTCTGATCGCTAATATCACGCGCGCGCGCGCGCGCACACACACACACACACACACACACATAGTTTGGCGAGACGAGAATAGTGAGATAGGACCAGAGAGACCAACAGATGGGCAGAAAGAATATTTGGAATAAAATTGTTGAGGACTAATCAAAGAAATGGCCCTAATGGACTATGCCGAGGACGAGATATAAATTTCGCCACAGAAACCGCTCGAACTGAACTTGAAAAATCATCTGCATTCTTACAATTTTTAGACCAAAAAAAAATATTTTTTTTCCCACGCGATATGGGCTTTATCAAATCACATTAAATCACAAATATGCAGAAAGCAGACAGTACTTAAAATAATTTTGACACCAGAACAATGTCTGTTCCTTAATGAATGATATCAACGTCTGTTTGCTGAACTTGGCACTTTCATCCTCAGAACCAAAATCAAACTCGTTAAGTGGACATCAATCAGCGCTCCCGCTGAAAACGTTAAAAAGAAGAAGAAGAAGAAGAAGAAGAAGAAGAAGAAACCTCTTTTCGAATGTCTGACATATTTCTTTATAACAGGCACAGTGCCACAGTCTTATTCACTGATTCTGTTTTTAAACTTTGTGTTTCGATTCCACTGGATTAGTGGTATGAAATCAAAGGTGAAAAGGCATCCAACAATAATCAGTAGAAACGTCTTTAAATCGGAAAACAGAGAAGCAAGAACGTAACTTTAAAGATCAGCCTCTTTGGTCATTCTCAGGAGATTGTAGAACACACACACACACAGGCAAAATATTCGAACTATAGTGCCTTTGCTTTCACACCGGCCCATCAGCGTCTCAAAACAGAGGTAACACAGACAGATGTAGCAGACAAAGGAATATCAAGATCATCAGTCGGATTTCCGTTTTGTCGCAAACAGCCCAACCAATCACAAACGGCGCCCTCAAGGCTGTGGTTGGACGGTCATCACTCTGCGAGCTGAAGAACTCCTCGGGGGCAAGCCGAGGGCTCTTTCACAATACACTGCCTTCCCCGTCGGGAAATCCGGCGTTAGCAATGGTCTCTCCTGTCACTCTCTTTGAGTCTGTCTTGTCATTATTATTATTATTCCTTCTTCACTGTCGTAAACTGAGAGAGAGAGAGAGAGAGAGAGAGAGAGAGAATACGAATCTTCAGATTAAGGCCAAAGCCCTATACTGAAGGGGGTTTCAAAAATGCATCATATAACATTACTAATATGTTAAAAAAAAAAGAAAGAAAAAGAAGAAGAAAAGAATAAAGAAAGAAAAAGTGTATATATGTTACAAAAAAAAAAAGAAGCAAAATACGTCAAGACATTACCGTCCCAATTCTCTTGTCTGCGTCATAGATATACACGGCCATTAAATTCAGAAGCGTGTTCTCATTCCTTGTCGATAGTCAAGAGAATTAGCCTTAAGTTGTTGTTACATGGTTCGGTGAAATATGTGGATTGAATCCGTTTTTAAGGTAAGATTGTTCAGAGCAGGACAGCAAAACAAAAAATGTCTTTCATCTGTGTGTGTGTGTGTGTGTGTGTGTGTGTGTGTGTGTGTGTTGCGAGGGTGATGGAGTATTCATCTGTCTTAATTCCAGAAAGTCTTACCTTTTTCCCCACTTGCTATACTTTTGCTAATAAAATATCAGGGTTTGTTGTTGTTCTTTGTTGTTGTTTTTTTTTTCCCTGGAGCTAGGAGAGCTGTCCATTCTATACAGTAGTACCGTTCTATTTAACATTTCTTCCTTGTCTTCTTTCTTATTATTTTTAAAAAAAATTCTTAACATTCTAGTCTGACGGCGACAAATGCCGCGCGGAATGGCCGATGCCCTCAGCACAGGCTAGTTCTGTCCCTTTGAAGGAGGTCAATAGGTCAGCAGTCAGGTTACATATAACGCGCTGTACATTTTTCGTTTTCCTTTATTTTTTCCCCCTTGACAAGACTTTTACGGCGAAAATAGTGACAAGGCTAAAGGGGTCGTGTGTGGTGAGATGGGCTACAGTAACACTGGGACTGAATTCGTCTAACATCATCCATGACGAACAGACGTTAAAATAACCACTGAACTGAACTGAAGCGGGACTGAAACTGACGTAACAGTATGCTCTGGTGCACGAACGACAAACACACTGTAACCCAGTCGGCATGATAAATGTCAACAAATAATCCCACATAACACAAAGCTGTGCATAACCAATCGACAAACATTGAACAAAGCGCCTGTGACATACAACACCCAATCGACAAAACATTGAACAAAGCGCCGTAATACAACACCCAATGGACAAAACATTGAACAAAGCGCCGTAATACAACACCCAATCGACAAAACATTGAACAAAGCGCCGTAATACAACACCCAATGGACAAAACATTGAACAAAGCGCCGTAATACAACACCCAATGGACAAAACATTGAACAAAGCGCCGTAATACAACACCCAATCGACAAAACACTGAACAAAGCGGCGTAATACAACGCCCAATCGGCAAAACATTAAACAAAGCGGCGTAATACAACACCCAATCGACAAAACACGTAACAAAGCGGCGTAATACAACACCCAGTGGGCAAAACATTAACAAAGCGCGCGTAATGCAACACTTAAAGATCGCCGCTAAAAAAAAAAAAAAAAAAAAAAGCTGTCTGTAACTACAAGACACTGACACAACACCAGACATCACAAGACCTGGCTGGCGAAGCAAGTCTTTTGTAAGCCACCTAACTGGCATGAAACTGGATTCCACACAAATCAATCGGCACAGTGCCTGTTTTGTACACCAAATAACCGGCAAGACTTGAAGCAACCAAACCAGCGTGACACATGTTTGTAAACAAACCAGTCAAGCATAATAAAAGGAATCCGTTCATTCCATCGTCAGGATATCGGTTGTCAACTCCCAAACAAGTTGACTACAGACTTGAGAGACGGGGTTTTGTCAACTCGTAACTAGGAAATAGGTAGGTAACTCTTAACTCTTCCTCCCAGGATGAAATAAATCACACGCCTTTAACTCAAAACGAATGTTATTTACGATATCAAATCGCCTAGAAGAAACGCCAGCACACAGCACATACAGCAAAGAAGGAAACTCCCCCCCCCCCCCCCCCCCAAAAAACAAAAAACAAAAACGAACGTCCCAAGCTTGCCCATATATATATATATCCTGAATTTGACACATCTACACAGCAACAACTGGAGAATGAACAAACACGGATTCAGATTTATTCAGGACTGGCGCAGCTTTTTTTTTTCCCTACCATGAATACAGCCAAACAAACAGTGGGACGAACAAGGTCACCTCGGTTTTGATCGGTATGAAAGTAGATCTTAAATTAGGCATGCAATATCAAACAGTAAACAATGAACAAGTTGGGTAACTCTTTCTGCCGTGATGAAACTGACCACTTGCCCATAACTCCAAATAAATACTGCTTACGACACCAAATGCCTGACAGAAATGCCTATAACCCTGTGCCTTGCATGTTACACAGCAACCAACAACTACTGGAAGAAAATAAAAACACAACATTCATTTAAGATTGGCACAGTCCGTTTGATATTGAATATAGTCAAACACACGCACAGGTACGAACAGTAACAAAGACGGGTACCCTGTTTGACTGGGCCCGGTTTTCATCCAACGCATCTCTTGCGCCGAATTTGAGAAGATAATGGACTGCGCGTTCTTGTTTTCATTCTTCTTCTCTTCTGCGTACGCAGGCTGATACTCCTGCGGACATTCCCTATATGGACAGGCTAGTATGAATCCCATCTAACCTACAAAGGGAGTGGAGTTTTGTGTGTATGACCGTTTTTTTTTTATCCCGCCATACTCCATCTTCGGGTAAGGTGCATGCTATGTGTAACATGTCATCCATACCAACGGCCAAACTGGCCTTCTCTTCCGAAAGTTGGTGATGGGATCTTACGTGTGTGCAAGATGTTATGCGTGCGTTCCCACACGGAGCCTCGGTTTATAGTCTCATTCGAAGGACTGTATAGGAAATGGGAGTCAGAACTAATGTTAACTCCGAGGGAAAAATCCCCCTGTACCGAAACGGCCCGGCGGAGATTCGAACCCACAACCCTTGGATTACGAGTCCGGCGCTCTACCGACTGAGCTATTCCGGCCCCCGTTTGCATTGTCCTGAATGTTGTTCATCTTGCCTGAAGAAGGCCAAAGAGGTCAAATCTTGTCTTGGTTTGTCTAGTAATTCGTTCGTGTATGTTTCAATTTCCGCCTGCGGTCACCTCACTTTGAAACTCACTCCATTTGATTGGTGTGAACCCCTTTGGATGACGAAGCTTGACAGCATCAAACGACAGGCTTGCATGCTAACCTTTCGCCCTGTGTGGAGAACCGAGTTCAGCTCGCTCCGTTTGGGTTGTGGCAAGCTGTTGAATTCAGTTAGAATGGAATAACGTGTGTGTGTGTGTGTGTGTGTGTGTGTGTGTGTGTGTGTGTGTGTGTGTGTGTGTGTGTGTGTGCGCGTGCGAACGCACGCGCATACTCAAACCATATTCGTATCTGTATGTCAATACTATCCCACTGTACGAACGGAAAAAAAAAGAATCAGAAAAAAAGATATTTACCGGCTTCCACCCCACACAATACAGCATCCATCAACCTGCACGCCCCACCACGTCTGCACGCGGATCGATAATGCACAGAGAGAAGAGAGAGAGAGAGAGAGAGAGAGAGAGAGAGAGAGAGAGAGAGAGAGAGAGAAGGGGTGGTCTAGCGCGCAGGAAGCCATACCCCTTGCTGTGCAGCGCTGCATGTGACGCATACGACACGACGGACAGACGACAAGGTCTGTTAAGCTTCCGAGCTGCATCTGAAGCCTATACGGCACGGCTGTCAGACCAGCGGGGAAAAAAAAGAAAGAAAGAAAGAAAGAGAAAGAAAGAAGGAGACAGAGAGAAACAGGGCCTGGGCGATTCACAGTGATCCGACGGAGGGCTTTCGGGGGCCTGTCAGACGAAGTGTATGGAAAGAGGAAGAATGCATCTATGGCGTCGCTGTCTTTTTAATTTAAAGTCATTAGGCTTTAAAGGCTCTGTCACACTGGCGAGTCGCGGTTTTTTTTTTCTTCTCTTTTTAACACTCGACAAATGCGATCACCACAGTAACCAGTCCCCACACCCTTAAGGCTGCACGTTGCAGCGAGCTCCCAGAGGTTCACCGTGTCCAGGGCACAGCGTGATGGAAAGCGGAGCCCACCCATCTCCTTCCGCCGCCTTTCCTGGCCGATTTATTATTGGGTGGTCTGAAAGGGTTTGCGGAATGGGAAAAATAGCATGAAAATTATAAGAACGAAAGAAAACGAAAATTCGACCCCACGGGTGATCTGGTTGCAGAAGCTGTATGGACCGGTGGGATCTCTGCGGCGGACTGCTGATTTCACCTAAGTGACCGGATTGAGGATCTAGCATGGCCGGGAATGCGAAAACAAGCAAGCAAGAAAGAAAGATTTCATGGCCTTCAGTTCCGCAGGCAAACACTCTAACTGTATGACTACGGGCTTCTCTACGTGCGAAGGACCAGGTGAGAGAGCGCGTGAACGTCAACTCGGGGACACTTCGCACTCGTCCTCGCCCTGGTTGGGCAGATGAACGTCTTCGGCTTTTCAGGCGAGACACTCGCACATCGTAGGTGATCAGTGAATCAGAGTAAAAGGTGAAGGTGGAGTGTTCCAAAACCTACCACCTCTTCTAAGTACGAGTGTCCTCGTTCTTCTTCACCAAGACTGATGATTTGTCCTCGTTTTCAAATTCTGTGTCAATTATGATTGCACGTGCCATTTCGCACATTGAACTGAATTAATGAAGTCCGCTGCCTCAAACCTATCATCTCTTCTAATACGACTGCCTTCGTTCTCCTTCACCAAGATGGATGATTTGTCCTCGTTTCAGATTCTGTGTCAATTATGATTGCACGTGCCATTTCGCACATTGAACTGAATAAATGAAGTCAGCTAGTCTCAATCGTGCACTGGAATCAAGAACAAGGAGTATAAACAGCAAAGATGTGAAGAACGAGCTCCTCGCCCGAGCGACGTACCGATCTTAATAACTGGTTTTCCTGCTGACTCGCGAGATGAGACCACAAAAAGACACGAGGCAAAGGAGAGAGGGTGTGCGACAACAAAGTCTGCCTTCCACTCGCGCGACAGACTCGTCTGGTGTGGAAAGAAGCTTTATTAGCACGGTGTCGGGTGAACCTGACTCCGGACCCATTTTAATGCCCTGACTGCACACGGCACTGTCTGTCGAGTCTGTCTCGTTTCAGGTTCGATTCTCGGCATTTTGCCTGGCTGTGAAGGAATTGTCTGGATCAGGCAACAGGCATGATCTGTTTTTCTTTCTTTTCTTCTTCTTTTCTTCTTTGTTTGTTTGCTAAAAGCCTTTTAAAGCATACTCTATTTTCGTCTTTGTATTTTTTTCTGGGTTCCCCCCCCCCCCCCCCCTTCTCTTTTTCTTTTTTTTATAAAGCAAGTATTTACAACTTTAAACCTACACAATTCCGTTGATCTTTTCGCATCAGTTTGGTTGGCCGGACTCGTAAAATACGCCAGCGCTGTCGTGCAACTTGATAATATCGCTTCTGTCCGCCATCTCAAACCTCTCCACCCCTTTCCTCCATGAGCTCTCTTGTCTCTGTCTGTCTCTCTCTATCCTTCAGCCTTCTAGTGGTATTTCTCTCTCCTCTCTCCCCCCCCCCACCCCACCCTCCTCCCGTTTCCGTTACGTTTTGGGGCATTAGCCCCCTTCACCAACATCCCATTTTTCTCTTTCTCAGTTCTCTAGTGATTTTGTTTTTTTTCCATCTCCCTCTTATCTCCCTGCATGCGTTTTCTCATTGTGTTGCTTTTGATCACTTGCAGACGCCCCCCCCCCCCCCCCCCCAACCTCCTCTCCGTCCGTCCGTCCGTCTCTCTCTCTCTCTCTCGCTCAGTTTCCTTTTGGCGCTCTTGACCCTCACTCCACCCACCTCTATCCGCCCCCCCCCCCCCTCCCTCCCTTCTGTCTTTCTCTTATATGATATCTTAACGTGATGTTGTTACGTATTCTATTAAACTACTGCCTGCCTTGACAATCAGTATTCATCTTTCTTTATACATCCTTTTTGTTTTCAGCGCATTTTCTCTGCCCATTCTCTCTCTCTCTCTCTCTCTCTCTCTCTCTCTCTCTCTCTCTCTCTCCTTCTTTTTCACTTACTATATCTGCTGTTTGACATTTTGTATAGCCTGTGACAATTGCGTTTTTGTACGTTCGTGTAGTAAACAAACAAACAAACTAGCAAAAATCAATAGAAGACGAGCTCTCATATACGTTAACTAAAGTCGGCAAACTTTCCGGGTAGGTCTTGCACTGTTGACTGCAATACAAATGTGGGTTTAAAAATAACAGCAGCAGCAGCAATGTAGAACAACAACAAATACCATTAAGAAAAAAAAAGGCTGGCATCTGCGTATTTCAGTAAGTTATTGTTCGAGCCGGTGACTGCGTCTGTGTATTTTACAGGTGTCTCTGCATATCCCCCCCTTCTATGTTTGTTGCCATGCAATGAACTTTATTCAAACGGAAACCAGTAATAAATGCATCAATGCATTCGTAAGTGACTAAATTCAGCGTGTTCAAGACGACGCGTAATTCACAAAGCGCGCGCTTCCTGCGTAAACAGTTATAGAAATATAAACCAAATGATTATCTTTTGAAACGCACCACGAAACAAATAAAGTAAATAAATTAAGCAACCCTGACTTCTCTGCAACAAAAGGTGACGTATGCTACGAATGACTTCAGATGAATTCAATTCAGTTCGTTTTCTTTGTTTCTTTCTTTTGTCACAAACACACACACACACACTCCTATGCACACATAAGCAAACGCGCACAGAGAGAGAGAGAGAGAGAGAGAGAGAGAGAGAGAAGCAGACCAAACACACCGACAGACAGATTATCTTGGAACATATCCACATAAATATTTAAGGAGGGGGCTTCGACGGAGTTTCCGACTTTCCCTCCCCTCCTCCTCATCCTCCACCCCCCCCCCCCCCAGCCTTTCCCTTTTTCTCTCCCCCCCTTCCCTCCCTCCTCCTCCTCCCCCCCCCCTCCCTGCCTCTGCTTCCACACTGTATTCTCGTCGTTGAAACCCTCCCCCCCCCCCCCCGTTCTCTACCCTCTAAACAAAAGGGAGGGGACTGTATTTGCAAGTCAAAAGGGAGCGGGGAGCGCTGGTAGGTTTACACCCAGTTTGAAGTGGCCGTAAAATAAAATATGTCAACATCTTCGCCGTGGACCACGCCAGAAGCTGCGCCCGGGAAAACCTGCCACAGGTCGAACTATTTTTTTTTTTTTTTTAGTGGGGAGGGGGGAAGAACGTCGTTGCCTTTTTGTCACTTGCAAAGACGAGTTTTCGTTCATGTGTGGTGTGTGTGTGTGGGTGTGTGCGCGGAGAGAGAGAGAGAGAGAGAGAGAGAGAGCGTCCGTCAGCTAGTGGGCGTTTCGAGCACTCCTGCGAAAGTTTAGGTAACTAAACATCCGACTTTTGTTGTCCAACACACTGGACGTTTACTGACCTGTATCGAGTGGAAGTGGAAGGACACCAAGCTCTAGAAATTAAGCATGAAATGAGGCAGTGAACAGCAAATAATAAACAAGAAACAAGTAGGGTAACTCTTGCTCCCACAAGAAAACATAACTCCAGAGGAATGCTGCTTTCGACACCGAATCGCCCAGCAGACATGACAGCACAGAGCACACAGAACAAACAAGGAAACATCCCCCAAAAAAAACGATGCTCCAAGCTTGCCCATATACCCCATACCGAACACATCTACACAGCAACAAGAACTGGAGAAATGAATAAATATAAAGTAACATTTATTCAAGACTGGCACAGCCTTTTAAAACTTGAATAAAGTCAGACAAATACAAAGACGGACAGAAACAAATACAAATAACCTCGATTTAATTGAAACGAAATTAAATATGAAATGAGACAGGGAACAGTAAATAATAAACAATTAAACACTCTAGAGTCAAATTCGCTGCAGAACCATGGTAGTGGGGTAAAGGGCGTTAATAAAGCTTATATATTTTTATCTCCCTTTTGCAAAGCGCCTCTTGTTTCATTCCCTCTCCACAGGTTTTTCTTTCTTTCTTTTTTTATGGCATTTTTTTCAGCAATAACTATGCAACACTATTATAATTTCTCTTTTTTTTTTTCTTGTCTTGCTAAGTACGTTGTTTGTGTTTTTTTTTTTTTTTAGTAAACAATTCTACGAAAAACAAAGTTTTAGATGTGATATTCAAAAACAAACAAACACAACAACACACACACAAAAAAAAAACTCGATCTGCGGTGATCGAAAATGAATGGAAAAAACCGTAGGGAGTTCAACTTTAAGCCATTGGTTCGCAACACACAACACACACACACGCACGCACGCGCACACAGACACAGACACACGCGCGCGCGAGGGCATAAGTCAATAACTTTGTTACTTTCCCCCTTCTCTCAAAAGCTGGATCCATTGAAGGCGTCACAAAAAAATGTCGAAAAGATTCGTCGAAATTTAAAAGAACTCCACAGACAACCCCCCCACCCCTTCTCCCCCTGCCGTCACTTCTCCAAAAGGACACACACACACACACACACACACACACACCGCTATAACTGAAGCATTATAAGCACAAAACTGTTACAACAGAGACGTGGCAAAGCCGGATGCAAGCTGCCTGAGTTTTCAAGCCCATGAAAACGAAACGATGAAAGGAGACGTGTACGCCAACATGTTCTCATTTCTGATTACATCCTTCACACAAAACAGATAAGTGAATAAATATACATACATAACTATGTAAATGAAGATATGAACGCGTGAATAAATAGATAAATAAACATACGGAAACTAAATAGAAAAAGGAAATGAATAAATAAGGGGAAAATGAATAAGGAAGAAGGCGTGTGAGACAGAACAGAAGCCATCGCCAAGGTGGAAAAAGTTCTCAAAAGCATGCCTTATTTGGTTGAGAACTTGACGAATATGCGGTAAAATGTCCCCTCTCGCAGCGTTCAAGACATTTATGTTTCTAATAAACAAAAATCCTGACCCATGTTGGCTGTTAACTCTTCTGCGGCACTCCGTTGGCATTACGGCGCGTTGGCCTTACCCGGCGCCGCTGCCCCCCCCCCCCTCCCCCCTCCTCCCCCGGCACCGGCAATCCACAGAGAGCAGTCAATGTCAAGTCGCTCTTAGGCAACCCACAGGAGGAGACACTGCACCGCCGTCGAGTCACTTCAGTGGTGTTCAGCGGTGTCTATTCTGATCCACACGCCCTACTGACAATACTTGCCAAACTTGTCGCGGAGCCAGCAGCGTGTGTGAGCAGCCGCCCCCCCCCCCCCTCCCCTCCCCCTCCGAAGGCCGCCGTCGTTTCCTTCAACCGACAGTGATCATGAACATTCCCGATTCTGGCGACCTCGACCACGAGGCTCACCATGCGGACTGATGCGGAAGAGGAAATCGATATGAAGGTCACCATGAGAGCAGGGCATCAAGGCCACAGATCCGAGACTTTTTTTTTTCTTTTAATGCTGATCGATCGATGTGGGTGTGGATGATGAAGTTGATGCTATGGCATTCCATTCTGGTCTGAGACTGCTTGATAAGGCTTTTTTTTTTACTCTACGCTTGCATTAGCAATATATAGATTTTGTACATGTTTGCTTTTATACATATGAGCATGTGCAATGTACATATGTGTGCATGTATATATTTTATAAATATGTGTACGTGTGGGCATGTATATTTTTGCGTCTTTTATTTAGAATAGTAAATTTAGTCTCCTGCTATTTCCTTTTGTCACATATGTAATTAGAAGCATCTTAACACATTATGAGCACTAGCTGTTGTTCAAATTTTCACATTTATTGTAAAACAATGTGATTGCAGCAAAGTGGAAATAAATTTACTTAAACTAATCATATATCCTGGCGTCAACCAGCACTGAGAGATACACAGACACCTGCAGTGTTCGTCAGGCAGTTGAGAGCAATGCTCTCAGAGACACATCCAGTAAGGGGATAACACTCAACAGCGGTCCCAGTCTTCCCAACTGAGGCCGCAGCAAACTCAACTCTGGGCAGGAGCCGACCGGGGCTGAAAATTCTCACGAATGAAAACGGCTCTGACGGGAATCGAACCCACGACCTCACAGCCGGAAATGTGCGACGCTAACCACTGCGCCACTGGTATCACAACATACTGACTTCGTTCTTGAACTAACATTCCATTTTTTTCCCAACCTTGTTTCGTTAAAATTAGTTTGGTGGTTAGGGCATCATTTTGCTAACAAACAAACTGACAGACAGGTTGAACACAAAACCTCGGCCCCTCCCCCCCCCCCCCCCCCCCCCCCCCCTCCTTTTTTTTTTTTTTTTTTTTCTTTTCACTTTTTTTTGGTTTGGGCCCAACATAAACACACACACAAACCTCCCCCTCCCCCCCCCCCCCCCCCCCCCCCCCCCCCCCCCCCCTTTACAAAAATCCTACCGGTTAATTCTACCCCTGAGGAAACCGATCCATAAACAAAAGCTCGTCAGTTATCATCAGCCTCATCCATCATAGCGGGTGTGATAACTGTCACCGTTCTCGGGTTGTGTCGGGTGGACATGTCGACAGTGACACTTGTCAATCACGGGCCGAAATCGACACTCCATGCCGAGGGAACAAGGCCGGAGTGGAACAACACGATAACACGCCAAAGCAAACGGACGCCGCTACGTGAAAAAATAATTCTCGCTCGCTCCCCGTCCGTCTCTCTCTGTCTCTGCGTCCGTCTGTCTCTCTCTCTCTTCCCCGCTCTCAGTTTCTTTTCTTTCTGCGGTTCTGGTCCTCCTTCATCTCTCTCTCTCTCTCTCTCTCTCTCTCTCTCTCGAGGACAGACTCGCGGACTGGCACAACGTAAGCTGTGTTCACCCATGATACAACACGCGTTCTGGAGTTTGGTCTGTTATTCTCGGTCTCTGTCTGTCACATAAAACAAATCACTCTGATCTCCTAAGCACATCAGAAGTGTCTCCAGCCTAACCAGATATTCTCTCTCTCTCTCTCCCTCTCTCTCTCTCTCCCTCCTCTCTCTCTCCCCCCCCCCCCCCTCTCTCTCTCTCTCTCTCATACACAAAGGCTTTCCTTCTCGCTTGCGCCTTTCACGTTATGCTAAAATCGACACACACACTCTCTGTCTTGATGTGCTGTTCTCGGTCC
>CM065732.1:43287930-43290430 GCA_033310375.1 Conus canariensis | reverse complement strand
AAAAAAAAAAAAAAGAAAAAAAGAAAAAAAAAAAAAAAAAAAAAAAAGGCGACGACAAGATTGTCGGAGACAAGAAAGGACGTGCAGAGACTGCTGTGGGACTGATGTAGGCGATGAATTTCATTTCTGGTATGATATTACTCCAAATATATACGTCTTTTAATTTCTGTCACAACGACAATTTAAAGTACCGTCAATGTTTTCACCTTTCGTAACTGTTAAGTAGTACTTCGAACCAGAAATGTGTCTGCTGAATTTATTAAAGTTCATAAAAGTAAGCGAGATACTTCAATCAACCTTTTTTTTTGTTGTTGTTGATGAAATACTTTCTTGGTCAATACAATAAAACGCTTTTCTCATATATATCTCATATATTTACTTACATACTTATTCGTTTCTTTATCTATTTACTAATCTATTTCTTGCACTACGTGTCTGTCTCTTTGTCTATCTCTCCGTCTGTCTGTCTGTCTGTCTGCTCCCTCTCCCCCCCCCCTCCAGAAACTCGAATCAATGTGTAAGAGCTGTTTTTGCACGGTCGTGTTGTATATATACACCGATTTCAATGAGTTAAGTCGTTTTTGTCTGTCTGTCTGTTTTGTCTTTTACCTATTCGTGATTAAATAGATGTGTATACACCTTTGTGTGTGGTTTTGTACCCGAGTCGATGACCGAATTAAAAAAAAAACCCATGTTAAGTCTGAATCAATCTCTCTCTCTCTCTCTCTCTCTCTCTCTCTCTCTCTCTCTCTCTCTCTCTCTCTTCGTTGAAGGAAGCATAACAAACTTGAACTGACCTGTCCAGTTTGTAAAAGTGCCGAAGAAAATGAAGTTTATTTTGTGTTTTCTGCTCCGCTTTATGTGTGACCTAGGGAATCAACTCATTCATCCAAAACATTATAGACATCCTTCTTTATTTCGACTTCCATTACTCATGGCATCTACATATGAAACTGCTATTAAACGTTTTGCTATTTTCTTGTACAAGGCATTTAAGACTCGACGAATGACCTGTAGTTAGGAATTAAGTCGTTGTGTGTTGTTTGACATCGAGCTTGCCGATTACTTGTGGATCATTAGATAATTATTTGATTATCTGTTTGTTTGTTTTTGTCTAAAACGATTTGTTCACAACACCCCATTCATTTGGGGCCATGGCCTATATGAATATAATATCCCTCTCTCTCTCTCTCTCTCTCTCCTTCTCTTCTTCTTCTTCTTCTCTCTCTCTCTTCTCTCTCCCTCTCTCTCTCTCTCTCTCTCGCCATTGCTATGCATTCTCATCTACGTGTCTATCCACCGTTTAATTCATCGGTTCTTCCTTTCTCTGTTCACCCTTCATTCCTCTCACACTTCACTGACGACTGTAACAGGGCAGCCTCCGCCCCTTCCCAGCCAAGGGAAAATCTAGCTGTGTGTGCGGTTGTCACAGCCTTCGGGACGAACCCACCGGGACTTGAACCCTGTAGCGGACGGGCCCCGTCAAGACCAGCGAGGACCAAACCAGCAGGACCGCGCAGAGCTCAGCGGAGTGTCGGCCTATTTTTCAAGCGTGGAGGTGTGGAAAGTCTGGTTTATTGTTGGGCTGATGTTAAAAGAAAGCACGTGTGTTTTATGGTCATCGTCTGCCTGCGCAAGAGTTGGGAGGGGAGGGGGAGGGGGGGGGGGAGGGGGAGGGGGGGGGGAGGGGGGGGGGAGGGGGGAGGCCAGTCCCCCCCTTTTCTGCAGTTGTATATAATTACACCAGCTAGTCAAGACGTGTAGCTGCGTTCTTCTTTCGTTTGTTTGTTTGTTGTTGTTATTGTTGTTGCTGCTGCTTCTGCTGCTGTTGTTGCTGTTTGTTTTGTTTGTTTGTTTGTTGTCGTTTTTCTTTTTATCTTCTTCCACTCTTCTTATAGTATCGCCTGTCATTTTTGTTGTTTTGTTTTTGTTTTCTTTTGCTTTTTTCTTTTCTTTTCTTTTCTTTTTTTTTTTCAGCCTACCGAATGCTTTTCAATTCATGCTTCTCTTTGTTTGCTTTGCTTTGTTTTTTGATTTTTTGTCTACTAGTGAAATTAGAACGCCCATCTTTTGCCGAATTCGAGAAGATAAGTGATTGCTCGTTCTTCGTTTTCATTGTCCCGAATGTTGGTTTTCTCGCCTGAAGAAGACCTAAGAGGTCGAAACGCGTCGCGTTTTGCGTTGTAATTCGTGTGTCCACTTTGGCGGCGGATTAATGATAATTTCCCTGGTAAAAAAAATTTACCAATGGATCTTGTTATTACCATGAGCTGATTAAAAGAATGAGTAAGTTAGGGAGTGAATAAGTAGATAAAGAAACGAACAATAATCGGTTATCTCTCTCTGTCTCTGTGCACCACCAATTCTCTCCCCCCCCCACCCCCCCCCCCCCCCCCCATTCCCCCTCCTCCCCCACAGAAATATAAAAACCATCGGTAGTTAATCTGTCTCTCCCACTCACAACCACACCATCCCATCTCGTGGGGAGTACGGGAGGTGG
>CM065732.1:43225852-43245852 GCA_033310375.1 Conus canariensis | reverse complement strand
CGCAGCGAGCGAAATCTTATCAGGGGACGAAACTCCGATGCACTGGAGAAATACTGTGAGTGGTACATTACTAGAAACAATATCTTTTCCAACATCAAGCCTTTTTTTTTTTTTTTTTTTTTTTTTTTTTTACAGACAAGATTGATCTTGGTCATATTCAGCTAAAAACATACGATTTTTATCTTCTTTTTTTTTTTTTTCGTCTCTCTTTCTTTTGTAACAATCGTAGCTTATACACCTGCGTACGCGATCCCCCACCCCACCCCGACCCCACCCCCAGCTTTACCGAGCCCTCGTCCCACCCCAACTTCTCCCCCACACCCCCTCTTTCCCGCTTCTGACATGTGACACAAGCGAAGCTCACTCACTCACTGGTGTCTTAGTTGACTTGTTGATGTACAGAGTTTAAGAACATGAGCGAGGGAGGGAATGCGGAATGGGGGTGGGGGCGGGGGGGGGGGGGGGGGGAGGGAGGGGGGGCGCATGGGAGAGGAGGCGGGGGTGAAAGGGCGAGGGGGGAATTACTCACAGAGAATGGGGCATCAGACTCTCAGTCAAACACCCTCAACACAAGGTATCGTTTCTTCCTTTCTGTCTGTCTTTCTTTCGTTCCATTTCTTTCTTTCTTTCCTTCTTTCTTTCTTTCTTTAAGCTTTCCTTTTTATACCTTCTTTCAGACTTTTTTTTTTCCCATTCTGGCCTTTGTTGTTCTTTGTTCTGTCTTTATCTTGATCGATCTTTATCGTTCCAAGTGACGACACTGATTCTCTGCTTTATCTGACGGCTCGTTATGTATGTCGTTGTTTTAAGGCAACTACGATAAAACTACTTTTCACGAATCTGAAGTAAACGTTAGCGGGCCGCTAAAAAAAAAAAGAAAAAAAAAAAAAGAAAACGTGGACAAACGAATCACAAGACAAAACACGACGCGTTTCGACCTCCCAGGTCTTCTTCAGGCAAGACACAAAACAATTAGGACAACGAAAATGAACGAACAATCACTTATCTTCAATCACTTCAGCACAAGCCTATCTTGCGCTGAAGGATTGAAGATAAGTGATTGCTCGTTCATTTTCGTTGTCCTCATTGTCTTGTATCTTGCCTGAAGAAGACCTTTGAGGTCGAAACGCGTCGTTTTTTTTTGTTTTGTTTTGTTTTTTGTTTTTTTGCGGTTCGCCAACATTTATTTAAGATTGGTTTAGATTTCCGCCTGCAGTTGTCTCACTTTGCAACTAGACCTACTTTTCACGAGCAGTCGCACAAGTTCCAGTTAAATGGCGGAACGTCCACTCTCCACGACCGTCTAAAACAAAAACAAACAAACAAACAAACAAAAACAAGCATTTTTGCTGCTAGTCTTAATGTGTTGTCGTTTTGGTAAATGCGAGTGTGGTATTAGCTCCAGAGAAAAAGAAAAAAAAAAAAAAGAAGAAGAAGAAGAAGAAGGAGAAGAAGAAGAGAGAGGAAGAAGAAGAGAGAGAGAAGAAGAGAGAAGAAGAAAGAAGAGAAGAAGAGGAAGAAGAGAAGAGAAGAGAGAAGAAGAAGAAAGAAGAGAGAAGAAGGAAAGAAGAAGAAGAAAGAAGAGGAAAGAAGAAGGAAGAGAAGAAGAGAAGAAAAGAAGAAGAAGAGAAGAAAAGAAGAGAAGAAGAGAAGAAGAAGAAGAAAGAAGAAGAAGAGAAAAGAGAAAGAAGAAGAAGAAGAAGAAGAAGAAGTGTGATAGAAAAGGTGACAACCAGTCTAGTCCAGAACATGCAGATAGTGCGGATGCTTTTTATACTGAAAAAAATAAAGTCCCGAGCACGTTAAACCTGAATGGCACGTAAGAAAAAAAAAACAACTAGGGAAAGAAACCAAAAGGTAAAACGAGATATCCTTAATTCAGTATTATCTGATTCGACAAAAGTTTTCATACAGACGTTACAAGGGCAGAAAACTTGTATATAAAAAAAAACAAACAAACAAAAACACACACAACTACTCCCAAACATCACGAATACAATCGTTTGGTCTGCCCATCATATCTAAAGCGCTCGCACCGCCCCCCCCCCCCCCCCCTCCCTTCTGCCCCTAACCTCCCCATTCCTCATCCAGAAACTCTTCCCCCCTCCACCCCCCCCCCCCCCCCACACACGCCCCCACCCCCTCTCCCCTGATTGCGCGCGCGCACCTGCGAGTTACAAAGTGCGACTATGCGGCTATTTTTCATTCATGTTACACACTATTTTCCCGCCTCTCTCATTTAAGCGTCCATTTGAACTCAAGTACAGAACGTAGCATTGTCTTCCACCACCACCACCGTCGAGCCTCGCCCCCCCCCCCCCCCCCTCTCTCTCTCTCTGTATGTGTGTGTATGTGTGTGTGTGTGTGTGTGTGTGTGTGTGTGTGTGTGTGTGTGTGTGTGTGCACTGCACAGATATGCATACACTAGTGTATATGCGCACATCTATAGCCACAGGCATGCCTACCTCCACCCACCAAAAATTCAGTCATGATGCCCCCCATAGCCCAACTGACCACGAAGGCCGCATAAAAATTGTTCCAACCATCCACCCGCAGGCGAGTTTCAGCGGACATGTTTCAGTGAACGGGATAAAACTACACACACACACACACACACACACACACACACACACACCTGCATCTCCCCCCCCCCTCCCACACACACACACACTCCCATCTCGTATTCAGAAATCTCTCTCTCTCTCTCTCTCTCTCTCCCCCCCCCCCCCCCACGCTACCTGCCCCTCCTCTCTCTCTCTCCCCACGCCCCTACCTCTTCCTCCCCTCCCCCCCTCCCCTCACTCTGTCTGGCTGTATTAGGTCTCTGCCTTCAATCTTCTCACATGACAAAAGCCAATAAACAAGTTTCCAGGCAGCCATCCATCCAGCGGAGGACCCGAGCAGGTCGATCCTTGTCAATGCCTCGCCATGCCTGCCTGGCCCGTCAGGCTTTCCTGGCTCACTTCAGTGAGAGAGAGAGAGAGAGAGAGAGAGAGAGAGAGAGAGAGAGAGAGAGAGAGAGAGAGAGAGACAGACAGACAGACAGACAGATGGGCGACGAAATATGGTGTGGAGATAAATAAATAATATCACACACACACACACACACACACACACACACACACACACACACACACACACAACATCACGACGGTTCGCCCCTTTGTGACTCGTACATTTATCACTGTGGTCTTTGTGCGTTGTCTGTCGAAAATAAAAGGGGAGGAGGGAAAGGGGGGAGGGGGAGGGAAGAAACAAATTATATGACGTTCTTCCTTATGACCTTCTATGCCCTTCTTTCCACATGTCATTACTCAGGAGAATAGAATTCAGTTTTGAAAATCGTAAAATGAAATAAAAGGAAATAACTTGAAAACGAAGCGCAACTGTAGTAATAGTTGTAGTATTGATAATAATAATAATAATAACATCGACGATAATGATGATGATGATGATGATGATGATGATGATGATGATGATGACTTCGATGACACTGATAACAGCGCGACATGCTAAGATACCTAATTTCATGTGAAACCAAAACAAAATGAACGTCTGTAGTCTTAAAAAGAAAGGAAGAAAAAAGAGAGGAGAGAGGAGAGAGAGAGAGAGAGAGAGAGAGAGAGAGAGAGAGAGAGAGAGAGAGAGGAGAGAGAGAGAGAGAGAGAGAGAGAGAGAGAGAGAAAACTAATTCACATCAAAACAACAACAACAATGAAATGAAAACTAGCATTCCTTACAGCAACAACAACAGAAAATGACATGAAACTATCGAAACACAAAATTCAAGACACAGAAGGAAACGACATCGAAAAACAACAACAACAACAACAATCCTGGATCCATCAAAATACGCGATTATAAAATGCTGCATACAAAGAGAATCTAGGCCTACCTAACGTCCTAACAAAGAGAAGTCCTACACAATTCCTGCAATACCTGCTGCCGTGAACTGAGAAGATGAGGACTTTGGACAGATTGAATAAGGTTTCCCCTGACACTATGGTGTAAAACTCTGCAGACTTAACGACACAAACCGACTGTAGCCTACATTCACCCAGTCATTTCTTCCCGCCCTTTAGGTTGTCATCATCGGTTGGTACTTGCATTTGCACGAAGATTTCTGGAAGAACGTTCTGGAATGATGGATAGATAGGTCTGTCAGTCAACTGTAGCTGTAAAAACTTGTTTATTTACGTATTTGCTTCTTTTTTTTCTCTGATTATCGTAAACAGATTACTTTCGATTTTTCTTTTCTTTCCTTTCTTTATCTTTTACCATTTTCTTTTTCTTCTCGTATTTGCTTTTGTTTTTGATCCCGGTTTACACAGTATTTCCCTTTGGGCACGTGACAGCTCTGTTCAGCGATACCCCCTGAGATCAGCCAGGAAATAGCAGGCCGACGTCATGGCTTTCAATGCAATGTCTTCTGCTGCTCACAGCAATGTACAGAAGTATTGTTTCGCGCATTCTTTTTTCTTAAATGCCTGTCATGTGCAACGTCTGAAAATTTCTCGAAAATTCTCCGGTCTGTCAATTTCCTACTGCGCGATAAATCAGTGTCACTTTGCAACCCTTGTAACACCATGTCATGTTACCAAACCATAGTTAATGACTGATGCATGTTGATTTCAAACTGTTAAATTGAATATTTCCTTTGTTTGATTCGAGAGAATACTGACGTAACATGTATTCAACAAAAATCGAACCTTCAATGCAAGGTGGGGGGGGGGGGGGGGGGGGGGGGGGGGGGGGGGGGGGAGTGTCACTTTGCGTTTTGTTTTGTGCAGGTTTTTGTTTTGTTTTGAAATAGATTTCGACACGTTTTCAATTACGCTCCCGTCCATTTCAACCTCATACTGGATATTAATGGCTGACTTGCTATCTATGTAACTGAACGAATGTCCGTGTTACTACCTGACTTATTACGTATGTAACTGAACGAATGTCCGTGTTAGTAGCTGACGTATTACATATGTGACTGAATGAATGTCCGTGTTAATAAGCCGACTTACTATCCATGTAATTGAACGAATGTCCGTGTTACTACCTGACTTATTGCATATGTCATTGAACGAATGTCCGGGTTACTAGCTGACGCAGGCCTATTACATATGTGACTAAATGAATGTCCGTGTTAATAGCTGACTTACTATATATGTAATTGAGTCAATGTCCGTCTTAAAAGCTGACTTACTACGCATGCAATTGAAGGAATGTCCAACTTACTATATATATATATATATAACTGAACAAATGTCCATGTTAATACCTGACTTATTTTATATGTAACTGAATGCATGTCCGCGTTACTTGCCGACTTATTCTGTATGTAATTGAATGAGTGTCCGTGCTAATAGCTAACTTATTACGTATGCAACTGAATAAATGTCAACGTTCATAGATGACTTATTACATATGTAGTCGAATGAATATGTTACCAGCTGACCAATTCTGTGTGTAATTGAATGAATGTCCGTGTTACTAGCTGACTTATTAATTATGTAACTGAACGAATGTCCGTGTGTACAGCTGACTTACTATATACATATATATATATATATATATATATATATATATATATACAATGAACTAATAAATTCCAAGGATAAGTACCGAGCACCATTCCAGCAACTTACAGAGCAGCTTGGTGTTGCAATGACTGCAAGAAATATTCAATTATAAACAAAGCTTGCTCTTATGTCTTAGATTGAAGAAATAGGGGGAGAAACAATCAGGTTTCGAAATATCGGTATCTGACCAGGAGTTATGTGTTAGCGAGTTTCCTCCCCATTGGAGATTGTCTCCCCTTTGGAGACTGTAAGCTTGCTGAAGGCTCATATTGAGAAGCATTTATTTTATTTTTCCCCATTCACCCACTCAAGCACATACTGGTAGTTAGGCAGAATTATTTGTTTATAATTATATATATATATATATATATATATATATATATATATACATATGTGTGTGTGTGTGTGTGTGTGTGTGTGTGTGTGTGTGTGTGTGTAATTGAATGAATGTCAGTTTTCACTGGAAACTGTATGGCTGCGACACAAGAGGAGTAATTCTTTGTCAATAAATCTAAGCAAACCGCTAAGCTGCCCGCTATTCTGTGGCACTGCTAGTCGTACACTGGCACTTACTTACATGTCTTCTCTTAGCGAATATCACGGACAATCTTCTTGTTCTGGTTATAACCATCCAAGTGCACTCCCATACCATCACCATATACAAGAAATTCAATCAAGAGAGGTATTAAATAAACTGCCCTATAATATAAGCAACGGTTGATCAAAAAAAATAAATAAATAAATAAAAGGCTGTGAGGAGACTTCAATGCTTTATTTCCCCTTTGCCACAGGCGAACGTATCTTACCAAAAGCTAAGGTGATTAACGAGTCATGGCAAATTCCTTTTGATCTGATCACTTGGTTTGTAATACGGACAAATCGTTGCTGCAGGTGATTCAGTAACAGAACAATACTCTCAGAAGATTCTAGGTTTTTTTTTTGTTGTTTTTTTTTTCGTGCAACACTTCAGAACTGAGATTAATCATGGCAAGTTTCTGTTAATCTGACCACCTGGATTTAAATCCAAACATCTGATTTCAGATAGTTTCAAAGAAGGTCGGAATAGTTCAGTGGTAGAGCGCCGGACTCGTAATCTTGGTAATCCTGGGGTTGCGGGTTCGAATCTCCGCCGGGCCGTTTCAGTACAGGGGGATTTTTCCCTCGGAGTTAACATTGGTTCCGACTCCATTTCCCATACGGTCCTTCAAATGAGACTATGAACCTAGGTTCCGTATATGAACGCACGCATAACATCTTGCACACTCGTAAAATCCCATTACCAACTTTCGGAAGAGAAGGCCAGTTTGGCCGTTGGTATGGATGACACGTCACTCATAGCATGCACTTTCTCCGAAGTTGGAGTATGGCTGCCTTAATGGCGGGATAAAAAATAAAACGGTCATCCACACAAAAACTCCACTCCTTTGTTGGGTAGATGGGATTAATCCTCGCCTGTCTATACAGGAAGTGTCCGTAGGAGTATCAGCCTGCGTCCGCGGAAAAAAAAAAGTTTTAAAGACAGCCCAGTTGTGCCGTATAAGCCTAGCAAAGTTTAAAAACATAAGGTGATTATAGGCCTAGTCTTATATATATATATATATATATATATATATATATATATATATATATATACGGAGAGAGAGAGAGAGAGAGAGAGAGAGAGAGAGAGAGAGGCCTACACACACACACACACATACAACACACACACACACACACACACACACACACACACACACACACACACACACTTAAAATGACTGATTGAAACCAGTTTGTGAAAAGGTGAAAATTTGGAACATCAAATTTTCATGAACATGAATACAAACAAAAAAAAAAAAAAAAAAAAAAAACCCGCAAGTGACAGTAACCAAATTAACTCTAAAGATAAATCTTTAACTCACACACAAAAGCAGACCATTTCACAAACTCATTAACACCAGACACCAAGATACTCCGGAAAACCAGTCCGAATGACGTTTCCAACAAACAACTGTCCGCTACCCTCATTACGACGCCCCGCTGGTGCTGCAAGTTAAAACAAAACAAAACAAAACAAAAAAAAAAAAAGACTCACCAACGATTTCAGGGTCACCAGTAGGCCTATTACTCTGCAAGACACCAAGTCTTCCCACTCAATGCCCAGCCGACCGTGAAAGCCAAGCCTAGCCAGATCCGATGCCAACCCTGGCGCACAGACACCACCACCACCACCACCAACAACAACGTCCCAGACAACACCACCACCAACAACAACGTCTCCTGTTTAGAAACAACTGGACCTTCCCCCCCCCCCCCCCCCCCCCCCCTCGCGTGCTGTCCTCTTCTTCCTCCGACAGAGATGTGGGCGAAAGAGAGAGACAAACCACTCGGCCATCAATGAAATGACGCGGCATTCACCTTGTACAATGCACCACCAACTGCCAATATGCAGGCAGTGAAGTGTTCAAGAGACGGGCCATTTAAACTTATGAGAGAAGGGGGGAGGGGGGGGGGGAGAGGGAGGGGGGAGGGGAAGGAGACGTCGCGGCAGAGAGAGAGAGAGAGAGGAGAGAGAGAGAGAGAGAGAGAGAGAGAGAGAGACAGACAGACAGACAGACAGACAGACAGAGACTCAGACTGACAAACGGACCGACCCGGAAAAGAAAAGTGGGGGTAAGTGGGAGAGAGGGGGACACACACACACACACACACACACACACACACACACACACACACACACACTCAATGAGAGATAGAGAGAGGGGGCAGCAGACAGACAGACAGACAGACAGAGAGGCAGACAGACAGACAGACAGAGACAGAGAGACATGGACAGAGAGACCGAGACCGATTACAAGAATTATACAACTGATAAGGATACAACGGGGGCGATTAATGGACCGATATGCAAGCTACATTGCGGGTAAACAAAAACCTGTAATACATGCCTAAGAACCGTTTACGACACGGGCACTTTACGTGTAACAACTAGAGGCGTCTGTACATGATACTCCAACGTGCGTGCGACACGCCGCCCTGTTCAATAATTCATGCGCGCGGCATGCTTTGCCGACACTCGGCCTTTTCGCTGGCAGCTTTTTATCGTCACTTCCGGAATGACAAGTGTCCAAACAGTGGCATAAAATACATGGCCACTGTCCACGGAAATAGAGCAGTGTTGGTCCCTGAGGGAGGAAAGGGGGAAAACGTGGGGGGTGGGGAGGGTGGAGGGGAAGGAGACAGGGGAAGTGGGAGGTATTATAAGGAAGGGGGATGTAGGTAAGCGGGTGGTGGTGGGATGGGAATGGTAGTTTCGTCCGTTCTTTGCAGGACGTGCTGTATGTATGTAGGCTACCACCACAATTATTTTTTTATTCCGAGCAGCTAGAGGTAAAAGGGCAACCGGCAAAGTCTGTATTGTATGTAGGAAAAAAGGAATGTTTCAACGGATCCCAAATTTTGTTGACGGAAGTATCGAGTTTTTTTCCCCTCGAAGATCGGAGTCTTTTTATGACAGCTGTCGAGTTCTGGACTTTTTTTTTTTTTTTTTTTTTTTTTAACCATCCACAGAATATTGCGCTGAAAACTTCGGGTCACCTACCATTGTACGAGATGATTCGTTCGCATTTTGTTCCACAGAAGTCGACTTGCTTGCACAGTTTCATCAAGCAGGTATGTCATCAGCGCATGCGGACTAGTCCATATACGCTACACCACATCCGCTCAGCTCTGAGACCACACTGCGCATGATTTAAAGCTGATGGATTAATGAATGAATGACTAAGATGAGAGAATCTCGTGGCAATGACTTGGCAGATGTCTGACCTACGCATTAGCCCAGCGCGCTGGTCGACAGCAGGTTGAAACGTCCCACACATGCTGCTGATTTCTATTTGGTAAATAATATGAGGAGGTCATTTTCAAATGTTAATACCCAAAAAATGATTTTCAAGAAAAGGCGAGAGAGAGAGAGAGAGAGGAGAGAGAGAGAGAGAGAGAGAGAGAGAGAGAGAGAGAGAGGAATGATGAGGGAGAGAGAGAGAGGGAGGGAGAGAGAGAGAGAGTGGGGAAGGAAGAATGGAGAGCGATGAAAAGAGGGATGGAGGGAGGGAGAGGGAGAGAAAGAGAAAGAAAGTCAAAGAGAGAAACAGACAGACAGGCAGACAGACGGACAGAAAGACTGACAGACAGACAGACAGACATACAGACTGACAGACAGACAGACAGGCGGGACCATATAATGGCGGCGCGGTCTTCCTAGATAAAACAGGGCAACTTCCACACAAGTAATTCTGTTATGACAATGAAATTTGACAACGACGGTAAATGGAGGAATCTGTCGTGGTTTAAGTGTTATACAAGACAAAAGAAAAGTTGCATAACAACACAATGGTTTGGGGAGAAACGATATCAATGTGTATGTATGGGCCACTACGACATTAAGGACTTGGCGACGACAACAGTAGTGATCAAAATAGCAAAGATTGTGTGTGTGTGTGTGTGTGTGTGTGTGTGTGTGTGTGTGTGTGTGTGTGTGTGGTGTGTGCGTGCGCGCGTGTGTGTGCGTGCGCGCGCATTGGCGCGCGTCTGTGTGTTTTAGGAAACAAATCCCAAAGATGCTTCACAAGAAAAAAAAAAGATCACCCAAGATTGTTTGAAAATAAAAAAGTCGACAATAGAAGGTGTGTAAAATGATCGAAATGGCTAGGGAAAGGGGCGAAAGATGAGTAGGTGGGGTGATGGGCGGGGGGGGGGGGGGGGGAGGGGGGGAGGGGGGGTTAGCTGAGGAGCAGATTGGCGGAGAGGGAGGAGGGGGAAGGCAAAGGAAATAATGGAAATATGAATATGTGAACATTTTCCATTAACTACACACCACACGCACGCACGCACACGCACACACACACACACACACACAAAACAGAGGACTTAGTTTAACTGAATGTCTTAACCGATCATCTGTGCACCGCAACACCTCTGGTTTTCATAATGGCAATAAAGTATGTTCTTGTTCTTGTTTACACACACACACACACACACACACACCCCACTTGTCCTTGGACCTTTCAACTATCAGTCTGTCGGGGGCTGCAGCCTAATAATGATATGATGTGACCTCCATAGTCGGCTTGGCTATAAACAACATCCCTTGTGGGAGGTTCTACAGACAGACGTGGCCGAGTACAACTAGAAAAAGATGGTCATAAAAACTGCGTGCTACTACAGCTGCTGCTGCTGCTGATGATGATGATGATGAATGATAACGATGATGATGGTGATGATGATGATGATGATGATGATGATATGATGATGATATGATGACGATGAAAGAATCTAAAGAAAAGGACACTAGCAAGGACATCCTGAAATGAAGTAATTTGAGGACAAGGTACGTAGACTTAACTCCCATTCAGACTTTCACTGATAGTAGTAGTAGTAGCAGTAGTAGTAGTGTAGCAATAGCAGCAGCAGCAGTAGCAGTGGTAGCAGTAGCAATAGCGATGATGATGATGATGACGACGTGACGATGATGATGATCATGATGATGATGACGACGACGACGGTACTGATTTCAATAATGGTAAGGCTGATAATGATTATGATGACGATGTCGAGACGAGGATGATGATGATAATAAAAAATACTAAAATGTAGGGCCTACAAAACAAAGGTGCGAAGTAACAGTAAACACGCATCCAATTCACAACGCGAAACTTACACGCCAAGCTGTTGTTGGTGTGGTTTGTTTGTTTGTTTGTTTGTTGACAAATACGTCTTCATCAGACGTCAAAAATAAAAATTCACACAAAAAAACCACTCCCAATGCAGCAGTAAACAGCAGCCATTTGTGGAAATTCACTCGTCTGTTCAGTACTGTGTATTAGCTGCACTTTACACCTCATGTGTGTATGTTAGATATTTCAGCCTGTGTTCAGTACCGCTGCAATCTGTTTTAGTGTAATAATGATAATAATAACAACAACAAGAATAAGAATCACAACAACAATAAAGATAACAACAACAATAATGATGATGATGATGATGATAATAATAACAATAATAATAATAGGCCTGATAATAATGATGATGATGATAATAATAATAATAATAATAATAACAACAACAATGATAACAATAACAATGATAACGTACACCTGAAATGACACTGAGGGAAGAAATCAACGACGATGACGACAGCATCGACGGTGATAAAGATGATCATGATAATGATGTCAATGACAGTAATGTTGCTGCTGCTGCTGTTGCTGCTGCTGCTGCTGATGATGATAATGGTGATAGCGATAACGACGTCGCCGCCGACTAAAGAAAACAAAGCAACCAAGACAACGGTGACAAAGATGATGATGATGATGATGATGATGATGATGATGATAGCGATAACAACGACGTCGCCGACTAAGACAACAAAGCAACCAAGACAACGGTGACAAAGATGATGATGATGATGATGACGATAATTACTGAGATCAGTTTGGGCCAAGGATCACTGACGTCATGACGCTGACAACAAACATCTAATTAACACGTTTGTTGATTCCACATGATTACCCGGATTATGTCAAACTCGGTCACCATCTACAACAACGCGATACAGGCTCCTCAAGATTACTGCACTGAGAGGAGTAATTAAGTGTAACCTTACACGTAACATCACACGGTTCGAGGTCCGGTCTAGCTGGACAGTTTACTATTATGTTCGAAGGGCCGACATATACTTTATTAAGTTCAGATTCGTTTGTTGTTGTTCTTTTTAACTTAAAGATTTGGTGGTTGTTTCTTTCTGTTCTTTTTACCTGCTATAAACATTATGTTTGACCACTCAGTCAAAAGAGCTAAACTGTGGGCGATAGAAATAAGGACACTTTCAAGACTACTGCTTTTATAATTTGAATGTATTAATGTTTATACTTGTTTATTCATTTATTTATTCACTGTCATGAACAGTGCTTTTGAATGCCCTGGATCTTTTCAACATACACCACGCAACGATCATACTGTAAACACAATATCACACACAGACACACACACACACATGCACGCACACATGAACATTCACACACATACATATACACGCGCGCGCACACACACACACACACACACACACACGCGCAACAAATACGCAGTGAAGGAAAATAAGTGCAGATAAATATATGTTGTACGTTCTTGTTCGGTTGTTGTTATTGTTTTGGTTTTGTTTATTTCTTTGTTTACATTTCTTTTAATCCGTGTCTGTAACTCAATCAACAGAGAAAAGAGGAATGTCATATGAAACAAGAACATCGCGCATTATGTCCACACCATCTGTTGTTGCCGTTACGGTTTATGATGCTGGGGATAATGATGATAATGTTGATGATCATGCTAACATTGTGCCTTTTTACAGCTACGGCAACGACGACGATGACAATGATGATGATGATGATGATGATAATGATGACACAGCTGTTTGTAAAATTGACGCGGACTCTCTTTTTATATCAAGGTAATTGAAGCGAACTCTCTTTTTATATCAGGGCAATTTACAATCGGTAATTTTTTTTTCTGATTTTTTTCTTCTTTCATGTGTGCTTTATGAGTTTGCTTTGTTGACTGATAGGATTTATTCAACAGAACATGTCCTGATTATTTCATTGGTTATATTCTTATCTGGTACATCTATTCTGCGACAAGCAAATAAAGTTTTTTTGTTTTTTTTTTAACAATTTTTGCAAAAACATAAAAAAGGAAAAAAATTCCTGATCGCATGACATGCTAATGTGCCAACTCTTGTGTGAAAAATATACCATGGAGTAGTACTGAAAATGCCTTCATATATAAACAATTGTTGATGCTTTTGTAAACACTATATTCACCCGTTCTCTTTTGGTTTAGTTTCTATTCTTGTGATCACTTCACGGAGTGTTTCTGAAAAGCGAGTTACCATGGCACATAATACAAAAATAGAAGGCAAAATGAAGTTCTGTCGATTCTAATTTTGTTAATTTACAGTCCTTCAAAAATTCATTTCCTAATATTTTGCCTTTCTTCAAAGTAAAATGTGGTCCATATCAATGAGAAAACACAGCCATCAGATGACTGCATACGAAGCAACAACTACTAATTAAGCGATCAACAAATAACCATTTAGTCATTTCTCCCCACAGGCAGACACTGCTGAATATCTTTATGCCTACCAGATGTCCTAACCAGAATTCATCCTAAAAATGAAATAATATTCCTACTAACAGTGAAAAATGAATGATAACAGTCTAATAAGACGTGTGTCTTGCCATTTGTATTGAAGTAGCTGATTTGTTTACGGTAACAGGAAATGATAAAAAAAGTGGATCTTTCTAAGAAGCACTTCGAATGCCTTGAACCTGGGGCACTGAATATGGTTATCAGAAATGGCAACATTACATAATTACCAGGATTGGACAGTATGAATTATTACATAAACCTGAAATACACTACCTCATTTTGTTAAAAGTTCATAGTCAATATGCCTCACATCACAGGTAGGGAGGGTTAACCAGGGTGGGACAAGCATCCCACCCCCTTTCTTAATATATGGGCCTAGTCGGTAAAACTGGACCTGAACCTTGCTTAGTCTCACTGATCTAGTGCACGTAACAAGTTTGATCCGCCAAAATGCTTTGAAAATGAACACGCACCCAGTGAAACATAAATTCTGCAGACCTGACTTGATTTCATTCTGAGCTTGCGACGTGAAAAAGCATGCGCTTGTACACTAACCTAACGTGTGATGGTTCCAAAGCAAGGTGACTTGCAGGCGGAAATCGAAGCAGTTTTTTTTTTTTTTTTTAAAGAATGGTTATTAGTTCCGCAAGACAATCCAAACAAACTGATCACAGGACAAAACACAGTGTTTTGTCCTGTCATCTCTGCGTCTGGACTGCGTTGCGGGAACTACTAACCTCTATCTTTGTCATAAGTGATGCCATTATTTTGAATATGTGCACACACTCAGTAAAACAAACTTTGCAGACCTAACTTCAATTTCATTGCGGGTTTGCCACATTAAAAAGCGCACGCTTGCACACTAACTTCATGTGTGATGCGATGTGTTGATGCAGTGTGTGTGTGTGTGTGTGTGTGTGTGCGTGTGTGCGTGTGTGTGTGTGTGCGTGCGTGCGTGTGTTTTGTGTGTGTGTTTTTTTTTTTCAGAAAACAAAGTTTGGTTTACACCATGCAGAAGAAATAACATGACTCTTCACACTCCGCCTGCATCCATTCCCACACGAACCAGACAGACAGACAAACATGTATCAGCACAAACCGTAATAGAAAAAGAGCAGACGAGCCGCGAGTCGGCCGCTGGTCAGTACTTCCAACGGGTGGCCGTCTCCTCACATGGAGGACACGGACTCACATCCACATCGACAACAACGACCACCACCACGACGACGACAGCGCCCGACCCATGGCCATGATCCGACTGACACAGTTTGGTCCACACGAGGTTCGTCACAACTGCTTCACACGATCGCTTCGCCACCCAAACCGTTCACACCGCTGGGTCAGGCGTTTCAACCATGGCTAGTTCGGAATCAGAGATGGCGAAGAAGTTAAACATGTAAGGAATCAACTTGTTTCCACTTTTTTTTTCCCAGTTAATGTTGATGTTGTCTGCACATCCGCGCCGAGCAGACGATCACTAATGGCGGGTATACAAAGTTGTCGTCTGCTATCCTTCTCCTCACAGCTTATCCAGTCTCCGACGTGTCATGAATCACACTTGGTGACTGCGGTGTCCGCACAACGGTCAGTACTCTCCACAGTGACCGAGCGGGCGGCAGGACATCACCCAAAAAAGAAAATAGAAAAAAGAAAAAGGAAAAAGAAAAAAAGAAAACAACAACAGTCCCGAGGCTCCCTCCTCCGTCGTAACACGGGGCCAGACCGCGGCAGCGTCAGGTTATCTGCGCCTGATTTGAGACTGTTGGCGGGTTTGTCGGTTGGAACGCCGTCCGCTGGCTAACCCCCCTCCAGTGCTCACTGTTGTGTGTCCCCAACACTGATCGCTACAGCTCGCGCAGCGCGACAGGCTAGACTGCAACGAGTGCCAGCGTGACTGTTGATAAAAGCCTTCCCCCAAATCCGACCCCCTTTCACGCTTCTCAAGGGGCTCCGCCAGCGCGCAGCGACATGGTTGGCAGGGGATCGCCGCTTGCCTCAACAGCCGCAGCCAGTCACACCCTCGGCAGCCGCTTCTGTGCCGGTAGCGCCTCGCGCTCTGTCAGCGCGGCAGGCAGCCAGCGGGCGGTCCCGGCGGCGTCCAGGGCGCTGATTGGTGCAGAGAGCGGTGATGGACGGGGTGGATTTCCGCGCCTCGCCGTTGATTCGCCGTGAGGGGGCGGGGCTTCACGTCGCGCTCCTGACGGGTTCCGTGTCGGGTGCCTTTGATGCGCGTCAGTCAGGAATGCTAGAATAAATTTTCCGCCCCCTTCTTCTCTCTCTCTCTCTCTCTCTCTCTCAGCGCCGCGTCGCTGGCTGGTTTGCACACGTAGCGTCATGTGAAACTGATGTTAAGGTTTTCACTCGTCCGGCAGAAAAAAAGTAAACATTTGAAAAAAAAAGCTTGGAGGTGACAATCTTTTGAATTTAGAATGTGCTGGTCCCTCTGACTGTGCCCTTCTACGTCTCGTGGTATAAGAGTCTGCTACACTAGCTACTGTCAATCGCCCTGAGGTATTTTAGCTAGGCAGGTAAGTCTAGAAGAAAAAAAAATCTGTGGAAGATGCGTAGACGTGTGCAAAGAACCAAGTGGGTTATAATGGAGAATTGCGTGATAAGATGGAAACTGTAACTCCCTGTCGGATTACGGATCAAGGCAGTCATGGGATTCGCTGGCCTCTGAAGTGGACCGCTACTCAGTTTCTGTCGCTGGCGGTCAGTCACTGCTTGTCTGTTCGCCAGCCACGACATTAAAGCGAGATATCGTTCCTTTACCATGGCAAATTCATGCAACGATTCTAGTCGGGCAATACAGCCGCAGCGGTAGCAATGGAAACAACACTGTGACAAAAGCAAAACAACTATAGTAGGCCTAATTTTTTTTTTTTTTTTTTTATCGGATCCAGTATATTCAAACCGTGTATATTTTACTTTTCTTTCAATTCACTTCTTTGCCTTTTTTTGTCTAGTTTCTTTGTCAATAATTTTGTTTTATCACTTGTCGATAAAGGAAGTCGGATAGGTGAGTAAGAAGTCGGAGAGAGTAGAAGCGACGACGACGATGACGACAACGACTGAAGAAGCAGAGCAACAAGCGGACTGACACACTACACTGGAGAGTTAGAAGTTGTGTTGGAACACCCAGATCTGCGACCACTGAGGAATAGGGCTATGTTCGACTAAGGAACGTCACAGGAAAAGAACAAAGTAGAGAGGAGAGAGAGAGAGAGAGAGAGAGAGAGAGATAATAGATACATACATATATACATATCATTAATGTATGACCTTTGACAGACTGTATTTAAGAATGCTTTAAAAAAAAAAAAAAAAAAAAGAAGCTATAAGCTTGTTGTTGCTTTTTTCATGCATAAATAGGCCCAAGTGTCGCGATACCTTTGAATCAAAAGTCTGTTTAAAGCATGGTGTTTAAGACAAGGTTGGTCTCGTGTCCGCGTGCCGATGTCTAAATTCATGGCGCCCAAGCTTAAGAACAAGGAGTCGAGCATCAAACCGAAAAGGAACAAGAACAAGAACAAGAAGAACCAGAAGACGACGAAAGAGAAGACGAAGAAAAGAACAAATAAAGAGTACACACTTGAAGGTTGTTGAATCACTGGTGGAATCGGTGACAATGAAAGCTCACTGAAGGGACTTCTACAGTTCTGTCTAACTAAACTTTTGAAAAAGAAAGCTAGAAAGAAAAAAAAAGAAAAAAAAAAACTTCAAAGACAAATCAAGCCGGGAGGAAAGGTACAGAGCCTGGACAATTGTCACGTCAGTTTCACGGAAATAGCACCGATGATCTACTGCCTGCAATCTCTCTCTCTCTCTCTCTCTCTCTCTCTCTCTCTCTCTCTCTCTCACACACACACACACACACACACACACACACACACACACACACACACACACACACACACACAACGCACGCACGCACTTGCATGCACTTCACGTCCTTACAAGGACAAGACAGAAAAGAAGACTAATCTCCTCGCTGTCCGTTGTTTTTCGCATATAATGGTTTTGCTGGCATATCAACTATAGTTTTGTTCGCCGTGGGTCTGGCAACACCATAGGGTCATGACCAACACTCTTGATGTGAGATCTTTTACCCGCACACAAAAAAAGGAACATGTGGCACATACGGCCTCGGAGTAATGTCTGCTCAGAAAAAAAAAAAAAAAACCTCTCCAACCCTGTATGTTCAGAAAAAAAACAAAACAAAACAAAACTCTCCAACCATGTCTGTTCTGAAAACAAACTCGCCAATCAGCATTTCAGGTCTTGTAGAAGCAGGGGAATAAAAATTGCCCCTAGTTAGATTCGAACCCGGCACCCTAGCTTTTCTTTCCTTACCGAGGGAGAGCGTTAACCACTTTGAGCTCCGCCAACCTGTCGAAGAACGCCAGAGAAAACGGCGGAAGAGAGAAAGAAGAAATCATCCACCGCAATAGATCAGCTTTGTTTTGTTTGTCTCTGTTCCCCTTTAAAGACGGGTCTACCCGTAGGGTGCAGAATGCTGTACGAATCAGAGGATGCACAAGGAGAGGGGGAGGGGGATCGGGAGGGGGTGGGGTGGGATACGGGCCGGGGCGGGGGGGGGGGGGGGGGGGGGGGGAGAGAATGAAATGGAGCATCTTTCGAGGTTTTTTTTTTCTCTCTCTCTCTTCTCTAACATCTAGCCATTCAAACACACCAATTTTGTCTTGTTTGAAAGGAAGCCGAGGCGGATTAGGCTTATAAACAAAAAGAAGATGAACTGGAGTCTAGGTTGTTATTAACTTTGTTTGTACATGACTGTTTCTCTTAAATTTGTAATGCCGGCTATGAATCGGGCGACGAGAATGGCCACATTTTGTAAACTATCTCACCATTGGTAATAATCAACAGTTTCCTTTTTCACCTGTTGGGAAGAAGACAACCGTAAATAATTAAAATTATAACAGCTTCCCCCCCCCCCCCCCCTCCCCCCCTTCTATTCCACTTTTAAGACGGAACCGGGGCCAGCAGTATCTTTTCACTGCGTCATACGGAGTGGGTGACCGTGAGAATGTCACAGTGCCCAGCGCTATCTGTGAACTGTATCGTCTGTCACATTGATACGTAAAGAAACTGACGAGCTCCTGATGGAAAAGTGTTAGTTTCAATTTAATTTCTGGGAAGCCAATCGATCGCTTTGCCCCCCGTCCGTGTGGATCCCGGAGGCGCTGTTTCAAAACAAATGATATGCTCGCGGTCAGAAAGTTCCTCTTTTCTATCACTCACTTTCATTTTTTTTTCAACCCCTTTGTCTTTCCTGCGATCCACCGTTGTTTTGTCTTTGTATCCGATCCACCAGTCTTTGTTTTAGAAAGTCCCTTACCAAGTTTTCTCTGGGCACAGTTGATGGCCTGCCGAGGGGCCGGAATAGCTCAGTGGTAGAGCGCCGGACTCGTAATCTTGGGGTTGCGGGTTCGAATCTCCGCCGGGCCGCTTCGGTACAGGGGGATTTTTCCCTCGGAGTTAACATTGGTTCTGACTCCATTTCCCAGACAGTCCTTCTAATGAGACTATAAACCGAGGCTCCGTGTGTGAACGCACGCATAGCAATTTGCACACACGTAAAATCCCATCACCAATTTTCGGAAGAGAAGGCCAGTTTGGCCGTTGGTATGGATGACACGTTACACATAGCATGCACCTTCCCCGAAGTTGGAGTATGGCTGCCTTAAAGGCGGGATAAAAAAAAACAGTCATACACACAAAACTCCACTCCCTACACAGGGGGTGTCCGCAGGAGTATCAGCCTGCGTACGCAGAGGAAGAGGAAGAAGAGATGACCTAGCGGCTCTTTTGTTGTCATCTGGTAACTATTAGCAATGGAGATTGAACATGTTGACCGGCACGGACACTGTCTGGTCATTCTGATGTGCCTATTAGCTCATGGGGCTTTTTTAATTTAATGTGTTTTGAATACATGTAAAGTTTTCTGTCACTGATTATCTTTTTAACTGGAGCGAACAATTAAGCGGAATGGTCCAAGCTTTCAGCACGGGCTAATTTTATTCACCTTATTAATTAAGGGACGGCAGTAGTTCAACTGTGTGTAGAGGGAAGTGCATCTCTCTCTCTCTCTCTCTCTCTCTCTCTCTCTCTCTCTCTCTCTCTGTGTGTGGTGGTGCGTGCGTGCGTGCGTGCGTGCGTGCGTGTGTGGTGGTGTGTGTGTGTGTGTGTGTGTGTTGTGTGTGTGTGTGTGTGTGTGTGGTGTGTGTG
>CM065732.1:43218352-43220852 GCA_033310375.1 Conus canariensis | reverse complement strand
AGACTACCTGCCTCGGTTAATTTAAACATCAACTGTGGCACTCCACAGTGGAAGCACACAAGAATCTCTGGTACACCATAGGTGGTGTACATATTATTGAAAAAGAAAAGAAAAAAAAAATGGGGGAAAAAATCGAACTCCTTCTCTCGTGGGAGTTATAGTCTATGGCCACTCTAATGATGAATGCTCAAAGCTGCCAAGATCAACGAAGACTGTTGCTGAATGGACGTAGTGGCGCCTTCCAGATGGAGGGAAAGGGGAAGCAGAGAAGGTGGGGTGCGGGGGGGGATGGGGGTGGGGGGGGGGGGGATTGGGGGGGGGGTGGGGGGGGGGGGGGGGGTTGGTGTTCACTCACTCTGGCTCTGCGATGATGAAGTAGTGACTATCCTAAGTAGGTAGGTTTTGTTTGTTTGTTTGTTCGTTCGCTTGATTGTTTGTTTGGTTGTATGTTTGTTTGTTCGTTTGATTGTTTGTTTGATTGTTGTTGTTGTGTTGTTGTTGTTGTTGTTTTTGGGTTTTTTTTTTTTTTTGCTGTCCTATCTTCTGTGCCACCTCTGTGGCATCGCACCCACGCCGCCCATTTCGAGTCCCCGTCCACAGCCACAGCCCGGCCCTGCCAGCCGCAGGCCCGGCACAGGCAATCCACAAGGAGCAGTCAATTTCTTTCAAGTCGTCAAGAGGCAACCAACCGGAGGAGACGCAGCACTGCTGCCGACCGAGTCACCTCGGTGGTGTTCTGTGGTGCCTGTTTTGATCCAACGTACCCAGGACAGCACCTATACTACTGATCCCCCTACACATGATGACAAGAACTGCTGGGTCGCAGAGCCAGCGCTAGGGGGCGTGAGCGTTCATCATCTCGGAGCGTGCCACCAACGTCCGTCCAACGACAGTCGCCATGAACTTGCTGATGTCAGCGACCTGGACATGAAGTCAACAGCAAGGGCACAGACAGGGAAGGAAAACCAACACTGAAGTCACCAGTGTTGTAGGGCAGGAACAGCCAGTCATTGAGACTTCTTCTCTTTTTTTTAATTTATTTATTTATTTTTCTTTTCAAATAATGCTGTTGGAATGAGGTCGAGGAAGAGGAAGGTAATGTTATGGAGTTCGTCGTGCGTCGAGTCGACGAGAGCCATTTCAATCATCTTGGGGTTGAGGTGGGGGTAGGGGAGTGTGAGATGATTAATAGGGATTGACGATGATGATGATGATGATGATGATGTGATGATGATGATGATGATGGAGGTGACTTGCACATCGACTTTGGTCTAAAGTGAGGAGGAGTTGAGCAATTCGTCGACCTCACTCTCTGGTCCAAAACCATCTGAGTCCAGCAGCAAGACAGGGTCAAGGCGGCTGGAGACGGGGTCAGATGCAGTGGATGACCATGATGTCTTTTGTGTCTCACCATGCTCTATACACTCCACAACGCATTGCTGGGAGTCGCCTTTCTGCCCGTTGAATCAGTTTTGTGATGTCCTCCGTGCAGTACGCCGAGTGCGGTCTTCACAGCCTTAGGTAGACAAGCCCTACCTCACCGAGGGTTTGAGACCCGTCGGCTGCCCTCGCCTGGTTCTGCCATCCTGCCAGAACTGTTGCCCGGAATTTAAACCTGGTTCTGCCAGCCTACCGGAACTGTTGCCCGAGATTTAAGTCTGGTTCTGCCAGCCTGCCAGAGCTGTTGCCCGAGATTTAAGCCTGGTTCTGCCAGCCTGCCAGAACTGTTGCCCGAGATTTAAGTCTGGTACTGCCAGGCTGCCAGAACTGTTGCCCGAGATTTAAGCCTGGTTCTGCCAGCCTGCCAGAACTGTTGCCCGAGATTTAAGTCTGGTTCTGCCAGCCTGCCAAAGCTGTTGTCCGGGGTGTGGTGGCCGCTGTCGCATGTTCACAACTACGGGGAGCCACAGGTGAGAGCTGAGTGTCGAGTGAAGACCAAAGACGGATGTACATCCTTAAGGAGGACTTGGCAAGGACCCCCCTCTCTCCCCCCCCACCCCCCCGCCCCACCCCCACCAGAGATGCTGCCTCTACTGGACACCCCGGTACACCCAAGTACGGAGTGCTCTAAGCAGGAAGCTTATCAGGAGTTGTTCTGCGTGTGTGGAGTAGAAGAAACGGGCACCACTGAAGTCCACCAGAGTGACTCGATCGGCAGCAGTGCAGTGTCTTCTCCAATGGGTTGCCTCAGGACGGCATGATAACGGTGTTAGGTCTTCGTGAACCGCTACTAGTGTTGATCTGCAGAACGACGAGTGTTTTCGGTGTGAAGAGGTATTCCGGGATGAGTGATGCGAGTAGAATGTCGTTAACAACGGGAACGTAGAAGAACAAACCGCGAAAAGAAAAAAAAAAGTTAACATCGAAATAAATTAATGAATCAATAGGGCAACGCTAAACAATATTCATCAGAAAAGCAAAGAAAAAAGAAAGAAAAAAAAAGAAAGAAAAAAGAAGAAAAGAAAGGAAAAGAAACAAGAAAAAAAAAGGGGGGGGGGGG
>CM065732.1:43210852-43213352 GCA_033310375.1 Conus canariensis | reverse complement strand
ATGATGATGGCGATGATGATGATGACGACAACGACGACGACGACGATGATGATGATGATGATGATGATGATGATGATGATTGATGATGATGATGATGATGATGATGATCGTTACTGTTAATATGACAGCAATAATAACAACATTTATGGTAATGTTGACAGTAAGAGCAACGACAGTAAGAGCAGTTACACACCGTTACGCAAGCAGAGAAAGCAATAACAATCTTACAACCATCATCGATGTGGTCATCATCATTACCATCATCATTGTCATTGTCATCATCACCATCCTCCTCCTCCTCCTCCTCCTCCTCCTCCTCCTCCTCCTCCTTTTTCATCCAGGTTTTGGTCTTCTTTCGACTTCCGCACACGCGCGGTGTGTGTGTGTGTGTGTGTGTGTGTGTGTGTGTGTGTGTGTGTGTGTGTGTGTGTGTGTGTGTGTTCGTTCGTTCTTTAATTTAATGTCTATCCACTTTACAGTGATCTTAGACAAAAACAAGAGACAAACGAACAGGCATACAAACAAATAAAGACAAAACAGAAAAACACATGTAAAAGGGGCCGGTGTGTGTATGTCGGTGTGTGTGTGTGGGAGGGGGGGGGGGGTATAAGTGTGTGTGTTGTTTTAAAAATATCATTAAAAGTGTATGGAGTGTGGAGGTAGTGTAGTATACTAATCTTTGCATGCATAGTCTATTTAGTTAATGAGATACCAATAAGTGACTATCACATTAACCCCATTCTAATCTACCGGCATAACGGTAAACTGCTTTAGCCTGGATTCATATCTGAACATTTTTAAAGAAAAAAACATTTTAACCATTGAAATAATAAGAAAATAAATCAAACAAATAACTCGAGAATCAAAGTAAATGTCCAACTGGACTCTTAACAATTGCCCTAACAACTTCTATAGCCTTCGCTTCGTTCCCAAAAATGTCCCAAAAATTCGCGATTGATGGGTTCAAACTTAATAACCAAATAGGTAAATACTTTTGAGTATTTCTGCAAAGGAAGATGACATGGAATAGTGTAATATTATGGCCACAAATGCAAGTGACATTTTTACAATATTTTGTTTTGTATGCATCAAGTCTGAGTCTAAAGATCAGACTCTTCAAAAGTCGTTCCTGGTGGAGATTGTGTCCCGTTTTATATTTTACAAGCTTCTTAAAGAATTTTCCCTTGTTCTCCTTTGTTATGTTTGGACACTCTTTTTGTCTTCCTATCACCGAATCCCATGATGCTTTACCTAAAAGGCTATAATTTTCATGCAAGGATAAAGGAATATTTATTTTTGTAAAGCTCTTTTCCTTAGCTGCACCATTTTTGGCTAACCGATCAACCCTTTCATTTGCTGCCAAACCACAATGTGATGGAATCCAACAAAAGTCAATAGAAGAACCACGTAAAGACAAAAAATGAATTAAATGGTATATCTCAGATATCATTTCTCCTCTCACTCTTGTATGAGAATATTTTAAAGCTTGTAAGACAGATTTTGAATCGACACAAAATAATATTTGATGTATCGAATATGGAAAACTAAGAAGATAGTTCAGTGCCATAATAATGGCAATTAGCTCTGCTGTGAATACAGAGAAATTTTTCCCAATGTGATACGATTTCTCTATTTTTAATGATGGAATAATAAATGCAGCACCTGATAATTGGTTTTCAAGTAGAGAACCGTCTGTATATATTTTAAGATGATTTATATAATTTTCGTTTATATGTGCCTTGACATATGTTGGCAGCATGGTCCCATCACTTTTCCTTAAATCTGTATAATTAATATCGAAATTAGCCTTACTAAGCTCCCATTGAGGAATATTACTGTAACTCGTTTGAGGAGCTACTGCTTCGGGTTCAACACCAGCATCTGTAAATAATTGTGACGTATAGGAGCCTATAGTTTTTACAGAGTCAAAACTCTGTGCTCGCTTTGGAAAATGTATTTCTGATTTCAAACCAGTTTCCTTGATACATGAATTTTGCGTTGAATAACTCCTTAATATATATTTTGCTGAAGCAAGTTTCATATTTTCGGCAAAAGGCAAAATTCCTATTTCTGTGTAGGTTTTTAGTGTTGAGGCATGGACAGGGACACCGAGAGCTATCTTATAAGCTTTGCTATCGATGCTTTGCATCTTTGTTATCAAATATTTTGGAGCTGAAAAGAATATTTCCTGAGCGTAAGATAATTTTGATCTCACAAGCGCAGTTGCTAAATGAATAAGTACCTTACTATCTTTTCCCCATGACTGTCGACTTATCATTTTTAATAAATTTAATCCTTTTCTGGCTTTTGTCAGAATATTTTCCAAATGGTAGTTCCAATTCAATTTAGAAGTCAGGCTTACTCCTAGAAATTTAACAACTTTCTTATATTCAAGCGGCATTCCATTTATTTGAAAAGAGGGTAGAGGTTTAGGATCATACCCAGAGTTGAAGAGAACCATATGCGATTTTTCATATGAAAGGGTTAGTCCGTTTTCAAT
>CM065732.1:43200852-43203352 GCA_033310375.1 Conus canariensis | reverse complement strand
GAATGGGGAAAAATACCAGCCTTTTCTGGGATAGCATTCTTCTTAAAACCGAAAAGGCAGAGGAGTCAATTTACCACTTTCCGCGGTCACTGAGGAGAAACAATCAGGTTTCGAAATATCGGTATCTGACCAGGAGTTATATGTTAGTGAGTTTCCTCACCATTGGAGATTGTCTCCCCCTTGGAGACTATAAGCTTGCTGAAGGTTCATTTTGAGAAGCATTTATGTTATTTTTTCCCCATTCACCCACTCAAGCACATACTGTTAGTTGGCAGAATTATCTACCACTGCAGATACGAATGCTTATCTCTCCCCTTATTTCTTCAATCAAAGACATAAGAGCAAGCTTTGTTTATAATTGAATATACATATATATATATATAATATAATTAATATATATATATATATATATATATATATATACAGGAATGCAAGCCTAGAGTGCGGTCCTGTCATAATCATAAGTCTCTGCCCCGGAATGGACTCCATAGCATCATCATCATCCCTATCCTCAATGATCAGAATGTATGTGTGAAGAAAAAGTTATCCAATTCTATAGATGTCTATGCGTTTCTCTCCAGGTGACCAGGTGTTTTGTTGTTGTTGTTGTTGTTGTTGTTTTAATTCCTCTCCATGCCTGGTAATGCGAGTTCATGTCGGGGTCACCAGTACCTGCAAAGTCATTAAGATGAACGTCATGCGCCGTCTCGTGGCGGACACTCACGCAGGCTACTCAACTACAGCAACTGTTTTTGTCCGTAGAAGACGTGATTCCCTGCGTGTGTGAGACAAGAGCAGGCACCAGCACATGCAACCAACCAAAAGCGACACAGCGGCGACAGTGCAGAGTCTCCTCTCCAGTGGGTTGCTTTCAGACGATCAGCCGTCGCTGAGTGAGGCTGCAAACAGGACGATCGGGGGGTGTGGCTGAGTGAGTATGAGGTGGTCGGGATGAAGAACGTGCAGCATTGCTATTGAAATGCTATTGAGCGAACACAGAAACTGAGATGGGACGGAGAGAGAGAGAGAGAGAGAGAGAGAGAGAGAGAGAGAGAGAGAGAGAGAGAGAGAAGAGAGAGAGAGATTCCCAGGTAGTGAAATAGCAAATGACCGCTGCTATCATGTCACTCGTGTTGATAGAGGGGTTGTCACATTACATACAGAAAAAATGGAAGTTGGGAAGCAAACAAGAAAAGCACACGAAAAGTACGATCACGCGAGAAGAAAAAAAAAAAAAAAAAAAAAAAAAGAAAGAAAACACAACTCGTCGCCGCCTCTTTCTTTTCAACCCAGACACCCCCCCCCCCCCCACCCCCACCCCCTACCCCAACCCCCTTTCTTCTTCTTCTTCTTCTGCTTCTGCCTCTTCAGCGAGGTTCAGATGGCCCTACACGGTGGCAAGCACTTGACGATCTGAATAGGCCGACAATCCCCCTCCCAAAGAAAACGAGGGGGGAACTTTTTGGGGCATCAAGAGCCCCAGTCTGGTGTTTGCCGTGTTCCTCAATCTCTGGACTTCCAACCGGCTCGTTCAATTGACAGTTCATTGCAAGGCTGAGACTTCATGAGTGTTTGTCTTTCTCTCTGCCACCCCCCCCCCCCTCCTCTCTCTCTCTCTCTCTCTCTCTCTCTCTCTCTCTCTCTCTCTCTCTCTCTCTTCTAGCCTCTGTGGCTTGCGAGGAGCAGCAATTCAATCATACAGAAGAATTAGCCGATTCAGCGCCCCAGAGCTCTGAACGCCCCTTCTGTGTGAGATTATGCAGGCCAGAAAAGGTGGCCCTAATACCACTCTGTCACGGCCCAAACCCCTCGTTCAAAGCTCCATGAAGCGGCAGTGTTGACATAAGAATCCCGCGCCGCTAAATTCTCGGCATATTAAAGCTCACAGGGGGAGATAAAGGCCAGGAGGGGGGTAGATCTACCCCCCCAATCTGGGCGCTCTCCCCAGGGGAGATAAGGTACCCCGCTGATATCGACGGCCACCCGGACAACTGAATAGACAGGGAAGCAGCTCTTGGGGGTGACAGCCGCCCCCCCCCCCCCCCTCCCTTCAGCCCCGCTACCCCTATTTCCACGAGAGGGGTTCGGTGGGAGGGGGGAAGGGGGGGGGGGGGGGAGGGAGGAGTGAAGCTTCCCCAGGTGTGATGTCCACGAGGGTGTCTTCATACCTTTCTAGGTGGATGGACTCTGTGCAGTAAATAGATTCTGACATTGAAGTATGTGGATTCTGTTTGGCCTGTATCATACTAGGGAGGGGGAGGAGGGGTGGGAGGGGGAGATAGAGAGAGTGAGAGAGAGACGGAGAGACAGAGACAGGGAGGGTGAAGGAAGGGTGTCAGAGAGAGAGAGAGACAGAGAGAGACAGAGACAGTCAGAGGAGAGAGAGAGAGAGAGAGAGAGAGAGAGAACGAGAAAGAGAGAGAGAGAGAGAGAGAGAGAGAGAGAGAGAGAGAGAGAAAGAGAGAGACGGAGAGCGTCGTACAGGTAGAAGAAGACGAAG
>CM065732.1:43180852-43193352 GCA_033310375.1 Conus canariensis | reverse complement strand
GTCGCCAGACTGTCATGTTTCTTTGTTTTATTTTGTTTTGATTTTTCTTTCCTTTCGCCTTTCTCTTTCAACTATTGCCAGGAGGATTATTCTAGCAAAGCTATTGACGCTTGTTACATGGCCATACTAATGCAGTTTTATGTTCTGAACCCATGTCAGTAGATCCTCACATGGTCCGACGTGCTACGTGATGGATTAGCGCTTGTTTAAAGACTGCACAGTTGTTGAGCTCGAAGAGAAATCTCTACACCCGGGACTATGATAAAGACTGTTATCATGTACGATAAAAAAAAAAATAAGAAAGAAAGGAGCAAAGAAAGAATAAAAGAATGATTGAAAATAAGAAAGAAAGAAAAAATAATAAGAAAAAAGAAAGAAAGTTGGGTAACTCTTGCTCCCACGATGAAATAAATGGTTCAAATAACTTTTATTTCAGAAACAAATGAACAGAATACCTTCATAATTGACAGGACGAATGAGCAACAACAAAAATATGAAATAAATACACGCCCATAACTCCAAATCAATGCTGCTTACGACGCCGAACCGACTGGCAGAAATGACAACACAGAGCACACAGAACAAACGAGACATGAGACTGAAAACTTTACATTAATGCATCCCCCCTCCCTTCCCTACCTCCCACCACCACCACCACCACCCCACCTCACCTCTTCCTCTCTGTCTCCGGTTCTCTCTCTCTGTCTCTGGTTCTCTCTTTGTGTCTGTCTTTCTGTCTGCCTCTCTGTCTGTCTGTGATTCTCTCTCTCTCTCTCTCTCTCTCTCTCTCTCTCTCTCTCTCTCTAAAAGCTTAACAGAAAATAACAAAAAAAAACAAAACTCAAAATTTGCGGCGAGAAGAAGACCATAGGATCGTGTTGTCAAAGCCGGGAGTAGAGTGATGGTGGGAGTAGGTGACGTGGGTGATGGCTGTGACTTTAGTGATGGTTGCACAGACTGCACGTGCACATCAAAGAGATCACTGTCCCCGTGGGGTCGTCTGCGCTCTCCGGGGAGTCCCTGGGGGTGGGGGGAGGGAAGGGGGTGGGTGGAAGACGGGGGATAAGGGGGATTTTTTGTTTTAAGTCCCATGGTCGTTGTTTCTATTCGTCGGTTACACACAGCAGTTATCATTGGCTGTACCGCTATTAAAGGTCGTCCCTAAACCGTTCAACGAAAGAGGCAGAGGTCCACCAGCCTTGGGTCAAATCTCTGAAACTCACACCTCTGTCCTTGGCTTGCTAACTGGGCGGGGGGGGGGGGGGGGGGGGGGGGGGGTAAGGGGGGGAGGTGATCAAGTTAGGGTGTTCTGGCCAAAACGGGATCGTGTGGGCCCATGTCAGGGTTAAATTAATGGCCACAACCAATGTTATGTAGGTACTCAAGGTCTGACCAGCGTAGGTCAGACATCTGCTTGTTAAGTCGTAGCCACGAGACCCTCTTCTTAATTAATGAAATCATGCGCAGCAGTGTTGGTCTCAAAAACTTAGCGGATGTGATGTAGCCTAAATATGGACTAGTCCGCACGCAGTGACGCCTACTTGATGAAACGGGAACTGATACTGGAACAGTCATCCTGAAAGGGAGTTGAACAAGGGCAGGGGAGGAGGCTGCCACTGAGAGCAAACCAGCAACATCGACCCCGACCAGTCACCACCGGGGTCAGCAACGCCAAGAACTACACAGACTACAGTCTGGAAGAAAACTTGTCTTTAAGGGGCCTCTGGATAATAGGACGTAAATCTCACCTTTCACCATCACCACCGCTCGACACTGTCGAGCCGCAACGTAATGTAACGCACACTCCATGGTCAAAATTCAGCTAATCAAAACACGATCATCCATCAACAGATCCACCGATCTAAACTCTTAATACAGAACAAGTAGGGTAACTCTTGTTCCTTGATGAAAGAGTCACGCGCCCGTAACTCAAAATGAATGCTGCTTACAAAATCGTCCAGCAAGAAATGCCACGAACACAGCGTACACAGATTTAAACTTAAGTCAGTGTGTGTGTGTGTGTGTGTGTGTGTGTGTGTGTGTGTGTGTGTGTGTGTGTGTGTGTGTTTTATAGTATACTGAGCAAACTTTGAGGATAACATACTACGACATTCATTGTCTCAATGCGCTGATCATGTCTTCAGTGCTTAAGAGAGGCTGGTTGTTTGGGAAAAAAAAAAATGGGAAAAGAGAACAGCCTGCCTTCATTTCTTTCTTTCTTTCCTTTTCTCTCTATCTTGCCGTCTGTTTTTCTTTCATTCTCTTTCTCTCTCTCGTCTTTCTTTCTGTCTTTTCCTTCTTCCTTCCAGTCCTCTTTTATTTTTTCACATACACAGAGTGACTGTGTCACCACTACGCCAAACGATAGAACATAACTAAACCCTGACGCTTTGTCTCAAAACGCCAAAACACTACAAGTCCACCTGAGAATGTCCATGAGTAACAGAACATACCGACTTCCATGGTGGTGCGCGAGAGTTGTGGTTACTTACCGGTGGGTGGGGGCTGGAGGGTGCGGAGGGGGTGGGGGTGGGGGTGGAGGGAGAGGATGGAGGTCCCACCTTAGAAAAAAAAAAAAAAAAAAGGGAAAAAAATGTTAAAAAAAAATTTTGATGTGGGAAAAACCGGAGGTCGGAAAATTTGGAAAGAGAGGGGGTTATTTACCGCTAAGGACACAGACAAACAGAGTACAGGACTCTTGTCTGTGTCCTTGGCGGTAACTAACCCCCTCTCTTTCCAAATTGTGCTTCATTTTTCGCCGTCAGTCACCCCGTTTTGAAACGGAGGTTGGAAACAAAAAAACAAAAAACAAAACAAAAAAAAAAAAGACCCCCCACCCCCTCCCTCTCAAAAAAAAAAAAAAAAAAAAAAAAAAACCAGCAGGAACACAGGTTAGGCCAATGAGACTACAAGGCTGTAGACCTGGCCTGCAGCTGTGATCAGTGGATAAAACTGTAGGGGGATTCAGGCGCCATGAAGTTTGTTATTATGTAGAACTTTACTGACCCGGGGCTTTACTAGAACCTTTTTTTTTTTTTTTTTTTTTTAACCCAGCTGTGCACAGATAGAGGCAGGTACGGGGAAGACAGGTGGGAAAGGAGAGGGACGGTCGGGCGGGGTTAGGAGGACGGTTGACTGACTGGGGGGTGGGAGAGGGGTGAGCAGGGAAAGGTGGCAGAGGGAGAAGTCTTCTGTGTGTGTGTGTGTGTGTGTGTGTGTGTGTGTGTGTGTGTGTGGTGTGTGATGAGAGAGAGAGAGAGAGAGAGTGTGTGTGTGTGTGTGTGAGAGAGAGAGAGGAGAGAGAGAGAGTGAGAGAGAGAGAGAGAGAGAGAGAGAGAGAGTTAGTTCTGTCGCTGTCACACGAACAGGCCACTGCAGAATGCTACAGCACCAGGCGATGGGTCGTCTGGCACCAGGTTCCAGGTCTGTGTCTCTGCGGTCGTCTGCTGGAGACTCTTCTTCCAAGTGGTAGTCCGACCCTGTCTTCTTCTTCCGCACACCTCTGGCTTTGGACTTGAGCCTTTTTTGTTTGTTTGTTTGTTTGATTTTTTTTTTCTCAGTTCTCTTGTTGATGCCTTTCCCTGCGCCGGATCTGTAGCTTTCACTTCAGCTGCCCAGACCACGTTGTTTCGAACCCCAGTCTGACCTGCCCACTCTCCCTTCTCTCTTCCACGCGTCGTGGTGTTCTCCGTCGTCTCTCCAAACGTTCAGTTTGTAGAAGGATTTAAACCATCTCCATCGGGCTACATTTATATCATTTAGGCTTCTCGTTTCCACAGTAACTCTCTCTCTCACTGCTTTCTCCCTCACATTAGCTTACACACATACACTTTCGACGTAATAGCCTAACAAACATCTCATTCCTGCCGAACGGATTTTGACAATTCCCGACACCTTCTGAGGTCACTTTCATGAAGTAATTATCCTCTAGACTGCTACTGCCGCTTCGTTTACACACAGTCCAAACCAGACTGGTAATAACATCAACACAGCTCCTTACAACAACGTAAGTGAAAAAGAAAAACAAAAGACTCTTCCTACTCTTCGAGTGACTAGCCACGAGCTCGGTGTGCTCGCATTTACTGAACAACCCTCAGCTGACTTAGCCCTGATGTTGTATTCAATGTATTCAACCTGGTCACATCTAGGCCTGAAGATTACTGTTTCACATTTGCTTAACAACTGTACATTTATTTTGTTATTTCGTTTGTCTTTACACAGCAACGAATTCTTTTTCGTTTTTGTGTTCTTTCCTTCTTTCTCTTCTTCCTTCCTTCCTTCCTTCCTTCCTTTCTTTCCTTCTTTTTCTCTGTCTGTCTGTTGTTTTCTTTGTATAAGCAGTACATTATCAGACTGAGTGTGCCAGTACACCACACATTAGAACATAAACAAACCCAGACACATTGTATCAAACTCCAAAACACTAAAAATCAGCAAAAATATGTCCATTTGTAAGAGAACATGCAGACTATGCATGGTGTGTAAGAGACTGGTTGTTAAAAAAAAAAAGAAGAAAAAGAGGAAAAAGAAAACAAGGGAGGAAAAAAACGGGAAAGAAAAAAGCTAGTTGTGGAATTTTTTCCCGCTTTTTTTTTTAGGTGGATTTCGGCCTTGGGAGGGGGAAAAAAAAGTCACCGCCTTAGGTGCTCCATTGATCCGACAACTGATGCCACACACAAAAAAACATTTAGCCCTGATGCTCCGAGGTCTGAATAGTAGGCTAGTACACAGTGTGCCTCTTCTTGACTGTTATAAGGTGACAGCTCAGGAACAGTCCCCGTCACCTTTCAAAAATTACCCGAAAGTTTCGACCAACTTCATGAAGTAGCATGAAGGTTTGCGCTAGCTGAGCACCGTTGTACCAATTGACCAATTCTCCTCCTATCTGTTTACATTCTAAACGTTGTCATTTAACGGGGTTTAGACCTGCTGTCGAGGGTTTCGCTTCCGACAGTTTGCCACGAGGTACTCCCGAACTCTGTCTAAGCAGCCCATGATGTTCTACGGCGTCCAACCTGGCAAGAGGTTTGATACTTCAGATGCAGCTAGCTGTGGGGCAGCCGTCAAGACCTCAAGAAGTATGTGGATTTCATCATGACGACAGGATTGAAGATCTAAAAAAAAAAATGGCGACAGAAGAAGAAGAAGAAGAAGAAGAGAGCACAGGGTACATGCACTGTCTCGTGGCATCCCACCGGGAGAAAATACAGGAATAAATGAATTGTGTTTGTCATACTAATCCTGTTTTAGCTGTGTCTGAGTAAAAGTCATACAGTGATTTCTGCTTCTGTTGGGTCACTACGATGTTTATTTTTTTTCTTTTTGTTGTCGTTGTTGTTGTTGTTGTTGTTGTTGATTTCTAAGTAACCTTTGGAGTTCTAGACTAGAAACATAAGAAAAAAAAAGCCATTTACTTCAGTGTTCCAAGTTTGCTGATTTGCCTCAGAGCTGATTCTGTCCATCCAATATTCAGAGCGAACGTCTGCATAAGCGGAGTTTTATCAAATTTATGTTGCTCAGGAGAGAAGAAAAAAAGGCTTGTGTGTGTGTGTGCGCGCGCGCGCGCGCGTGTGTGTGTGTGTGAGAGTGTGCGTCCTCCAACCTTCAGTTTTTCCCACATTACTTCTTTTTTTCTTCTATTCCCCTTTATATTTTTGTGCATTTTATTGTGAGGCCTCCGTCCGCTTGTTTCCGTTTCTTTCGCTTGTTCTTTTTACAGGCATCGCATCTGTGTTCAAATACAGATGGAGGAAACTCTCATTTGAGTCAACTGCATACGTTACGCTTTGCGCGGTAATGAGTCAACTGCATACGTTACGCTTTGCGCGGTAACGGGTCAACTGCATACGTTACGCTCTGTGTGGCAAGCATTCCGGATCGTATCAATTGTCCCTTTGGGGTCGTGTACCGAAAGGCAAGCACGCATACATTTAGTATGCGCATAATCAACGGCAAAAATCTATAGAAGAGCGGACACACGAGCCTTCAAAGCAGTATTGGAAACTCCTGAGGGGGAAGGAAAAAACAAACAAAAAAACAAAACAAAAAAACAAGCAGGGGAGAGAAGCGACAGGGGAATGAAGAAGGGTGGCACGACTGAGGCAGGGGGGAGGAGGGAGGGGGGGGGGGAGCAGGGGAGGGGGAGGATGGTGTCCCCTTTCCAAAGTGATTTCCTTTGCAACAGGAAGTGTAATAATAAATCTGACAACAGGTATACACCCCTTGATACAGTGGGCAAAGGAAAAAAAACAAACAAACGAAAAAAGTGTTAAAGAAATAAGTAAACAAAAACAAAAACCATAGTACGGTTGTATCTGAACAAGTGTGCAAATCAAAACAAAGTAATCGAAGGATCTTTTCTTTCCGTTACCCTTAAGACAGGATCTTTTCTTAATGTTATCCTTCCACTAACGGTCCCGACCAAGGAAACAAACAAAACGAACGAAAAACGTATCAAAGAAATAAGTAAACAAATAACTCAGTAACTGCAGCACGGTTGTATATGAACGAGAGTGCAAACCAAAACAAAATAAGTAGAGGATCTTTTCTCTGCGCCACCCTTCAAAACAAAATAATTAATGTTGCCCTTCAAAACAAAGTAATTAATGTTGCCCTTCAAAACAAAATAATTAATGTTGCCCTTCAAAACAAAGTAATTAATGTTGCCCTTCAAAACAAAGTAATTAATGTTGCCCTTCAAAACAAAGTAATTCATGTTGCCCTTCAAAACAAAGTAATTCATGTTTGCCCTTCAAAACAAAGAAGTGAAGGGATCGTTTCTTAATGTTGTTCTTCCTCTAACGTTCCCGACCAATACCTACAGCTCTGTCACACGCACTTATTTCCCTTTTATCCCCCCCCCCCCCCCCCCCCCCCACCTTGGAAGGCTAAGAGAGTGCGGAGAGGATTTGGGGTGTAGGAGTGCGGCGGGGGCGGGGGTGGTTTGGGGTGGGGTGGGGTGGGGGGGATTCACCCCTTCAAACTCTGAACCAAGGTGTGTGTGTGTGTGTGTGTGTGTGTGTGTGTGTGTGAATCATACACCTAAAGTCGCCTGGTATCAGCCCCTCGCGACTTATCTGGACATTTTCCTCTCTTCCCGCCGTTCCCGGGCGACGCGAGAATTGGCGAGACGTGACAAGACCCCTCCATGCCAAAGGTGACAGTGGAGTCCGGAGAGGTGTTTTAATAAATGACGGGGGACTCGCAGTGATAATGCCTGTATTGTTTTGAGGGGGTGCGCACGGTCGGCCGAAAATGCGCGCTTCTCCTCGGTCTGCTCTCCGACCTCTTGTCAGACCGCTCCACGATAGTAGTTCAGGCTTTTCGGGGGTCTAACTCAAACTCTTCTCAAGCAGCGTTATTGTCAGAGAGACATAGAGGAGGTTGTTTTGTTTCAGCAAGTTTGTTTCCTGTATTCCCCACAGTTGATAGTCTAATCTGGTCTGTTATCAATCTAATTTAGCGAGGAACTGTTTCAGTGTTTTGAACGATTGGCTTGGTAAGTTTTTTTTTTTCTTTTCTTTCCTTTTTTTTTTTTTTTTGTTGTGGTTTGCTTGTGAAAAAAGTTGAAGGGGATTGGCCAGGGATGACAGATTTGACAGTGCGAGATATACAGTAAGATAACGATTAACTGTTTCCACTTGTTGCAACGATTTCCTTCCTGTTGATGGTCGCCGTTCGTAACACACACACACACACACACACACACACACACACACACACACACACACACACACACACAAAACAGACAGACAGACAGACAGACAGACAGACGGAAAAAGATTTCACGTCCACACTATCTCCGAGTAATCAGAACAATGGAAATAACAATCATGCCAGACAAGAACAGGGATGATTCTTTGATAGGAAAAGACAGCAGAGACTGTCAACGTGGAGACAATAATTACGCTATAATTGTTTTTGGCTATCGCTCCCCCCCCCCCTCCCCCCCACCCCCCTCCTTTTTTTTTTTTAAAAGTATTTATGAGCCAGCGAGTGTACATATACAAACCCCTGTGCGCGCTTATTCATACTAAAGTACACAACAATGTTCCTGTCTTCTTCATGAACCAAGAAGCGTGTCTTTTCTTCCCCCCCCCCCCCCCCCCTTTTTTTTTTCTTTTCTTTTGAGTTGTTAGCTTGACTGTCTTTCATTAAGTTTCAGTATTACTTTATCTTGTTGTTGTTTGGATTGAACAAAACACTCTTTAATCCTTCCAAGAAATATCGGAATAAATTACCGCATTTTTTTTTTCTACTTTGCTTGTGAATGATCGTGTATGATGTATTCATGTTTCAGATGCATTCAGACCTGAGTTATGCCATTCTTGAAAAGTGTACCTTCGAAAGGTGAAAAAAAAGTAATGGTACATTTCTACATTTGGCTTTGTTGTTGTTGTTGTTGTTGTTGTTGTTTTGTTGTTGTTGCTGTAGCTGTGGTTGTGTTTCATGTCATGCAACTGATCAGCTTCTTCAAGTCGAAATTTTCAGCGATGGGTAAAAAAGGAAAAGGTTAAGTTATCATAACCTATTCAAAGTTAAAGTTCCTATAACCTATTGGTCGAAGAGACAATGATCTGTCAGAAGCTCACCGTGTCGAAGGCACAGCATGGTGGAAGGCGGAGCCCATCCCCTCTCCTTTCGCCGCCTTCAACCTTCCCTGAACTGAATCAGATACCCATTTACTGGTGGCTGGACAGAGAGGGTTTTCAGGGAGACCCCCCCCCCCCCCCCCCCGCCACACAAAAGGTTCGAACTCACGACCGTCAGCTGCGCAGGCATACGCTCTAACCACTTGAGCACGGGCTCCCCTAGCTTAGAGCACGAAAACAATAATCGAAGCAAGTTCAATAAAGCGACGGATGGTTTTTCATCCGTCATGCCGCTGTTTGGACTCACACTTTATGCCTTCACTGCTCCTTAAACATGTGGTGAAGTGATGTGTCAAGAGAAACACCTCATTTTCATAATACCTCCGCTGCCGCCACAATCATTATTATCACCACCCATGCTACCATCATCATCGCCAACAACAGCATCCACCTCATGAAACATCGCCAGTAAAATGGCAGACGAATCCCATCAACAAAATCGACAACAAACACTGGTACCCCAAATATGATAATCTCCTCCTTATTCTTCCACATTAATAAGACCTCCTACCCCCCTCCCCCCCCTCCCCCCACCCCTGCACTCCCCACCCCTAACTCCCCACCCCCAGTCCTAACCACCACCACCACCACCGCTACAACCTCCTTCAACGCCCTTGCTCTTCCCTCCAATCACTCGCTCTCCCCCTCCACCCCCTCCCCTCTCCTACCTCCTACCCCCACCCCCCTCTCGCTCTCTCTCTCTCTCTCTCTCTCTCTCTCTCTCTCTCAGGAGTGCCTCCCCTGTATGTCTTTGCTTCCCACCCTCTCTCTTCCCGCCTCTCCCCCCCCCCCCAACCTCCCCACAGCACACACACACAAACACAAACACACCCCTCATCATCATTATCCCCCCTCCCCCCCCCCCCCCCCCCCCCCCCGCCCCTCCCGTCCCGCAGTCGCCGCAGGACAGCGCCTCGCCACTCACGCGTCACAACTCTTGACACTTACCTCCCTTGAACGCAGCTCCCCCCCCCCCCCCTGATCCAATGGGGGCCACTGTGCTGGGCCTTAATCCGGTCCACACTCACACTGGGCCCTCCACAAACAGCCGCACACTACAGGCAAAAGCCCTCGTCAACTCACGGGGCTCCCATTTGTCAACAGAAGGTTAGTTTTAACCAATTTCAGTCAGTTGGTTGGGGCCGGCGCAGCCGACGAGGTTACGCGTGGAGCAGAGACTGAGAGAGAGAGAGAGAGAGAGAGAGAGAGAGAGAGAGAGAGAGAGAGAGAGAGAGACAGACGAAGACAGACAGACAGAAGAGAGATCTGGATACGAAGACAGAGAGAAGAGCAGACAGAGAGAGAAGAGAAGAGAGAGAGAGAGAGAGAGAGAGAGAGAGAGAGAGAGAGAGAGAGAGAAGAGAGAGAGAGAGAGAAAGAGAGAGAGAGAGAGAGAGAGAAGAGAAGAGAGAGAGAGAGAGAGAGAGAGAGAGAGAGACGAGAAGAGAGAGAGGAGAGAGGAGAGAGAAAGAGGGAGAGAGAGTGGGGAGGGGAGGAGTGGGGAGGGAGTGGAGGGGGAGGGGGGGGGGGTTGTGGGTGTGAGGATCGGGGGTGAGAGGGATGTTGTGGCGGACGAAAGGGTGTCTTGTCACTAAATGAACCCCCCCCCCCCCCCGCCTCCCTTCGTCCCCCTCCTCCCCCAACTATGTTGTGCAACTCGAGAGTTACTCATTCCCGAATGCATTCATAACTTATCTAAGGTTTCATCCGTGGCAGTTGACAGTTCATTCAATCATATATTGTTCGTTTATTCTTTCATTCATTTATCCATTCATTCATTCATTCTTTCATCCCGGTTCGTGTTGTTCGTTCGCTCATTTATTCATTCGTTCGTTTGTTCTTTCGTTGTTCATTCGTTCATTCATTTAGTCATTGATTATTCATAGCATATTTTACAATAATTTCCTTTACTCTTATAAGTGCCAAGACTCTATGAATTATTTGAGCAGTTGAAGAAGAGGAAGTAACAATGATGATGTTCGATGTTAATGTGCATCATGACTGATGATGATGATATGATGAATGATGATGATGGATGATGATGAAGGACAATTCAATACTCAAAACAAAAAGTCCGTTTTAATGTGCGGATAAATTTAGGAAAACATTGCTTTTCAATATTTAACAAATACAGACTGGAACTCCAAAAATTATGAAAATAATTTGAACATGTTGTACAAGGCTTGGGTGGCGTATCAATTGCCCACAAAATAAAGCAAAACTGAACAGCTAGAGCTAAATATCTTCGTGGAGACTTCATCATTTACAGTTAAATTGTATTCGCTGCGACCCTAAGACTTGCAGTGCATGCGAGTAAACCACACTGAAACAGAGGACAAAACGTTAATCAAGAATTGATTGAAATAATCCTAAACCATGTTGTTTATCGATTTTTATGATTGCAGTTTATGATTAATCTTTTTTTGTTACTTATTATTTCATTCAGTACTTAGGTCTCACATCAAACAACAACAACAACAAACTACATGAACAATATCAACGATAATAGCTGTAGCAGCACAACAACACAACGACCACCGCTTCCAACAACAATGACAAACAAAAGCAACAACAGAAAAAAAAGAAAACAACCAACATCAAACAACAAAGCAACAACAAAAACAAAACAAAACAAAAAAAACAAAAAAAACGAAGTAAAACAACGACCAAACAAAACAGAATCACCGCGGGTTCGATCGAAAACGGAACCCATTTACCCCTTTACACCGGAAATGCGCCAAAGACCGGAACCCTCGACAAAGCAGAGCCAGCGCAGGTACGAAACTTGTCGGGAGCCAACCTTGTTAGTTTCGCATCAGCACCACCCGCGAGCAAACGACAAAGGAACGAAGGTGAAAAGACGACAAACTTTGACGCCCTTGGGCCGTGGTGGACAAGCAAAGGGGGTGGGTGGGGGGTGGGGAAACTGACACAGCCCCGGCAGTTGGGCTCGCCAGGTGGTCAGCCCGTGTCAAGATGGTATGACAGAGGTTGTCAGTTGCAGTGCCTGATTGCTCCCCACCCCCCTCCTCCTCCTCCTCTCCTCCCCCCCCCACCCCCACCCCCCCACCCCACCCCTCCATTCCGCCTTTCCGCCAAACCTGGTGATTTGGGGCATTTGGAAGGCAGAGGATGCAGAAGAGAGAGAGAGAGAGAGAGAGAGAGAGAGAGAGAGAGAGAGAGGGGGGGGGGATAATTCATTAAAATGTCATGGCTAAACTCATGGCTGTTTGGCACGGTAAGGAGGTACCCCTGCCCACCCCTTTGCCTATGTCTCATGCTGTGTTGCCCAGGTATCTCTCCTCACTGAAACGGCCGGAGTTGACGACTTGCTAAGCCCCCCCCCCCCACCCCCCTCCACCTCACCCCACCACCCTGTCCCACTTCTCACCTGCCCTCACCCCTTCCCCCCACCCTTCCCCTCCACGATCGCCCCCCCCCCACCCCCCACCCCACATCCTCTGCCCCATCCTCCTTTTCACGGTGTGCGAGGAGTGTTTCCCACGGTACGAGGGTGGAGGCGATCGATCGACCTTGATAGAGGGTGTGTTGGCGTCGTGGACAAGTTTGGAGAAAGACAGAATCGTTTCAGGACAAGGGTTTCCTGAGCTCACCTTAACTTCTGTGTTTTTTTCAGTTTCAGTTGCGGTGTTATTTGTATTAAGCCTTTCAGATCTCAGATAAAAAGAAAGAAAGAAAGAAAGAAAGAAGAAGAAGAAGAAGAGGAAGAGGAAGAAGAAGGCGAAGAAGAAGCAGAAGAAGAAGAAGAAGAAGAAAAGGAGGAGGAGGGAGGAGGAGGAGGAGGAGGAAGAAGAAGAAGAAGAAAAAAGAAAAGAAATGCAACTCACA
>CM065732.1:43170852-43173352 GCA_033310375.1 Conus canariensis | reverse complement strand
ATGATAAGAAGAAGACTAAAAGCTCCAATAAACAGGTTATCATTGTGGTAGACGAAATGAATGAATCACATCAAATCTGCCACAGAGCTGATCAGAATGATGAGAGGAAAGACGATACTCCGACTGTTTAATAATATTACTTGTAGAGCGGCTGAGGTTTTTATTTTTTATTTTATTATTATTATTTTTTTTTTTTTTGGCAATTGACACATTGCTGTTCCTCCATTACAGTGCAGCTGCCCATTCCTCATCTCGTGCTTTTGTGGGTATTCTATGCAAGAAAAAGTCTCTGCCGCCGTCCGCGTGCCTTGAAACCAAGAATGGGGCAAGCAAGACCTTGGCATTTTGTTATCAATCATCTAATATTCAGATTCTCTGAGGCCAAATTACCCTTAGTTTTCAGATTCGTTTAGTGGTTTAGCCTTAACACGGGTATGAATGGTTCACACTTCACCACAGACATGAATAAACCTCTAGAGCTGCGAAATTCTGCAAGTACAGTCACAGGGCTTTGTTCTGTAATGTGAGCAAGATTTCGTGTGTCTAGAAGTGAAAAGTCGTGTCACTGTCACCAAAATGTCACCAAATGTGTCACATGCGATGGTGGCAATGCTAATACAGCACACCAACATGCTGTTATTCCATGCACATGCACGTTAGTGTTGTAAAATGAAAGCTGCAGCCTACCTGAGACGATCTGTCTTCTATCAGCCAGTTCAGTCCTCACAGGTAATCCACAGAATGTCACACAACTAGTGTCAATTGTAAAAAAAAAAAAAAAAAAAAAAAAAAAAAAAAAAATCGATGTTTTAAGAAGCGGTAGTAAATTTCCCTGTCCTACGCCAACCCATGGCTGTTCTGAATATGCTGGATGCGCACTGGAACCAATATTTTCTAGCGCTCAGAAGACCGTGCACAAGAGCGAGCGTTCGTCCAGTTTGGGAGGAACTGTTAAAGGGTGAGTTTTCAACGTCCTATCGGCTATGAGTTGGTGAAGGGTGAGTTTAACGTCCTATCGATCATGAGTTGATAAAGGGTGAGTTTAACGTCCTATCAGCCATGAAGTTGATAAAGAGTGAATTTAACGTCCTATCGGCTATGGATTGGTAAAGGATAAGTTTAGCAGTATAGTCATAGATACGTCGTAAGTTATCGCTTCTTTTTTCCACTTCATAGTTTTTTAGCCCTTTTTTTCCGTTCTGATAATTGTCTATGAAAATGTGAATGCGAAGAACGCAATAAAGATTTCAAAAATTGAATCTGGAACCCCCCCCCCCCCCCCTCCCCAAACAAACAAAAGCAAACGCCACCTCTCTCTCCCCTTTAAAAAAAATGGAAAGAAAAAAATAAACTAAAGAAAAAAAAAAAAGAAGGAAAGAAGAACAACTGTGGTAGTGAATCTAATGTGCCTTTGTTGATGATACGTTGGGGGAAAGACACACTTCGTTCGTTTTCTTTATGATAAAGTCATTTAATAAAATGGACGATTTTCGTCAAAATGTCTTTTCCATTTCCATTTCGTCCTTCTTTTGTTTGTCACGTTTACTCATTCATTTTTTATTCATTCATTCGTTCGTTCGTTCGTTCGTTCGTTCGTTCGTTCGTTCGTTCATTCATTCATTCGTTCATCCATTCATTCATCTTTTGTTTCTCTTTCTATTTTTCATAAGTTCTTCCCTTTTCTTTCTTTCCTTCTCTCTGTCTTCCTTCCTTTCTTCCTTTTTTCTTCTTTGTTTTTGTGGCACTTTCTTTCTTTCATCCCTTCGTTCTTTCTTTCTTCCTTTCTCTCTTCCCATTTTTTTTTTCTTTTTTTCTTCTTCTTCTTGTCATTCGTCCTGCTTGCTTTCTTTAACTTAGTGTTTCATTTTTTTTTTTTACTTTCTTTCCTGTTTTGTCCTTTCTTTTTCATTTCTTGATTTTCTTCGTTTCTTTCTTTCTTTCTTGATTTTCTTTCTTTCTGTCTTTATTTTGTTCGTTCTTGTGTGGGTTTTTGTTGTTGTTGTTTTTTTGGGGTTTTTTTGTTTACTGTCTTTCCGTCAGCCATTTTTTTGTCCTTCTTCAGTTCCTTCCTTCTTTCTTTCTCCTTTTATTTCTTCCTCCCTTCCTTTCTTTTGTTCGTTCTTTCTCTCTTTCTCCTTTTCTTGTTACTTTTAGTTGTTTTGTTTTACTTTTCTTTTTGTCTGTTCATATTTTTCTTTCTTCTATCTATCTTCCTTTTTTCTCTCTTGTTTTCATCTTCCTTTCTCACTTCCTTTCTTCCTGCCTTTCTTAATTTTTTCTCTTTCTTTCGTTCGTTTGCTCTTTCTGTCATTCGTCCATTCTGGTACGTCTCTTGTTTTTCTGTTGTTTTTTTTTTTTTTTTTTTTTTTTTTTTGTTTTTTGTTTTTTGTAGTGTTTTTGTTTCGATGTTTTTGTCATTCTTTCTTTGTTTTCCCTTTTCTTTCATTCTTATTTTCATTCCTTCTTCCTTTTCTCTTTCCTTCTTCGTTTTTTTTTTTTT
>CM065732.1:43153709-43158709 GCA_033310375.1 Conus canariensis | reverse complement strand
TTCATTTCATTTTATTTTATCTTATTTCCTTATTTCATTCTATTATTGAGAGATTCTCAGTTTTAAAGAAAAAGAAAAAAAATGCTTTCTGAGCTTGCTCATTTCATGTTATTTTTATTTCATTTTACTTGTATTTCATTTTCTTGTTAAGAGATAATCAGTTTTCAGATGAAAGGAAAATGCTGTGCTTCAGGCTGTCGTTAAATAGGTCTATGGTTTTGTGCTTGATAAAGGGTTTTTATAAATAAACCGAAAATTTGTAATATCATGCTTATTGAGTGTTGATGGTTTTTACTTTTCAATTTCTATTTCATTTTATTTCATTTTAGTCTATTTCATTTTATTTGATTTCAACGGTTTGGAATTGAATTTTGTGATCTAACTGTCCTCTCCAACCCCCCCCCCCCCTCCGCTCCCCCTACCCCCGAGCCCTCAACTCTCTCTCTCTCTCTCTCTCTCTCTCTCTCTCTCTGTTCCCCGTTCCTCGCCGTCTCCCCCACCCCCTCCCTCCCCCTCTAGCTCTCCCGTCTGTCCACTTCCAAACCCACACTTCTCACCTCACCTCTCACTCCACTTACACCCCCTCCCCTTCTCCCCTCAACGCCACCGTCACTCACTCAACCACCCTACTTAGCTCCCACCCGACCCCCCTCCTCCCTCCCCTCTCTCTCTCTCTCTGTCCTCCCCCGTCTCCTTCACCCTTTCTTGTCTACTCTCTTCTGTCAATCAGACCGTTTTTACGCAAATCGCTTCCTCCAGGCGTTTAACCCTTAGTCCTCCAAGTAGCGTTTAACCCTTTCTGTTCCGCTCTCACTGGAGAGGCCATTTTCAACAGGTCGGCCCGCACCCGTCTCGACTGCGTCCCCTGCTGTTTTGAACCGGGCGGCGGCAAGGTGGGGTCAGGTGTCGCCCTGAGCTCGAGACGTACTTCAAACCGATACTTCCAGGAGATAAAGAATCGGGCTTTTTTTTTTCTATTGGCCAGGTCTCTGTCTGTCTTCTCTTTCTGTCTTTGTCTGTCTGTCCGTCTTGTCTTCTCTCACTGTCTTTGTCCGTTCGTCTGTTTTCTCTTTCTGTCTTTGTCTCTCCGTTTCTCTTCTCTTTCTGAATTTGTTGGTCTGTCTTCCCTTTCTGTCTTAGTATATGTCTCTCTCTCTCTTCTCTTTCTGTCTTTGTTTGTCCATCTGTCCTCTCTTTCTGTATTTTTTCTGTCTGCGTCAGTCTGTCTGTCTTCTCTTTTTGTCTGTACGCCTGTCTTCTCTTTCTGTCTTTGTCAGTCCGTCTGTCTTTTCTTTCTGTCTTTGTCAGTCTGTCTGTCTTCTCTTTCTGTCTTTGTCAGTCTGTCTTCTCTTTCTGTCTTTTCTTTCTGTCTTTGTCAGTCTGTCTTTTCTTTCTGTCTTTGTCAGTCCGTCTGTCTTCTCTTTCTGTCTTTGTCAGTCTGTCTGTCTTCTCTTTCTGTCTTTGTCAGTCTGTCTTTTCTTTCTGTCTTTGTCAGTCCGTCTGTCTTCTCTTTCTGTCTTTGTCAGTCTGTCTTTTCTTTCTGTCTTTGTCAGTCCGACTGTCTTCTCTTTCTGTCTTTGTCAGTCCGTCTGTCTTCTCTTTCTGTCTTTGTCAGTCCGTCTGTCTTCTCTTTCTGTCTTTGTCAGTCTGTCTTCTCTTTCTGTCTTTGTCAGTCCGACTGTCTTCTCTTTCTGTCTTTGTCAGTCCGACTGTCTTCTCTTTCTGTCTTTGTCAGTCGTCTGTCTTCTCTTTCTGTCTTTGTCAGTCTGTTTGTCTTCTCTTTCTGTCTTTGTCATGTCTTCTCTTTCTGTCTTTGTCAGTCCGACTGTCTTCTCTTTCTATCTTTGTCAGTCTGTCTTCTCTTTCTGTCTTTGTCAGTCCGACTGTCTTCTCTTTCTGTCTTTGTCAGTCCGACTGTCTTCTCTTTCTGTCTTTGTCAGTCCGACTGTCTTCTCTTTCTGTCTTTGTCAGTCTGTCTGTCTTCTCCTTCTGTCTTTGTCAGTCTGTCTGTCTTCTCTTTCTGTCTTTGTCAGTCTGACTGTCTTCTCTTTCTGTCTTTGTCAGTCTGTCTGTCTTCTCTGTCTTTGTCAGTCCGTCTGTCTTCTCTTTCTGTCTTTGTCAGTCCGACTGTCTTCTCTTTCTGTCTTTGTCAGTCTGTCTGTCTTCTCTTTCTGTTTTTGTCAGTCCGACTGTCTTCTCTTTCTGTCTTTGTCAGTCCGACTGTCTTCTCTTTCTGTCTTTGTCAGTCCGTCTGTCTTCTCTTTCTGTCTTTGTCAGTCCGACTGTCTTCTCTTTCTGTCTTTGTCAGTCCAACTGTCTTCTCTTTCTGTCTTTGTCAGTCCGTCTGTCTTCTCTTTCTGTCTTTGTCAGTCCGACTGTCTTCTCTTTCTGTCTTTGTCAGTCTGTCTTCTCTTTCTGTCTTTGTCAGTCCGACTGTCTTCTCTTTCTGTCTTTGTCAGTCTGTTTGTCTTCTCTTTCTGTCTTTGTCTGTACGCCTGTCTTCTCTTTCTGTCTTTGTCAGTCTGTCTGTCTTCTCTTTCTGTCTTTGTCAGTCTGTTTCTCTTCTCTTTCTGAATTTGTTGGTCTATCTTCCTTTTCTGTCTTAGTCTGTCTGTCTGTCTGTCTCTTCTCTTTCTGTCTTTGTCAGTACGACTTTCTCTTTCTGTCTTTGTCAGTCCGTCTGTCTTCTCTTTTCATCCTTGCCTACTCGTCTGTGTTCTCTTTCTGTCTTTGTCTGTATGCCTATCTTCTCTTTGTCTTTTTTCCATCTGTCTGTCTTCTACTTCTGTCTTTGTCCATTCATCTGTTCTCTCTTTCTGTCTTCGTTCATCTCTCTTTTCTTTCTGTATTTGTATGTCTGTTTTCTCTTTCTGTCTCTGTCCGTGCGTCTGTCTTCAATTTCTGTCTTCGTCAGTCTCTCTTCTCTTCTGTCTCTGTCTGTCCGTATCTCTTCTGTTTTTGTCTTGGTCCGTTTGTCTTCTTTTTCTGACTTTCTTTGTCCATCTGTCATCTCTTTCTGTCTTCGTCTGTCCGTTTTCTCTTTCTGTCCGTCTGTTCCCATCTCCAGGTTAGTCAGTCACGTGACTGGATCACCTCGATCGGGAGGGGAGGGGGAGGGAAAGGGTGAGAAAAAGAAGGGGAAAAAAATGAATCTCTCTTTTGATCAAAAGCCAGAAAGAAAGACAGCAAGAAAAGAAAAAGAGAAAGAAAACCAAGAAACCGGTGAAACGGAACAAAATTTCAAATAAAAGATAAAATAAAAATGAGCGACACTGGTGGAGTCACAAACACACTCAACTGACTCATACTCTCGGTAACTACGGTTGATGAAAATAGTTATGTATGATCCATCACAATTACTGCCCTCCCCCCACTCCCCCATCCCCAACGCTGCAATCAATTCACAGATATAATTAAAATCTAAAGACAGCGGGAACACACACACACACACACACACACACACACACACACACACACACACACACACATTCTCCGTGCAGCCATCCTTCCTTTAGGAAAAAAGAAAAAGAAAGAAAGAATGAAGAAAAAAAAAAACCTGTGAAAATTTGGTTGGTGGAATAACAGACAACCAAGCATAGCACCTTGGTTCACACCCGTATGACCCAAAATTCTTTCAATCTACCAATCAGAATAAAAAGAAAAGTGACCAACAGAACAAAAACACTTACCTGGTTATGCCGGGATATAATCCAAACTTCAGAAAGACACACTTCACAGAGTAAAATAAATAAATAAACAAATAAAAAGGGGGGAAAAAAGAACTCTCATCCATAAGACATCAGGGTACAATTCTGCTTGCCAGCTAGTACACTTGTCGATGTCGGTCTGCCTGCCTCTTCCCTGAGTATCTTTAGGAATGACAGGCTCTGCTATATAAGGCCTTCTTCAAGTCTTCGCGCGAGGTGTCGCTTTGTCTGTGAAGAATACCTCGTGATCTCGAGGCGTTGAGAGTTAGTTAGCTTGTTCACGGGAGAGTGTGGTCCACGAAGAACACCTCGTGATCATCAGGTATTGGCAGACAGCTCGTTCGGAGACAGTCTGGACCGCTGCAGTGTAGGCACAGCGGCGTTCAACCAGCGCTACGTTTGACTACACTTTCGTACCTTTCGTTATCTTTTACTGCTTTTTGCTACTTTTTGTTTACTGATTTCTTACTGCATAAGTGTTCTTGTTGTTGTTCTTATTCTAGTTTTTTTTTTTCCCTTCTTCTTCTTCTCATTTTTAGGACTAATTTAATTATTTATCGTATTATTACTGGTTTTTTTTTTTGTTTTTGTTTGTTTGTTTTTTGTTTTTTTTTGCTGTCCCAACCTCTGCGCCACCTCAGCGGCAGTGCACCCACGCCGCTCATTCCGACACCCCGTCCACAGCCACAGCCCGGTCGGCCCCGCCGCAGCCCCGGCACCGGCAATCCACAGGGAGCAGTCAATGTCAAGTCGTGAAGAGGCAACCCACCGGAGGAGACACTGCACTGCTGCCGAGTCACTTCGGTGGTGTTCAGTGGCGCCTGTTCTGATCTAACATACGCAGGACACCACCTACTAAGCCCCCTACTGACGACAATAATTGCTTAGTCGCGGAGCCGGCGTGAGTGACCTGTCCCTCCGGAGGGCGCCACCACGTCCGTCCAACGACAGCCCCCATGGACTCGCCGATACCGGTGACCCCGACGGAACCAAACCAAGGCCACAGACGTGGAGAGGACATCGAAATTGAGGTCACCATGAGAGCAGGGCATGAAGGGCCACAGAATTTGGGACATTTTTTTTTTATGCTGATCGATGAGAATGAGGATGATTAAGATGATGCTACGGATTTCCATTTCGGTCTGAGACTACATGACAGGGCTGTGCTCTACGCTTCCTTTCATAATATATCCCGGCGTCAACCAGGCCCGAGAGATACACGCACCTGCAGTGTTGGTCAGGAAATTTGAGCAACACTCAGAAACGCATCCATTAAGTGGATGAAACTCGACT
>CM065732.1:43146209-43148709 GCA_033310375.1 Conus canariensis | reverse complement strand
AATCATATCACGTATATGCACGTCATGGAGGCATCAAGCAGAGACAGGGAGACAGATAAGTAAATACAGATGTAGACGACAGGGGAAGGAGAAAGAGACGGTAATAATTGTCGGACAGAATGGCTGCGCAAGGACAGTATAATTGTCGACAGAATGTGCTGGCGCAAGGCACAGTAATAATTGTCGGACAGAATGCGCTGGCGCAAGGGACAGTAATAATTGTCGGACAGAATGCGCTGGCGCAAGGGACAGTAATAATTGTCGGACAGAATGCGCTGGCGCAAGGACAGTAATATTGTCGGACAGAATGCGCTGGCGCAAGGGACAGTAATAATTGTCGGACAGAAGGGGCTGGCGCAAGGGACAGTAATAACTGTCGGACAGAATGCGCTGGCGCAAGGGACAGTAATAATTGTCGGATAGAAGGGGCTGGCGCAAGGGACAGTAATAATTGTCGGACAGAATGCGCTGGCGCAAGGGACAGTAATAATGTCGGACAGAATGCGCTGGCGCAAGGACAGTAATAATGTCGGACAGAAGGGCTGGCGCAAGGGACAGTAATAACTGTCGGACAGAATGCGCTGGCGCAAGGGACAGTAATAACTGTCGGACAGAATGCGCTGGCGCAAGGGACAGTAATAACTGTCGGACAGAATGCGCTGGCGCAAGGGACAGTATAACTGTCGGACAGAAGGGCTGGCGCAAGGGACAGTAATAATTGTCGGATAGAAGGGCTGGCGCAAGGGACAGTAATAATTGTCGGACAGAATGCGCTGGCGCAAGGGACAGTAATAACTGTCGGACAGAATGCGCTGGCGCAAGGGACAGTAATAACTGTCGACAGAATGCGCTGGCGCAAGGACAGTAATAACTGTCGACAGAATGCGCTGGCGCAAGGGACAGTATAATTGTCGGACAGAATTCACTGGCGCGCACGTTGTGCATCGTTTCTCTCAACAGCAACAGTAATCAGTATCCTTGTCTCCATCTTTCGTTCTCTGTTTGTTGTTTGTTTTTTTCTTTTTAAACAGCGACGGTCCGATTATTCGCCAATATTCATTGGCTCTTCAAGGCGAATGAACACTTCTGGAGCAACACACATGAATGCACACACACACACACACACACACACACACACACACACACACACACACACCACACACATAGACGGACAGATAGGAACGCGCGCGCGCGAGCACACACACACAAGCGCGCGCGCACACACACACACACAGATAGACACACGCACTCTGTCTTTCTTTCTTTCTCTCTCTAACTCACACACACACACACACACACACACACACACACACACACACACACACACACACACACACTGGGAGCCGGAATAGCTCAGTGGTATAGCGCCGGATTCGTAATCTTGGAGTTGCGGGTTCGAATCTCCGCCGGGCCGTTTCCGAACGGGGGGATTTGTCCCTCGGATTTAACACCGGTTCTGACTCCATTTCCCATACAGTCCTTCGAATGAGACTATAAACCGAAGTTCCGTGTGTGAACGCACGCATAACATCTTGCACACACGTAAAATCCTATCACCAATTTTCGGAAGAGAAGGCCAGTTTGGCCGTTGGTATGGATGACACGTTACACATAGCATGCTCCTTCCCCGAAGCTGGAGTGTGGCTGCCTTAATGGCGGGATAAAAAACGGTCATACACACAAAACTCCACTCCCTATACAGGGGGTGTCCACAGGAGTATCAGCCTGCGTACGCAGAAGAAGAACACACACACACACACACACACACACACACACACACACACACAACACACACACACACACACACACACACACACATATATACACACGCGGACAGACGGAAAGACAGATAGACTGACAGACAAATTCTCTCTCTCTCTTTCTCTCTCTTTCTCTCTCTCTCTCTCTCTCTCTCTCTCTCTCTCTCTTTCACACAACACACACACACACACACACACACACACACACACACACACACACACACACCCCTCACCACCACCACCACCATCACCACCATCCCCATCTCACCGGCAATCATGTTGTCGCGGGAATTGGACGAGGGCCTAGCGAGATGTGAAAACCAATCCGATTGGCCGACAATTTTGTAGGGTGAAAATGACAGGGCCTCGTTTGGACGCTTGTCGATTTCACGTGGCGAGTTGACAGGTTCCTATGGCGACTGCCTCTCTCTCCCATCCGGTGCCCTGCCTGGTTCGCCTGACAATGGTCAGTGGAAGTTTAGGGAAGTGAAAGGGAGGAAGGGGGTGGATTAGGGCTTGGTGATGGGACGTGGGGATGGGGGGGGGCTGGGGGGAGGGTGGGGAGGATGAGGAAGTGTGTGTGTAGGGGGGGGGAGGGGGGGGGGGGGGGGGGGGGATAGTCGAGAGAAAGGGAGAAGAGGGCGCGAGAGGGCGAGAGTGGGTGCAGGGGCAGAGGGTGAGGAACGGGGGAGGGGGAGGGTGGGGTGGTGGTGGTGACGGTGATGATACAAGAAGATATA
>CM065732.1:43133709-43141209 GCA_033310375.1 Conus canariensis | reverse complement strand
TTGAATGTGAAATTAAAGCAAAAGACATGACCTAAGTGTGATGTTTTCTGAATTCAGCGGATGTTGTTATGTGTACTAATGCTGTAAGTTACAAGCTACAAATTGCAAATCTTCCCCATCACATGCAGTAAATTACACTGTTGAAAGTTTCATTACATTTTCTTAGATTACCTTCCGCTTCTTGATCGCCAAAATTACGTTTTCGAAAGAGCCATTTCCATAGTCACGCTCAGCTGTGGATAATGCAACTGGTTCGTTCGATCCGACGAGCGCCCGGTATAGTTGTATGTGCTCACAATAGACCGTACCACTACAGCTCTGCCGGGCAGTTATGTGGCTGAATAATATTGAGCGAAGGGGGATAAGCCATCAACTATTTAGGCGGGAGCATTGTTGTTCGACTTCCAAGATGTGGCCGCCCACCAAAACATTAATGCCCTAAGGCCTTGCTTAAGAAATCGAGTATTTATAGACTGGTGCAATTAGCTTGTTTTAATTTCTGTTGTGTCTGAGAGTTGATTGTCCTCATTTTCTTTCATATGGCCATCAAGGTACAAGCCAGGTGGTTCCAAGCAGACAGTTAAAAATCAAATGAATGGGACTATTTGGGCACTTTCAGCTGGCGCAAAGATAGGGTTACGGGTGAGTGCAAAGGCTTGAAATGTGACGTCAACTAAGGGGAAGGTCATGTATTTGAAGACTGTGATTTCATCAGTGACCATCACCACAAACATGGAAAATGATTGGTGGGGGTTATTCTTTTGATCAATTATCAGTTTAAGATTAAATGCTGGCTCAAAACTATGGTAGGCCTCAAAACGCTTATATGGATTATACAGTGTTTTAGGGTAAAACCCTAATTGTGGCGTGTGGCCTGTTCAAATACATGGAGTATGTGAACAAGAAGCTGTCGAGTTACTGTGGTGCGAAAGGACCTTGAAGGTTTCGTGGTAGCATGCTCCGAGCTTGCACTTCGTTTGACTTTTCTTTTTCAGTTGGCCGCAGAACTCTTTGGTCCTTGAGGGGAGAAACCGGTCTGATTGTGAGAGTGTGCACTTTCGTTTCTTTCCTTTCTTTTTTTCATCTTTCTCTTGAGTGTGCTTCTCATGCCTTCCATCACTGGCAATGGATTCTTCTTCTTCTTCTTCTTTTGCTTCTTCTTCCTCTTCTTCTTCTTCTTTCTTCTTCTTCTTGCCCTGAAAAAAAAGAAGAAACGGTTTGGTTGGTTTGGTTGTGATGCACTAACCGAAATTGAAATGAATCTTTTCCCTCAAATTCCTCGTCTTCTCTTTTGTCATCATCATCGTCATCGTCGTCAACATGATCATCATCATCAACAACGAGAGAGAGAGAGAGAGAGAGAGAGAGAGAGAGGAGAGGAGGAGGAGGAGGAAGAAGAAGAAGAGGAGGAGGAGGATTATGATGTTGATCACACACACACACACAACACACACACACACACACACACTACAGAGTGAGAGAGAGAGAGAGAGAATACTCCCAGACAGACAGACGGACGGACGGATGGACAGACAGACAGACAGACAGACAGACAGACAGACACACACACACACACACACACACACACACACACACACACACACACACAGACGGACAGACAGCAACTCAGGAACCGAACCCAAACGATATCCCATTACCCACACCGATACATTTCACACAGACAGTCTGCAATTGACAACGGGGTCAAGTGGGCCTGACCCCGGCGCGCGCGCGCCCGACTCGGAAACGAGGCTGACATTTGCGGGCCGGGTTCCGCTACCGTCGAGCTGGCGTCGATGTTGACGCCCGGAGCTGGGTGCTGGTCCATCAGTCTTGTGATGTGATACGGGGCTTCCAGACTGCATGACACACATTCCAACCAGCAGGGGGGCTTAGCGGATCTGTATATTATAGTCGGCACGGTGGCCGTTTCCACCGGGACTGGGGCGAAAGGTGCGAACCTTTTTTTTTTCTTCTTTTAATTGGTATTTATACACACACACACACACACACACACACGCGCGCGCGCGCGCGCGCGTGCGCGCACACGCACACACACACACATACATGTACATATGTATATCACACACACACACACACACACACACACACACACACACACACACACACACACACGTTTATCGATCGATAGTTATCTCTGTCTATTTAGCTATCTATCTATCTATCTATCTATTAATCAGATTTAGTAGTGTGGGAAAACAAGTACAGACTAACAATTTCTCCGTCATCATATCAAGGACATGGTAAAGATAAATATGAAAAAAAAGGGGGGGGGGGGGGGTTCGGGGGGGGGGGGGGGGGAGGGGACGGGGGAGATCGGAGAGAAAGAAAACGGGGATGTAAAATCATGGTGTTAGATTATAGATTTAAAATCCTTCAGCAGCAGCATATAGGAAACATCGCAGACGACCTTGAAACCAGAACCATTCGCATCACCTGCTCAGAGACCTTTCGTCTACTGATTCGGACTCATCAGTGAGAGACGGCTGATTGTTTGTCTGTGCTACTACCTTGGCATCAACGGAAGTTGTGTCACAGTCAATAATTCTATGGTATTCTCAACACAACAAAAAGCTCCATAGACATGTATCTTGTACAAAGTTCTCAACGGAAGAGAAAAAAGAAAACGAAAAAAAAAGAAAGTAGTAAAAGGACAAACAAAAGCACATGCATATGGGCATGTAGTGAGATCCAATGGCCTTGCTGTTTATTTACATACTTCTTTTTTTTCTCTTTCAGCTGCCGTGCCACCTCAGTGGCATTAATAATGCAGTTAGAAAGGGATGCTCCTGCCAAAAGCTCATCGGAATCTTCTACAGGCAACTTCTTTCCATTACGTTCGCAGCCTTGCAAAGCGTCTAGCTTTAAAATGATTCATCTCTCTATCAAACGACACGTAGGTTTCTAGCTGATGACTGTCAACTGACTTAATGCCATCTCTTCACCCTCCCCCCTCCCACCCCACGTCTCCTTGCCTTCCCCCTCCTCCAATTTTTCACTTATCACCTTCCCACACTACCCCACGGCCTCAACCCCACCATCCCTCGCCTTCCTCCCTGTTGGCTCACGTGTTCATTACAGACCATCATAGCAAATGAACATAAACACAAGTCAATCTTTTGTGTGAGGAAAATGAAAACGCAATGCTTTCTCTTCTGACTAAAAAAAACACAAACAACAACAACAACAACAAACAGTTCTTATTTGTTTGTGCTCCTCTTGTCTATATGTATGATAGACGAATGGGTGCCGCTAGTAGCATCCGTTTAGAAATGATGGGTTTTGAGTGTGTTCACTACGGGCGTTAGAGTAACTGTGGGGGTGTTTCTGACCCCCACCCACACCTACATCCCTGCACCCCTCCCCCTCCCATCCTCTCCAGCCCTTCTGACCATCCCCGTCTACTTCCACGGCATTTTTGATTAGCACAAGGGACGGGGAGGGGGGGGGGGGGGGGGAGGGGGCTCAAAAACATACGCCATAGAAAACGTCATCAGGGACGTATGGGAGACGATAACAATGCACTGCAAGGGCCCGCTATCCTCCCCCCCCCTACACCCCCCCCCCCTTCTATTCCCCAGCCCTCTCCCACCTTTCTCCCATCGTCCCCTATCCCCACCCCCCTTTCCACTCTCCGGCTTGCTTTCCCTCTCTGTGAGTATTCGGCGAATGGACATTTCCTAAACGCGTTAAGTTCATCTGCTGTCCTCCATACCCACCCAACACTCTGCCCTCAAACTGTTGTGTATGTGTTTGTTTATTTACTTATCTATTTATCTGTTTCTTCATTTATTTATCAACTTACTGTTCTTTTTGTTTTGTTGGGGCCAGTTGTATTCATATACAGAGAAACTGGAAATACCCGCTGAGCGAATTGATCGGTCCTCTGAAAAAATACCGAGTGAGCTGACCTCACCACCATCTCACGACACCTCGTTCCATCTCCTCTCTCTCTCTCTCTCTCTCTGTCTCTCTCTCTCTCTGTCTCTCTCTCTCTCCTCCTCCTCCTCCTCCTCCTCCTGTAACTGAACCAGCAACAGCAACAGCGAGCCGGGAAAGAGGAGTGTGTGTATGTGTGTGTAAGGGGGGGGGGGGGGGGGGGGGGAGAGATGAGGGATGAGGAGGGGGCGGAGAGAGAGGGAGGCAGGGGACGTAACTCTTTTGCCGGTAGCGTCATCCATCTGCCTGTATCTAGGAAGATAGGAAACGGTTAATCTGTGTGTTTATTCGTTGTTGTTTTTGTTGTTGTTGTTGTTGTTGTTTTATTAAAGCATTTTGTCAGTAGGCACGTAAAAATATCCGGAATGAAATTGACATCTAGGTTCTGCCCCAATTACCAAACAATTCGGTCATATGTTGTGAATTTTCATTCTCCTCATCCTCTACCTGTGTCCAGTCAACCACACAGACAGACGAACAGAGAGACAAACAAACGTAGACAGACAAACACGATAGGACAAACCAAGACATGGCTGTGAGCGGAGAGTGAAAATGAGTGCCGGGGAAAATAATAATTAAATTTGTTTGAAAAATATCTTTCTCTAAAGAAAGAAGTTCGGGAAATGATTACACTTACTGCAAAAAAAAAAAAAATCTTTTCAGTTCCAATGGAACACTTTTTTTCGCAACCAGTCGTAGAAAATATGATTTTTTTTTTTTTAAATGAAGATTTCATGATTTATATAGCTTGTACAGTGAACACTCAGCTAAGGCAAACTTTAACAGTTACTATTTGTACCTATTTACCCAATCTGTCTCTGCATTATAAGAAATCCAAATAATTCGCCGAATAAGCACGTATGCTAGATTTTCCCTACGGTAGCCTTTCTCCTGATGGAACAAATCCTTAATGCTGTAGTGACTGGGCTGAACACAGACACAGACACACACAAACACACAGACACACACGCACACGCACGCACACACACACCACACACACACACACACACACACACACACACACACACACACACACACACACACCACACACACACAGAAAGGGAGGGAGAGATTCAGATTCAGATGTCTCATTCAGTACGGCCCTAAGGCCCCAGAGAGAGAGAGAGAGAGAGAGAGAGAGAGAGAGAGAGAGAGAGAGAGAGAGAGAGAGAGGAATATGTTTAAATTTCCAAAGGGTTCCAAATTTGAGATGCGTAACAAATCTGGTCTCTAGTATGCTATGTAATTGTGTATGCAAATTGCAAACGGAATTGCTTGTTCCTTTAGGAATAAGAAATGCACGTGGTATAATCCTCGTCGTAGAGTTGCTCTCTGACGTATTCTATCCGTTTGTTTTCAACTATCGTTTTTCTTTCTATTTCTGTGTACAAATTATCTACCAGTGCACAAATACAGACAAGTGAACACACACATTATGTCAACACACACACGCACGCACACACACACACACACACACACACACACACACACACACACACACACACACACACACACATCATATATATATATATATATATATGTATATATATATATATAAATGTGTATATATATATATATATATATATATATATATATATATATGTATACCCTGTTTAATACTAAGTCAATCAATAAACTATTTACTGGTATTATTAGCCGACTGCTTGCACGGTTCGGGCATGTATCTTGCCATGACTCCTTGTCCAACACCATCTTACATGATACAGTGAGGAAGTGACATGTGTCTCGCCATGACCCCTTGTCCAAGACTGTCATATACAGTACAGAGAGTGGACATGTACTGTCATATACAGTACAGAGAGTGGACATGTACTGTCACATACAGTACAGAGAGTGGACATGTACTTCACCATGACTCCCTGTCCAAGACCATTCTACAGTATACAGTTTGTTGTGGACATGTACCTAATTATGACTACCTGTCCAAGACCATTCTACAGCGTACAGTTGAAAGTGGATATGTCTCACTGTCGCTCTCTGTCCAAGACCATTCCACAGTATACAGTTGAAAGTGGATATGTCTCACTGTCACTCTCTGTCCAAGACCATTCTGTACAGTTGGTTGTGGACATGTACCTAATTATGACTACCTGTCCAAGACCATTCTACAGTATACAGTTGGTTGTGGACATGTACCTGATTATGACTACCTGTCCAAGACCATTCTACAGCGTACAGTTGAAAGTGGATATGTCTCACTAAATCTCTCTGTCCAATATCATTCTACAGTATACAGTTGGGTGTGGACGTGTACCTGATAATGACTACCTGTCCAAGACCATTCTACAGGGTACAGTGGAGGATGGACAAGTATCTCACCGTGACTCCCTGTCCAAGACCGTTCTACAGCACACACTAGAGGGTGGGCATGTACCTCACCATGATTCCCTGTCCAAGATCATTTTAAAGGGTTCACTGGAGAGTGATCATATCTTGCCATGTTTTCCATTCCAAGACCATTCTACAGGATACGGTGGAGGGTTATCATGTAACTTGCTATGTCTTCCAGCCAAGACCATTCTACAGGGTACAGTGGAGGATATCATGTATCTTGCCATAGTCCAAGACCATTCTACAGGGTACAGTGGAGGATATCATGTATCTTGCCATGTCTTCCAGTCCAAGACCATTCTACAGAATACGGTGAAGTCTGGACTGGACGTTCCAGAATCAGACCGAAGACGTCATAGAGTAACACCACATGGTTATACTACCTCTGCCTTGCTACGCATGACCGAGGATAGAGGGCGGAGGAAGTAAAACACGTTCGTCACAATACTGTCCACAGATAATAAACAAAACAAACAACAAAAAGGAAAAACCAACTGTCCACAGATAACACTAAATAGATCAATGAAGTTTTTTTAAAAAAAATATACAAGAGGCGCAGAAGAAGGAGCTGGAGTGGGCCTCTGTTTTAGCTTCTTTCTGTTTAGGTATTGACTCAGTCTTTGACTCCTGTCAATTCAAAGTAGTTTGTAGGGAAGAGAGACAGGGAAAAAGAACATTTTATGATTATTTTCTTTGTTCTTTTTATCCTCTCTTTTCGCACCATAGAGAAACGTGCAACAACAACAACAACATAAATAAAAAATAAACGAGCCCTTCTAATTGTCTCTGGCCGGATACGTTGAAACACGTCTTGTGATTGGTCGACCCAAACCACGTGCGGATGTGTGCTCGTGTCTGAACGCTCTTTGCGCGTGAGTGTGCGCGCAAAGTGTGCACGTTTAACGAGCTTGTAATCCAAGACTTCTTTCTGTGGGCTATGTCAACACAAATATACGCAGCATGCACCTTGTAACTTGCAGAGGACATGGGAAACGTTTCAGATTTCCCCTGTCGTCGTATCAGCCGTCATGCTGTGGTAAACACTCGGCATTAACAACACTGCTGTGTTGCCAGTTCCATATATTGACCTTCGGATGACAAGTGTTTTTCTTCTTTCTTTTCTGTCCATCTATCCATCTGTCTATCTGTCTGTCTGTCTATCTATTTATCTATCTGTCTATCTATCTT
>CM065732.1:43118709-43131209 GCA_033310375.1 Conus canariensis | reverse complement strand
GCGGTTGGCAATCCCTAAATAGGGTGAGAGTGTGAAGAAACACGAGCCACCGCACTATCTCCGCTTCCATGACGTAATCTCACTCTTTCTGTTCCAATTAAATTGTCTTCTATTGGTTAAGGCAGTGGGTCAGATAAGGACGTAACACTTCTTCCCGTTATGGCTGCTTGTGAATGGTGCTTGTGTGTTCATGTTGTCATGAATGACCTCATTTATTAAATATGGTAAACAACAAACAAACAAACAAACAAACAAACAAACATAAACGAAACCTCTTAATTTTATTACTCAGGCATGAGCGAACCACTTATTTAATTACTAAGAACTTCACATCACAAATGGTGACGGGCATTCCTAACGATAAAAGAAATACGATACAAATCAAGAAAAGGTTGAACCTAATATGTTTACGAATATATCTCGGAGTAGGGGGGGGGGGGGGGGGGGGGGATGGGGAGCGGAGGGGAGGGGGAGGGGGAGGGGATGGGGGGGGGGGGAGCCGTTCGGGATTTCCCGTTATTTGTTATTAGCTGATATATTTAGAAGTCTGTTTCTAAGTGATGATGGAGAGAATCGCGGTGGAATAATGAAAGTTTTCGCTGCCCAGTTTAGGTGGCCACTCTAACACTGTAAACAGGACGAGATATTAATCACCAATCGCGTCAAAGTTGATAAACAGACAGCCAATCGCGTAGCTCCGATATACGAGGATCTACAAACACAGAGGGAAAAATACAAGTGCAAGTGTACGCCGCATATTTTATAGTTTATTTCATGCAATGTCTAAACAAAGTGATTCTGTGCTCTTTCAACGAGTGTTTTTGTGCTATTTGAATGAGTGTTTTGTGCTATTTGAACGGGTGTTTTATGCGACTTGAACAAGTGTTTTTGTGCGATTGGAATAAGTGTTCTTGCGCAATTTGAACAAGTGTGTAGTGCTATTTGAACAAATGGTTTTGTATTATATGAACAAAGTGTTTTGTGCAATTTGAACAGGATCGTATATTTCATAGAGCTCTTCGGATAACGTGTTCGGTGTCCTTAAAGAGATTACTGTCATTAACGGGTACAAAAAGTTTAAATGAACAAATCTGACGTCAATTCAACACATGAATTAATCAGAAGCAGACTGATATATTGTTACCTACACCGAAACCGATGTAAGTGCGACAAAACAGCGAAAACAAAACGTATGACGTAAAATGTCAGTAATAAACTTCTATCTACAGGCAACTTCTGTTTTGTCACGTTTAAAAGGGGGCCAGAATAGCTCAGTTGGTAGAGGGACGGACTCGTAATCCAAGGGTTGCGGGTTCGAATCTCCGACGGGCCGTTTCGGTACAGAGGGATTTTTCCCTCGGAGTTAACATTGGTTCTGACTTCATTTCCCATACAGTCTTCGAATGAGACTATAAACCGAGGTTCCGTGTGTGAACGCACGCATGAAATCTTGCACACACGTAAAATCCCATCACCAAGTTTCGGAAGAGAAGGCCAGTTTGGCCGTTGGTATGGATGACACGGTACACATAGCATGCATTTCCCCGAAGAAGGAGTATGGCTGCCTTAATGGCGGGATAAGAAAAAACGGTCATGCACACAAAACTCCACTCCCTTTGTTGGGCAGATGGGATTAATCCCTGCCTGTCTATACAGGGAGTGTCCGCAGGAGCATCAGCCTACGTACGCAGAAGAAGAAGAAAAAGTCACGTTAAAAAAAATCTTGATGAGGGAAAGGATGTGCCAGTCAGGTCCGAGATTAATCCTGATTACAAAACGAATTTGACCACAGGATTACACAACTTATTAAAAAAAAAAGTCACAAAAACAGGGTGGAAAAGGTAATCCGAGGGAACAGAGTGACCAAACGTTTCGGGCCTTAAACCCTTTCTCCATGGTAAAGAACTCTGAGAAACAGAAATTTAGAAGAGGGAAAGGTGAACACAGATCATGGTAGGAGCAAACTCAAGTGAAGTGGCTGATTAGTTTGACGTCAATCCTGATTCATTTGACGTCAGAGTGGTGCCGTTAAACGTTGTGTACACATTAGTGATGGTGGTTCTCTTTGTTCTTGCCGTACACACGTTTCGAGTTTGCTTCCCGTTTGAAACGTAGCCCGTTAGCGACACCTTTCCCTGTTAGGGACATTGGTCCCGTTAGCGACACCACATATGCCAGAGACGTCTCCTATGATGATTATGATAACGATGATTGTAATGAGTATACCACTGTGTGTGTGTGTGTGTGTGTGTGTGTGTGTGTGTGTGTGTGTGTTGTGTTGTGTTGTGTTGTGTTGTGTGTGTGTGTGTGTGTGTGTGTGTGTGTGTTGTGTTGTGTTGTGTTGTGTTGTGTGTGTGTGTGTGTGTGGTGTGTGTGTGTGTGTGTGTGTGTGTGTGTGTGTGTGTGTGTGTGTGTGTGTGTGTGTTCTTCCCCCGTTTATTTATCGTCCGAATCGTGGATCCAAGACAGATGTCATTTGAGAAACAGAGGCCAGAAAATGACAGAATTAGCTTTCTGAGTACGGAGGCTTACTGCTCTGTCTGTCTGTCTGTCTTTCTTTCTTTCTTTATGTTTTATCTAATTATGTTTTTATTGACTTGTTTATTTACCTATAGTTTTTAACCGGGTGTCAAATTTCAGCGGAATGGTTAGCGTTTTCTGTACAGCCTCATTTCACCCATTTCAGTGACGCCAACAGTTCAGCCACCATGTTTTGAACTGCTGTGTAGGCTACATGCAGACATCGACTGGTTTATTTTTCAGGAAAGCGTCTTTCCTTCGAGTTGACATCCCTGAAAAGGCCTCAGTGTTTGGCGGCCAGGCTACAATAACAAAACTAACCTAACGTTAGCAACCATCAATCAACTGCTGTTTTTTATACGTACAGTCTGTTTTGTTCCTCTTTCAGGATGGGACGTTTCCTCCCCAGGGGAACATTACCTTGTGGTCGGCTCAGCTGTAAAAATATAAGTTCAGTAAGTAACGGACAATTCGAGGCACTTGATAAAGTGCCAGAACAAGGCTTCGGTCTTTCACTGCTGTGTTTATTACAGACAAGCCGGCGGAGAGTTTGTGCCACCAACACTCCTTCTATTCTCACACCCAACACATGATGGAGTGATCTCACAGCTAACATACATTCGTCTGGTCGTCGGGGTACCAATCAAGGAAGTGAAGTCAGCTTGTCAGTTAGGGAACACACACACACGCACGCACGCACGCACGCACACACACACACACACACACACACACACACACACACACACACACACACACACACACACACACACACACACACACTCGTGCATAATACATTAATCCATCCATCCATTTATTCATCCATCAACCCATCAACACATACATGCACATGCATACATACATACATACATACTTTAATTCTACAGCGGAACTGAGCATGGAGAACAGCGGTAAGAAAATATTATCATATCATAGAGTATAATTATCGTCAATTGTAGTATTTACTTGCCGCTGTTTTCTATACTCAGTTCCTTTGTTAAACAAAGTATGTATACATGTACGCGTGACCAACAGAGAGGCACAGCGACAAAGCCGGGTGAAGTTTGTAGCAGAAGCAGTGCGACTTAGGTAACACACTTCTTACCATCTTTCCCCACACTTGTTCGCCCGCTCTTTCCCCTTCTCTGTACTCAACCCTTTTCCACCCCTCCTTGCCAGCACGCGCGCGCGCGCGCCACACACACACACACACACACACACACACACACACGCACGCACACACACACACACACACACGCACGCACGCACGCACGCACACACACACACACACACACACACACACACACACGCACGCACACACACACACACACACACACACACACACACACACACACGCACGCACGCACGCACAACACACACACACACACACACACACACACACACACACACACACACACACACCACAACACACACACACACACACACACACACACACACACACACACACACACACGTATGCGCGCACGCGCTCGCTCACAAACGTGCACACATACCACAGCACACAACACCACACACACACACACACACACACACACACACACACACACACACACACACACCACCACCACCACCACCACCACCACCACCACACCTTTCACACCCCACCACCACACACACACACACACACACACACACACACACACACACACACACCTCTCTCTCTCTCTCTCTCTCTCTCTCTCTCTATGCTAAGAGGCAGTCCAGATGTGTTGGTCAGTGTGAAGTGGGTGGACAATCTGGTGCACGGCCGGCCATGAGGGAGCGGACACACTGTGTGGGGGAGACGTTAATCAGGGTGATGGCGTCAGACAGGCTGCCTGCATCTCCATCAAAGTTGTGTGACGCGTTGTTTGCGTTGACCGGTAAATGACGTCTTTGTTCTTTGTGACGTCGATGGGCAGTCTGTCTGTCTGTTTGTCTGTCTGTTGTTATTTTGTTCTGTCATTTTTGAAACTCTCTCTGTCTTGTCTCTGTCTCTCTCTGTCTCTGTCGTCTGTCTGTCTGTCTGTCTGTCTGTCTCTCCTCTCTCTCTCTCTCTCTCTCTCTCTCTCTCTTTTGCTTAAATTCGTTTTATCCTGTCTTTCATCTATTCTCTCTTTTACAGCTTCTTTCTTTCTTTCTTTCTTTCTTTCTTTTTTTTTTTTCTTCTCAAGGCTGTGAAGGGATAGTGTGTGAGTCAGCTTTGTTAAAACAAAATTGAAATTGAAAGCTGAAAATCTGTTTCTTCTTCAGCGTTTTGTTTAGTTGTTCTTCGGTTTTAAATAAGTCCTTCTTCATTCTTTTTCCTTCTACTCTTTTTCTTTCTCTACTTCTTTCTTTCCTCTTTCCGCCTTCTTTCTTTCTTTCTTTCTTTCTTCTTTGTCTTCTTTTCCAGCGTCTTCTTTCTTTTGTCTGTCTGTCTGTCTGTCTGTCTGTCTGGGCTCTCTCTCTCTCTCTCTCTCTCTCTCTCTCTCTCTCTCTCTCTCTGTTCGGAGTTCAGAGAGTTCAGCTCTCTCTGTCTCTCCAAACACTGAAAGGTCTGGTTTGGGTCAACTTGGCTTTCATAAAATTGAAAGCGAAAATTAAAAGCTTCTTCCTTCTTCTGCAACTTCTTCTGTCTCTCTGCTCTGCTTTCCCCCTCGTTTATACTTTCTCTTTTTTTTTTTCTCTCTTCCACATCTCTCCCCCACCCCCACCCCCACCCCCCACCCCCGCCCTCTTTTTTCTTCTTCTTTCTTTCCCTTTCTTCTGGTTTTTTTTTTTTTATCTTCTTCTGTCATTCTTTCGTTCTTCATTTCACTTTTCATTCTTTGTGTGTGTGTGTTTTCCCCTTGCTGTTCCTCTTCTTATTTGTTTCTTCTTCTTTCCTTTCTTTTCTTCTTTTTAGTTATATCTCTCCTGTCTTCTTCTGATTGTTTCTTCTTCTTCTTTCTTTCTTTCTATCTCTTCTTGTTTCTTCTTCGTCTTTTTTCCATTATTTCTTGTTGTTGTTCTTCTTCTGCTTCTTCATTTTGTTGTTGTTGTTTTTGTTGTTGTTGTTTTTGTTGTTGTTCTTCTTCTTCCTTTCATTTTTGCTCCTCTGCCTTTTTCTCCTCTTCTCATTACTCGTTTGCACGGCACTTAGGAGAATCGCTGACTCATCAGGATAGAGTTTCTGACCCTTTTTGTCTGTCTGTCTGTCTCAGCACGATCACGGGAAACCCTGGTGGAGGAAGGATACTGTTGACAACTGACAGGATTATTTTGCAGGTTCAGTATTTACATGTGAATCCGGGAAAACAGGACTGTCAAGCTCACAATGGCTTGTATCATTGGCATATAATTCTCTCTCTCTCTTACACACACACACATAGCCGCACATACACCACACAACAGAATAGAGAGAGAGTTCAGCCGCGGAACGGATGATTCACCTCACGAGAAGCAAGGAAGAAAAAAAAAAAGCTGGAGTGAACACAGTCAATTGTTTACATTGGTGGGAGAATAAGACTGTGTGACCCCGGAACCGAGGGGGGCGTTTTAGCCTGTTTGACGTTTTGGATGAGACTTTCTGTACGTTGGATGCGGTTGTTGGCGCTCTCCGTGTAGCTCGGACCAGGCTGAGCTTTCTTGTATCAAGTAAATGATACGTTTATCGAATATTAGTTATCTGTCTGCTGGCAGGCTTCCTACGCCTCTCCAGTTTCAGTCCCTCTTTTGAATTTCTTGATTATTCACGGGCAGTCACAAACCACAATGTCGTTTTGTGCTGGAGTAATCTTGATTTATAAACAATAAGCAAAAGGGGTAACTTTTGCTCCCATAAGAAAACCTGACACCGAGTAACTTTTATTCAAGACTGACACAGCCTTTTAAACTTAAATGAAGTTAGATAAATACGTAGACGAACAAGCTAATAGGGGGAAAAAAACAAGCGCAGGCCAACAACTGAACTGTCTTCGTAGTAATGACTTGTCAAAGATTTGGGTTTAAGGAGTGTGGGTGGTGGGGAGTTGAAGATGGAGAAACTGAGAACATAAAATTAAGAAAATATGTATTACAAATATGAAAACTTTTCGCCAAGTTGCATAAGGGAACCATCGTAATCCTTTTTGAAGACAAATAAATTTGTATTGCCTACTCCGAGGCCATCGTAATCCTTTTTGAAGACAAATATATTTGTATTGCCTACTCTGAGGCCTCTCGTCCACTGGATCTGAACTTATCAAAAAAAACTCGGCTGATTGTGCCTGCGCTCCTGGCGTCAAATAGAGACACACCACAGTCAATAATACCGTGGTGTTCTCACCACCAAGGGTGCAAAAAAGAATCCAATAGCACCCCCCAAAGAAGCCAGTGAAGGGTAGTAAAGGAAACCAAATGAAAGTGTGGGGAGGAAAAAAGTTGCTGAAAAACTAAAGACATTATGCAAACAGTATAAAATATAGGGGACAATCTTTGAGCCTTGAATAAAAGTAACTCTGTGTTAGGTTTTCTTATGGGAGCAAAAGTTACCCCACTTGTTTACTGTTTATTGTTTACTGTTTCCTGCCTCATTTCATTTCCAATTTCTTTTTGATTTATGTTCAAATGTCACTTTATAAAGAAAAAAAAAAAGTACGCAATTCTGATGTCAGTGTTGAAAAAAAAATATCCCTACCGAGGAAAGGTTTTCTTTTGTACCTGCTTCCTTAGCAAGAACTTCGTTCCCTCAACTTTGGAGTTTATTGACATGATCTTTGAGACATTGCTTCGTGGTGACCGCGTGTTCTATTGGCATGTTAGAACATTTTCAATATGTTTTCAGTTCACATTAAACTAGTCATCCTCAACAAAAACAAGCTCTTATGCCAGATAGGGATAGAGAAGGGAATTCTATACCGTAAAAGGGAACTCTTCTTTTAAAAACAGGAATCACTTATAGAGCTTCATTCCAATACGGAATCTGTCTTTGAAATTTCCATGTGATGACTGTGATAGACCTAACTATCAACTAAACACGACTCTGTACCTCAACAGAGAGTGAATTTAGTTTAAAAAGAAATATATTTTGTATTGCCTGTAATTATTGATCAAAATATTTGACGCGATGACTCCGAACATCACCTGCCCTACCCCGCCTCATTCACCCCTCCCGAATGTATCTCCTCCATCCATACATCTACAATGAGATCAGTATGTAATGAGTCGATGTCGATAAAAACCGCCATCTTTCTATACAGGCAAATGTACATAACATATATACATAAATGAATTGGAAAAGAATTGCTTTCATTCCCCCTTCTGCACGAGTCTTTCGGTTACAGGAAGATGTCATTCATTAATCGCATTGTATGTTCGCTTGATTTCTTAATTAAGATATTTCACAATATGTTTTCTGCAACTAAACGGGCCTGGTCATTGGATGAAAAAAAAGAGAAGGTATTCAAAGTCAACAGATGACGAGGCAAATGCCGGGGAAAAGAGGGGAGGGGACGGTGTGTGTGTGTGTGTGAGAGAGAGAGAGGGGGGGGGGGGGAGTCATTTTACCGTGGTCTAATGTGTGGCATAAGGTTGAGGAGAGGGTGAGAGGGAGAGAGCTTTTTCAGTTCTCAGTGAACGTTTTTTAGGTCAGTAGGCTAACAGGTTGTTGTTGTTGTTGTTGTTGTTGTGGTGGTGGTGGTGGTGGTGGTGGTGGTGGTGGTGGTTAGTGTGTTACGCTGCACACAGATTTGTGTATTGAATTAATCACACAACCCCATGCACCCCTCCACCATTCTTTCCTACATCTCCTCGCCTTCAGCGATGGCTATTGGCCACATGACATACTGAAGAGAGAGAGAGAGAGAGAGAGAGAGAGAGAGAGAGAGAGAGAGAGAGAGAGAGAGAGAGGGAGTGAGGGAGTTCTTGTAGCTTTAGAACATTATCATTACTATTGTACCGTCGTAGGGAAAGAATACCCATCGCTCTCCTTCCCCTTCCCCCATCCCATCCCCATCTCCAACTTAACACCACATACTTTTACATTCTCTCTCTCTCTCTCTCCTCTCTCTCTCTCTCTCTCTCTCTCTCTCTCCCGCCTCCTCCTCCTCCTCAGTCATCAAGACTTCTCCCCCACCCCCACCCCAGCCCCTCTCGGGCATTTTTCATTGTGAATTGTTCATCCATAGAACCGACGCCATCATTGCTGTGATAGGGGCTGGGCCCGGTAGTCCGACGTTTCTGTTGCTATCCCTTAGTCTTTTATTGAGGGCTCAAGATCAGACTGTCAAGTGCAGTACCATAGTTACTGACGTTTTCCTGACACCGTGACAACTAACAACTCACACCTTCAAAAAGCAGCAAGATAAATTCATTGATGGCGGCTGCTCTGTGGAAGAAGAAGAAGAAGAACTGAAGTATACTAGCACGGAGTATCACAATCACACAGGCTGTGACCCCAGCAGGCAACTAGATCTGCAACGTGGTCAAAACTTTGATGTTTTGGCCGCTTCCTCTCCCGCCTCTTAACTCGCGGTAGTTGAAAACGGAAGTGTAAGAGGTCCGAAACCACGGTTACAGTTTAGGCCGAAGGCATTTATATATGCTCTTATTACACTCCAAGATGCACCTGGCTTTTGTCAGAAGATCAACCAATACCAAAACACCGCACACTCCAGCCCTTGACCCTGTCATACCTGACTCTGAGGCAGATCTAATGTCCGTTCCTTTTGACTATATGCAAGCACCATCCACCAGATGCTGGTCCGGAGTCTCCAAGCCCAGCAGACAACAGGTAAATGGTATGAATGCTTACGATGATTGTCTGTTTCTCCATTCTACGTGCTCGAGCTGTTTAATCTCAGACTTGACCGTTAACCCCCCCCCCCCCCCCCCCCCCCCATGATCTATCTCCTGAATGACGAAACAGTGTTCCTTTTAGGATTTTGAAATGCGAGGCAATATGATCTACTGTCCCCAGAACTGGGGGAGGGGGGGGGGGGGGGGGGGGCGAGGGCAAAAACTTGAAAACTGGGAGTTAACTTCAGGGGATACATTCTGACATTCATGCAAAGATCTGTTTTGTCACTACTATTATCCACTCAAATCAGTGATGCATTATGAGTAGCAGTTAATACTTGTTTATGTTCTGGGTGTACTGCAAGTTACAATTCAGTGACACCTGAATTAAGACCAAGCAAGTAACCTGACATATTTTCATGCATGCAAGAACGACTCATCCCTGTCCTTTTTTTTTTTTTTTTTACATCTCATACTAACAACCAACCCATATTATCAAACAACTTGAGATTCATCAAAGAAGTTGTTGCTGTTATTTGTTTGAACATGTGTAATAATTCATTATGAAAATGGTTGTTGAATTCTGTATGCCTAATGAAGCTTCACTAAAGACTGCATGAATACAAGAAGGTGACAATGAAGAGATAGCACACACACATGCACATGCATGAGCGTGCGCATGTGCGTGCATGCACACACACACACACACACACACACACACACACACACACACACACACACACACACACACACACACTGACTGACTGACTGACTGACTGAAACCATTTACTGTCAGATTAACATAGTGTTGTACTGACGTTTTAAAAAGAAAAACCTTAATAAATTAATGAGAAAACGAAAATAATACAAATAACATCTGAATGATATAAAAATCATAAAGGAAAATTAACAGGGAAACATTTAACATTTGTAAGTAACATAATAAAAATCAGAAATTGTAACAATAAAGCAAATTACATCTTAACTGTACTGAAAATAATCTCTCTCTCTCTCTCTCTCTCTCTCTCTCTCTCTCTCTCTCTCTCTCTCTCTCTCTCTCTCTCTCCTCTCTCAGAACGCGCACGTGCAAAAGACATAGATTTAAACAGGATGTCAAACGTTACTATACAAGAGTTAAGGAACAGCAGAATGAGTAAAAAAATCAATCCGAATGCGTGCTCTTGTTTTGCTTTTACTTTGAAAGCCACGTCTCTAAATCTAATCATTTCACCTCTCTAGTCAGTACCGTATTTATCTATATTCGCGTCACTGGTAGAAATGGCATTAAAAAGTCCAATCTTGAGAGAACGGAACTCAATGTCGGGTCAGTTTTTGCGCACATGATTTGATATGTCTTCCGTCAGTAATGTAAAGCAGTAATCGTAACTGATCACAACGGTAAAGAAAATGGCAATTTCGCAATATTGAAACGAAGGCTGAAAATGTTAATTGCCGATTTACAGCCGGTGCCGTATGGTGCCGTCTGTGTGCAGGAGATGACTGCCAAATTTGGTCAACTTAATTTGCTTTGAAAATGCCAATGATACCGTTTACCAGTGATCCCCTCCCCTCCCCCTCTCTCTCTCTCTCTCTCTCTCTCTCTCTGTCACACACACACACACACACACACACACACACACACACACACACACACACACACACACACACACACACACACACATGTACTCGTATACGGACATTCGAAATAGGGTAATAGCAAACACACACTTTGTTCACACATGTGAGTTTTTATAACATGTTAGAAAAAGGAGGGTGGATGAGTGAGGAGAAGGTGTTCACACATGTGAGTTTTTATAACATGTTAGAAAAAGGAGGGTGGATGAGTGAGGAGGAGGAAGCGGAAAAAGGAGGAGGGGGGGGGAGGATGGGGATGGGGGGGGGGGGGATGAAAAGAAGAAAAAAAGACAAACAGCAGAAGAAAAAAAATATTGGAAAGGAATCGTTTTGATGCAACAAAACAAAGAGAGAATGGTGGAATGAATGAATCAACAATTAACAAACAAACAAACAAACCAACAAACAAAGAATGGCTGCAGAAAGGAAGAAAGAAAGAAGGCAGGAAGGATGGAAGAAAGAAAGGAATGAATAGAGGGAAAGGAATGATGGCAAAAAAAGTAAGAAACGAAAGAAAACAACAACGACGACGACAACAACAACAACAACAACGACAGCAACAACAACAACAACGACAGCAGCAGCAGCAGCAACAGTAACAACAACAACAACAACAACAACAACAACAACCAAAGCCCCACTTTCTTTTGTATCAACTCTCATTGAAAGATGTCTTATAACCTCAAGGTCTGACCAGCGCGTTGGGCTAATGCGTAGGTCAGACATCCGCTGAGTCGTAGCCACGAGACACTCTTCTTCAATTGTCTCATCTTTGTTGTTAATTCATATATCCATCAGCTTCAAATCATGCGTAGTGTGGTCTCAAAACTTAGCGGATGTGGTGTAGCGTGTATGGACTAGTCCGCACGCAATGACGCCTCCTTGATGAAACTGAAACTGAAACTTATAACCATATTATAGGGTGTTTTTGCTTTTTATTGGCACGTTCCTGTACATTCTAACAGCATTTTCGAAGCACCTTTCATCTGAACCATGCCAGCCAGAGACACTCCAACAACTTCCATTTTGCCAGACAGAACCTCCAGAGGAACCAATCTGAAGCCAACCAACTGACCGTCAGCACATGTCCATCCAGCTCCTGTACGGCGTGAGAAGAGCCTCTTCAATAACCTCTCAGGCCCAGGGACAGAGGAAGCGCCTCGCCCCCCCCCCCCCCCCCCCACATCTCCAGCTGGCCGAAAAGACTTGAAGGCGAGGAGGAGATGACCAAGCAGTGGCGGCGGCGGCAGCAGCTGCAGCAGCAACAGCAGCAGAAGCCTATTATATCGGTCTGCAGCTATCTGGCTCTGGAAGCCACAGGCAGGAGCGGGTTTTGCAGATGGGGAGACGGACGGAGCGATAAGAGAAGAACTACTGTCCTGGTCTACTGATGAAGATCGGAGAGTTAGCTCGTCGTCTCGTCTTGACCGATTTGGGAACGATTGGGTGAGAAGAGGTTGGATGAGGGGGTGGGGGGGTGGGGAGTGATTGAGGGAGTGGGTGGGTGGGTGGATGGAGGGTTGGGGTTGGTATATTGGGCGGGAAAGGAGAGATGTGTGTGTGTGTGTGTGTGTGTGTGTGTGTGTGTGTGTGTGTGTGTGTGTGTGTGT
>CM065732.1:43103709-43108709 GCA_033310375.1 Conus canariensis | reverse complement strand
ATACATATATATGTATGTATATATGTGTGTATGTATACCTTCGTTCTTCCATTGACTTTTTAATCGGTTTTCGAACAAGCAGCAAGTAAAGCGTGTCAGGCCGTAAGAACTACGTGTCAGCGCTCTCCCCTCTTCGCTAATGCCTCGTTTAGCACGTGCTCGCTAACTCGCCGCTCCCTCACACACACACCTCGTGTTAGTTTCACGCCGAACGACAAGCACCCTCTTCCCCTTCCCGCCACCTTGGTCCGTCAATATTTTCCTACCTGGCCCGTCTGGGAGGAGGGGAGAAGGTTCAATAGACAGGGAGGGTACGAAGAACAGCGCGAAAGATGCAGAGGTTGAGACGATTGCGGAGCTGAAGTGAAAGATGGGCGGCGAATCGGAGAATAAGAGCGCGCTTTGTTGGTGGGGTTGGTGATGTGAGTTTCACGGGCTGACTGGTGGTCAATTTCACGTCAAGTGTCAATGTTGAACAGATAGTGATTGGCGCGGTGTGGGTTGTTGTCTGGATAGAGGGCGATTGTTTTCAAATGGCTGTTGCTTCTGGGTGCTTGAGTTTGCCGGAATGGGGGGTTGGTGATGGGGGGTGGGGGTGGAGGGTTGTGGGTGAAGACAGAAGGGAGGATGGTGAGCGAATGGGGGCAGGAAGAGGAGGGAGGATGGGGTTGAGAGAGATTAGTGGGAACTTCTTTTGCGATGTCAACACGCGCAGCGCGGGCTTCCAACAGTGAGGGTGCAGGATCGCTCTTGGCTGGCGGGCTCGGCAGTTGATGGCAGTGCCTTGCCCTCTGGTACCTTCGGGTGTAGCTTTTCTTCTCTCTCTTCGGTGCTGGAGTTGGGGTGGGGTTTTAGGTGTGTAGCGAAGAGAAGGAGGAGGATGGGGTAGGACAAGTGATGGCTGAGTGGGCGGATAGATGGAGGAGGGACAAATGCAAGCGGGGGGGGGGGGGGGGGGGGGGCAGGAAGGGGACTGAAAAGAGATTAGTGGGGACTTTTTTTTTTATTGCGATGGGAAATCCGATTCTGAGATGGTTTATTATTTTCTGAGATGGTTTGTTATTTTCTGAGATGGCTTATTATTTTCTGAGATGGTTTATTGTTTTCTGAGATGGTTTGTTATTTTCTGAGATGGTTTGCTATTTTCTGAGATGGTTTATTGTTTTCTAAGTATTGAAGGTCTGGATGGGATCCATCATTCTCCTCCTCCTCCTTCTCCTCATCTTCCTCCTCCTCCTCCTTCACTTCGTTCTCTCCCACTTCCTTCTCCTCCTCCTCTCCCTCCTCATCCTCGTCCTCCTCCTCCTCCTCCTTCTTCTTCGCTCTCCTCAGTGTCTACCTCTTAGTTTCTGTCTGTCTGTCTGTCTGTCTCTCTGTCTGTCTCTCCTTTTTCTTTTTCTTCTTCTTCTTCTGCTTAAAGAGTTAGTCACTGGGGCACCACACTGAAGAACAGTTCACCAGGTTCCTCCAGTTCTGTAGATGAGGTGCCAGGGCCTGGGTGTCTGCCAAAGAGCTCCTTGTCCACTCTGCAATGTTGTCAGTTCATTTGTGCGTGCGTGCGTGCGTGTGTGTGTGTGTGTGTGTGTGTGTGTGTGTGTGTGTGTGTGTGTGTGTATTTCTTCTTTGTTTTGTCTGTTTTCTCATCCTTCTCCCTCTTTCAACTGTCCACGGAGGATTGTTTGAGCAAGACCACTGGACCTTGTTACATGGCTGTATCAACGTTATTTACTTTACCTGACTAATATTGATAGATCTTCGCATGCTTCTGTGTGCTGCTGCCTGAGGGGTTAATGCACCGGTTGATTGATAATATTATACATTGATCTTATCTCCAATCGGTTTTATATACCCGAAACGCCGATTGGAAGAAAACAGCAATTGCGCAAAATATCTTGAGAGATGTATAAAAATGTCGAAAATTTTTTCCTGTCTTGCTTCAGAAAGTGATGAATTATTCTCCCCGAATGTACGCGCGGACCCGCACAAAAAAAAAAAAAAAAAAAAAAAAAAAAAAAAAAAAACCTGTACCTGGGGTCTTATTAAATCTGTACACCAAGTTTTGATAAAAATCCACTCTGTAATATCGGCAAAATCTCGCTGACTGATAGACAAATGCTTCAAAGACATAGTTGAAATAGACATAGATAAAATAGACATAGATGAAATAGACATAACTCCCGGACAGATGTCCCAATTTAGATCGATCTATAATGAACAAATGAATGTGGAACATCGATCAATCAGAGAGTAAACTAGTGAAGGCAAACACGCACTGAGTTTGAACACTTTGCACTGTTTTGCGTCGACACACTTACAATGTTTTAACATAATAACTCTGAATCAATGAATATATAAATATTAAACACTTCAAAAATAAGATTTCAAATAACAAAACAGTGTATACGCCCTTCCATTTTTGTCTCATACATTTGCATAGTAAATTGCTCTTTTTCAGTCTGAAATAAACTACTTGAGTTTGTCCTGTCATCTGCTTGTCTGTATCGTCTGGTGGAACTAATACCGTTTATTTTTTTTTTTCAGTTACAGGAATTAAACATTCAAATGAAGAGTGATTGTTTTAGGGGTGTCAGGATGTTTCGAAGTACCATATTTTCTAGGATATCCTGGAAACTAGAGGAATTCTTATCCAGTATCTCCCATATTCCATGCTTTACAAATGACACAGCAGAGAGACAGTACACTCGCACAGGTAACGCGGAATACACACGAACTGAAGGGTCAAATCAATCGATATAGAGAATCAAATAGGCCTATTTGACTCGAAGATCACGCAGTAAGGGTTACGATCGGGATCTAGACTGTATTTACTACAGGCATTTTGGCATTTTCTCTCTGTGATTAAAACTGTTAAACTGACTGATGGGATAAATTTGCTTTTGGCGTTGCGCACCAGCGGCATTTGTCCCATGACAACAGCGGGGTCATCCTCGTTAAACCACCTCTAATACAGATTGCCTCCTTGCAGATGTCCGAACGTCGTCTATTGCCCAGCCCTGTCAACAGGAGTATGCCGCGGGTTCTGAGGCTCAACCGTAAAAATGCAGAGACTAGGACGGAGCGCTTAACTCCCACCAAAAATTGACGATTGATTGATTGATTGATTGATTGTGTGTGTGTGTGTGTGTGTGTGTGTGTGTGTGTGTGTGTGTGTGTGTGTGTACGTGCGTGCGCGCGCGCGCGCGCGTGTGTGTGTAGTGTGTGTGTGTGTGTGTGTGTGTGTGTGTGTGTGTGTGTGTGTGTGAGAGAAGAGAGAGAGTGCGCGTGCGTGCGTGCGTGCGCGCGCGCGCGCGCGCGCGCGTGTGTGTGTGTGTGTGTGATTCATACACACGCACGCGCGCACACATACAAAGACACACACATAAGCACACACGCACACACACATACCTACACACGTATAGAAACATACTTATCACACACATATACACACACAGATCCATACATACATGCGCACACACACGCAGAAACACACACACAAACACACATACATACATACATATATACACATACACATATACATACATACATACATATACATACATGCATACATACATACATACATACATACATACATACATACATACATACATACATACATACATACAACACATACATACATACATACAAACACTCAAAACCCTCCTAAACACACACGCGCGCGCACGCACGCACACACACACACACACACACACACACACACACACACACACACACACACACACACACACACACACACACACACACAGACTCGTTTTCTCCTTACTGTTTCCCCCTCCTCATCTTACCAACCCCCCCCCCACCCACCCCCCTGCCCTGCCACCCCATCCTCCCCCCCCCCCCTCCCGTTTCATACGCTCTCTACACCACGGGAACAGCCCGCTAACTGAGAAGGGGTGGGGATGGGTGGGGGGCGGTGAAGAAAAACAAGTCTCAACGACCCACCGGCTGCGCTTTAGTTTTCCTTCGACGTTGGAGTCGGTCGACCAGTCGTGAGAGACGGGGGAGGGAGGGAGGCGGGATGAGCGGAGGGGTGGTGGTGGTGGTGATGGTGGTTTAAAGGCATGGACGGAAATGGGGGGGGGGGGGGAGGGTTAGGGAGTGGGGGGGGGGTAGGGTGGTAGGGGTGGGGGCTGGAAAGGGGGGAGATGAGGGACAAGGAAGGTTCGATTTTTTTTTTTTTTTTTATAATATTTTAGTTATTTTCTTTTCGTGATTGCTCCCATGAAAATATAATTTGATGACGTTTCCCATATCCGGTTCAATAGAAGAAAGGAGGGGGGGGGGGGGGGGGGAGGGGGAGGGGGGGGTGGGAGGGGGTCGATGGAGGGGGATGGAGGAGGTGGGCAGGCGAGGGGAGGTGGGTGGGGGTGTAGGGGGAGTGGCGGTGGGGATCGGGGTGGAGTTGGGGGAGGGGGGGCGGTCGGATGGTGAGGTGGAGGGGGAAGTGTTGGTAAGTTTTTGCTGCTAGATTGTGAGAACGTAGTGATTGACATGAGTCGTGATTATTATCATTTACGTGAGAAAACAACAACAACAACAACAACAACAAAAACAAACCAAAAACAAAAAAAACAAAAAAAAAAACCCATAAATGACCCAAACGGGCGACACCAATACGCTTCGTTACATTTGTCAGCGTCTTTATATTCATCAAATGATGATTACTGATTGTTTTTTTTTTCTCTCTCTCTAAGTCAGTTACGTGCTTAAATTCTATCATCAAGTACACGTTAAACCACTACTAACTGTTCACTCTATAATCTATAGATAAATACCTTTTTTTTGTTTAAGTCAATAATTTCAAACACTCTTTGTGTCTAAGTGATTTTTTTCCCCTGCTGGATTTTCACATTAGAGTCGGGGGAAGTGTAAAATCTACAGAAAGAAAAGTATGAAAGTGTAAACAAATACTGTCTGCCTGATCGTTTAATCTGAAACAAAGTAACAGCAAGAACATTATCTCTGTGTGTGTATGTGTGGGT
>CM065732.1:43083709-43098709 GCA_033310375.1 Conus canariensis | reverse complement strand
AGAGAGAGAGAGAGAGAGAGAGAGAGAGAGAGAGAGAGAGGATGCGTCCGTCTCCCAAAACACCAAAGAGCCCAGCCCCGTGTCGCAGTGGGTCTAATGCAAAGTCGTAAACTGAGGGAATACTACATCACCATATACAGCCATCCGAGGGCCAACCTGACAGCAACGTCGAGGAGAAGAAGAGGAAAAATAAGAAGAGAAACAATTAAGAAGATGAACAAGTATAAGGAGATGAATAAGATCAGGAAGTACAAGTACGTGAAGAAGAACAGGAAGATGAGGAAGAACAACTAATTCGCTATAATATTAAAAACGTTTACTTTGGGCGATAAACTGGTGCACAGTTTTGAAAATTCTTTCGTTTTCTTCCCTGCTTAATGTTTGGTCACCAAAAAGAAGTGTGTGAGTATCAATACAGTTAGGATTGAGAGTGAATATCGTATTCGTTCTTATCTGTATGTAGTTTGAACAATCTAACAGGTAGTGCTCTGTGTTTTCTGTGTGATGGCCACACGCACATTTTGGATCAGCCAGTAGATGTCTGTTGTATAAGTCGTGATTAATGTTACTCATTCCTAAGCGTAATCTACAATGGTTTATTTGATCCTGCCTCGATCCAATGTAATAGTAGGAGGGAACAGTGGTGTCTGACGTAGTCAGAAAACGTTTAAATTGGCTGATAGAGTTTGTTGACTTAATGTCGTCTGGAAGGTTGTTCCACAAAATGACTGTACTGGGTACAAATGATTTTTTGTATAATTCAGTTCTAAATCGTGGCACTGTTCTTTCTAGTGGCCGACGCCTATGGTAACGATTTTGGTCAGAGACTAGAGAAGGGAGAAGATCAGCTAAATAGTTTGGACAGACGCCATTAACCATTTTATGAAATTGAATCAGCTTGTGTCTTTTCCGTCTTTCTTGTAATGAGCAAAAGCCAGACTCTTCGTATAATTTCTGGTGACTTGTTCCCTTAACTCCACCAATAATGATACGAACTGCTTCTAGGTGTAGTTTTTCTAACATAATCGACTGAGTATCTGTGCAGTTATCCCACAAAATGTCTGCGTAGTCAAAATGGGGTAAAATAAAGGATTTGTACATCGTCTCCAAAGTATTTCTAGTTAGTCTGTATTTGTATTTTTTAAGACACGCAATTAACATATTCACTTTGTTGGCTATGAATTGGATGTGTTCGTCCCATTTGCAGTTGTCTTGAAAAGTTACTCCTAAATGTTTGTGAGATTTTGACGGTTCTAAGGTCTTCCTTCCAAATGTGAGTGGTAAAATTTGGCATTGATCACGGGTAATACTGACAAGTTCGGTTTTATTCTCGTTGAAGTTAATTTTCCAAAGTTTGGCCCAACGGGCAACTTTCTGAAGGTCAGAATTTAAGATTTCTTCTCTGATGTGTGGATCATTTAAGGCGAGCGATAAACTAGTATCGTCGGCAAACAATTTAATTGTTGACTGGATTCCATTTACGATGTCGTTAATGTATAACAAAAACAGTAAAGGACCAAGGACAGATCCTTGGGGAACACCTGCTGGAATTCTTTTCAACTCGGACTTTTCGCCTTTTATAACTACTGATTGTTGTCTATTATGTAGGTAATCGCGAAAAAAGTCCAGTAATTTCCCTCTGATCCCCACTGCTGCTAGCTTTAGTAAAAGTCCTCTATGCCAGACACGATCAAAAGCTTTTGATATATTAAAGTAGATTGTTTGTGTTGTGATCCCACGGTCAAAAGAGGAACAAAGATAGTTATATGTGTCCAGAAGCTGGTTGACTGTGGAATCACCTGGTGTAAAACCTGATTGCAAAGGAGTGATGACTTCATTTGTTTTTAAGAATGCGTACACATGTTTGTGGACACATCTCTCTAGAATTTTACCAACACAGCTAAGGAGCGAGATCGGGCGGTAATTATTACACAGTTCTCTTGGTCCTTTTTTGTGAATAGGTGAAACATGTGCTCTCTTCCACAAGGACGGAAATTTACCTTCGTTCAGGCATTTATTAAACAATTGGGTAAGAGGGCTAGCTATAACATTTACTGCACATATAAGTAGTTTGTTGTGGATGAGGTCTGGACCAGATGATTTTGTCTTGTTGAGATTTCTAATAACTGATATGATATCGTCTTCAGTAAGTACAATTTCATTAATTTCATAGTTGGCAAACGATATCTGTGGTAGTTCGTCATCGTCGTTGTCGAGAGTGGATTGTTCTATGAAAAAATTATTTAGTATATCGGCTTTGTCTTTATTAGAATAATACATTGTGCCGTTTGATAGTAAAGGAGGAATGTCATCAGTGTTAATGCCCTTTTTATTGAAAAAAGAACGAATAGTTTCCACCAGTCCTTTTGGCCAAAGTTTAGTGGATCTGATGCCTTGTCATCAATCTCTTTATAAAACTCAGCCTGTCGTTCTCTTTCTTTTGCTGTGACATAATTCCGAAATTGCCTGAAACTATGCCAGTGTTCAGGCAAATCCGTTTGTTTAGCCTTTGCATGAATATTTTTACGCTTTGCTATTAAGAGTCGTATTTCATCAGTCATCCAAGGTACATCATTTGGGTAGACTGTAATAACTTTAGTAGGCATACACTGTTTAGCTAGACTCATGAAAGTATCAGTGAAATGTTCAACGGTTTCGTCAACGGTTCTCATATCTAAAACGTGTTTCCAGTCGACAAGTTGTAACAATCGACAAAATTCGTCTCTATTGAGTTTATTGTAGTTAAGTATAGTTCTTTTGAAATTGCTATTGTTTTTAATTGCGTTTTTAAGGTGCAAACATGGAATACTGTGATCGCTAAGGACTGCGGGTAAGACTTGAGTTGATTCAACTAAGTCGGGGGTTTGGGTGATGACGAGGTCTAGACAAGTTGATGTAGTGTCGGTGATTCGGGTTGGTTCAGTAACTAACTGGTGAAGACTGTGTAACTGAATTATTTCTGTTAGGTGTCGAGAGGGGTTGTTCAGGTAGTCTGTGTTAAAGTCACCTAGTACAAAGAACGGTAGAGCTGTATTGTTTACTTTCCTAAAACTGTCTCTCACAAGATCCCAACAGCGTATCAGCGCATTGGGTGGACGATAAAAGGAACCTATTAGAATACTCTTCTGATTTAATTTGGTTTCAACCCATACGGCTTCTAATTCATGGACTTGAAGATCCGGACGAGGTTTACAATATAATGAGTTTCGAACGTAAATGGCTACTCCTCCGTGGGGATCATTAGCTCGGTCACACCGAACGGGGGGATGAAAATTGGGTAGGCATATTGAATCATTTAATACAGACTCAGAAAGCCATGTTTCAGATAAAGTAATTATGTCGAATTCTCTAGATTCGGCTTCCAAAAGAGTAAGTTTATATCTTAAACTTTGAACATTACAATGAATTACACAAAGATTTGTTTTGTTTGTGGGCCCAGGATTCAGACCAATGTCATTAGATAAAATAAGAAATAACTCCGTCAATGTGGAAATATGTCGTTGACATTGTGAGGTTTTAAAGTGCTTACTGTCGACTCTATAAGATACGAAGTCTTCGTTTAACAGACGTGCAGTGAAATAAATTTGCTTTGAAGGTAAAATAATCATGTGCACAAGCAGTGCCAGCTGGACACGGTATTTGCTGTGTAAAAGATGAAGGATGAAAAAGGTTACGATGTCAGACTTGCTGAGATATGATAATTTACGACACAAGGCTAGAGCTCTATCATGAAACCCACCAATCCTGGCTCTATAAAGACTGATGTCGACAGACATCAGGTAATGGTGTTCAAAAGCACAAAGTACGTGAATTCAGCCAGGATTGTTAATATAATGGTGGATTTAGGACCCAAGAGACCACAGCCAGTCAGGGAAAACGCTGAGGGAACCACATGGAATTTCTTCCTATAAGTCAGCTTCCACAACCCCATGAGCAGAACAATTGTGGCTAACAGTATTTTACATTTAGCAAAAAATCCGGACCGCAAAGACAGCAACGCGGTGCCGCAGACAAATCGGGCCTCGCGGGGCTGACACTCATCATCAGAAATTTGTGATTTCTGTCACAGCTTCCATATTGGCTGGCTCGCCATTCATTCGTAGCATTCACACATATAGACTACTAACGAACACCTCTGATCCCAAGGAATGAACTGAAGAATGTCAATTGGTGATAAGTTTATTGTTGTACTAATTTGTTTGTTTGTTTTTATTCAATTAAAGCCATAGAATGAACCCACTTTTAACACGTTTCTACAGTAATTTTCCTTATTGCGTTAAGAAAAATATTTGAAAGCATCAAATATTTTGTTTAATTCATCGACATTCTATGCTTTTCAAGCGTATAAATTTGATTGTCCAAAGCCATGTCGGAGTGGAAAATGTTGTCTTTGAAATTAAAACAAAACACAACTGGCTTTCCTGTTCGCACGACAGCCGACATGAATTTTTGACAAGTTTCGAGTATGAAATGTTTGGCAGAAATGGACTTCTGAATAATAACAATAATATCAGAACAATTTCAACTGTGATTATCATAAATAAGGAATCTAAACAGGACTGAAATCGGAAAGTCTTAATTTCGTAGAATAATAATCAAGCCGAAATCTCCGACAAGAAGAACATTTCTTTACGAAGAAGGCGACTATTTAGTTGAGCTCGACATGGCTAGTCTTTTTGTATAGTCGAAGCTTGTACGGAAAGATCATGAGCATGCGATATACGGAATGAGAGCTTACGAAGTTTAGTTTTAAGGCACGATTTTTGGATTTTTACAGCTTTTTTTTTTTTTTTTTTTTTTTTTTTACATTTTGTGCAGAATCAAGAAATGTAATCCATGTTTGGCCGGCGGAAATTCGCGAAAACGGCGCCGAAATTAACTCGTGCAAAATAATGATTTAGAGGGAATGTACGCATTCCGATCTAACATTATGGTAAAGAATAAAATTTTTCAATGTTTGTAACTTCAACAATACTCAGATTACAATCTTATAGGTTCTGAGCCATTTATGTTTCAAAGATTTTTTTCTCAAAAAATCAGGATTCACCAGTTAAGGGAGGTAAGCGGGAAGGTGTGTCTAGAATTACAGGCCTACATTTTCTCTGCTCATAGGGGTCGGAGGGATATGTACCAAAAGTAGCACTTCCCCATACTCGTGTATTGTGTTCCCCACGCCGTGTTTTAAGCAATGAATGTCCCATCCCTAATTCATGCTTTAAAAAAAAATTATTAAACATAGATCTACTCAGTTTACTTTGCCCCAAAGAAATAAATCAACGCCATCTCAGAGAATGTCTTCGGTCATCTTGCGTCTTTCACATCAATTTGTGTCCGGTAACTTATACATATCCAGTACGTACTGACTTCACAAAGATGTGTTTGGTCTCAGTGTAATTACATTCCATTTTTCAGGGTTAATCGGTTACCTTTTTTTCCCCACAAGGTTGCTTAGCATTTTCTAGGCCCCCACCTTTCCTGAACTGATTAACGGACCTGTTTATGGCTGGGTGTACAGAGGGATTGTCCAAGAAGGAGGCGCAAGAAGAAGAAGAAGAAGAAGAAGAAGAAGAAGAAGAAGAAGAAGAAGAAGAAAAGAAAAGAAGAAGAAGAAGACGACGACGACGAAGAAGAAGAAGAAGAAGAAGAGGAAGAAGAAGAAGAGGCGCCTATTTGAAAAAAAAATCATCGTAATCATTACCCTCTGTCTGTCTGTCTGTTTATCTGTACGTCTATCTGTCTGTCTGTCTGTGTGTGTGCCTGTCTGTATCTGTCTATCTGTCTGTCTGTCTGGCTGTCTGTTTCCCCCCCCTCTCTCTCTCTCTCTCTCTTTCCCTCTCTCCCCCCCCCTCCTGTCTGCCTGTCTGTCTGTTTGTCTGTCAGTCTGTCTGTCTCTGTATCTGTCTCTGTCTCTCTGTCTCTCTCTCTCTCTCTGTCTCTCTCTCTCTGTCTGTCTGTCTGTCTGTCTGTCTGTCTCTCTCTCTCTCTCTCTCTCTCTCTCTCTCTCTCTCTCTCTCTCTCTGTCTCTCTCTCTCCAGCCAACATACGTGGCTGGACACAGATGAAAAAGAGCGATAACTTTCTGCTCTTCCACAGAAAACAGCCGGGCCAGACGAGCAACCAATGACCCCCCACCCTGTGCCGCCTGTCTCCCACCCCATCACTCACCCCTCCCCCCCCACCATACCCACCTACCCTTACCCTGGGGGACTCCCCTCCCCCCTACCTCCCACCCCACCCCCCCACCCACCACGGTATCCACACCCATCTCTCTCCCCCCCCCCACACACACACCCTCGCTCCCCCACAGCAGGTACACAAGGCAATCAGACCCACAAACAGCCCCTCACGTATTCATTGAGTCATGGATCTTGCCAATCGTGGTGACGACCCACGTGCTAATTGCAGGCGATCTCCCCACCCCCCCCCCCCACCCCTGGTTCCAAGGGCTATCTTTGAAGAATCGGGAGCACCTAGGCCATGATGACTACGTCCCACCACCGCTGAGCTCTGGCGGATCATTTTTTCCCTGCCTGCTGATGAGTTTGTCGACTTCCATCGCCACACACCAGACCTCATCTCCAGCTGAGAGACAGAGCCCAACAAAGCTGGTAAGGGAGGGGGGGAGGGAGACAGGAGAGCTCAGGAGGTCAGGACAACTTGTTAGGTTTCCGCACTTTAAAATGTCGTCACGACTCCAAAAAGGGGAATCGGGGTGCTGTGGGGGGAGACATGTTTATCATCATCATCTCCCACTTACTTTCCTTTGACTGTGTGGGAGATGGCCTGGTACTGTTGAACCCCCCCCCCTCCCAGCCTCCACCCCTCTTCCCACCACACCTCCTCCCACCCCCTTTCCTTTTGGCCCCTACCCTCTTCCACCCTCCACCTTCCCTTCCCCCCTCCCCTCCCCTCCTCCCCCCCACCCCACCCCCTTCCCCCGGACTAGTTCGTCAAGCCACTCTGCGGGAGAGCTAGCCGGTAAAAGGTGCAGACACACGCGCACGCCTGCGACAGACTCGTGCGTTAATTACTCCCCTACAGTGAGACAGAATGAGGCTGGGGGAGGGGGGGGGAGGGGGGAGGAGAGGACAGGGGGAGTAGAGGGTGGGGAGTATGGGGCGGGACAGGGTGAGGGGGGGGGGGAGAGGAGGGAAGGAAGGAAGGAGGGAAGGAGGGAAGGGGAGGTCTGTAGGCTAATTCTCTCCCCCCCCCCCCCCCCCTTTTCAGACCACCTCCTCCTGTACTGTGCCATCTCGCAGGGCTGGTTGGTGCTGGTTGCCCAGGCTTCGTCTGAGGGGAAGAGGCGTTCAGTGTCTCACTCCCTCCCTGGTCGTTCTCTACCTTTTCCTGTTACAGGAGTCACGACTGTCATCCCTGGTCGTTCTCTACATTTTCCTGCCGTACCCCCCCCCCACCCCCACCCTTCTCTTACCATAGGAGTCAGGACTGTCATGTGGGGTCTTTTGGCGACGGAGAGCCACCCACCACGGCTGGCGAGGACAGAACTGACTTTCAGGTTTGATCAGGGAATGAAAAATATAAAAGAGGATACTATTTCTACTACCATTACTATTGTTGTTGTTGTTCCTGCTTCTGTTGCTACTGCTACTACTGCTGCTGCTGCTGCTACTGCTGCTGGTGGTACTACTACTATTACTATTACTACTACTACTACTGTGCTGCTGCTGCTGCTGCTATTGCCAGTGCTACCGCAACTACTACTACTACTACTTCTACTGCGACAATGCTTCTACAAAAACAACAACAACGACGACGACAACAACAACTGCTACTACTACGACTACGACTACCGGTACTACTGCTACTACTACTACTACTGCTGTTGCTGTTGCTTCTACCACTACTACTGCTACCACTACTCTTGTACTGCTACTTTACTTCTATTACAACTGCTACTACTAACTACTACTGCTAACTACTACTACTACTACTACTACGACGACGACGACGACGACGACGACGACGACGACGACGACGACGACGACGATGACGACGACGACGACGACGATGACGACGACGACTACAACTACAACTACGACTACGACTATGACTACGACTACCATCAACACTACTATTACTACTACTGCTACTACTACTACGACTACGACTACGACTACAACTATGACCACAGGAACTACTGCTACTGCAACTGAAGCTACTGCTGCGGCCACTACTACTATTACCAGCACACTGCCACCACCACCGCTACTACTACTACTACTACTACTACTGCTGCTGCTGCTGCTGCTGCTGCTGCTACTACTACTACTACTGCTGCTACTACCAGTACTACTACTACCACCACCACCATCACTACCACTATTACTACTACTACTGCTGCTGCTGCTGCTGCTGCTGCTACTGCAGCTGCTGCTATTGCCACTACTGCTGCTACTACTACTACTACTGCTGTTGTTTGTTGCTGCTGCTGTGCTGCTGCTACTGGTACAAGAACTGCAATGCTGCCAATGGTGAGAACTAGCATGTGTTACACTTTACACATTAGTACACGTCAAACACCTACCAGAAGGAAGAAGTTGAAGGTCTCAAATGCAAGTGCACATCAGTACGTATTTCACATCATATTCACTCCTACAAACAAAAATGCGTGCACACACACACACACACACACACACACACACACACACACAACACACACACACACAGCACAGCACAGCACAGCACAGCACAGCACCACACGGCATGGCACGGCGCCCGGCAGTGCAGCAGAATACGATACAGTACGGCAGGGCACAGTCCAGTCCAGTAGAGTACAATGCAGGACACTACAGGGCAGTACAGTACAATACAATAAAGTACAGTACAGTACAGTACAATACAGTACACTCCACTCCACTCCATTATGCTACGCTACGCTACGCCACACTACGCCACACTACACTTCGCTACACTAAGCTACACTACGCTACACTACACTACGCTATACTACACTACACTACACTACACTACACTACACTACACTACACTACATAATTCAATATAACGCGATGCTATACAATGCAAAACCATAAAATACAATGCAATGGAATACTGTACAAAACAATACTTTACAGTATAGTACAGTACAGTACCATACAATACAATGCAATACTATGCAATACAATACAATGCAATACAACAACAACAACAACAACACACACACACACACACACACACACACACACACACAACCTGTTTTGAACTCAAACGACGCTCCACGCCTTATTCAGCACAGTCCCATCTCTAAAGCAAAAAAAAAAAAACGAAAAAAAAAACAAACAAATAACAATATGAGATCACTTTTCTACCAGGTTGCCCTCTCCGCCATGTTTTGCTGTATTACATGTTAACTTCACGCTCTACCAAAAGACGCAGTTGCCCCCCCCCCCCCCCCCCCCCCCCCCACCCCCACCCTCAAAAAAAAAAAAAAAAGAAAAAAGAAAAATCATGTCGTCATTTCCTACCGGAACCTGTCTAATTTTGATAGAACCACAAACTATGTCATTAACAAAACAAACAAACAAACAAAAACAACAACAACAACAACAAATCTGCCGTCCCCGAAGGGGCAAGACATCTCTGTGCGCTTTCGCCATTCCTTGCTCAAGGAAAAAAACAACAACTGCAGGCCAGGGGAACTCTCTCTCTTTATCAGAAAAATTGAACTTGGGTAGTTTGCACCAACACATCTGAGAAGTTGGACAGTGTTGGAAAGTCTATTTTTTTTCATTCATTTATTTATTTACTTGTTTATTCATTTATTTACTTATTTATCTATTTATCTATTCATTCATTTGCCTATTTATTTATTCATTTATTCATTTTTGTTTAATTTGTATTCATTTTTAATATATATATTTATTTATTTATTAATCTATCCAGTTATTAAAACAAACTCAAACGAAATATTACTGTTCCGCCAAACGAAAGAGACAAAACAAATTACAAGACAAAACACGACGCGTTTCAACCTCACTGGTCTCCTTCAGGCAAGACAAACAACATTCAAGACAACGAAAACGAAAAACGAACAATAACTTATCACCTCAAAAAAAAAAAAAAAAAGAAGAAAAACAAACAAAAACACCTCACACCCATTTGCGCCCGATTTGAGGAGATAAGTGATTACCCGTTCTTTCTTTTTCCTTGTTTATTTCAATTTCCGCCTGCAGTCACCTCACTTTGAAACTATTTATCAATCTTTTTAATTTATCTTGCGGAATCCTTGTGATATTCTTCTGTTCCACGGCGTTTTAACTCAGCGCAAGATGACTGGTAGCATAACAGTAGCAGAAAGTAGTCGCCCGCCGGGCGTAGTTGAAAGAAAAGGTGGTGAAAAACCAGATGAAGGTTAGGGGGGGAAAAGTAGTCTTGACTGAACACACCCCAAGGTCCCGAAGATTAAAAGTCAGACATGGCAGTGTCGTGCTGGTTATTATGATGCCGGCCAGTCAGAATGCTCCACGTTCGTGCTGACTTCTGAGAGAGAGAGAGAGAGAGAGAGAGAGAGAGAGAGAGAGAGAGAGAGAGAGAGAGAGAGAGAGAGAGAGAGGCTGTCCGCTTCCAGAGTTTCAGGGCAGTCACAGACTTGGACGAGGGTCGCCGTGGGGTGCCTTTTTTTGTGTGTCTGGTAATAATAGTATGAATCAGCTCTTCTGGAACCAGACAAGTTCAAAGAGATGGAGATACCGTATTCCACATGTCCCTTGAGACAAAGAATGAATCTTTCTTGAAAGGATGTTATTTGTCTGATTTTGTTGTCTGAACAAAAAGAAAAGAGGTCAGAAAAAAAATGGAGAGAGAGAGAGAGAGAGAGAGAGAGAGAGAGAGAGAGAGAGAGAGAGAGAGAGAGAGAGAAGGAGAGGAAAGAGTAGAAAGATGAGGATGAAGAAGAAAGATTCCAAGGAGAAAACAGAGGAGGAGGAGAAGAAAGAGAAGAAGGAATGAACAGAAGAAAAAGGAGAAGAAGAAAGAGACAATGAGAAGGAAGAGGAGAATGAATGAAGGGGCAAGACAAAAGACGAAAAGATTGAGAAAAAAAAAAAAAAAAAAAAAGAAGAAGGAAAAATAGGGGGTGGGGGTGGGTGGGGTGGGGGGGTGGATATAAGAATGAGGAGGAGAAGAAGGAGGAGGTGGAGGAGGAGGTAGAAGAAGAAGAAAGACAAGAAAGAGGAGGAAAAGAAATAGGGGTGTGTGTGTGGGGGGGGGGGGGGGGAGAGAGAGAAAAATATGGAGGACGAAAAGAGGTGGAGGAAGGGAAGAAAGAGAAGGAATCCGACAAGAAGGGGTAGGAGAAGACAGACAAGAAGGTGAAGGAGAAGAAGAGAGACAACAAGGAGGAAGAGGAGAAATCAGAAGAGGAGACAGAGGAGGAAGGAGGAGGAGGAGAAAGGCGAGAAGAAAAAGAGGGGGAGGAGGAGAAGAAAGAAGAAGAAGAAGAAGAAGAAGAGAAGAAGAAGAAGAAGAAGAAGAAGAAGAAGAAGAAGCAGCAGTAGAAAAAAAAAAAAAGAAAGATGGAAAGAAAAAAAGAACGATGGGGGTGGGGGTGGGGGAGGGCGGGGGCCAGGGGAGAAGGGGAATGAAAAGAAAGAGGAGAAAAGAGGAGAGGGGGATAGAGGAGAAGAAGGAGAAGCAGGAGCTGGAGGAGTAGGAAAAGAAGCGAGGTAAGGCAGAGGAGGAAGAGGAGGGAGGAAGGGTAGAATGCGAAGAATAAAGAAAACGAGGAAAAATAAAGAAAAAGAAAAAAACAAAGATCAGAAGGAAGAGGAGGAGAAAAAAAAAAGAAAGGAAGGAAGAAGAGAGAGAAGGAAGAGGAGGAGGACAAATAAAAGAGAAAAGGAGGATGTAGAAAGAGGAGGAGGAGGCGGAGGACAAGGAAGAAAACTGAAAAGGAAAATGGGAGGAGAAGGAGAAAAAGGAAGGAGGGAAAAAAGAGAGAGAGAGAAGGAGGAGCGAGGAGAAAGAGAAGGAGAAAGAGAAGCAAGAGAGAGCGGAGAAGGAGAGAGAGAGAAAGAGAGAGAGAGAGAGAGAGAGAGAGAGTGAGAGAGAGAGAGTGACAGAAACAAAGACAGACGGACAGAGAGAGAGAGAGAGAGAGAGAAGAGACAGAGACAGAGAGAGAGAGGGGAGAGAGAGAGAGACAGAGAGACAGAGACAGAGAGAGACAGAGAGAGAGACGAGAGACGAGAGAGAGAGACGAGAGAGAGAGAGAGAGAGAGAGAGAGAGAGAGAGAGAGGAGAGAGGGAGGGAGAGGGAAGACAACGACAATGACAATGACAGATACTTATTGTCCATTCAGCAGTTAAGCCCTTTAGACAAGGGGGCATGTTTGAACAGAACTCAGCTAAATCAATCGTTCACCTCACCCCTCCCTCCTTCTCCCTCCCGCCACCCCTCGCCCACAACTCACTCCGACAGCGTCGTCCCTCCCACGCCTCTCCCCCCCCCCCCCCCCCACTCCATCCTCATTTTGTCACCCCCTCCCCCCCCTCCTCATTCACACACTTACGCACATAACAGGCACACGACAACGGATCATCTTGACAAACATTTCAATGATTAGATGTCACTATTTAAAAAAAAAAAAATATTCATAGCTTGTGATCTGAATGCTGCTAGATCTATTATTGCTTTTCATTGTTGCTTGACAAAACATTTGCGATGCCATTCTTTTTTTTTTTTTTTTTTTTTTTTTTTTTTTGCTGTCCCAACTTCTGCGCCACCTCAGAGGCAGTGCACCCACGCCGCTCATTCCGACACCCCGTCCACAGCCACAGCCCGGTCGGCCCCGCCGCAGCCCCGGCACCGGCAATCCACAGGGAGCAGTCAATATCAAGTCGTCAAGAGGCAACCCACCGGAGGAGACGCTGCACTGCTGCCGAGTCACTTCGGTGGTGTTCAGTGGCGCCTGTTCTGATCTAACATACGCAGGACACCACCTACTAAGCCCCCTACTGACGACAATAATTGCTTAGTCGCGGAGCCAGCGTGAGTGAGCTCTCCCTCCGGAGGGCGCCACCACGTCCGTCCAACGACAGCCCCCATGGACTCGCCGATACCGGTGACCACGACGGAACCAAACCAAGGCCACAGACGTGGAAGGACAATCGAAACTGAGGTCACCATGAGAGCAGGGCATGAAGGGCCACAGAATTTGAGACTTTTTTTATGCTGATCGATGAGAATGAGGATGATTAAGATGATGCTACGGATTTCCATTTCGGTCTGGACTACTGACAGGGCTGTACTCTACGCTTACTTTCATAATATATCCCGGCGTCAACCAGGCCCGAGAGATACAGGCTCCTGCAGTGTTGGTCAGGAAATTTGAGCAACACTCTCAGAAACGCATCCATTAAGTGGATGAAGCTCGACTGTGTGGTCCCAGTCTTCCCAACTGAGTCCGCAGCAAACTCAACTCTGGGTAGGAGCCGGTCGGGGCAGAAAATGCGATGCCATTCTGGTCAGAAATATAAGGAGAGTGAGAGAGAGAGAGAGAGAGAGAGAGAGAGAGAGAGAGAGAGAGAGGACAGAAGACAGAAGACAGACAGACGACAGACAGACAGACAGAGACAAACAGAGAGACGGATAGACGGACAGACAGACAGAGAGACATACAGGGACAGAGACAGACAGAGACAGAGACAAAAAAAAAACACACACAAAAAACAAACAAACAGACGCAGCCACCAGATAGACAGACAGACAGACAATCAGGTACAAGCGATTACCAGACTGATGCATCACTGAAGATGCGACATCACTTCAGTAGTCAGTTGCATCCTATCTCCATCATCCTCACATAGAGACTCTTTTCGGCTGAACTACGAACGACAGCGGCCATTTTTGATGTGGAGACGAACAGGAAAAGCAAAGCTAAGTGGCTACATGTTCTTCTTGTCACTGTCCTAAACGTTGTTTGTTTTCGCCTGAAGAAGACCCAAGAGGTCGAAATGCATTGTGTCTAGTCCTGTACTCTGTTTGTCTGTGTCCTTGGCGGTAACTAACCCCGTGTCTTTGCAAATTTTATGAACAACAGAATTAGAACAGTCATAACAACCTACCAAGTCGCTCGACTGTCCTCAGGCTTTCCTCGTCCGACCCCCTCCCCGTCCAGCCCTCAGAACACACCTACAATACCCCAACCCTCTCCTGACCCATTCCCCATCCCTCTCCACTGCCGTGTCCAAAATATACTTTTTCATCGATGATCAATCGTGATTACTTGTCTCTGTCCTTACCGAGCATGAAGCCACCACGTTCCATGTTTTTCCCTCCCTCCTCTCTCTCCTCTCTCTCTCTCTCTCTCTCTCCTCTCTCTCTCTCTCTCTCTCTCTCTCTCTCTTTCTCCTTAACTCTTACGTGCCTGTCCAGCGCCTCCCTCCTTCATCCACCCAACATTACACCCTCTGTCTGGATCACACACACACACACACACACACACACACACACACACACACACACACACACACACACACACACACACACACATATATATATATATATATATATATAACATGTATGCATGTATCTACCTATACATGTGCGAGAGAGAGAGAGAGAGAGAGAGAGAGAGAGAGAGAGAGAGAGAGGAGAGAGAGAGAGAGAGAGAGAGAGAGAGAGAGATGTATTATACTATTAAATTGTTCAGCATATTCAAACACATTTTCTCTGTCCGATTTTCATGAACAATCTCTCTCTTGCTCTAGCTCTCCTTTATTCCTTCCCCATCCACCTGTCTGTCTGTCGGGGTCTGTCTGTCTGTCTGTCAATCTATCTGTCTGTCTGTCTCTCTCTCTTGTGAGCGCGCTTGTGTGTGTGTGTGAGTGTGTGCGTGCGTGCATGCGTGCGTGCGTGCGTGCGTGTCGTGTGTGTGTGTGTGTGTGTGTGTGTGTGTGTGTGTGTGTGTGTGTGTGTGTGTGTGTATCGTCCAGACTTATTACACAAGAGAATGCTATTAACATGTTTGGAATATTTTG
>CM065732.1:43071209-43073709 GCA_033310375.1 Conus canariensis | reverse complement strand
ACACTCCTTGATGCTGTCTCTGCAACTAAGCTGTGATTGTCGTCAGTAAAAGGCTTAGTAGCTGGTGTCTCGCGTCTATGGGCTCAAACAGATACCATTGAACACCGCCGAAGTGATTCGGGCGGGCAGCGATGCAGTGGTTCCTCTGGCGGGTTGTTTCATGGCGACTTGACATTGCTTAGCCCCTGTGGATTGCCGGGACTGTGCTGCGGCAGGCTGAGCCGGTGTGACTGTATGACAGGGAACCAGAAGCCGGAATGAGCGGACATGGACAGAATGCCACTCAAGTGGCACAGGAGATGGAAGAAGACAACAAGAACAACAACAAGAACAACAAGAACAACAACAACAGCATCAACAACAACGGTAACAAAAGATGACAGCGGCAAGAGGTACGACGTCAATGACAAGTGGAAGGAGTGAAGTGCACAGATGACAACGATGGCGTGAAAGCGCGCGTGTGTGTAGATGTGAAGGGGGGAGGGAGGGTGGGGAGAGAGAGGGAGAGAGAGAGAGAGAGAGAGAAGAGAGAGAGAGAGAGAGAGAGAGAGAGAGAAGGAGGCAGGCAAACAGACAGACAGACAGACAAAACAGAGAGAGAGAGAGAGAGAGAGAGAGGGAAGGAGGCAGACAGACAGACAAACAGAAGAGAGAGAGAGAGAGAGAGAGAGAAGAGGAGACAGACAGACAGGGAGACAGACGGACGGAGACAGACAGACAGAGAGATGGAGACAGACAGACAGACAGACAGATTGGCTCCTTTACAGAGACGCAGACTGGAAATGTGATCAATTTCTTTATATTTCCCTTTAAAAAAAAAAAAAAAAAGTAAGAAAGAAACAACTTCCCCAGTGCTTACAGCGTTCGCTCTATATACTACAGCACTGTTTGTGATGTCCAGTGTGGTCGACACTTCCTAAACACAGTAAACACTATCGCCAACACCTTTTAACCAACTTTACCCATGCAACAAGCACAACCCCCAGGCATTTATTTTGACATCTCCCACTGACTTCGACAAGTTGATTCTATCCGCAATAACACGTACACATGTTGAACATTGACCAGCAGGCGCTTTTGAAAGGAATTCTCCTTGATTTATGCGAGCGCAGGTCAGGGGAAGCTACTGCGGTGTGATCACTCCAACTCACAAAAATGGACGCCTTGAACGCGCTTTTGAGGACTACCACTTCGGATAAAAAAAAAAAAACCACTTGTTTTGTTCTGTGTGCTCTGTGCTGGGCGATTCTGCTAGGCGATTCGGTGTCGTAAGCAGCATTCCTTTGGAGTTACGGGCGTGTATTTGTTTTCCTTGGGAGCAAGAGTTACCCTACTTGTTTGTTGTTTATTGTTTACTGTTCCCTGCCACCTTTCACATTTACTTTTTTTTTTCTTTAGAGTACGCCACATGCTGCTAGGACAGTTTTCAAACGGTGAGTATTTAAGTTCCAGAGTAATATGGAAGCTCTTCCTGCGCAGAGTAATTCTGGTGAATCACGCCGGAAAAGTTAACAGCATACGAGCGTCAGACTGTAGATTAATTCTCTTATGTTTTTGACAGCGTCAAAACCAGTGAAAATTATAGTTTTCGTGTCACGGTTAGCGTTTTTTTTTTTTACAGGACCCAATTACTACCTCCATTTGCTTGATAATAGCTTTTTGTTTTCATCATGTAAGTAATACTTATAAAATTTTTTTGTTATTGTTAATTCTAATTTTAATGTTAATCACCCGCCATGTTTATTACTATTTTGAATAAAAAGCTAGTGATGGTGACTCGAAGTTTAACATTTTCTAAAACACCATGTTATTAAAGAACGTGTCGCTAACATACGGCTCTTAGTTTCGCTTTCTTATAACCTTTTAGATTTGAAACCTTTTAAAAATTTTGAACTGTTTATGTGTCGGGTTATTTCTTTCGAAAAATCTGATCAGTTTCAATTTCTGTACTTGCTAGCGTTTTGATGTATATACTTACTACGCGCCGACTTGTTCATTATTGTTCCATCGTTACCGTTACGATCATGTTTGTTTCTTGTTTACCTTTTTATTCATTTGTTTGTTTATGCAGGTCTGAGTCCTGACTTTTTTTTTTTTAACCTTTTCTTCAAAGAATCTCTGCTTGTCCAAGCTTTGTTTATTGTTTACCTTTTTATTCATTTGTTGATTTATCTAGTTTTAAGTCCCGACCCCCCCCCCCCCCCCACCCCCCTTTTTCTTTTTTTAACTTTTCTTCACAGAATCTATGCTTGTCACACCACCAAGAACAAAGGGAGATCACTTGTGATATGACTATTCCCCATTGTCGCAGCTGACTTTGGGATTCAAGGGTTCAGAGCCACAGCAGGGGTATACAGAAGGACACAACTAGGGGACAGGGAGACGAGAGAGAGAGAGAGAGAGAGAGAGAGAGAGAGAGAGAGAGAAGAGAGAGAGAGAGAGAGAGAGAGATGGGGGGGGGGGGGGGGGAAAAAAAGGGACGGAAGGGGGATTGGCCAGG
>CM065732.1:43056209-43066209 GCA_033310375.1 Conus canariensis | reverse complement strand
TGGTTTTGTTTGTCTATTTCTCTGATTTTTAATTTTTGTTGTGTTTGTTCGGATTTTCTTGTATTAACTCTTCCTGACCGGCGCACAACTCGTGGTCTGGCGGACACGAACACATACGTCGTCTGCACCGGCTGGAGGTCTGGCGTTCAAACCTATCCTATGTAACCCGTATACCGCGCATGAATGATAAGCGCAGGGAGAGTGGAGTAAAGCTGTTACCTTCTTGTTTCTGGAGCTGCTGTATGTAAGCATATTTCGGATGATTTGGTGAGTTGTTCGGTTGGTTTGTTTTTGTTACCTTTTTGACACCCTGAATCGATGTGGTGGCGTCATGGAGGCAAATGTTTAGTTGAAATCACGGTGGAAGATCTCACCCAATAATTCTTTAAAAAAAACGAATGATATAGCCACATGCATTGACATAGTCACAGAAAAGAAATGTGGACTATGACACAGTGGAGTTTTCTTTGTATTTTATCACAAAAGTGTAATGATACAACGTGTCGGAGTAAGAAGCACACGTGAAGTGATGGAGAATTTGTTCGGCCCTCTATTGATTAAGAAACCATGTGTCACTGACTATAATTCAAACACATAGTAAGTTTCGTATGTTACTGACGACATACATTTTCGTAGATGTGTGCCTTTCTCATGCGCCAGTCTGGAGTTAATGACAGTTTGAGTAACGCCGCCTGATATTTCAATTAAACAGTTGTTTTTTTTTAAACTGGGTTAGGGGAAAGGATGATGAAGTTGGTGTATGCACGTGAATAGATTACTGCCAAAGCAATAATGGGATGGGGAGGACGGGGGGGGGGGGGGGGGGGGGGGAGTGAGGGATGACACCTTTGCACAAATTATGGTCATTGAATGTTGTCTCGTTAAATGATTATCTGTTCCTACGGAAATTTACTCAGATTACAAAATTTTCATAGTTCTTGTTGTTTGCTTTTTTTAAAATTTTAAATAAACACATGTACATCTCGAACAACCTTGAAACAGTAATGATCTGTGTTCAGTGTATTGAACCATCAACTATGTGCATGCTCTATGTAAAACAGAGCAGTTATGCATATGAAGTTAAGCGTATATAATACACAGTTTCGGTGTACCTACTTCTGTAAATACTGGTTTGTGACATTGAATATTATTTTCTGTGCAAGGGGAAGAAAAACGAGAGAGAGAGAGAGAGAGAGAGAGAGAGAGAGAGAGAGAGAGAGAGAGAGAGAGAGAGAGAGAGAGGCTAAATCCATCAAATTAGATCCACGCCAAAAATTCAGTGCATTCATTCCTGGTCCATATACTCTCTTTCCGCCAAATTTGGTTCAAATCGATCATGTAGTTTTTTTCGTAGCCTTCTAGGGTGTGTGAATGAGTTTTTATTTAACGATTTTTTTAATGACTTTAATGCGGTGACAGCCCTGATACGGCCCTTTGCGGTCGGCTGGGCTACAAGCAACATTATCCAACCTTGACAGACTGATAAACAAAGAAACTGACACAGGGTGACAGTTGAATCTCCTTGCTGAAGATGATGATAGACAAGACAAAGAAAGAGAGAGAAGCCGATTTCATTCATGTCTCACGTCTTTCGTCTTCTTTCTGTTTATTGATCGTCTTCTTTGCAAAGAAGATGGATGTTGTCTTGAAGGTAGAGGGTGAAGAAAACAACAACTTTCATTTGCATTTCTCTTTGTTTTGTTTTTTCCCTAGTACATCAAGGATAAATGTGCGTTCTCTGATTGGCAAACAATCTCTTTCTCTCTCTCTCTCTCTCTCTCTCTCTCTCTCTCTCTCTCTCTCTCTCTCTACGCGCGTGCGCGCGCGCGCGCGCTCACACACACACACACACACACACACACACACACACACACACACACATACACACACACATACACACACACACGCGCGCGCGCGCGCACGCACTGTATGGAGACCAAAAAACATGGCTATTTATTGTGAATCGGGTCATGTTTTTGCTTTAAAAAAGTTTCTAGGTGTAGATAGACGGAGTCCAAACAACCTTAGGGTGAAACTCTTCGTTTTTTTCATGCATATTGTTTCTGCTGTCAACAGCATCCACTACTGGATAAATCCATAGGAATGGAAGGTACCACAGTATCCCGTACGGCGTATAATATATTGTGCGATTTAGATATTAAAGGTAAAAACGACGGGGTCACAAAAGTTCACCATTGTTTGAATATGGATTTGAATACGTTTGGCCGAATCAAAGTGGGTGTTTTTTTTGTTTTTGTTTTTTTTCTTTTCTGTCCCATCTTCTGCGTCACCTCGGTGGCATTTCACACACGCCGCTCATTCCGAGCCCCTGTCCACAGCCACAGCCCGGCCCGGCCCGCCGCAGCCCCGGCACCGGCAATCCATAGGGAGCAGTCAATACCAAGTCGTTTAGAGGCAACCCACCGGAGGAGACACTGCACTGCGGCCGAATCACTTCGGTGATGTTCAGTGGCGCCTGCTCTGATACAACATACGCAGGACACCACCTACTGAGCCCCCTACTGACGACAATAATTGCTTAGTCGCGGAGCCGGCGTGAGTGAGCTGTCCCTTCGGAGGGCGCTACCACGTCCGTCCAACGACAGCCCCCATGGACTCGCCGATACCGGTGACACCGTCGGTATCAAACCAAGGCCACAGACGTGGAGAGGACAACGAAACTGAGGTCACCGTGAGAGCAGGGCATGAAGAGCCACAGAATTTGAGGGTTTTTTTCTTTTTTCTTTTTTTTTTTTTTTTAATGCTGATCGATGAGAATGACTAAGATTTCCATTTTTTTCCATCTGAGATTGCATGATTAGGCCGTACAATACACTTACTTTCATAATATATTCCGGCGTCAACGAGGCCCGAGAGTGTTGGTCAGGAAATTTGAGCAACACCCTCCAGAGACGAATCCATTAAGTGGCTGAAACTCAACTGTGTGGTCCCAGTCTTCCCAGTTGAGCCCGTAGCAAACTCAACTCTGGGTACGAGCCGGTCGGGGCAGAAAACCCCCACATGGCTCTGAAGGGAATCGAACCAATGGCCTCCCAGCCGGGAGTCAGCAACGCTAACCAATTCACCACGGTGGCTAGTCTGAATCAAGGTGCTAGTGATCTTAATTATGTTTGTTTTGGTAGCGACTGGTACACTGTTGATGCCAGAAATCGTTCGATTTTTTTTTTTAAATACAAAAAACGTTTGTGATGTTCACGACTTGAAAACTGACATAACCTTAGACATAGATAGACACACTTGAAATATATGAAAACAACATTTAGATTAGGAGTATGCGATTTAGCTGTCTATTGCTTTAGACATCGAGCATTCAATGATTATAATTCGTTTTGTCCTTTATGCAGAGAGTCACAGGAATCTGAATTACATTTCATCGCTTGCTGCCCAACTCTCAAGAGAATTACAGAAAAAGTGATGAAGTCTGAATAATATAGAAAGCCATCTTTGTTTCACTTGAGCCTACTATGTTCTTATACTTCTCCTTAAGTTGTGGAAATGTAATCATTGTTTTTGAACACAGTCTTTAAGCACAGCGAAATTCTCACTTTTTAAGAATGTTTTCGATTTATCGCATTTTGTTCTATGATGTAATATGTTTTCATATAATGATTGTCTTATACATATTGATACACCTCTTCATTAGGGGTCGTGGTCTATTATATAAATAAATTATCTGAATCTCTCTCTCTCTCTCTCTCTCTCTCTCTCTCTCTCTCTCTCTCTGCTATAGTAGTATTTGTTTTTTGGGAGCCGGAATAGCTCAGTTGGTAGAGCGCCTGACTCGTAATCTTTGTGATCCTGGGGTTGGCGGTTCGAATCTCCGCCGGGGCGTTTCGGTACAGGGGGATTTTTGCCTCGGAGTTAACATTAGTTCTGACTCCATTTCCCATACAGTCCTTCGAATGAGACTATAAACCGAGGTTCCGTGTGTGAACGCACGCATAATATCTTGCACACACGTAAAATCCCATCACCAACTTTCGGAAGAGTAGGCCAGTTTGGCCGTTGGTATGGATGACACGTTTACACACAGCATGCACCCTGCGTAAGAATGGAAAGAATGAAGGAAGTAAGAAACTGAGTGAACGATATTGAACGATATTGACTGGATGACACGGGAAACGACTGAATGAAGCGCCAGCTGGCAGCTCTTCAGTCGGCACTACCCAGGTAGGCAGCCCGTTGTGTAAGCGAGTGTTGATTGTTAAAGCGCTTAGAGCTTGGTCTCTAGCGAGAATAAGGCGCTATATAAGTATTCATTATTATTATTATTAACTAAGCTTATTCAACTTTCGCAAAACGCCTGGGGTTGTTTTCATATCTTCTTAGTTTTTGAAGGAGACTTTTAAAAATAAAGAAAACAGTTGTTTCTTTCTCTCTCTCTCTCTCCTCTCTCTCTCTTCTTCTCTCTCTCTCTCTCTCTCTCTGCTATAGTAATATTATAAGCTTATTCAACTTTCGCACAACGCCTGGGGTTGTTCTCATATTTTCTTTGTTTTTGAATGAGGCTTTTACAAGTAAAGAAATAGTTGTGTTTATTGTCCCCCACATTGTTCGTCATTATCATGAAAGGCTGTGTATCGTTCATAGGCCCGTTCATGAATGGCAAAGGACTAGATAAATAAACCACCAATCGTTCATCATTCACTCATTCCTTCCTTCCTTCTTTCCTTCGTTCGTTCGTCCATTCATGCATTCATTCATTCACTCCCTCATCCATCAACTCCCTCATCCATCAATTTACTCTCTCTCTCTCTCTCTCTCTCTCTCTGTGTGTGTGTGTGTGTGTGTGTGTGTGTGTGTGTGTGTGTGTGTGTGTCTTATTCAAGCACATAAGATTTAAGCCTATCCATTGTTAAAGGATTTTTTTTTTGAAAAAGTCACTGTTCCGTCGAACGAAAGAGAAAAACAAATTCAAGACAAGACACAACGCGTTTCGATCTCTTTGGTCTTCTTCAGATAAGACAAACATCATTCCAGACAATGAAAACGAAGAATGAGCTATCACAAGCGCACGCCTAAAATCGATAACGCGAAGCGAAATACAAAACAATGAAGGATAGGTTTGTGCCTGCAGTCGCCTCACTGTTCAATGGTTTGCAAAGAAACGGCGATGTTAAACAGAAGAGCAAGGGGCGGAAGGCTGGGAGGAAGGAGATCAGTAGGGGAAAAAAATCCGATGATGTAAAAAGCAATACGACTGACTTTCCATTCAACTATTGTGTGTGTGTGTGGCTTTTTGTGAAAGTCTGACATTATCGAATCAAGTATTGTGAGGCGTTAAACTGAGTCACTGAATCAAACTGAGACAAAGAAATGGCTTTACCTGTGTCCACGGGAAGACAACGAGAAAGAGATGCAGGAAAAGAGCCGAGGGGGAGAGGGTGGGGGTGCGGAGGGTGGGAGGGGGGGGGGTGAGCGTGAGGGGAGGGAGGACAAGAACGGATAGAGGGATTAGGAAGGGCAGAAGAAAGAACCGTGATAGGAAATCATCTCTCAGAAAGTATATTCCAATCCATCTATCTGTAAAACAATCCACATGAAAACAACAACAACAACAACAAACAAAGAAACAGACAAAAACCATCTAATCGAAAGCCAACAATTGGAGATGAAAGAAACAAAACTGAAATACACAGAGAATTGAACAACAAAACTAAATAAACACAGCGTGGCAGACAGCCGGATATATATCCTGCTCATTTACATCACTCCCTGCACACACAAAAATTTGCGTCCCTTTTCAGACATGTCTGTTGCTCGCTGGCAAACCGTATTTTCTGCAGCGTTTGTTAATTTTACAATTTTACACCCGCAGGTTTTGAAATCTAATCACATATGAATATTGCACACACACCCTGCCCCCTCCCTTTTTTTTCTCTTTAAAGATATCCTGGCAAATTCGATTTGTTCTGCACTTTTCTTCAAAATGAACACATATGACATAACCGAGTTCGAAATTGTATGTAACCTTTTCATTTAAAATGCAAGGCTTTATACGACAGTTTTTTTTTAAAAATGAATACATATGACACGATTGCGTTTGAAAGTGTATGTAATCTGCTTGTTTAAAGTGAAAAACTTATGCGAAGGGAAAAAAAGATGAAAAGATTCCCTCTACGGTAGCATTTTGTTCAGAGATGTCCCACCTGATGTGCTCTTTGAATTTCTGAGATTTTTTGTAATCTGATCTGAGACTTCACAGAAGAAAGATTTTTTAACAAAATTTCCAGTGTGGCTTTAGAAAGTGCATTTTAAAGGGTTGTGTGCATGAGCTTTTTTCTTTTTTTTTTTTCTAATTTCAATGACTTGCGAGTTGACTTCAACGCGGTGACAGACCTGATATGGCCCTTTGCGGTCGGCTGGGCTATAAGCAACATTACCTTACTTACGATAGCATTTATCCGTGCGATACAGCGCTTCAAGATCGCAAAGCTTATGCAGTATAGTAGTGTCCTAAAGCGGCCTGCAGACGAAGGAGTTATTTCCCGTGTTGAAACAGTTTCAAGACGCACCACCCTCGGCAGACGTGGCCAGCCACACGCAAGACACACTGTTGGGCCATTCACGCACCTGACCTTTCACCTTGCTTCATGCGCGCGCACTCTGCGTGAATGCTACCGTTCAAACGAAGAAATGCAAATCATTGTGAGATCTATGCAGAATTAACTTTAGCAGCGGTCAGACATTTGCAATAAACAATAATGCTTTGATACTAATGTAGGTACCTGCCCATAAACTCAGGTATTTGGCAAAGCTGACATAATATGTGTACCGTGATCGATCGTCGCTCTACGAGAGAAGCCTACCCGTACATCGTTTCACAATGGCTCACACTTGATCAAACATGTTTTTCCATATTCAGCTGATTTCAGGTAGTTGCATGTGTTTCTTCTTTGCGTGTGTAATTCAATCTTTTCAATTCTCGGCATGTTTGAACTGATGAATTCTCTGTGTGATCAAATTTATACCTGAATCGACGTCAGTGAAACAGTCACCATTTCGGAAGGGACATAAGTCTTGCGTGGATCATTTACTCCTAATCCGGGAAAAGGATTTTGATTGGACAATCGCAAGCAATATTGGTAGGGGAAGATAACCCGAATAGAACACTTCTAATCTGCCAACTATCTACTCGCAATATCGCGGACAGGTTCGGCCAATGCAATGAAACCGTGTTGCTCAGCCCGTCAAGCCCCAAAACTTGCTATGTCTGCGGGCCTCATAAAGGTTGACTTTTGCTCACAAGTCCTGAGCATTCAACAAGACATTAACTATAGTAGCATTCTCTTCAACTATGTCACCATCCTGGTTAATGCGTATTGGTTACTACGAAGTAATGGCCTCCTACATTTTAATATTAGGAGCCCCTGCTATCAAAACAGCCAACAACAATAATAACAACGATAATGATGATAATCACCATAATGGTAATATTAATTATAACAATGATAGTAACAACAACGACATCAGCATCATCATCACCCACCACCCACCACCACCACCACCACCATCACATCATCATCATCATCATCATCATCAACATCAACAACAACAACAACAACAACAACAACAACAATAACTACAGCGGGGCGGTTATAGCTCAGCTGGTAGAGCCGCCGACCTGGAGATGAGGGTTCGAATGTCCGCCGAGCCGCTTCGTTTCAGGGGAAATTTTCCCTCGAAGTTTATACTCAATCCGACTCCATTTGCCAAAACGTCCTTTGAATGAGACTATAAACCGAAAGTTCCGTGTGTGGTCGCTTGCGCACGATCTTGCGCTCACGTAGAATGCTCTCACCACCTTTCGGAAGAGAAGACTAGTCTGGCGTTGCTATGGGTGACATAGTTGGTATGTTCGTATAGCATGTATCCTGCATCCTCCGAAAAATGGAGGAAATGAGCAAAAGTCTGAGAGACTGATATTCGACTGAATGGCACTGGGAAATGAATAATTCGCGCCAGCAGGCAGCTCTTCAGTTGGCTCTACGGAGACAGGCAGCCTGTTGTTTAAATATGCGCGTGGATTGCAAAGCGTGTAGAATTTGATCTCTTTCCGAGGGTAGGCGCTGCATAAGTATGATAACAATAGCAACAGCAGCGTCAATGATAGTAATAGTTGTAGTAATGATAATAACAATAATAATAGCAATGATAATAACGATAATGATGCTTCTACTGGCTACTGTAGTAACGATAATAACAAGATGGCACTGCTAGTGCTACAGCTGCTACTACATTTCTACAACCAGTAGTAGTAATAGAGGAAGAAGAAGGAGAAGAAGAAAATGGTGGTGGTGATGATGAGGATAATGATGATGATGATGACGACGACGGCGACGACGACAACGACGACGATAATGATAATGATGATGATGATGATGATGATGATGATGATGATAATGATGATGATGATGATGATGATGATGATGATGATGATGATGATGATGAAGAGCAAGGAGAAGAATTTTCCTTCGAGTCATGGGAAAGCTGTTTCATGAATGCGCTGTATTAATGTACGAAATGCAATCAATCCCACCTCACTTCAGTGAAATGTTAAGGTTGTTTATCCTCAGCCTTCTGTGATGACCATTCTACAGGATATAGAGGACGATGGACATGTATCCCGGATGACTCCCTGTCCAAAACCATTCTATAGGGTACAGTATAGGCTGGGCATGTATCTCTCCATGCCTCCTTGTCCTAGACCATTCTACAGGGTACAGTGAAGGGTGGACTTACATCTCACCATGACCCCCTATCCAAGAACATTCTACAAGGTACAATGGAGGATGGACATGTATCTCACCATGACTCTCTGTTCAAGACCATTCTACAGGGTGCAGTGGAGGTTGGAGATATCTATCCCGCCATGATTCCCTGTCCAAGATAATTCTACAAGGTACAGAGGAGGGTGGACATGTATCTCACCATGACTACCCGTCCAAGACCATTCTACAGAGTACATTGGAGGGTGGACATGTATCTCGCCATGACTCCCTGTCCAAGGCCATTCTACAGGGTACATTGGAGGGTGGACATGTATCTCGCCATGACTCCCTGTCCAAGGCCATTCTACAGGGTACAGTGGAGGGTGGACATGTATCTCGCTATGACTCGTTGTCCAAGACAATTCTACAAGGTACAGTGGAGGGTGGACATGCGTCTCACCATGACTACCCGTCCAAGACCATTCTACAGGGTACAGTGGAGGGTGGACATGTATCTCACCATCACTCCCTGTCCAAGACAGTTCTACAGGGTACAGTGGAGGATGGACATGTATCTCACCATGACTACCCGTCCAAGACCATTCTACAGGGTACAGTGGAGGGTGAACATGTATCTCGCCATGACTCCCTGTCCAAGACCATTCTACAGGGTACATTGGAGGGTGGATATGTATCTCACCATGGCTCTTGTCCTAGACCATTCTACGCGATACAGCGGAAGTCGGACATGTATCTCACAACGGCTTTTGTCCTGGAGCGTACAGTGGAGGGTGACAGTCCCACTAAACTGCAAATAATGCCCCCCACTCCCCTCTTCATTGATAGAATGTAGGGAGTTAAGAAAAATTGAAGTCGTCCCGGACAGAACGCGCTCGCTTCGGGCAACGTCGATATCTTATTCATTTATTCATTAGTTGTTTTTTTTGTTGTTGTTGTTGGTTTATTTATTCATATATTTGTTGTCCTCGTCAATATCTTATTTATTTATTAATTTATCTATTTGTTTTGTTTATTTATTTAGTTAGTTATGTATTATTTCCTAGACATAGGGTATTAGGTTTTGAAATAGATGAGAGAAATTAAAAACAACGAAACTCGAAATAAACGATTTGCATTGTTAAGTGCCTATGCCGATCGTCAATGGTTCCTTCCGGTTTTTTTTTTAATATATAAATAAACTCCAGATTTATAAGTGCAGGCGTTCGAGGTGTGTGTGTGTGTGTGTGTGTGTGTGTGTGTGTGTGTGT
>CM065732.1:43041209-43046209 GCA_033310375.1 Conus canariensis | reverse complement strand
TGCTATTGTTGTTGTTGTTGTTTTCATGTGATTGCTCCAAAGGAGGGGGAGTAAGGGGGGGGGGGGATGATAAGGTAAAGGGGTGGGTTAGAAAAACGGGGGGGGGGGGGGGGGGGGGGGGGGGGGTGGAGGTGCAGAGCGAGAGAGACGAAGAGAAGCTGATCCTTTTATTTTCCCCAAAGCAGATTTCAAGACTTCGTGACAAGGGACGCAATTCGCTCAAGAAAGAGAGGAGTTTCAGATGATATCTAAACAAAACAAAATGATATCTGAGTGAGTGTAAACCGGCAATTTACCACTGGAAATTCTAGTCGTTGATGAGAGTTTTACTGGATCTTCATCCGCCAATCATTTTAAGGAGGCTCATTACTAGTATGTGCACTGACACATGGATTGGGCAAATACTTTTAGCGTTATTGTCTGAGGGGGTCCCACCTGGCCTATACGTCGTTGTCATCGTCATTGTTTGGTTTTGTTGTTGCTGATCCTTATTTCGTTGATTTTGTGGTTGATGTCGATGTTGAATACGTTGTTCATTTTTAAAAAAAATGACTTGCCGGTGTGATTACTCCGGTTTCATTCTTCGCAGGGAGTACTACCGCTTAATCTTCTTCAGGCATGAGATCTCTCTCCTTTTTTTCCCCTTTCCATTAAAGATGAAAGGGAAGTTAAGTAGAAGACACGTAGATGTTCTATTCATGTTAAAAAAGGATAAACGTTTACACATTTACTGTATAAACGAATCCGACCTTAGTACTGATCCGACAGAAGCTCTCTTTCAAACAGTCGTGTTATAGTAGATGTGATCTTGTGAGGATTTGAATTAAGGGCCTCGATGCCAGACCCTATTACAAAAAAGTTCCTTTCGCAGTGTTAATATCAAAGTATTTAAGTGTGTTTCACAGCCATCGTGTGGAGTGATGGTAATGTGAGTGTGGTGACGTAATATGGATGACGTCACATCTTATACGTCATTCTCAGAGGGGAGTATTCTGTTCAGACCTTGATGGTATAATCAGGCTAGCCTACAAGTTATATGTTGATTTCAACATTGAAACCACAAAAGAAGATGACACATGACATATAAATCCGACAGAGTAAAACTTGAAGTTCAGAAGTAGAAAACCACGTCACACATGGAAATATGAAGGGGGAAGAAACCCACATACGTCGAAATCATATCCAAAAGAAACCGAAAATACAACATATTCCACGATCCACGAATCCTTCCCGAAGGTTGACAAACCAGCAGCACTTAGAAGTAGAAGAAGATGATGATCTGCTGATGGAGAGCCTACAGCCAAACACACACACACACACACTTCAACATCACCAGCCGCAGTCCAAATCTCGCACGAGAAATCCAACACCACTAGACCACACATTCCTATAGATACAGAAGCCAGAACGTGAAGCAGGGAAGATGAAGAAGAAAGGAGAAGGAACGAAACCAAAAAGAAAATCGCCTTCACACACACAATAGTTCCCCAGTCAATACGGCACACTCAGGAAGGAAGCGGCGACAGAGCAAGAACTGGGAGAAACTGGAATTGCCAGCAGACTTTTATTCTGGAACACAAGCAGCTCTCTGTTGGCACTCCTGTCGCGCTAGCTCCCTAGCAACTTGCTAGCTGGGTAGACGAAGGAGAGAGAGAGAGAGAGAGAAGAAGAAGAAGGCAGAAGAAGAAATAGAAGAAGAAAGAGGAAGAAGTCCCGGCAGCCATTTTTCTGGTCCCGAAGAGAGGACCACCTGAGCCGAGACGCGGCATGACCCCAAGGGAGGGAACCCTCTTCTCCGGAGATATGTCAAAGGCAGCTCTTGTCTGACTCCCGAGGAATCACGCCGATCTTCCCCCTTCTCGAATGGCGCGATTGGAGTCTCGCCACCGCTTGGCTAAACGCTTTTCTTGAAAGGGGGGTTCCCTGCGTTCTAGCCGCTTCATGGGGCTATGTTACTGAGGCCTCGGGGAGCGCCATTTTCCAGTCGACAGTTTAATTGGGTTTGATATTGGACGCTGGCTGATGTCGATTACCGCCCTTTATCCTGGGTATTGATCAAGGTTTACAAACAGGGGAGCTAATTACTGCAGGGAAGACAATCGCGTCTTGGCCCGCCTCCATTCATCACGATCGTCTTGGGAGATCATTATTATTGTGTGTGTGTGTGTGTGTGTGTTGTGTGTGTGTGTGTGTGTGTGTGTGTGTGTGTTTTCTTTTAGTTTTCAATCTTGATTTACGTCTCCTTGATCTTTTGTAAAGAAATGAGGACAAGAGAGAGAGAGAGAGAGAGAGGAGAGAGTGAGAGATGAGAGAGAGAGAGAGAGAGAGAGAGGAGAGAGAGAGAGAGAGAGAGAGAGAGGATGAGGGAGACGGGGGCTGGGTGAGTGGGTGAGTGTGTGGTTTTATTCGTAAGGGCGCGCACGAGCGCGCACGAGCGCGCGCGTGTGTGTATGTGTGTGTAAATGTGTGGAGGGCGGTCATGCTTGTGTGTGGTGTGTGTGTGTGTGTGTGTGTGTGTGTGTGTGTGTGTGTGTGTGTGTGGTGTGTGTATGAGGAGGGGGAGGGGTTAGAAAGGCACGCTCACACTCGCATACATTAACACACACACGCGCGCACACGCGCACACACGGATACCTCTCTCTCTCTCCCTGTGTGTGTGTGTGTGTGTGTGTGTGTGTGTGTGTGTGTGTGTGTGTGTGTGTGTGTGTGTGTGAAACCATTCCGATGTCTATTTGTACAACTTCTGGGTTATTTATTTTTTTTTAAAAACTATTGGTCGATCTGGGATTTCCTGTTTGCCTTGTCCCTAATCTTACCACCCCTCCTGTAACGCATGCAGGAGAAAGGTTCTCTCCTTTTTAGCAGGTTCGCTCAAATGACATGCTTTGGAGAACAAACAGTTCCTCTATGTCTCAGTTTCCCAGATCACATAAGTATAGAGTTTCTTAGCTCCTCAGCCACCCAGAATAATGCATATAGGAGAAGAGTTCTCCATTGCTCCGAGTAGTAGTGTGAAAAAACAGTGTTCGCTGGAGACATATGGCAAACGTTCCTTTTCTTTCGCTGGCCCCACTGTTTTTAATTCTTTACCTCTTTCACTTCGTACGCAAAATCTCTGAACACTTTTAAGTCAGGCTTGAAGACTTCTTGTTCCATGCCTATCTTAACGATGATTAAATTTATGCACTGCACTGTTCATCTGCTTGTATGTCTTATCCTAAATAGTGTGTGTGTGTGTGTGTGTGTGTGTGTGCGTGTGTGTGTGTGTGTGTGTGTGTGTGTGTGTGTGTGTGTGTGTGTGTGTGTGTGTGTGTGTGTGAGTATGTCTTGGGTGTTTGTGTGTGCTGGAGAGAGCGGGGAGAGTGAGGCGGGGGGGGGGGGGGGGGGGGGAGGGGGGGAAGACAATGTGGGGAAAGAGTGTATGGGATGATTGTGTTCATTTGCATGTATAATTCTATGTTTTAAAATGTGTGTTGGCCTTATGATGCTATAGTTTATATGCCTTAATCTTATGTTGGTCTTGTGATGTTATAGTTTTTTATTATGCCTTATTATATCTATCTTATGTTGGTCTTATGATGTTATAGTTTATATGCCTTAATCTTACATGTTTCCTTTCTTCTCTTCATTCTTAAACGTTCGGCTTTTATATTGTAATGGCGCCTGGAGCCTCACGAGGGACAGGCGTCATTTTTTCTTAAATGAATTAAATTATTATTATTATGTGTTGTCACAACTTGCCAAAGAACAGTTCTCTTTCATTACAAATGACCACGCGGATGATTAATTCCCTACTACTGCAGTCCCATCCCACTCCCTCTAATCAAGTAATGTAAATAAAAAGGTTGAAGGAAAAGTTTCAGTTTCAAATAACGTATGTAGAAAACCACATCTCTGATGTTGCTTCCACCCCCCCCTACCCCCAAATGCATGTGGAGAACACTTCTCTGATGTAGCAGGTTACACACAAATACTATCTGTTGGGAAAAAAAAGTTTTCTAATGTTGCAGTGCCCTCAAATAACACATGTGGGGAAAACATGGCGTATAGATGAACACTTGTCTAATGTTGCAGTTGCCCTCAAATAAAAACACATGTGGGGGGAAAACATGGCGTATAGAAGAACACTGGTCTCATGTTGCAGGTTCTCCAAATAACATACGAAGCAGTGCAGTTCTCTAAGGATGCAGATTCTCCCAAATGACATATGCCGGTAAACGGTTCCGTGATGCTGCATTTCCCTGCAAATAACTTATGTAGAAGAAGTAGGAGAAAGGTTATCTGGTGTTGCAGCTTCCTAAAATAACATATGTAGGGGTACATTTCTTTCATGCTGTGTTGCCTCAAATAACACCTGTAGGAGAACATTTTCTCTTACGTTGCAGTTTCCCATGGTAACATTTGCAGGAGAACGGTTCCTTAGTGTTGCAGCTCCCCTAAATAATGGGTGTTTGAGAACAGTTTCCTAATGTTGCAGGTTCCTCAATTCACATATGCGGAAGAGCAGTTTCCAGTATTTCAGTTCCCCTTAATAACATATGTAGAAGAATAGTGTATCTAGTGTTGCAGGTTCTTTCAACTAACGTACTCGGAAAAAAACACTTCCTAATGCCTCAATCCCCCGAATAAAACATGCAAGAGAACAATTCACTAAAGTTACAGGTACCCAGAACAGCGTTATGTCGAACAACCGTTCTTTAATGGTTTAGCACCATAAGAAAAAGTATTCAGGACAACAGATCTCCAATGTTTCAGATCCATCAAACGGTCAGATCACACGTCAGATCATCAAACGGGAGATCCCAACGGTCAGATCCATCAAACGGTCAGATCATCAAACGCAGTAAAGGAGTACACTTTTCCAATGTTTCCGTTTCTTCAAGTGATATATAAACTTGACGTCTTAATGCAATGCCCTGTGCGGTGCCTGCACCCTATGTGAACGCAGCGCAGACTTCTAAGGTTGGTGCAGGATTGCTCCCAGCTGGTCTGTTCGGCAG
>CM065732.1:43033709-43036209 GCA_033310375.1 Conus canariensis | reverse complement strand
AGGGAAGACGAAGTTACCTAGGAAACAGATGAGTTTTGAGAAGGCGCTTGAATGTGGGCAGTGAGGGTGAGTATCTGAGAGAGCGAGGCAATTGATTCCAGGTAGTTGGAGCTTGATAGGCAAAGGAACGTTGACCAAAGGTTTTAGTGCGAACAGTGGGGATACTGTAGATACGAGTGTCACATGAGGAACGTAAAGCTCGAGATGGGGTGTAAAGATGTAACAGGTGGGTGAGATACTCAGGACAGGAAGACTCGATAGATTTGAAGCAGAGAGAGGCAATCTTGTAGGATATTCTTAGCTGAACAGGGAGCCAGTGGAGAGAGCGGAGCAATGGGGGTAACATGGTTATATTTAGAAGTGCGGAAGATGAGACGGGCAGCATGATTCTGAACTCTTTGAAGTTTGTTGATGAGATGAGAGGGAGAGCCAGACAAAAGAGCGTTACAGTAATCCAGGCGGGATAGAACAAATGCGCAGACAAGAGCTTTTGTTGTGTTTTCTGAGAGAAGATGGCGAATAGGAGCAATTCGGCGGAGTTCAAGAAAGCAAGTGCGACAGACATTGCTGACATGCTGTTGGAAGGACAGGGTTTGATCAAGAGTTACACCGAGGTTGCGGGCAGAATGAGAGAGAGTGATAGGTGAATCAACAAGTTTGATGGAAGTCGGAACAGAAGGGTGGTTTTGAAGTTTTGGTGGGGTGATCAGGATCAGTTCAGACTTATCTTCATTCAGTTTTAGTTTGTTTCGGGTCATCCAGTCCTTAAGGTTGGCTACACAAGACTGGGTGTTTTGGATCATGAGAGGAAGGTCAGAGAGAGGCCCAGAGACATACAGCTGATTGTCATCAGAGAAGGAATGATGCTGAAGTAGGTGTTCTTGGACGATAGAAGAGACAGGATAAGAGTAGAGAATGAAGAGTAGAGGGCCCAAGACAGATCCTTGTGGCACGCCGTAGGTCAGACAAGAGGGATTAGAAGAAAGGCCGTTGATAGAAACTACTTGTTGACGATCAGTGATGTAGGAATGAAACCAACTCAAGACTGTGTCATCAAGCCCAAAAGAGTGATGTAGGCGGGAAATGAGGATAGAGTGGTCAATAGTGTCAAAGGCAGCAGATAGGTCCAAGAGAGTCAAAAGTGATACATTGTTACAGTCAAGGGCAGTCAGAATGTCGTTACAGATTTTGAGAAGAGCAGTCTCAGTACTATGTCCAGAGCGGTAAGCAGACTGAAGGGGATAGACAAGGCTGTTGGAATGAAGGTGGTCTAACAGTTGGTCAAGAACAACTTTCTCTAAAATTTTTGAAAGAAACGGAAGATTTGACACAGGTCTGTAGTTTTTCAAATTGTCAGGGTCAAGAGTAGTCTTTTTCAAAAGAGGTCTTACAATTGCAGATTTGAAAGAAGAAGGAAAGAAGCCAGTTGAGAGGGAGTGGTTGATGATGATGGTAATATGAGGGAGTAGAGTGTCAAGGCAATGGGTGAGGAAAGAAGCTGGTAGTGGGTCAAGTTCACAGGTTTTAATGCCAGATTTCATGATGATTTTCTTTACAAAGACCTCAGAAACAGGATGGAAGGAAGTGAGGAAAGTTCCCGAGAAAGGGGGATCGGGAAATGGTGCATGAGTATTAGTCAGGGAGTCCAGTGAAAGCCTAAGATTAGTGATCTTGTTGACAAAGTAGTCAGAGAAAGCCTGTGGAAGGTCAGAAGGTGGGAGATTGGAAGGAAGAGGAGAGGAGTCAGTTTTACCAAGAAGAGTGTTAGTAATGTTATACAGCTGTTTGGATGTGGAGCATGCAAGAATTTTGGCATTGTAATAGGCAGATTTTGTAGCGTGAACAAGGCTGTTAACAATTTTGTTGGCAGTTTGGAAAATTTGCTTGTGAACTGTCAGACTGGACTTGAGCCACTGTCTCTCGGCTCTGCGTCTTTCACGCTTGGCTTCTTGCAGCTGAGGCGCAACGGAGGAGAACCAAGGTGATGGTGGCCTCTTGGAGACAAGACGGCCACAGGCAGGAGCGTACTGGTCCAGGAGCCGAAGGAGAAGGGAGTTGAGGTCATCTGGAGTGGTCGGCGGTGAAGTAGACAGGTGAGAATGGAGGACAGCGTTGAAGAGAGTCATGTCGACTGCGGAGAGGTTTCTGGCTTGAACGTACGTTTTGCGAGGTGGAGGGCGGAAACGGTGGAGATCAGCTACGAGGCAGACATGGTCAGACGGGAGGGTGTGGTCGATAGTGACAGAACTCACCACAGCCTGGTCAACCCTGTGGATCATATTATCCAATGTGTGTCCACGAATGTGAGTGGGAGCGTGGACACACTGAACCAGTCCATAGCAGTCCAGGAGGTCGATGACTTTGGAGGTGGTGGAGTCAGAGGGGCGATCAAAATGAATGTTGAAGTCACCAGCGATGATGTAGGAGCCATGAAGAGAGTTGCAGTAGGACAGCAGATCGGGGAGTTCATCGAAAAAGGTGGAGTCAGTCAAGCGGTTCT
>CM065732.1:42998709-43021209 GCA_033310375.1 Conus canariensis | reverse complement strand
TCTGTTATGTCTGTCGGTTCTATCCTAAGAAATATGCTTCCATTTTCAGTCGGCCATTTCTAAATGAAAATCCATCTACCTATTTATCTATTCATCTAGATAGATAGATAGATAGATAGATAGATGGTCACGAGTCTTATCTTCTTCCCTTTCTTGATTTCGTTGACACGACTTCTGGCTCTTAGAAAGAGAAAGAGAAACACGGATTTTAAACTCTGTGGAAAATAAAAATGCAGAAAACATAATTGTCAAAATAAAAATGATCGAATAAATCAATAAATGAAATAAAAATAAAAAGAAAATCTTATAGGTACTCTAATATAATTCCGAGCTTACCCTTATATATTTAGAACTAAAACACGCACACCATAAGACCAAAAGAAACACACACACACACACACACACACACACACACACACACACACACACACACACACACACACACACAATTGTCATTGATTCCAGACTGGCATAGCCTGTTGTTCTGGAACCATATCACACAGAACACACCGCCGAACGTAAAAGTCTCGTCGAACTGACCGACTGGAAAGGAAACGTTAAAAAGAGGTGGGAAGACGAACAAGTAGGGTAACTCTTGCTCCCATGATAAAATAATTTCACGCCCGTAAGTCCCAGCGAATGCTGCTCAAGACACCAAACTGCCTGGAAGAAAAGCCGACACAGAGCACACAGAATAAACAAGAAGATATATCCCCTAAAAAGGAAGCGTGATCATAATATATTGTATACTTGACACATCTACACAGCAGCAACAACTGGAGAAATGCACAAACACAAATTAACATTCATTCAAGACTGGCACAACCTTTTCGATCTGGAATATGGTCAAACAAACACAAGAATGAACAGTGAAAAATACAGTGAACCTCGGTTTGACTGTGTATGAAAGGAAGTCTTCAGAAATGAGGCAGGGAACAGCAGACAGTAAATAACGTACTTACTTACCCGACGTTTTTATTTATTGTTCTCTGGCCGATTTAAGATTTCTTTTTCTTGGCGGCAAAACGTCAACAGGTCCTGCTGAACAAAAGGCGGCAACTTTTTTTTTTTTGATTCTTTTAAGTTCTCATAACGGATTAAACCTTAAAATAAACGGAAAATAAATTGTCCAGGTCTTCATGAACTTCACGTTCAAGTCGTTAACACTGATGAAGAATTAATTAACAACGTTTGCGGTAAGATTTTCTTGAGCATATTTACAGACATGTCATGTTTTCAATCCTTCCGAAAAAAATTTTTTTATGGCTAGTCCATTGCAAACTTCTGTGGGCCCTATATACAGGCTGGGCCGTAAATGAGTTTAATGACATTGAACGAAAACTGAAGCATACAGCGTTTATCATAATCGGTTTGATTTTCAGTTTCTTGGAGGTGTCACTGCGTGTGGACTAGTCCTATATACGTTATTTCACATCCGTTAAGTTTCGAGACCACACTGCGAATGATTTAAGGCTGATAGATAAATGAATTAATTACGAAAATGAAAGAATTTCAAAGAAGTCTCATGCTTACGACTTAGCAGATGTCTGACCTATGCATTAGCCCAACGCGCTGGGCAGACCTATGACTTTCCGGCTTTGAGTAGTGCCAGTGACAGTCTTTTTCAGAATTGTATGCACCGATCGTCACGAACTGGATCAAACACCACTACATTTTCTCAACCGTGGAAAACAAATTAACTAGTTTACGTAAAAACACACAAAACAAAATCAAATGTAAAGTTAGAAAAGAGGTCTTACTAGCTCCCCCCCACCTCTCTCTCTCTCTCTCTCTCTCTCTCTCTCTCTCTCTCTCTCTCTCTCTCTCTCAGATTTATTGAACTTTATAAATTCGCGGTACTGGTGGATTTTGTTGTTGTTGTTTGTTTGTTTGTTTGCTTTATCATTATTATTGTTTGACGATTTCTTCTTTCTTTCCAGTTGTCTAGTTCCCGTAAAAGGCGAGGACAAGATACTAAAAAAAAAAACAACAACAAAAACCAAAAAGACAAAAACAAAAAAACTGCTTATGTAGACCTCTGCTTTTCCATCATCCTTGGACTATTTTTCTTTTCCGTCTTTTTTTCCATTTATTTCTCCAGAGGGTAGAATACAGCTTGGGTTCTCCCTCCGACCTCTCTGTTGTCTGTCAATCTGTCTGTCTGTCTGTCCCCCCCCCCCCCCTCTCTCTCTCTCTCTTTTCTGCACAAGCATTCGATACTGTGCCGTATGACCTTGATGGCAGAGATAAGATCAATCGGCTCTGTATTTGACTCTTTCTCCTCGTAATGTTAATTTAGTTTATATTATTTCATCTACACCACACCACACCAACTCCACTCTCTCTCTCTCTCTCTCTCTCTCTCTCTCTCTCTCTCTCTCTCTCTCTCTCTCCGTTTTTCTCCATAAGTGCCCCACTTCGTCACACAGACACAGACACACACACACACACACACGCACGCACGCACGCACGCACGCACGCACACACACACACACACGCACACACACACACACACACACACACACACACACGCTTGCTCGCTCCTCCTCCCAATAACTTTACCCCTCCCACCTCCAAACCTCAACAACAACAACCCCCCCTCCCCCCCTCCCCACACACACACACACACACACACACACACATACCCCTCCCCCGTTCCCCCACCTCAGCAAAAACTCGGCAGCCCTCAAAAAGTCTACCCCTATTCACCCTTCAACTCACCCCCACCCCTAGACTCGAACCCTGTGCGGACGGGCGGGCGGACGGACCCCCCACCGGCGACCAGGCGGGCGCGGAATCTCCCACCCCTGCCGCGACACGTCACTTCTCGTTGGCCGTGAGACTTGGCGGGCCCCTGCCATCAACATTGCTGGAATCGAGCCGTTTGGGAAGTCAGCCCCCGTGTGGAAATAGGTTCTGTTGCAGCCAATGAAGAGCGTCATAAGACACACAAGTCTTGGCAGGGTACGGCGGGGGCACAGAGAGAGAGAGAGAGAGAGAGAGAGAGAGAGAGAGAGAGAGAGAGAGAGGAGGAGAGAGAGAGAGAGAGAGAGAGAGAGGAGCAGCGAAAGGGGCCACCGGAGTGCATTTTTTATGATCATTACGGATTGAGCAGGAGAAGGAGAAGAAGCAGGAGGGGTGGGGGGGGGGGGGGGAGGAGTAGGAGGAGGAGGACAGGGTGTGTGTGGGGTAAGGGGTAGGGGATCTGGGTGGATAAGTCGGGGCGTAGTGGTGGATTGAGATGGGGGGGGGGGGGGGGGGGGGAGAGAAGAGAAGGGAGGAAGGGGGGATGGAAGTGGTGGTGGTGGTGGTGGTGGGGGTGGGGGTGATCAGGAGGAAAGCACTGGCTGGGGGGAGGGGGGGTGGAGGAGGGGTAGGGGGTGCGTGTGGAATTAAAAGGTAGGAATGATGATTTAAGGCGCAGGAATTGGTTACTGACGGGTAAAGGGGTGGGATGGGGGCGGGGGTGGGGGTGGGGGTGGGGTGGGGTGGGGTGGAGGAGTTCGGCGGGGTAGCGATGAAATCGTGCGGGTGAGGAAAGAAGGGTGGAGATGGAAAGTAGATTGAAAATCCTACTACTTCGTTGAAAGTCTAGTCTGGTTATTCTATTTTATTTTTTCTTCTTTTTTTTTGTTTGTTTTGTTTTGTTTTTTGTAACGCATGTCAGAGAGAGAGAGAGAGAGAGAGAGAGAGAGAGAGAGAGAGAGAGAGAGAGAGGGAGAGAGAGAGAGAGAGAGAGAGAGAGAGGGCTTTTTTTAACAGAAAGACTAGTCTGGACACACACACACACACACACACACACCACACACACACACACACACACACACACTCACACACCACACACACACACACACACACACACACACACACACACACAGAGAGAGAGAGAGAGAGAAGAGAGAGAGAGAGAGAGAGAGAGAGAGAGAGAGAGAGAGAGAGGAAGTTCAACGTTTCTTTCTTTGAAGCAATGAGACGGAGAGCAGAGAGGGATGTCGATGACACCTCAATTGCCTCTGGTACATCATGTGAACTTATCACACAGGTATTATGTTCACTGACTCAGACAGACAAACTGAGGGGCCAAGCGTAAGAACTATGCCCACAACATCCACAAAAACACCGCCATAACTATTCCCTCTTAACCCACTCCTGGTGGGGAGAAAAAAAGCGCGAAACAAGGTGGAAGAGAATAACATTTCATGTGCAGTAGAAATCGGAGGATAAGACAAGAGAAATATAACAGAAACGTCAAAACTGAAAGGCGCTAAGAATGAGAGGGGGAGGAGGGGGGAAGGGGAGGGGAGAGAGAGAGAGAGAGAGAGAGAGAGAGAGAGAGAGAGAGAGAGAGAGAGAGAGAGAGAGAGAGAGAACAATAAAGAAAGGAGGAAAGAAACAAAAGTGTGTTTTGTCGTTGTTTCTTTTCAACTGAGAAAAAATAACGAGAAAATGACAATAGATCTGCATTCCATCATCATTTATATCACAAACCCAGTAAAACAATAGCAAACAAAATAAACGTTCAAACACAAAAATTATTATCATCATCATCATTATCATCATTATTACTATTATTATTATCATTATTATTATTATCATTATCATTATTATTATTATATTATTATTATCATTATTATTATCATTATTATTATTATTATTGTTGTTGTCATCATCGTCACTGGTAATAGTTGTAGAAAAATAGAAGCGGTTGTGTTATTACAATCATTATCACTGGAAGTAGTTGTAGAAATAGAAGCAGTTGCATTATTATCGTTATTGTTGTTGTTATAATTACCATCTTTCTTATCATATTTATTATTATTATTATTATTATTATTATCAGCATCATCATTATGATTAGTAGTTGTAGAAATACATTAGTTATACTATTATCATTATGATAATTATCACCGGTTGTAGTTTTAGAAATAATTGGCTACATTATTATTACTATTGTTGTTGCTGTTGTTGTTGTTGTGGTTGTTGTTGCTGTAGTGGTGGACGTGGATCTCTATCTAACAGACCTGTTATCTGTCATGCGGTCCAGCCAGGCAGCCTGCTGGATTTGTGAGAAAATCAATCGTCTTGAGGACTGAAGAGATGCCCGACTGATCTTCTTTCTTTCTTTTTTTTTTTTTTTCAAGTCTATTTTTGTCCTTGTTCTTCTTTCTATTATCATTATCATTTTTATTTATTTTTGTATTTATTTTTGTCCTTGTTCTTCTTCCTATTATTACTGTTATGATTATTATTATCATCATTATTATTATCGTTATTATCATTGTTGTTGTTGTTGTTGTTCTTGTCGCTGCTGTTGTTGTTGTTATTATTATTATTATCATTACTATGATGATGATAATGATTATTATTATTATCATTATCATTATTATTATCATTATTATTATTATTATCATTACTATGATTATCATTATCATTATCATTACTATTATTATTGTTATTTCTATTATTATTATTATTATTATCATTGTTGTTGTTGTTGTTGTTGTTGTTGTTGTTGATAATGATGATGTCGAGAACTAGCAGCCATGTTAGAGTAACGATCCGTCAAACGCATTCTGTAACGAAAGGAACTTCTTGGAGGGTGAGGAATTCGCTCACCAGCATTTTCTTTCTTTCTTTCTTTCTTTCTTTCTTTCTTTTGATTCTCTTTCTCTGTTTCTTCCTCGCTCTCTTGTTTCTGTCTTTCTCCCTGTCTCTCGTTCTTCCTGTTCTTTCTTCTATATCCTTGCAGTGTTTAATTTCTTTTCATTATTATTTTGCATATGCTCTCATGATCTTCAGTTACATGCAACCTCCTCCTCCTCCTCTTCCTCCCCCTCCTTCTTCTCTTCTCTCTCTCTCTCTCTCTCTCTCTCTCTCTCTCCTCTCTCTCTCCCTCTCTCTCTCTCTCTGTTCTTTTCATTTCTGTTCTCTCTGTTAAATCATTTTCTGTTTTCTCTCCATTTTCTTTGTCAGAATTGTTGCTTCATTCCTTTCATACTTTTTCTTTCTGTTCTCTTTTTCGCATCATTTCTGTTTTTTTTTTCTCTCAGTTTTCTTTGTCAAAATTGTGATTTTCTTTCTTTCTTTCTTTCATGTTTCACTACCCACCAGTCATTCTCTTGATCGCTGGCATTCAGATAGAATAAAGGTATATTTGTCAGCGCTTCTGTTCTCGCTTTTTCTGTTTTGTACACACACACACGCGCGCGCGCGCACACACACACACACTCCACGCAAACTACACTCACATACTTTGCATTTCATGCACAACTAACCGTTCTAATACATTTATTTGGTATCTATGTTTTATTTTATATGTTGTATTATCATGTGTTAGATCACTATAGTTAGAAAAAAAAAAGAAGTCATGTTTTGTTCTTCCGTAATTAATTGGAAACATGTTGGGTTCTTTTTTGTATCTATTTTTTCATCAGTTCATTTATCCAATTGTTGTCGCATGTTATCTAATTGGAACATGAATGTTTGGTCTTACAATAACGAATGAAAGCCTCAAAAAAAAAAAGATTCAGGAAATATGAAGGGAAAAACAAAACAAAAAATATAAGACCGGATCTTTTAAGACAGTTATCTTTCTTCTCTAGAGTCTACCTAAAAAAATAAATTAATTAATTAATAAATAAGAAAAAGAAGAAAGAAAGAAAGAAAAACCAGGACAGTTCGAAGGTAGGCAGTAGAAGGAAACATCTGAGTGAGAATCTATACGGGGTTAAAAAAAATAAATAAATAAACAACGGCGGTATAATTCTTTCGTTCGGCGGCACAGTGATTTATTTTTTTTTAAGTTTGTTTCAGTTTCCGCCTGCGGTCACCTCCCTTTGAAACGAACTTTGATACATGCTGACTGCTACTCTTCATCGTCTTGTAGTTCGCTTTAAAACCTCCCTAAAGACACATCTTTTCCCCCGGACTGATTAACGATATCCACTTACCTCTGTGCACGAGTCTGCTTCTTTTGACGTGCTCGTGTGTCTGTCTGCGTGTGTGTGTGTGTGTGTGTGTGTGTGTGTGTGTGTGTGTGTGTGTTTTGTTTTTCGTGTGTGTGTGTGTGTGTGTGTGTGTGTGTGTGTGTGTGTGCGCGTGCGTGTGTGTGTGTGCTTTGAGTTAGAACTAGTATTTTATTATGTTTCTGTAATATGCGTTTTGGGCTCTCGCGAGGTAAAGCGCTCTATAAATATCCTTTTACATAACATTTACATTTACGTTATCAATTTTAGGTGTGCACTTGTGATCGTTGTTTGTTATCTTTCATAGTTCCTTACTTCGCTTTATGTTCGGTTTTTTCTTCTTTTTTTTTTTTCTTTTTTTTTTTTTGAGTTGTGTGCGTGTAGCAGATAAGGGATTGTTCATTCTTCGCTTTCGTGGTCTGTTGTCTCGGATGTTGTCTTGCCCGAAGAAGGCCAAAGAGGTCGAAACGTGTCGTGCTTGCCTTGTAATTTTTTTTTTTTTTCTGTTCCACTACACAGTTATTTTTCTTTTACGTTTGGCACATAATAGGTTAAAAAAAAAAAGTTTCTCCTAACCTCCAGCCCTTACAGACAACATGTTTTTTTTTCTTTCCTTTTTTTTTTTTTTTTTTTTTTTAAAGATAAAGCGGATTTTAAACGGAAGCAACTTGACGCAGTAACCAGTCATTCAAAAGGCTGCCTCTGTTCTTTTTCTTTGTTTTTTTTTTTTTTTCATTTATTTAAAGTAATATACAGTCGGCCACTACGCGACACGCTGAAGTCCGTGCAACTTCCTCTAGCAAACTGGTTACATGAAAATTTATGGATTACACCTTTATTTGCACAAGGGTGGGAGCGACAAGGGAGGGCAGGGGCGTGGAGCCACCCGTGGGGTCTCCCCAAAAAACCCACCCGAGTTACCCCCCTTTGCAGGTGGGTCAAAGGTGAAGGTTTTATGGTGAAGCTAAAGAGGCGACACGACGCGGGAGGACAGACAACTCCAGGCCGGGAAGAAGGCAAGGGGGCGGTGAGACGTGCTATTGAAGGGGGCGGGGGTAGGAGGTCGTAGGGGGTAAGATCAACTTGCCTTTCCACACTCGAATGAAGATGTACATAGCAACGGCGGTCGGATTCGAAGAAGAGGGATGGAGAACAAGAAGAAGAAGACGACGAAGAAGAAGTAAATCGCCTTCAAGTTGGGGGTGGGGTGGGGGTGGGGGGGGGGGGGGGGAAACTAGGGGGGTCGTTAAACTGTCGATGCTTTTTCCTTCTCTTCGGCTGACAGGAAAATATGGCTGTGGTCATTTTCCGTTCTCTCCGGACTGACGGAGGAAGATGGGAGAAATAGCTTGACGCGTTTGTTTGTCCCATAAAGAAATCCTGGATTTAGAGTGTACAGAAAGGGGGAGGAGTGAGGAAAAGTGTGGGGGCAGGGGTGGGGTGGGGTGGGGTGGGGTGGGGTGTGGGGGTGGATAGGTAAGAGGGAGAGAGGAGGTGGGGAGGGTGGTGTGAGGAGGGATGGGGGTGGAGATGGAGCGGAGTAAGAATTGTGTGGGGGAGAACGTTTTGTGGGGGAAAGGGGGGTGGAGATATGTTTGGGATGTTGAAAGTGTGTGTGTGTGTGTGTGTGTGTGTGTGTGTGTGTGTGTGTGTGTGTGTGTGTGTGTGTGTGTGTTTGGGCTTAAGTGCAGTGTGTGTGTGTGTGTGTGTGTGTGTGTGTGTGTGTGTGTGTGTGTGTGTGTGTGTGTTTGAGCGCGCACGCATGAGGGTTTACAGGGTGGAGGTGGATATTCGGGGTGGTGTGTGTCGGGTGATGGCGGTAGTAGGAGGGGGGGGGGGGAGAGGGGTACTTGTGGTGGTAATGGTGATGGTGGTGGCGGTGATGATGGTGGTGGTGGTAGTGGTGGTTGTAGGGGTGTGTGTGTGTGTGTGTGTGTGTGTGTGTGTGTGTGTGTGTGTGTGTGTGTGTGTGTGTGTGTGTGCGTGCGTGTGTGCGTGCGTGCGCGCGCGCGCACTTGCTTGCTTCATGTTAGGTTCCAACAGTTTTCTATTCCCATGCAATTATAGTCCCCACCCGAAAGCGGAGCGGGGACTGATCAAGAGGGGTGGGAATGGGGGTGGGTAGTGGGTGAGATAAGGTGGGGACGGAGAGGGTTGAGGGACGGTGGTGGTGGTGGTGGTGGTAGAAGGCTGGAGAACGGGTATTAAAGAACATTGTGATTCAGTTTATGTCATGACATTTTCCGACAGGCATCCCTTCACGCTGGGATGGCCAGCAAGGCATCCGCAACAAAAAGATTCCCAGCCATTGCATTCGAACTCGTTCTCTACGGATCAATGACTCATGTCGCAAGTTTGCGGTTTGAAGGCATTTCCTTTCTGTGTGACGTCAAAGGATAGGGTGGGTCATAAAAGGGAGCGAACTCGACAACGCATGACTGATCTTTAGGAAGCACCGCCCTCCTGTGCAGACATTGTTTTTCGCGCTTCGATGATCTTCCAGTGGATCCCACAAGATGGCTCCTTAAAAAAAAAAAAACAAAAAAAAACAGACTGCTTTTATGTATAGTTTAGAAGACATTAAAGCTGTTTTTTTATGTACGAGATGTTTGACATACCAGTGTCCTACCTCCATTCATCGGTGGGGACGGACACACCTGCATTCCAAACTTCATTAGGTTTTCGTGAAGATGGGATACAGAAAAAAAAAATGACAATAATAATAACAACAGCGACCCTTTGCATATTTTTGGTTTCGGATGGAAAATCAACCCAGTCCTCAACAGGGTGACCTCAACATAAATCACGCCGCGTCACTGTTTTGTGGTCGATTTACTATCAGAACCTAGCGCGATGTAGTCCTAACAGAGGCGGAGTGAGCGAGCACGCGCAACATCCGGGCCCTTCTCACGGACGCAGACTATATTCGTGAGGGCTAGGGTCTTTAAAACAACAGGAACTCGGTGAACATGTAGAAAACTAAGGGATACTTTGTTTCTCTTAAACCGTACACGTGATAGCGGCTCCTTAAAAGGGGATGGACGTAATGGCGAAGGAGGAGGGGGCGGGGGGGGGGGGGGGGGGGGGTGTTAAGGTACTGCGAGGAAACCTTGACTCTCTGATTTCTTCTTTTTTTTTTTTCTTGGGGATAAAATGTGGTTTGTACTGAAAGCAGAGATTCGAACCATAAACCAGTGGTTGGTGGGAGCGCTAGATCGTTGAAAACCAACAGTGTGTTGTGAGCGGAGCTAGTCGGCTCGTTGTGTGGAACCTCCACCCCCACCCCCCCCCCCACCCCACCCCACCCCCCATCCCCAAACCCCTTTCCCAGAGAGAGAGAGAGAGAGAGAGAGAGAGAGAGAGAGAGAGAGGCGAGAGAGAGAGAGAGAGAGAAGCAGGCTCTGCCCCTTCTGTCGCTGTGTCAAAGTTTTATGTTTATGTTTGGAGGTGGAGGGGTCGGCCGCGGCAGGGGCCCGCCATATCCCAGCGTGACGTCACGGTCTCGGGAAGGCAGACGACAGATCAAGGGAGGGAAGGCCAAGTCTTAATCGCCCATTGTCTCCCCTGGACGGTGACAGTTATGGCGGCCATTGGGTCCGCCGACGCAGACATAACCAGGGACCAAGCGGCAATTCGGGGCCGGCCCGGCCAGCCGTACAGGCATTCCACGGAAGGGAATTTGTGGTGTCCTCGCTTCGTGCGCGGCTCGTAAAGCCGTTCACGGAAAGTCAATCATAATTATCCATAACGGAGGTTTGAGTGGGTGGGTGGGTAGGGAGGGGGGGGGGGGAGTGAGGGATGGATTGGGAGGGGGGTGGGTGGGGTAGGGGGAGAGGGAGGGGCTGTTCATGTGATGAGGAGTCATCCATCAGGAGAATGGACCATACTTATGATACCTTTTCTCTTCTCTCTCCCCCCTCCCCCCCCCCCCCCCCCCCCCCCCCCCCCCCCCCCCCCCTTCTCCCAAGTTCTTTCTTTCCTTTTCGTTCTGTATCTCATTTTTCCAAGTTGTTTTAGTTTTATCTTCAGCCGCGCCACTCTTCCACCATTCTTTCTTTCCCTGACCTGTGATCAAGACTTGTCCGGTAAGCCACCCCTCATAAGTCTGGCTGTGTATGGTGTTGGAAACTGCTTCCATCAGTTGGTGAGTGATGTTCTCACAGGTTGGTGAGTGATGGTTCTCACCAGTCGTGTATGGTGGCCCCACTCCTCTTCTTGTGTTGAGTCTCAACTCAGGTGGTGTGTTGTTAATCTTGACAGCTTCGGTGATTTGTCTTCCCAAAGCAGTTTCTTGGTAACTTGTTATCACCATGCTGTACTGGGAGGGGGGGGGGGGGGTCACTGTTGCTGTGTGTCTGTGCTGTGTGTCGCCACAACACTGTTCTGTCGTTCCGTCATTTTTTTCATCTAGGTCTTTCTTTCTGTCCTTTCTTTCTTTTTCCCCTTCTTTTTTTGGATCTGTATTTTTTCTTTCTTTCTTTCTTTCTTTCGTTCCTTCTACATTCATCTCTTTGCTCTCTCTCTCTCTCTCTCTCTCTCTCTCTCTCTCTCTCTCTCTCTCTCTCTCTCTCTCTCTCTCCTGTAACCCCCCTTTTTTTTCCTTCAGTTTTTTCCCCTTCCACTTTTTTTTCCCTTTTTCCTTTTTTTTTTTTTTTTTTTGGGGGGGGGGGGGGGTGGGGGGGGGGGGGGGTTGTTACCGTCTAACTTTCCCTTTCTTCTTTTTTTTTTTTCAATTTCTTTTAGTGCCGATCATCATCAGATGACCCTGTATAGTACATATCATGATTTTTCTTTTCTTTTGAATCTGATTTCCGTCCTTTCTCTCTTCCTGCCTTCATTTTTTTCGTTCTGTGTCTATCTTTCCTCCTTTTTTCTTCAACTCTTCCTTCTGGTTATTCTTCCTCTTTTCATTCTTTCCTTCTTCTCTTTCTCCCTTTTGGAAAGTTGTCCAAAATACTGAAATGTAAAACAAGTGTTGTCCGAAACGTGAACAGCTCTTTTTCCCAATTGGAATTTTTGTACAATTTTCCGCATTTATGTCGTTCCTCCCCTGCGTTTTAAAGCGAATTCAATCAACATCCTGTTCAGTTTTATTATATGTCGGGCAGTCACTGTAAAATGTGAATGCATAATCACTTTTGTCCGAATTCAATAAGTCTGGGTGGGGCATTTTTTTTTTTTTTTTTTGGTTATCAATCTATTCATTTATCTAATTATTTATTCATTTATTTATTCATTTGTTTCTCTGTTTATTCCTGTACTTATTCATTTATTCATTTGGTCATTTATTTTTTTTTTTTATCAGTTTATCTATTTATCTATCTATTTATTTATTGTGTGTTTTCTCTGTGCATTTTGCATTTTCTCAAATAAATGAAATACGTTTGATGAATTTCGGTTTATTCTTTCCTTTTACGTTTTCAAGAAGAAAAATCTTGTCTTTATTTCACAAGCACGGGTTTCACAGAGTCATCGGTTTTTGTGTGTGTGTGTGTGTGTGTGTGTGTGTGTGTGTGTGTGTGTGTGTGTGTGTGGTGCGTGTGTGTGCGTGTGTGTGTGTGTGTTGTGTGTGTGTGTGTGTGTGTGTGTGTGTGTGTGTGTGTGTGTGTGTGTGTTTACCCGTCTGTGGTCAGTCAATGCTGTTATTCTCTTCCTCACCTTCTCTCTCTCTCTCTCTCTCCTCTCTCTCTCTCTCTCTCTCTCTCTCTTCATTTGAAATCGCACTACTAAAAGTAAATGATATAAAAAAAGACTATTTGCCTAGTTTACGATATTCATGAAGTTGGTAATACGTTCATTTCACCAGTTGTTCATTCCCACTGATAAAAAGAAAATCTCGAATTAGTTTTTCTCTAGCATTTTCAGCTCTATCAAATGTACCCACGTAATATATATATATATATATATATATATATATATATATATATATAGAGAGAAGAGAGAGTAGAAGATGAGAGATAAGTAGTAGTAGTAGTAGTAGATAGATATATGTGTTGATACATATATATATATATATATATATATATTGTGTGTGTGTGTGTGTGTGTGTGTGTGTGTGTGTGTGTGTGTGTGTGTGTGTGAAAAAAGAAAAGAAAAGAACAGCGAAAAAGTGAACACTCACTCGAAACAATTCGAAAACAAAATATCTAGTTTTATAGGAATGTTCTCTTGAAAAGAGAGAGAGAGAGAGAGAGAGAGAGAGAGAGAGAGAGAGAGAGAGAGAGAGAGGAGAGAGAGGGGAGTGTGTGTGTGTGTTTTCCCATCCAAAAAAAAAAAAAAATGGATGTCGGTCATACGACGGTCCTCACGTACACACTCACATGCACACAAAGACAATCATGCGCCCCGCACACAACAACACATCAGACTCCTCGTTTTCAATGTAACAAACCAGAATACAATTCTAAGTTTCTTCCCCAGGTAAAAAAAATTGTTTTCTTCTTTCTATTCGCGCTTCACTTCTTTTGGCATAGTGATTTTTAAATCTTTCCCCTTTATTTCCTTTTTGCTAAAATGTTATTCAACAAGACGTCCCTTTCATGCGAAGTATTAACACTGTTTTCGCAAAAAGTATATGTAGGTCACACTGACCTCATTTCATTCGCTTCTTTCACAAACATCTTTTTTTTTTTTAGGTCATACAGACGACCAGCTTGCCTCACATATAAAACAACAAACCACTCTGGGTTCGCAGACTCCAATCGTCTTTAAATTTTACGATGGGAAAACAAAACTCCTCGTTCTTTCTAGTTATGAAAAAAAAAAATAAAAAAAAAAATAACACATTCTTTCAGTGAGGACAATCATCGCATCAAATTTTCATCTCAAAATTTATCTTGACAGCAGACATTCCAGAGCATCTCAAGGGCTGTGAGGGGCTACGAGGGGCTACGTCCAAGTAATAGTTCTAACGTACAGCGTGCTTGTCCCTAGGATCTGTGATAAACGAGCCTACACACACACACACACACACACACACACACAACCACACACACGCACACGCACACGCACCGCGCGCGCGCGCACACACCACACACACACACACACACACACACACAACACACACACACACACACACACACACAAGTTGAGAGTTCTACTCTCTCTCTCTTCTTCGTCCTGTTCTTCTCCCCCCCCCCAACCCCCCTCCCTCTCTTCTCTCTCTCTCTCTCTCTCTCTCTTAAGTAGCCCGCTGCTTCCGCGAATCTGACAGGCAGTCTTTTTTTTTTTCCAGAAGAGTACAAATCACTATCTTACCAAAAAACAAAAAAACAAACCCCAAAAAAGTTATCACTGAGAAGCAAACAGCCTGTAAAGGCGAGTTTTCAATCACTCCAGCAAAAGTCCATCTAAAGTCCACCTAAAGTCCACCTAAAAACACATCAAGTGTCTGCAGAGCAGGTCTGCCGGTTCTGAGTGGTCAAAAAGGGGAAATTATATTTTCTTTTTCTTTTCCTTTTTTTTTTTTTTTTCGCGGGGCGCATGACAACAATAGCAGCCAGATAATGGACAAAATGCGGTCTGTTGATGATATTTGTTTTTATTCAGTTTGTATCTTAGTGTTCGTTAAACCTTTCTATCACTGCGTTTGTATTATTTTCTCTTCGTAGTATGTATACACCGCATTGCTTCTGTGGAGGCCCGTATTGGTTACTCGACATATTTCAGTTGCAAAGTGACACGACTGAAGGCGGAAATGTAAACAAATCTTAAATAGATGTTAGCGAACCGAAAAAAAAGAAATTGTTGACAAACGAATCACAAGACGAAACACGACGCGTTTCGACCTCTTAGGTCTTTTTCAGGCACGATACAAAACAATTAGGACAACGAAAATGAACGAGCAAACACTTCTCTTCAATCACGTAAAAATCTTTGCAACAGACATACTGTCGGTGTGGTCGTAGTATCATCAAGAACAAAAACATGATCATCTAATTAGTATTGATGTTATTACGCTGCCAGTGTGTGTGTGTGTGTGTGTGTGTGTGTGTGTGTGTGTGTGTGTGTGTGTGTGTGTGTGTGTGTGTGTGCGTGCGTGCGTGCGTGCGTACGTGCGTGCGTGCGTGCGTGCGTGCGTGCGTTGCGTGCGTGTGTGTGTGTGTGTGTGTGTGTGTGTGTGTGTGTGTGTGTGTGTGTGTGTGTGTGTGTGTGTGTGAACGCACATGCACGCACGCAGATCCGGGTATATTTTTGCATCTGAGTATGTATACATTCGTATGTTATTTTCAGTCTACACACAGGCCGGCCTCTAGTTTAGTGAATCATGCAGCAGTGGCACTCAGCGGTAAATCTATCAAACAGTAAAGTACAAATTGTATGAAAGCGAACAATAAAGGCAGCATTTTCATCACGGAAATAATAATCTTGAATAACAAATTCTTTCATAATTCAGGTTTAGAGTTCCGTCAGAATGGGAGTATCAACTAGCATACAAACAAACAAACAAATGGCACTTTTTGATAGAGGAGAACAAGTAATTTTTGCTTATGGAAAAAGTGTAAAGAAGTGAAATCTTCGACTTATAACTTCTAGATTCATTTGATAAAAGTGTTGAACCTGTCTTGAATGAACGTGAAATTTGGGGATTTCAAAACTTTGCGTTGATAGTAAAATATATTTCTGGAAAAAAAAAATGTCGAAGAACTATGAATTTGTTTATCGTGAGAGAGGAAACGTTCCATTAGCCATGAAAATCAAGATAAGAATAACTGAGTTTGGGGCCAGCTTAGTTATCTGAAAATGTGATAATTTGACGGAGCAAATCATTAGCTTTGATACACCAGATGTGCCATTTTGACGCTTTAGCGGTATCGAGGCGGTTTTAATAGAAATGATCTAATAATGCGTCTGAGGTTTAAGAAAATTCAAAATTGTAACTTCTAAGTGTAGCAATTTAGAAAACAATGTTATAGTTTCATTCACTCCAATCTGGCAAGATTCCCTCGCAACAAGTAATGAATGTTTCATTTTAAAATACCCGAAGTCTGGTTTTTGTCACGAAAAGTATATTACTCAACCAGCAGATCAGTATACCATTGTATTGATGAAATTTTTATTGCAATCAAGTTTGAAATAGAAAAGAAACAACATATAGATTGTTTAGGGAAGAAAGAATGTGCAGAATCTGCCATCTGAATGAAGTAGGAAATGAATTCCATTCAGTCTTTGATACCCCTAGATACGCAGTATTACGTAATTTTTTTTTTTTCACAAATAGATATCTGAAAGTACGTTCAATATTCATTCATTGTAATTCGTGAAGTTGCTCTTCGCGGAAATGTCTGCTGAATATATCCAAATTCGCAAAAATGAAACGAGGTAAGTGCTTTGATTATTCGCCCATTGTAGATTAAAACGTCAATGTTTCTGTCTCTTTGTCTATCAGCCGGTCTGTCTCTCTCAATACCATGCAACACTGTACCAAACTGAGGACCTACATGCAACATGCGCCTCATGGAAGTTAAATTCAGTAACGGAGAACGCTTAACTCCACAGGATAAAAGCTTTTAGAGAAGGAAAAAAAAAGATCTTTCCTTCTTCAATTTTACGTCTATTCACATGACGTGATTTTAGACTCTGAAAGGGAGTGGTGATGTGTGTGTGTGTGTGTGTGAGTGTGTGTGTGTGATGTGTGTGTGTGTGTGTGTGTGTGTGTGTGTGTGTGTGTGTGTGTGTGTGTGTGTGTGTGTGTATGTGTGTGTGTGCGCGCGCGCGCGCGCACATACGTGAGTGCGTGCGTGCGCATACGCATACACATACGCATGCGCACGCGAACATTCCTTTACGCATAATTGAGCTTATGTGACTTTAGATGAAAAAAAAACTTACACTCGCACACACACACACACACACACACACACACACACACACACACACATGCACATGCACCCCCATCCCCCCCCCCCCCCCCCCCCCACACACACACACACACAGGGACAACAAACTGACATTCACTACAAGAAAAACTAATTCGTAGTTCCAGTGGAAAATGTGGGTGGATCCCCAGCGCTGACGTGAATGATGACAGAGACAACTGCCAAAGAAGGCCAGAACAAACAGGGACCTGGTTCCAGACTGCACGGCCAAGATCAGAAAAGCCGCGCTGCCACTGCAGGTTTTGTTTGTTTGTTTGTTTGTTTGTTTTTTCAGTCGTTAAGAAAGCGAAGCATGCCTGAGTGAGCAGGATTAAGATGGAAGCGGCAAACTGAACAAATTAATTTTCAAACAGGCAGGTGTAAAATCAGAAGAGATGATATACAGCAAATAGTGGTAATAAACTGAACAAATTCATTTAAAAACAGGCAGGTTTAGAAACCAGAAGAGATGATATACAGCAAATAGTGGTAATAAACTAAACAGATCCATTTAAAAACAAGCAGGTGTAAGAACCAGAAGAGATGATATACAGCAAATAGTGGGAATCTTCCATTCTTCCCTGAGGGAGACAGGCAACCGGCGCAGTGCGGCCAACTAACTAGTAGCGGAGTGACGTGGTAACGCCAATGACACCAGTTTAAATTGTTTGCTTTCTCAAGCTTGATTAACTGATCATACACGCCCCCCCCCCCCCTCCACCCCCACCCCTTTCCACAAGACCCAGGGAAACCATAACCAACCAACCAACCAACCAACCACAGAGCCGATGATCCGTTCAAGCCTCACTGCCATCCCGAGACTCCCAAAAACGAGGCGCGCGCATGCGCTGTCTTGGCGTGTTTGTTCGCGCCACAGGCTGCTGTGGGTTGGAGAGTATCAGTCCTTGATCGCACGTGATCCATGTTGACTTACCGCCCTTGGCCGCTCGTGCCCCCCCACGGGAACATGGCGGCCGCCACCAGTTCTCGTCTCGCGGCCTCCTAGCGGGATCTCACCGTGAAGGCAGATTGGAACGATCGTCCCTTGCGTCGGTACCTTTCGCTCGAGAGGTCATAGCGCCGCATGGAGCGATCGCCTTAGTCTTGTCAGAAACAATGGGCCCAAATGTGAAGCGACACAAATGTCGCCAGTTACCTCCCTTAGCAAGCCTTGGCTAAGGCTTTAGGAGCCCTGGGGGCTTCAGTCTGGTTTTCTTTTTTTCCTTTCTTTCTTTTTCGGTTTTCTTTCTATTTTTTTCCCCCTCCACATCAGATTGGAGCTTTCTTCTTTACCCAGCTTTAATTATCTGGATAATTGTATTTTTAGACTCTTCATTTTTCGCGGGAAATGGGAGGGAAAAGGGAAAGAAGAGAAGGGGTTGGGGGGGGGGGGGGGGCATGGCGGGGGAAGTTCTGTTCATCATCCTCAATCATCTCTTCTCTCTCTCTCTCTCTCTCTCTCTCTCTCTCTCTCTCTCTCTCTCTCTCTCTCAGCCATGATTTGTCCTGTCTCTATGACAAGGGACTACGCTTCGGGCAAAAGGGAATGCGGGAATGCTGGAAATCAAATAATGACTGCGTGGTCAGTTCTTGGTTTTGAAACTGACTGATTATAATTCGATGCTATGAATTCGTTTGTTTGGTTTGCTTGTTTTGTTTTACGGTTTCTGAGTTTACTCGTTTTTTTTGTTTTTTTTTTTTTTTAATACTTTTTCCCCATAAACGAATGTGTGTGGTGTGTGTGTGTGTGTGTGTGTGTGTGTGTGTGTGTGTGTGTGTGTGTGTGTGTGTGAGTGAGTGAGTGTGTGTGTTGTGTGTGTGTGTGTGTGTGTGTGTGTGTGTGTGTGTGTGTGTGTGTGTGTGTTTTGTCAGAACAACCTTGAGTTAATCTGACAATAAATTGGTTTCAGTCATTTGTGTGTGTGTGTGTGTGTGTGTGTGTGTGTGTGTGTGTGTGTGTGTGTGTGTGTGTGTGTGTGTGTGTGTGAGAGAGAGAGAGAGAGAGAGAGAGAGAGAGAGTGTGTGTGTGTGTGTGTGTGTGTGTGTGTGTGTGTGTGTGTGTGTGTGTGTGTGTGTACCACGGCCATAACTAAATAAAAAGATAACCAAAATGGGAAGAAAAAAAAAAAACCGCAGCTGCCATAGCGCAATGGTTAACCTTGTAGATTTTTCCGGTTGGGTTGTCGTGTGTTCAATTCCCATTACAGACATTTATAAAATTGTATAGTTCAGCCGGATCAGCTCTTTCCCACAGTTGAGAGTGCTAAAGGTTTTGGCGGTAAGGCTGGAACCACACAGTCGAATCTCATCCCCTTCATGAATGTGTCTCTGAGAGAGCTGGGCAAATTTCCCGCCCAACACTGCAGGTGTGTGCATTTCCTGGACCTGGCTAACTCTACGAAAATCGGCTACTATGAAAGAAAACTTCGAGTCAGTCCAGCCCTGTCGTTTTAGATTCAGACTAGGATAAAATTACACAGCATTATCGTCATCATCCTCGTTCTCATTTACCTTTAACCCACCCCGATACACCACCAACTCACCCACCCATCCGCATCCGCACCCCCCGCCTCCCCCGCCCACTCCCCTCAAAAAGCTGAAATGCTGTGACCATCATGCATTGTATACGTGATATGCTCAGTTTCGATTAGATTTCTTTGACCATGGTATCAAAGAGTATTGACCACTGCTACGTTCATGTCTACATCACCGGTATCGGCAGCTTCATGGGGCTGTTATCGGATGGACATGGTGATGCAACTCTGAGGGAGAGCAAGTACACTCTCGCCCGCTGCGCGACTAAATGAATAATTGTCGTCAGTAGGAGGTGGGTGGGGGTGGGGGTCGGGGGTCGGGGGTCAAGGGTCGGGGTGTTGAGAATTGGTGTCCTGCATATGCTGGATCAGAATAGGCACAACTGAACTCCAGCGAAGTGCCTCGAAGCAGTGCAGCGTCTCTTCTGGTAGGTTGCCCTATGGAGGCTTCCTGATTATGGATTGCAGTGCTGGGGCGCGCTGCGATGGGACGAATTAAGATGTGACCGTGCATGAGGACGAGGCAGCGACAAGAAAAAAACAAACAAACAAAACAACAAAAAGGAAGGGGAAAAAATAGAAAAAAAAATAGAAAGAGTAAATAATACAATAAATTATAACACATCGGTAATTTAAGTGTACTAACATAAAAGAAAAAAAAAACCAAAACAAGTGATCAAACTTACTGTAGCCGATCCAAACTTCAGTGTCTATAGACTTTATACAAATTTTGGAAAAGAGAGAGAGAAAAAAAAAGACAGAAAGAATGAAATATGATATATTGCTTACTCACGACTTATTAACACCATTTGCCTTTGAGGGATCACAGAACATCAACGCCATTTCTCCAGCGTAGTCGACTCTGGGCTGAGCTGTCTTCTTCCTCTTCCCAGTTGGCTATGCTGCTTTTCCGCGTACCTCAGTGTTTTTTCTCCAGATGTTCTGGATCGTCCCCTCTACCTTCTACTCTACGGGTTCTAGGCCAGAGTCTGGCGGATTGTTTTCTACGTTAGCATCCTGGGAGCGTGGCATACCCAGCCCCACTTTTTCCTCAGGATTTGTGTGGTGACTGGCACCTGTTTCGCCCTCTCCCGCAACTCTTCATCTCTAGCGTTGGACACTGGATGTTAAAATGTGGTCTGGACAGTGGGAATGAACGCCTGCATCATCTACTGCATCACTTTGGTCATTCTCCATGGCTCTCAGAGACAGATTTCACGTTCCAGCAAGTCAGATTTCACGTTTGAATCCAAGCTGTGCTAAATTGTAGATGCGCTGATTTCCCTAGATGGCCTGCATGTTTTCCAGCATGTCAAAAGCCGCTCGTTCTTGCCTGTCCCGGCAATGAGGTTCTGATCTTTGCCCCGATTCCCCTTTCAACCACACTGTCCAGATGCACGAGCAACTTGACTGGGTATCAACCAACTGTGAGTGGAGTGTTGGCAATGATGTTTATCTTCATGAGTTCTATTTCTTCTGTTGCAGATCTTCTTGCCAGGCAGATGGCCTTACCTTGCATCTGGTGGCAACTGTTTGAAAAGGGTGCCAGGTCGTCAAAGAAGAGTCGAGATTTCCAAGCCGAGTTCAGAGTGTCCACTGTAATTGTTCCAACCTGTTGTGGTAGTCTTCGTGATTGAATCGAAGATTAGAAAGAAGAGGAAAGGCGACAGTAAGCATCCTCGAAGAACCCCAGTTTTGACCTCAAAACTGTTTGATAGATGGCCCGCATGAGAACCCCTATATGACACGTCCTGGTAGGTACCCTGGATAAGCATCTCGGGCACTTTAGTGCCTGAGCGGCTTCCACGGTGTCTATCTATCCTCACCGTTGAACACCCTCTTGTAGTCCATGAAGCTGCTGTAGAAGGAGGCTGGCGTGGGGTAGAAGGGTGATGGGGTGGGGGGTGGGGGTCCGGGGGCAGTAGCTGGTGATCTGTCTGCACATTATCAGCTCTTGTGGAAACCTGTCTGCCGGTATCAAAACATGACGTCAGCTGCCTCCTTCATTCTCTCCAAAGACAGTCTACAGTCATGATCTTGTCAGGCGCTAATAGGAGCGTTATCCATCGGTAGTTGTTGCGGTCCCTCACACACACACACACACACAACACACACACACACACACACACACACACACACACACACACACACACACACACACACACACACACACCTTTCATGACCGATTCCTTTCCGTCATTCACATGGCACTGGATCGGCTGCTCTTCCCAGGTCCTGCTGACCAGGTTGTTCAGCATGCTGATCGTTGTCTCTACCACATCAGCGTTGACGGCTTCTCCTAGGGAGCCTCGTCCGGTCCTGCTGCTTTCTCTTTTTTTTCTCCTAGACATGATGTCTGCTGTCTCGGACTCTGCCTTCTATCGTTGGTCGATCGCAGTGGGTCTGTAGTGTCGTTTCCTCTGGTGGAATATCTCAGGGTAAGGGGGGAAAGGGGGGAAAAAAAAGGGTGGGGGGGGGTGGGGGCGGGGGGATGGAGGGAGGAGGGAGGGGGAAAGGAGGTTCTAAGGGCAGGTTGACTTAGTGGATCTTTGAAGAATTGTGCTCTCCTCTAGGACTTGCATGACGTCACATAATATAGGTATGCTTTGAATATTAAGAATACCCCCTGCTCGGCTCAACAAAAACCCCACCCCCAGCCCCCACCCCCACCAAGAAAAAAAAAAAGAGGGAAACACGTAAAGGTATATCAAATCTTTAATCTCCGAAAAACTGATTACAGTTCCTGTGGAAAGAGAAAAGAAATGATAAATGAAAGGAAGATCAAATTTTTTAAAATGTGTTTGGACAGCTAACAGGGAGCATACATTTCTTTCTTCACTAATATTTCGTTTATTGCTGAACAGTTCTTCTGAAGGGGTATACACATGGGCGCTTTCAAATGATGTAATACAATGTACTCTAATACACTGCAGAATAATATGATACATACAACATTACACTCAATACGATACAACAGAATACGAAACACCACACGACACCACACCACACGACACCACACACACCACACCACACCACACCACACCACACCACACCACACCACACCACACCACATCACACCGTAACGCACGGCAATGCAACGCAGGGCAGCACAGCACAGCACAATACAACACAACACAGCACAGC